>JAVTVJ010000076.1:6000000-6600000 GCA_034509425.1 Eopsaltria australis
TTTTGTTTTAATGGTGCATGGATAGTCCCGTGTGCAGTATTGTCCTGCACATTTATTTTTCCTACAGCTTTATTATTTGCACTTGTTTGTTTAAAAATAATTTTAACCCTTTTAGCACATTTTACTTTGAAAAATTGGAGTATCTTAATTTTAAGACTGCTGAAGATTCATGTATGTGAATTCTGCCATACAAATCTGCTTACGATGATGATGACAATGTTGTGACTAAAGCTTTCTTGATTGATAAAAAAGTTTATGAAAATGTTCTATGAAGTTTTTTACACGATTTTTTACCCCCCAAATTGCATTTTCATGCCTTTACCTCAGTCTGTGTACATGTATTCATATTGATTACGAAATGGAAAATACTCTCTCCTATAAAGTGCTGATAGATTTTTAACACCTAGGGCAGGAGAAAAAATTTGTCTCAGTCTTCTAGCATCTCTCTGCAGACAAATGCTGGTACATAAAAAGTTAATCCATCTGTTCCTGCTTCTTTGAAGAGCAACTAATTTCTGTAATGTAGAAAGATGGCTGTTCAGTTCTCTCTCCTCATAATCAGAATGAAGGCAATTAAATTCCTCCAGAATGCCCTAATAACAGCTTGTTTTTCTCAGACTGAGCTGTTGACTCGTCTGTCCTCCCACCTTCTCTGTTGTTCATTCATAGATCAAATACAAACTAACTTCAGGGGCCTGTTACAAATTGGAGGCAGTAATTTTTCATAGATCTTATTTATTTAATAGGCCTTTCAAATAGATCTTCAATTAATACAATAAGATCTGTATTTATATATTTAATCTTGTATTTTTAAAAAAAAACAACAAAAATTCCTGTCACACGCATTAACCCAGACATTTTTGCAAAAATAAAGAATTTAACTTTTTAAGTTTATAAAGTTCTCCATTTAAAACAGCTTTCCAAGTGATGTTTTTCAATATGTTCTCTGTACAAAGTTATGATTACAGTAAATAGCTAGTTCTGGTTAGAGCTGGCATTTTTAGTTGCAGCAGACATTTTGGCATTTGGAAATTACCCTCATATGGTAATCTGCTTTCAGAGCAAAATTTAATTTCTATACATGGATACATCAATTAAGGATTAAGCAACATGTTTACATTCTGGATCTGTGTTTTGTATCTCCTACTATAACAAAGATGCAATTTTCTCTAGATTTTCTATTGTTCCCTCTCTAAGGCTGCTGAGCAATATTTTTTGTTTCATGTCATGTTTTTCTGTAGTTTTTCATTTCCTTTTTAACCGATGTTGAACTGCAGCTTCTCAAACTTACTATCAGAGAAATATATGTATAGCTCAAAGAAAATCCATACAGCTATTTTTGATTCTTCACAGACAAAAGAATGTAACTAATGAGTGACCAATGTGTTAGAGATGTCAAGTTAAAGTATGACCCTTTAAGATGTCCCTGAGTGCTCTTCTGAAATTCTAATTATGCTAGTCAGGTCCATTTAGATAGGTGTTTTCTCAGTATTAGTTCTCAGAAATGGTTTGTAAAATCCAGAATAGCAATGCTGTCATGCAGTAAATAAATAGTTTTTCTTGTCCCTCTAACATATAATATGTCCCTTTGAGGTAGAGCCCCACACATAGAGGATTTTCTCAAGTTAAAAATCAGCCCTCCCCTAGGGTTGTGTGGACCAAAGACAGAATTATCTGCAGTTCTGGTAAAAAATAGTTAATGTGGCAGGATCAGAAGGCTTCCCAGAGCACATGCACAGCTCATGCCCGCTGCTGTTGTGGGTGTTTGAGGTCGTGCAGTGGAAGCTGTGCAGAAGTATCTATTCACAGATGGTGGGTGATGTGTGTGTGCAGTTATGTCAACCCTTGCTGTCTGTGACTCAACAGTGGTAGACAAAATTGCTCAAGATTCATCAGGTTAGGGTTTGTTTCCTCCCAGGGGCTATGTTTGCAGCTGGACTCCTTATGATTTTTAGTGACAAAAACACACATAAAACTGTAGTCCAAAATAGCATTTCAAAGTGCTTTATTTTCTCTTAATACAGTGTTTTCAGGTTCTATTCAGTTTCTCATGGTTTTATCATCTAATGTGATTTTCATGTCACTATAGTTGTAATAATTTATTGCTAAAGGATTAGCGGAGGGAAAAAATCCAAGACAACAGGCTTGGATTACATAATCTGTCATAAAAACTCAATAACTGCTCTCAATCATGAAAAAAGTGCTAAGAAGAACAGAAGATAGGACAACATTATGATTTCATTTTGATGGTTCATTTGATTTGTTTCCCTTTAGCTGATCATGTTGACGCACATGGTTTATGAAATGCTTTTCAAAGTAAGAGTTTGTTTATCAGTATCAATTTTCAAAGAGTTAAGAAAGAGTTTATTATAGATAACAAAGAGGAGGTGCCAAAATTAGACTTCTTTCTGGTTTAGAATGAGAAGATCTGGCCAGAGTATCCAGAAAATTAGTAAAGCTTTTTGCTTATCTATAACAATCCCTACTGAGATCAAAAATAAGGCTGGAATATTTGATAAAATGGAGACAATCTTAGAATTTGTAGGAAGGAAGTGAGAAAGTTAGCAACCTGCCTAAGGTAAAATATATCCTAGAAATTAAAAATAACTTCTTTTTTTTTTAATTCTGAGATATTTTTAAGCACGAGTTTCTTTTGACCCAGTAAAAAGATAGTCCCTGTTATTCTTAGTAAAAACATTCAGACATGGTGATGTGAGTGGGTGGTTAAGATTGTTTAAAAAATTAGTTCCTGTTTCTCACCCTCACATACTTTTAAACATGTTTTAATGGCAGTTTGTCATCACTGGGTGTTAGTGAAGATAATCAATGCAATATGTTCTTCAAGAGTATTATGACAGTTAATTCATGACTAAATAAATTATCTGATGTGTAAGAAAGAAAGAGCAGTTTTGGGATCTGGCACCCAATAAAATATTTCATCTATTCTGTCATGTGTTTTTTGATTGCTTTTTTCTTTTCTTTTTCTCTACTAAACAAGGGTCTTTGTGTGATTTTTACAGGAACTGTCATTGATCAGTGAAATTATTTAGGTCATAATTTGTTTTCTTTAGAACGCCTTGTTTTAACCCTTGTTTATAACATCTCCAGTAATTTCATAGTCACTCTCTGGGAGGAATCAATAAAGCCTAAAACCTAACAAAGAAATAAATAATTAGAAGTACACTAAATAGTTACAGTCTCTTCATCTTTTGTTATAGGAAGAGCGAGCACAGTTCAGCCTCTGGAAAGGCTAAACAACTTGAAATTTTAAATGTTAATATTGTGAATTTGAATAAGAGCAATCACAGTGTGATGACCATCACACTGATCAAGAAACCTGATTATGATGTGAACAAATGCCCACATTGTCACCCACTAAATTTAGACTATGTATATCCTTGATTTCACTAATTATTAGAGCTGCTTTGTACATTTTACTGAGTTAATTAAATTGATTTTTAAACTAGTCAGTTTAAATTACTTTATACTGCTTTGGGGAGGCTTTTAAATGGGCAACTTTACTTGAATTATGTTAGATTCATTTTTCAGCAAGTGACTAAGCTAGGCCAATATTTTATTTTAAAAGGAAGAAATTTATGTTTGCACATACAGGTTTCTACTTGCTGGAATGATCCTAAGATTTTTTGTGGGAATTTTGTACGGGTTTAGTTTCTCTATCTGCAGGTCACTTAATTTATTATTGAAGAGATCTTTTTATAGTCCATCCATGCTCCCAGTAACTCCAACAGAAGAACATGGGCTCAGAGAAAATCTGTGTTTGAGCGGTTGTCTTTATTGTTAAAGTGAAAAAATAAGACCAGTAATATTGTTGTATTTCATAGCAGCATCTCTACATTGCAATGAGGGAGGGAAATAAAAATATTGTTTGAATGTTAGTGATAACAAATTTACTCTGTCATAGGATATACCCACAGATTCATAAATACGTCCAGGGACTTTGTATGGACTGTCTTTTCTAATCAAAATTGTTCCTGAAAAAGGAAGATGAATTATATAATCTCTTTAACTCGCTCTGTCTCATTAATTTTCAAGAAGGCTAAACAGGTAGACAGAAGAATTTACTTAGCAGAAGGTCGTTACTGCTCAGTTGAACCTCTATCAAATACATGTCAGTCAAACTCAAGTAATTGTATTTTAAGTGCTTTCTTTTATATCCACATATTTCTTGTTTTCTTGCTTCTTATCATTGTTTTTCCATACTTTCTGCTGTCTGCTTTGTAATTCCATATGCCAAAGCACTGATTTAAAGCTAAATGCTCAAATATATCATTTACTCACAAGCTTATCTTAATCTTTCCAATATTTTAAGCTTACATATCCATGTGACAAGTTTGTCTTTGTTGGTTTGTGTAAAACAGTAAAATGTTTGAGTAACTGAACGCAGGGAAAAACAGATATTTTTTATTTGCACATCTGTTCTTTAATAAACAAATAATTTTTGCTGTTCTGGATTGTAGGTAGAATGTGTTGCCTAAAGTATATTTACTATAGTAAAAATGCTTTTTACTATAGTAATTTCCAAAACATCTTTTTGTCATAGAATTTTGAGAAACTAAATGTCATTTCTTTAAAATGAGATTTAAGTCTCAAAACTATTCTTGATATACCACACAAAAATAATATCAGCAACTCTATTATAAAAAAAAAAAAAAAGCCTTATTATTTTGAAAAAAACCAAAACCAACAAACAAAAACAAATATTTTGCTATCTTTATTGTTTAGGTAAAACTAAAAAACAACCCCCCCCCCCCTTTTAACACTATAGGAGAAATATATGAGATATGTGAGATGTAAGAAAAACTATATGAGATGGATGGACATCTGGGCATTGAACTAAAATTTTTAGGCTTAACATAAGTCTTGCCAAGTTAAATTTGTCAGCGTGTAAGACAAAGTAAAGTTTAAATGAATGTGTATATATACACACCTACATTCATGTACATCTGCACATACTTGTCTTAATTCTTCTAATGTTCTCAGACCAAGGTAGCTGGGACTGTTGTGACCCTAAATAATGATATATGTCTCAAACACAAAACTGGACCTAAAGGCTATTGAATTAGGAAAACCAAATGGCTAAGTAATGGTGGAGGGAGAAAGAGCCATGGGTTTTATCTTCATGAGAAGGGGCAGGCAGAGGAATGGGATGAACATTGCAATGCCTGTAGGAGAGAGAGTCTGGTGCCAAAAGTCCCTAGTGATCTATGGATTTTCTTAATTTATTCTCAATTATTTTAAACTACTCTATAAATATCAAGCTGTAAAAAATGGCACATTGGGCACATTTGTTGTGATACTACATTATAAATCTGATTGATTTCTCCAAATTTTATGCTTTCTTTGTGGAAGGGAAAAAAGCAGAGCTAGTAAACAATGAGGCAACAAATAATGCATTAACTTTCTAGTATATCACATGCAAATAGACAAGGGCAAAGATTGGCCTGCAGAGGCCAACAAACAAGGACAGCTGGGGGTAAGACAGGCTACAGAAGTGTATATAGGAATAGGAGACACAGCAGATTTATTTTTTGCTTTGTAGCTATCTTGCAATATTTAATCTGCTTGTGCTATGAAAGCAGAAAATACTTGGGGGCAGAATGTCATGATCTGACTTTAATCGTTCATCTCAGTCACTGATGGTCACCTAAAATTTACATTGCAAGAGAACAGCTGAGGAAATTGGTAAATTAAAATTTAAAAAAATGAAATTGAACCAGCTAGTTCAAACCTGAAGCTTATGAGTAAGAAAAGGTACATTGCCTCTTCTCTGGTCCTTAGATTGCTTTTCCTGTTTAATATCCTCCCTTCAACAAATTGAGATCATAGATTTGTTTTGTTTTCCACATTCCCCACTTCCTCTGCAACTCTGAAAATGGTCTTCCTTAAAACTGTGGCACTTCTTTAATGTTTAGCAAACCCTAAAATCACTGAAAGGAGGGTGAGATTCCTTCCCTCTGTCTCCCATATAACATAATAATTAGATTAAACTTTGAGACATAAAGTGGATGGATGTGGAGGAATATTCGTCGTCTGCCTTCTCAAGGAGAAACCAGTCTCTAAGTTTCTGATCAGCTGCTGCCATCTCTTGCTTATCCAACTCTACTCTCCACCCCACTTTGTTTGGGAATAAGGAATTTAGTGAGGAAATAAATAATTTTATTAAATGGATTAATTGTATAATAATTTATTTCCTTACAATATCAGTACACTGTCTTTTCTGAAGGTCATGAGTTTTCTATGGTTCAGGAAACATTTTCCAGCCTGTATTTTTTGAAAATAAGATCAAAACAGATGATAATATCCACTTGCAGCTGTAATATTTTATTAACTAATTTTGAAATAATTTTCTCTTTTTATATCTCTATAAATATTACAATCAATTTGAATGACTGTAGCCAAGTTTGGTTTGTTAAAGTCTTTCTCTTTAGTGAATAAATTGTCAGAAGAGATCCACACACATAATCATGAAGTTGAAACTGAAATTCTTTTAAGTTGTTCTTCCACAAGTTAACTTTTCTGAGCTACTAACAAGGTGTAAATGCAGGTGTGGTAAAACTAGTGGCAATATTTTCAAACTAGAGATTTTTCCCCTGGATGTGTTACGAGTCTTCTTTACTCGAATTTTTAAATAGTGATATAAGTAAGATGTTTCCCACACATTTGCTAAGTGTTCTATCATGTATTTTTAGTTTTGGATTTTCCTTAGGTGGGAGATTATAATTTATTATATACTTTCAGTGCTGAAATGATGGATCTACAGTTAGATTACTGTCTTTTAGTTTACTGGAATCAGACCAAGCTAACACACAACTGGGTTCTTGTATATTTATCTATGAAGGATCATCAAATTTCTGAAGTCCCTTTGTCCTTGATTAAATCTGGTTAAATTTCTTAAATTAGTTTAAAATAAAATCTGATTAATTAATCTAATCATTGTATTTAATTAATGTTTTTATTGCTTTAATTAAGATGAAGTTTTATCCTATACTAGGTTACTGTATGGGGCCAGGGAGTCACATAAATATAAGTACAAAGACTACAAATAATACACCACTTACACTTAAAAACAGTATTCAAAACACAGACAAAACCTGCCTCTCCATTTTCAGTAGTAATCTACATAATCATACTAAATAACACCCTCATTCTTTTATTTTGAATAATTTAAAAATATTCTGACAATGTGGTTAGTGGAAAAAAAAGAAGTGAACATGCTGGGGGTTATTTTCTCTTTCCAATTGTTCAGATATTTTTGTGATGGGACCTGTCACAGCACTAAATTGCACAGATTAATCATGTTAATTTTATAGATAAACTATTATAATTAGAATCTAAGGGAACACTCAGGAAAAATAGAAAGTGTAACCTCACATTTAACAGAAGGCATTATCAGACTAATTCTGAGAGCTTACTTTACATAAGCCTGTGTCCTTTTGGCATCTTCTCTTTGTTCGCGCCTGTGCATGAAACCTGTAGGGAAGAGCAGAAAAGTGACATGGCATCCTGAGACAGCATTCATTTTCAGAAATAAGTGGCTCTCTATCTATTAGCCATCCTGCTATTCTTTTTTTGCAGCAGAGCTTAGAAATTGAATAGTAAAACACTTATGATTCCAACTAATTATCAGGGAGGGAAGAGAAGCATGCATTTCCTATCTCAATTCCACCTTGGTACCCTTGTAACCACTAATCAGGACTGTGCCAAGGAGTTCCTGTCTCTTGGAGAGGGATGGCTGAACTTTTAATAAAGGCAGGCATCATTCCACATATCTTACAGGAACACAAAAAAATCATCTTAAGTAGGTGCAGTGATGGGCCTGACACTTCACTCCCTGTCAAACAAGTGACTGAAAACTCTGCCCCGACACAGCCTTCTCTGGGTAATTATTAGGATTTGTCAGAACTTGTCCAGCATGCACCAGTAGCCTCAGGCTTGCATTTTTGCATGAGGCATTGGCAGAATTTCAGCACACAAACAGCACAAGGTACATAGTTTCTTCATTATATTGCACTGCATTTTGCTGAAGTTCTTAGATTGTGTTTCACAGACAATATGAATTTACCAAAGTGAAGCATCTTCCACAGCAAGGAAAGTGTCACATTGTAAACTTTAAGCTGTGCATAGTTTGTGTTCTTGCTTGTAAATTCTAAATTCTTTTCCTTCAAATATGGCAAGAAAAAGTTTTTTAAAAAATTGTCGTCTGTCAGTGAACACAGCCTACAGCCTGCAATTTCTGTTCCAGCAATTTGAAATCAGTAGCTAAAGAAAAAAGACATTTTTTTTTTTGCAAGACAAGTTCTTATAGAATGAAAAAAAACTCATGATCAATGGAAAAAAGTGCTATCAACATAATCAATGACGATATTCTCTGGAAACCGGTAAAAGCCTCATGACTTCTTTTAATTAAAGAGGGTGTTTTCTCCCCAGAAAAAAGTTTTAAGAAATATTTCAGAAATAAAACTCAAAAAATTAAAAAATCCCTCAGAAGATATACTTCCACATCTCCTGACAGAACTCTGACCACTTCTTGAAATAATTAGGGAAATACTGGTACTCTGTAGGGAGTGCTAAAGCAGTTGATCTTCATGACAGTAAACTCCACTTCAGCGTACCAACAGTACAAAATTATACTAAAGTACTTCATCCATTTGACACAGAATGTAGAAATGTAGAGAGAAAGATGGGAAATAACTGGATCATTACTGACCTTCATGCAGATCAGAGAGTGCCAGTTTATGCAAAATTAACATTATGCTGACTATGTTGTGTGGACAGGATAATTAACCAGAAATATGCTCCTATTTGGGCTGGATTTAATTTGTATACAAATACTGAATAGCACAGAGATCTGATATTTGTTACATAGTCCTCTCTGGCTGGGGTATGAACTGGTATACTGGGTTCTGAACTGCTGTATGTTTCACACCTTAATTCAGGGCTGTTGCAATATGAGAGCTTAGAGGGGAAATGAACAGTCCTAAAATGTTTTTTGTGTTTGGTTAGTAGGGTTTTGGGGTTTTTTGGTTATTGTTGTTTTGTTTTGCTTTGTTTTTTGAAGGGGGTGTTTGTTTTTGTTGTGTTTTTGTTTGTTTGTTTATTGGGGTATTTTAAAATATGTAATGGTAACCTCCAAGGTGATGGTTAACCCAGAAGTCCTGACTAAATTCCACTTGCATGTGCAGCAAACCAGCCTCTGGACTTTCAGGTTATGATATTCTTAATTTTTGATCCCAAAACAGTCTATTCTGTCAAGGAAGGAAGAATTCTGACTGCTTCTTGTAAATATTACATTTCAATACTCTAAAATATACTAAAGGGAGAGCTGCCAATTTGCACAGAAGTCTTGGCAAGAAATTAATCTTCCACCAATAAACGGCTTGCAGCCACTTGTTAGCACACTTTCTTGCAATGAAAAATTAAATTATCTTCTGAAGAATAAACAAATGAGGAAGCTTTGGCACCACCACCTTCTAAGAGCTATGCTAAGGTTTCCTCTAATTGTTTCTAAACTCAGAAATGACAAGGTGTCTAAACAGCATGCATGGGTAGATTCTACAGTAGATTACTTTGAATCTATGAAGAAACCTGAATGCTCTAGTTGTGAGCCACTGTGATTCTAAAGACCTACTGGCATTTTCCTTTAAATATCAGGAAAATAATCCCCATAGAAAATAATGAAGGCAATAGTTCCATGGAGAGGACTATTTAAAATCGCCAGACAGGATGTATGCCCTCATGCTTTATCACTAATACTGCAGAAGGTTTTACATTATGGTGTCCTGTGCTTCAAATTAAATGTCAAATTCAATTTGCCACTGAAAACATGAAGTGTGTGACTGCCCTTAGCAGGGCAACCTGACAGCAAAATTTCATAATTGGTGTCTGCCCTAATGTTGAGTTAAAATACAAGAAGAAATGTTATTTGACTGCAGTCATATCTTACTGTTTAAAAATAAACAATCCACCTCTAGATAGGCTAAAATATATTTGGTTTAAATTTGAGCCCTTAGTAAAGTTCATTGGCTTTATTTAAAATCTGTGGAAAAATAATGTTGAATACCATACGAAAACAGATAGAAACCTCCCTGATGGGATCATGCCAGCAATTATGTCTTTATGTCTCTGACATTTAGCTCGTAATAAAATGAGATTTGTGAAAGAAATTGAAGAGGTGCTTATTCCACTTAGAGTACTTTATTTTTTTTAATTTCTATTCAGACAAGCTTGTGTTTTAATAATGAGATTTCTAATCCACTTTAATATCCCATCATTATATCTTAGTGAACTATATGCCATATAAGTAATAATAATGAAGTATGTTTAAATATAAAAATGCATCCTTAAGCATCTAGACACTTTTAGTACTGGTTGTAATTAGAAACTTAAGAAACATGTGCAATTAAATACGCTCATAAAAAAACAGATACATCTCTGTAGTACCAATCAATTTGTTGCATCATTAATATTCTTTGGTATGCCAGTTAAAAAATACATTGCACTGTTCCAAATAGAAAATAACTAAGAACAAAATTATGAACATTTAAACCACTACAGTCATTACAGAACAACAACTGAGTGTTTAAGGTGTCTTCTAATTAATTTTATTTTTACAGATGCATTTTCAAATTCTGCAGCTTTACCTGCTGCTCTAAGTTCCAAAGATAATGTTTTTTTATTGCATATTAAATTAACTCTTTGTTGTTGTGAGTTGTGGCAACTATTAATAGTCATGAGATAGTTTATTGCAACAATTTAAATGAAAAAAATAGTATTTTTGTTTATTTTTATTTATCTGAATAGTTTGAATTTAATTAGATGTATAGTTTAAAAAAGATATGCAGTGTTTTTAAAATACATTTAGTGTTAAGACTTGTTTCCAAAAGTGTCTAAAGTGACTTTTGTCTCTTAAGCTTAGGAAATGTCTATCCTGCCTTGAATTGAAGATGTAGTGGCAGTGTTAGGTTCATGGTTGGATTCAATGACCTTGAAGGCCTTCTCATAGAATCAGAGTCATAGAAAGGTTTTGGTTGGAAGGGACCATAAAGATCACTAATTTCCAACTCTCCTGCCACGAACTGGGATACCTTTCCCTTGACCAGGTTGCTCACAGCCCCATCCAAACTGGCCTTGAATATTTCCAGGGATGGGGCATCCACAACTTTTCTGGGAACTAAAATGATTTCCAACATAAATGATTCTGTGATTAGATGGAACCTTTCAGCTGTTTAATATATGTCACGATAGAATAAAATAGTTGACTAAAAATGGTCTTGTTACCTAAACCTGGGGACTGAACTAGTGTGAAATCTTCAAGAGTGACTAACACAGGTAATAACTCAGAACTCATGAATAACATGTCAAGATAAGTTTTTTTTATAGAACTGTCACTTTTCTAATTTGTAGATTGGCATTGAGGAAGACTTGTACCACATATGCACTGACAGATTGTTCACGCACACTTGTTTTGCGCACAAACCTCTCTTTATGTCTCCCAGCCACTCTACACATGAAACAGCCTCTTGCATTCAGCACATGTAGCCTATATCTTTTTCAGATGAATGTCCTTTTGACAGGCTGACAGCATCACATAAAGCCCATAGGTAGGAGACAAGCAGAGTATTGAAGGATCTTACTTTTCCTTAACACACCTTTGGGACCCTGCCTTGCACCTTCCTTATAAAGTGCATAGGATCTCACATCTTACGCACAGAAAATTTACTGATCTTTTTCATGGATAGTATTAAGCACTCTGGTGCACAATACACTCTTGTGCCACAGCTGGTTTGTCTGGAAGAGAGCACAGAGATGAGTTGAATTTACAGGTCCACAGAGAGATTGTGGCCACTGCTTCACAGCAGTACACACAATCTTCAGGGGTTTATCCTTGTAGAGAAATGAGTGAGGATCCTGGTATGTGTTGTTAAAATGCATAATATAATTAGTCTGGCAGTTGCATTAAGTGGAAGGTTTAAGCTAGGCCTATTTATGCTGGCTGATGTACTAGATGCAAGTGGCAGTCAAGGATATTTATTTAACTGCAGTCATCTTCCCTCTTCGCAGTAGCTGGCTGCTGTAGGAGAGGCCAAGATGAGCCGCTCCTTACATAGGAGAGGTGATTCTACCAAGTGCAGCTGAGAGACAAAATAACAACAGTGTCTTGCTGGTCCTCTCACTGTCCTTAATCCCTCTGCATGGCAGAGATAAGACCATTTTCAGATGTGATTACACTTGCACACATTATGATCTCCCAGAGAAACCTGGAAATAAACAAGTGGACCTGAAAAAAGTAGCACAAGAATATGCCTTTTCCCCTGCAACTTTTGGCTGCAAATAAGTCTAATACAAAGAGTGTAGATTGAGTGCAGCTCACTAACATGACCCACAATTCTACAGTTGTTTCTCCCCGAACTTCTCACTTTCTCTGAGGCATCTGTTATACTTATTATTAAGTGCTTAAATATATTTCCTGAATAATTAAAGCAAAATACCAAGAAATTACTATCAGAGATGAAGGATGATTTTATTGTAATACCACTGAGATGGGGAGTTAAATGACCAATTGAGTTTTTCAGTGCAGTTGAAACTTCCATACACACTGGAAAAAAACAAGTGAACACGGCTATAACTCAGCTTTAGCCATTTGAAAGTTAATTGAATAATGTAGGATAGCTGTCTAGGCTTCTGCTACAATTAGGTTTCAATCACAGTTAGCAAAAAGAATGAGGTTGTTCATCTCACTTCAAAATAACTGTCAAAAATCTTTGAATTAGTTTTCCTTCAGATTTTATATTCCTCTTCATTTACTAGCAAGAGAGCTTATATACATCGTTTCCAAAGTGTCAAATTATGCATAATTTTCTTCTTTATTCTTTTTTCCCTATAAGATGAGAATAATATTGGCAGAACTAAAAAAAAAAAAAAAAAATTGAGGAGTGCCTAATGACAGCTTGTGAGACTCCAAGCAATGACTGTTTATAAAGTTCATAAAAGAAACCAAACAGCTAAACTGTGGCACTTGTGAGAAAATCTTTGTTACTTCCAGCCCAGGATTTACAAAATTGCAAAACCATGCTGCTGAGTGAATCTGTGTTGCATTCACAATCCTAAGTGTGAGAACAAGGCTTTTTAAACTGCTTCATCCCCAGCAGCTGCTTGTTCTCTGAAATGTGAGCTGAATTTTAGAAGCTGTCAGTCTGATTGGCAAATAGATGGAAAAAACACCCCAACAGAACTAATTCCACTCCTTTCCTTCTCAGAAGGCCTCTTTCAACAGATATTTTATTCACCAGAGAACAGGATCATGCCTTGGAGTGGGAGCAGCATGTTGAAGCTGTCCCAATGCCTGCAAGTAGACAGGAGTCCATGGTTTTAACACTTCTCAAAGTATATCCTGATATACCTCAAGGTATATCCTGAGTCACTTGACTGACTGAGCAGTACTCTAGTTTTTTCAAGATTTATTCAAATGAATGTTCTAAAATAGAGCACCTCACTTTTGCTGGTTTAGAGAAGATGAGAATTCTTTCTGCTATCTTCTCCTTTGCCTGAGCACACAAAGAATTTCTATGTGTGATTTGCAGTAAGAGTGTCAAAGAGATTCTAGTTCCTATAGCAAAGAACATTGAACAATCCCTCGAATAATTCAGCATAAATCAGCCTTCTTGGTCAACTGATTTTGTAAATCTCCTCTAGACATATTAATGGTTGATTTGATTTAAAAAGTAGTATTAAACACAATGCAAATGCATTGTGCAAACTGCTTGAAAAGTTGGAAAGGGAGACATTCTGCATCTTACATGCAAATCCTCCATTTTATGTATTTTTAAATATATTCAAATACTGGAAAATAATCAATATTTAATACAATATTAATGTAATATTAACTTTTTATTATGTGTGTATTGTGCACAGCTTTCCAAACAGATTTGATTCATATGAATAATTCAGAATCACTTGGACTAATAGGCATTTTGAGGTACTTATTCAGCACTAGCAATCAAATATTTTGGTTTGTTTTTTAGAGAAGTAGTTCAGGTATTTTTTCACCAGTATAGAAATTATGATTGAACATTGTTTCAGAAAGAGTTAATTTGATTCTTTTGTTGAATAAAATTCCATGCTTCTTCCTAGAACTGGACTAGTGTCTTTGTAAACATTATTAGTATCACGAATAACACAACAACAACCCACAAAAAAACCCACAAAAAAGTTTAAAAAATTAATTTAGATGTTGAAAGTCCTGGTTGCTCACCAGGAGGAACCTGGCAAGGAAAGGTTCCACTGTAGAATAAGTTTTAATATTATTAACAATAAATTGAGTGTTCATAAAACAACCCTGATATTGTTTTATTTAACTACTAAAGCCTGACCTTTATTAAATTTTCTTTACAATAGTTTGAACAATTTCTAAAACTTGAAAATAAATGAACTTCCATTGAGATAATAATCAAACCTACAAGATACCTTGCTGTTTATATTAGCTTAATATAATTTCTCTTTCATTTGTCCCGTAACAAATTTCACTGACATTTCATTGTAAAAGTGTCTACAGTATGGCTTTTATCAAATATTAACTTAATATGGTTTTAGTAAATTTAAACCCTTTTATAAATAGTACTGTCAAAAAGACTTTGGACTGAACAAATAAAAACTTTATTGAAAGCAAGCAGGGTCATGAACCCAGTCGAGGTTATTTATATTCTGTATAACAACTGTCTGTAATAATCATGGCCTAATAGTTAATTTTATATGTAAGTATTCATTAGGGAGATCTTTACCGACAAGCTCTTCTTATAAATTTCCAGCCAAGCCTCTGTTCCTCTGTTTCCTCTGTTCATTATGAACTTTGTAATATCTGAGCCTTTGGTTTTCTAAAGCCTCTAATTCTCTGTGGCCTGAGCATTAGAGGTCTGATACTTACGGAAGCAAGGAGACAGGCTGAATTGCTGTCTGCAGCAATTCCATTCATATCTTCCAAGCCCTGATTACAATAGAGGTTGTGCAGAGAGGCAGAGAGACTTTGGTGCAGTTGAGAAGGCTTTAAAGTGTAGAAGTACATTAAATGTATCTTCAGTTAGATCTCTGTCTTCTTCCAAGCCTTTTGTAGAAAGCCTAGTCAGTGATACGTAACTTGTTGCATTTATTGATTTCATAGGTTTGTCACCTTAAGGAATATTATTAGCAGTTTCATTGCACCTTACTCCAACATCCTTCACTTACTAATGTGAGGAAAAGTATTTCCTAATTATACCACCTAAAACAATCCAAGTGTATTTTTTCTTCATAGCATATGCTATTATTTTTCTTTCTGTTTGGATGTATGGGTGGGAATGGCTCAATTTCCAATTCTTTTCAGTTCCTGCTCTTTCAAGTCTATCTAGAACATAAGAATTTAAGAATTGCTTATCACTGGTGTTATTTCTTCATCACCTGTGAGCATGTTCCTTTTTTGAAAGGAAAGGGAAAATGAAATAATCTGTGCTTTCCTCTAATATATATTGATATATAAATTGATATAGGAAAAAATATTACAGAAAAGACTTTTTTTGTGACAAGTCACATCCTTTCCTCTGAGCAGCATAGTCACTGTAGAGACAAAAACTTGCTCTGCTGCTTTGTGAGAGAATGCAGATTTAAGCAATCATCTCTTTCATGTTGCTACAGATAAATGGATAAATATGCATGTGATGGAAAAGGGAAATTAGGTAATGATAATGGAAGAAAGCACTTTGATATCAGTATCACAGTATCTATGCTAAAGGCTATGTTTTATAAGCATTTTAATAAAAAAAAATAACAGATCCTTGCAGTTGCATTTAAATTTATCCTAAGTGGCAGAAAACAAACATTAATGATGGTAGATGCTATTATTACCTTTAGAAAGAGCATGATTTTACTGGATCTGGTTCAAGCCTCTTGCACATTAGTGTTGACAACACTGAATTAGTACTCATGCTCTCAGTATTCACAAATTCTACTAGGAGTCAGAACCATGAGAAAATATCCACCCTGTCACTACCAGCCAAAGCAATTCCTTAAAACATACTGAATGGTGAGGGCTTTATTAAGTTTTCTACAGTTAGCACACAGAATTAAAACAAATTGCAAAAGTAGTTTGGCAGAAATGCTGGGGAAAAGAAATGACCATGGGTAGTACCATGTGGAAATTAAAAACTGTATTTTCTAATTTTTGTACAGAAAAAAAGTTAGATTAATTACTTGCTGCACATTATATATCTGTATTTTAGATCACTGTTTTATACAAATTGCATTCAGGGAAAATTCATGTCCTTGATATTAAGAAAAAATAATGAAACTGCTTATATTGTAAAGAAACCAGAATAAGAACAGGACAGGATCAAAAAGTCAAGAAATGGTAGACAGTCCATCTTTAAATTAAAAATCTGACTGTACAGCTTTGTCAACTCATGTCCTTATGCAAAAGAAATCTGTAAAAAATAGTATATTCTGTACAACTTAATTTTCTTTTCTTGCACTGAATTACCAATGAAGCCAAGAGATTGTTCCAAACAAACCAGTTGGATTTTGTGAGGTCCAACTTTATAACTGACGGAAAAACCAGATACAGTTTAGCTGAAATTATTTTAAAGTCCTTTTAAACAGCATCTTCAGCTGTGTTCTTTTGCATTAGAAAATTACTGTATATTCTGGTTTACAGTTAAAAGATTAAAATTTAGGGTTTTTTGGAGTTTTTTTGTTTATTTGTTTTTTAAGTATTCCTCATTCTGGGATAGTCAGGGGTGGGAAAAAACCAAAACTAAACAGAAAATTAACAAAATTTTTCAACCAAGAAAAACTGAATATTCCTGGTATATATGCCCTTAAACTACTTTCAGAATAAGCCAGTTTTAAGTGGGAGATTTTTCTTATAAGATTTAAGAGAATATTCATTAGGTTTGTTTTTTTTTTTAGCAATAACACACTTCCTGGTTTTTTTCTTTTTTTTTCTTTAGTAAGAAAGAAGATGCTCCTCTGAATGGATTCAGTGCAGCTTTGATCTTTTTGCTATAAGCATAAAGGAATTCTTCAATCACATGTGTATCTAAAAGTGAGAGCTTAGTCATTGGAAGTTAGATGACAACCACTGATAGTAAAGCCAGGAGTATACCACTTCATTAAATCTAGACCAGAAAATAGACTGCCAGCCTATATTTATTAGATACAGCATTTTCATCCTCTTGCCCATAATGTTTCCTACAAAGCACCTTTGTCATTATCCCACGTGCCACATGACAACCCTATACATGCAGTATCAATGTCTTTATCAGTCTGCAAGAACTGTACTCTCCAACCCTTAGATATTTAATAACCCTGCTATGTTGCTATATATTTCATTTATCCATATGGCCAGTAAATTTTTAGCCAACTATCGTTAAAGAAAAAAGAAATACAGAAAAAATAAGTAGACATGCAAAATCCCTTCATTATTGCAATAATCAAGATTTCTAAGTAAATTTTTAAAAAACTATGCAGTGGCATATTTTGCCCTTGCTTGTTTTGCTAACAATTCTACTGAGATCAGCCAATGTATTTATGCAACAAATATCCAAGGCCAGTGTCCAACATCCATGACTTAAATCAGATTGTCTCCCTGTCATTGTGCTCTGATTTTACATTTTAATATTCCTACGTAACAGGTCTGAAGTATGTTTAACATTGATAGGTACAGGCTACATGGGGTTGTCACATAAATGTTATTATAGCTATCCAGCTATAACAGCTTGTGAAAGCTCTGTTGTCTTCCATGACACATTCATAAAAAAATATTCTTTTTCACAGAAAGTTTTAAATCATTGTGTTTCAAGATTTCTGAGAGAGTTTAAAATCATCATGTTTCAAGAATACACAGAGAAATGTGTATAAGTCCATCTTTTATTTTGATGTTTCCACTGTTTGGCTCCAGTTATTTTTCATCCTGTTTCTGTTCTACCACTCACAACCATTTTTTTTTTTAACAGTCTAATCCAATAGGCACAACAATACCTAGCAATAATAACAGCAACAATAATCTCACACTGTAATGCTGGAAAATTTGGTGTATTTTTCCCTGTTCATGCAAAAGAAAAATCACCAAGTTAAAATAATTTCTGTGGTGCACTGTTATAAAAGAAGCTGAAAATAAGTGAGGAAAAGAAGAAGAAGAAAAAGTAATAAAGTTGGGGGCAGGGAGAGGAATCTCTGCTTTACTCTCTTTAACAGATATGGCCATAAGGGAAAAATTTAAATTTTAATGAAAATGCTTATTTCCCAAAGGCCTGGCCAGCAAAGAATGCTGAATGACATAATTCACTAACCAAAAGAACACAATGACTGAAAAGCAGATTATCACTGAAGTGAAAAACAAAGGCAGAAAACATTAATAATTAATTGAGGAGGTTTCCTGTGGAGGTTTAAATGAGTTACAGGCTCTCTGTGGAAAGTCACTTGTCTACCAGATTGTTGTCTTCTCTTTCAGAGTTGCTTATATTGATGTGTACATCCAATATTAAGTTTCACTGGTCTGAGTTACCTGAAAGGAAGTACAAATCCTAAATGGGATTTTTTATCTGTGTTGAAAAGCAGATCTGCTGTGCTATTTAAATGAAAGCTGACAAGATACACCTTTATATTGTTGCAGGAATAACTACCAGTAACATAAAGAGATGTCATCTTCTGCTCACACAGTGTTTCTCTCTATTTATGATGGAAAGACTGTCAACACTGGTTACAACCAGAGATGCTCGGAGAGCAGTTGAAATGGAATAATCCAGCAGGAACCTAGTCTTGTATTATTATTTCTATTTTTGGCAAGTGTGTAGAGCTTTGCCTCTGTTTTTTTATTGTGTGGGTCCTAACATAGAGAACAGTACCCTCAGAACAGCAAATATGGCATGCAAATAAGCTGGTTATGATCTGAAGGAGTCATATTATCCCCAAAAGGGGTTTGACAGGGGAACAAAGGAAATTCTTCTTTGTCTTATAATTATGTCACATGTCATTGCTCTTGTAGTTGTAGATCATAACTTCTACTGGTAGAAGATTCCTTGGGCTCCAATAAGGGGATCTCAAAATCCTTCTGAACAGATATGACTAATTAAGTGTAGGAAATTAACTTAATGCTTGATACTTGATGTTTTTCAAGTCAAAGACCAGAAGTACACTCATACCCTTACAAAAGCAGCTGAATCTTCTCATATTTTGTACTGACTTTTCAGACATTTGAATGCAAAATCTCTTGAGTTCCAATGTGGTAAAGTTGATGACATTATTAAAGTGACAGCTAAGAAGACAATGATCAAACATGAAGTGTTCCAAAATATATGTTCATGTCATGGGGCAGATAGGAAACACAAATCGGGGAAACAGTAGAAGGAGACAAGCATGAATAATATATTCTGTAAAAGTGATAACTGTTTCAAATGTAGGGGTAGATTCTTCTCACCCTGAGTAAAGCTGAAGAAACTGGAATTAATTTCAATCCAGTTTGCAAGTAATAAAAACACCTGGATTTTCCTAAAACATTTCTTAAATTGTTTATACTAAATATACCAACATATTACTTTCAGGAAAAAAATCACATAATGGTTGGAGTTGAAATGGAAGCATGCAGATACCTACTTCAAAGTTTCTTCCAAAGCTGGTATGCCTGGAACAGGTTGCACAGAGTTGTGTCCAGGATGGTCTTGAATATCCCCAGAGAAGGAGACTGCAACCTCTCTAGGCAGCCTGTTCCAGTGCTCTGCCACCTCTCTCAGCCTTCCCTCATAAGAGAGATGCTTCAGTCCCCTGATCATCTTCACGCCCCTCAGCTGAACTCTCTTCAGTACCTGCTTGTCTTTCTTGTACTAAGGAGTTGAGAACTGGACACAGCATTCCAGACATGGCCTCACTAGGGTTGTGTAGAGGGGCAGGGTCACCTCCTTGACCTGCTGGCAATGCTCTTCCTAATTCACCTCAGGATCCCTCTGGCCTTCTTGGCCACAAGGACTCACTGGTGGCTCATGGACAACTTCTTGTCCACCAGCCACCAGGATCTCCATGCCCTTCTCTGCAGGGCTGGTTTTCAGCAGGTCAGCCCGCAGCCTGTACTGGGGTTATTCCTTCCCAGGTGCAAGACCCTGCATTTGCCCTTATTGACCTTCAGACAGTTCTTCTCAGCCCAACTCTTCAGCCTGCTGAGGCCATTCTGAAGGGCTGCACAGCCCTCTGGGGTATCAGCCACCCCTCCCAGTTCTGTGCCATCAGCAAACTTACTGAGGGTTACATTCAGCCAGGGTCACTGATTAAGAAGTTGAACAAGACTGGACCCAGTACAAATCCCTGGGGAACACTGTGAGCTATAGGCTCAAACAGGACTCTACACCACTGGTCACAACACTGATCTCTGCCCTCCAGCCAATACTCAATCCACCTCACTGTCTGCTCATCTAACCCACACTTCCGCTTGGGCTTTTTGAAACACTTTATACCAAAATTCAAATACTGCTTTCCGAAAAATACGAACACAAGTCAAGCTATGTGTTTTGAATATGTTTGCTGTGAAAGATATGTATGCTATCATCTAAACTTGGCTTTTTGGAAATTCAGTGCTTCAGGACACATACAGTTTTAAAGCGGCAGCCATAGAAATATATATACACGTATATGCAGAGTACTACCACAGACATTTGAGCTATTAACATTGTTAACTACTGGAGCAAGATCCCTCTGAGTATCTGACAGGATACCTGTTCCTGTGCATACAGAGACCTTTGGAGCTAGACTTTTAATTGCATTAGGACCAGCTTTGTCTCTTGAATTGTTTGTCATATTACTGAGAGCTATTTTTAATATTCCTAACAGAGATCTGTCTTTGTCCCACTAGGCTAAGCTTTAATTAAGAAACGTCAACGTTGCTAACAACTGCGCAAAGAGGAACGGAAGGACCTTTGCGACCAAGGATGTGGTTGTCATGGAAACTCTTGCTGTTTCTGTCACTCACTGGCTGTCTTTCAGGTAAATCAAAACAAAAAACAAGAAAACTTTGCTTATCGTTTTAAGGCTCTTAACTACAAACAGAAATAGGAAGATGTAAAAGCACGCTAGAGAAGATCAACATCATTATGAAAACTATTTGCCTGGGTGTGATGACCCACCCTTAAGGCAAGGAAGCACTTAAGATTCAAAAATGTTCCTTGGTCAGAAATAACGACAGAAGTCAGAGGGTCTGCAAACAAACAAAGAGTATTATTGGTAACTTATGCATTTGGCATGAAAATTGGTATGTTAGTCCCTGACCTACAATGTAGGCACATGGAAGTGCAGATAAAAGTGCAGGGTAAAGGGAAAAGAGAGATTAAGTACATGGCAGTGGGCCTTGGATCAAGGAGCAGGATGGAAGGGAAAAGAGAAATTAAAGAGGTTCATTAAAAACGTAGAGATGAATTAGAGAAAGGAAAAGAAGAAAAGGGAGGACAAGAAAGAGGAAAAAGAAAAGGAAAAAAAGATACACCACCCCTCACTTCAGCATTGATCCAGATGATGTGGATGCCTGTCCTGGTCTCAGTATCAACCCAGTTGAGGGGATGCCCATCCTGATTGCAGTGTCAGTCCAGGTGATAAGCAGCAATCCAGCTGCACCAGTCTGGGTGATGAGATGTCCAGGGTCCAAGGGGCACTGCATGGGCTTGGGGCTGGGTACCATTTTGTGGACAGGTTTCTTTACCCTGAATACAAGTTTCTCACTTTCTCTGCCAATTACTTATCATGCACAGTCCATTCTTTTAGGCCTTTCTGGAAACGGGTCTGAGGACTTCTGAAGTCTTTGATGGTCCCAATCTCACCTTTAGTCTACGTCCACTTTCTGCCAGTCATTCCTGTGCTCTGCGGTACTGCATTGTAATTCTTTCTCACAGAAAAATGCTGTCCTCTTCTCCAGTCAAAACTTGTTCAGAGCCTGATCATACCAAGAGTCCTTGGTTATTAACAAAATTTCATGTCTGTTATTACTAAAAGTTCTTGGCTGGTTTCACAGCCATCCCATTATTGGTGTTTGAGGCACATTAGCCATTTATCTTCTGGACATTGGGAGCTCAAAAAAATCTCACTTTGGACCACTGTTTATAAGGGCTCATTAACCCCTCATAATTGAGAGCTCAAAAGGGTCTCACTTTAGATCATTGTTTATAAGATTGCAAGAAAGTGGGGTTTAGTCATAGTAATTATCTATCCTTGATGCAAATCAAGTTGGCAACCTTCTTTGAAGGTTCAGCAACAAAAATATTGTTACATTTTGGTTTTTCAGGCAAGAAAAATAAGTTTCAAAGGCTGCTCAAAAAACTGGAGGTCTTCAACTCCCTGGGAATAGGCAGTGTTTCTGACAAGCTGGAGAGAGGCTTAGTACAGATGCAGTTCTTCAAGGCCATTTAATGCCTAATGAGCATTTCTCAGACCACAGTGGGGCCTAAGTCATCTTCTCTGGGCCTCTACACTGAGTAGTGAAACTGTGAAGATTTAGATTAAGATATTAACTAGCGATGTCCTTGTAGCAAGATACGATTATTGCATCTCAGTAGTTACAAAGCTATTTTTTTCCCAAATTATTCCAAAATGTATTGGGTTTGAGTCATCACAAGATGAAATTCAAAAGTCAGCGAAATAAAACATTTTGATTTGTAACAATAAAATTATATTTGACACAGGAATTTAATAATGGAAAGTGCCCATAGATATCAACGTACATGTTTTGGATGCATACATGAAACATGAAATCTAATGTTGTTTCCCTCATGTAGCTTCATTATCTTGTTTTATCTGAGAACACAAAATAATGGGAATTATGGGGAAATTTTTGTTTAATTTGTGCTGGATTGTCAGCTGCATTGTAAATTTTAGTAACATTTGTATTTTGGTGATTCTAGTAGTAGTACCTTACAATCACCACCTATTAATGCAATTTTTTTAAATTGACATTTATATCTTTATAAATTTTATAAATATATTTTTATAATTTTACAGATTGCAAGAAATTTTATGCAAAATTCAGAAGAATGTCAGATATTTAAATATAGGATTTCTTCTTAAGAATCATTTATTTTATCTTGAAATTTTTGAGTCAAACCTCAGCATCTGGCAGAAGGTATTAGTCTGTGAAACTAATGTACCTGAGCCTTGAGTTAGTTTCACATAGCTAATATCTCCTTAGTCTCAACTGCTGTTAGAGAAAATACCTGTAGAGTTTTGTCCAAATGGATTTACTTAACTCTGTACAACACATTAATATGCTTCAAAATTTGGAGGACACATTTCATATGTTGACAATTTTGTATCCTAACTTTGGATATACAGGAATGAGCTTCAGCTCTTTGCCACAGGCATTGTTTAGGCACGCACATTCAAATAACATCTTGAAAGACTTAAAAGCATTAGCAGTGACTAATTATAATATAGCATTAAAGTGTGTAACTACTTTGGAAATTAAACTGAAAGTCAATATTTACAGAAGAACTTTATTTATTTATAACATTATGCCCTGAAAACTCTTGCCAGTCATTCAGCACCATATTTAAAATTGACTGTTCCTCTCATCTGCTAATTTGTTACTCATATCTGATGGTGTCTAAAGCATTCCTTTTTTAAAATTTCATTCTGATTTGTGATTCTTTAGGGTTATAAAGGTTTATTCCATATTACTGCAGGAGATTTAACTTCTGTAAGAAATAATTTTTAACTGCAGTTCTTGTTCTCACATTTTTGAATATAATGTGATAACACATGTATTTTTTACATACACAAAGATAACTTTTTAATTTTTTCATGTGAAATAATAGTTATCCATTGTCAAATTTAATGCTATAAGAGCTAATATTAAACAAATATAACAAAATTAGATTCAAAGTTATTTTAATAGGATCATCAGTATAATTAGCAAACTACTGTCTTCATAACTATCACATTTGATTACATCATCCTGTATTTGGAGATGCTTTTATATTACAGCACTCATTAAAACATGTTTACAACTGCAAATAGTTTGTTCCTACAGCTGATGAAATTCAAGGTAGCCTAGTAAGTTTGATGCCTGAATGCACTGTTTACAACAGAGCAATAGATATTGATGGTGCTCCACGAAGATATAAAATTCATTCAATTTCTGTTCTTCTAGGCTGTGTTAAAATTCAGTACTTACTTATCCATTAGATCATCATATCATGGGATCACTCCCAGCAGCAGGCAGTGTTTGGAAGAGAGCGCTACATTGTTGTATTGATTTGCAGCAGTGAGGGAAAGAATCCAAGAGCAGGGATGGCCTCTCTAATTTGTGTTGATCCCATTTTTATATTGTATTTATTTTAAAACTGGCCCTGTTATTTTGGGTTGTGCTTAAGCGTGGATGTATAGAAGTGTGTTTAAGCTATATGGAAAATAATATTTGAATGGAGAAGAAAATGTATTATTTTCTAAACATAAGAATGAGGACTAAATTATGTCTCTTACTCTGGTTTAAGGCAAAGGTGGTCTGGGAGTACAGCTCACAGTTACAAACTCAAATGATAAAAAACTTCACATTTATGAAATACGGACAATTAAGAGATGAAAAGAAGATCTCAAGATTGGTATGTTCCTTCTTATGTGTAGGACTGCCCTTCAAACCAAACTGGAGTTGAAGAAGATCTAAGCTGTCGTTTTTGACCTAGGGACTGCCTCACTACTGAACTGACAGTTGGAAAAAATTGTTGATTTTTGGAGGGTTTGGGGGGATTTTTTTTCATTTCTGTTTCTTCCTTCCATGAAGGTTTCCTGTAGAGAAAGATATCATGCTGCAACAGATAAACATGGGGGAAACTGTAAACCTAAAATTCAGAAAAACTTTTAAAATCTGATTTGGTTACAGTAATACCCAAAGTACAGAGATATTCAGTTTAAATTTAATCCAGATTTGTCAGAATTTAGTCTGGGTGTATATTCCCTGTGTCTTATTGTCCTGGTTCCCCATAATCACTTTACAGTCTGCTTTTATGTGTATAGTAAAGGCCATTTATTTTTGGTTTACATTAGGAACAGCTAAAGAGAGAACCTTTTCTTTGTTTAGACTTGTTAAAGTTTTCTTGCACTGATTTCTGAGAGAAGTTGGAATTGCATATTGGGGAAAGGCCTTTCTTTAAAACAACACCCCCTGACCTTGTGATGACACAAATAGGTATGTCTCTTTATGTTTCAGAAAGGGAGGAATTTTATAATAGAAAAAAAAGTCATAAGATTATCATCCCAAGGTTTATAGAAAAATTAAGACAGGGGGTTTTATTTGCAGAAAAATCTTGAGAATAGGACTCCTGTCATTCCTTTTAATAATTATTGCTGCCTGTTACAAGATGTTTCAAGTTTAAATATATGCTAAAGGTGGCATAATAGAGTGAATGGTATTAATAGAGTTCTAATTCTATTTTAATCTAATACATATTCTGTATGCCTTTTTGTTCCCCTGCCCATTTATCTACTTCTGTAGTATTACTTTTTGCATGCTAATTAGGTCAAAGTGAGACTCATTTTCTCTGTAAGACTGTATAATTCATGGCATCAATAAAATTATGGGTGTAATGAAAGTAGCAAGACTTCACAAGATAGAGCCAGTACCTCTGAGACCCAGTGGTCACTGTTCATAGCATCAAGTGGATAAACATTTGTCCTTAAAACTCATCTCTAGGTACCATTCATTCCTTTTGACATAAAACATTTTTACTACTGAGCAAAGACTGCCTAAATGCTGGAGTTTTTTCTGTATCCCTCAATACGCTGTTCCAAGTTAGAACCAGTATGACTTCTTCTGAACAGTTGTTCGCTAGAATATAATATGAATGGAGACTCACAAAAAATGCTCTTTAGAAAGCACATGTGGAACAGGCACAAGTGTTCTGTCTAGTTTTGACCTGCAGCTGGCAGAGATCTGAGGTGTTTCCTGTCTTTTCTCATGCCCATCCCTCTCCATCTGGCTTTTTGGAGGCTTTTAGGAATTATCTCTATCATCTGCACTTATCAGCTTCCAAAACACATCTCAAACCCAGTCAATATGCAACTTTCAGAATTGTATCAGCCATGGCCAGAATTAAAATTCATAGCCGAAGGTTCACGAGTTCATTAACCAAACCATATAAATATGCATACTTCTCTGAGTGCCAGGACTATTTCTCGTTTTTATTCCTCCATTTTTTAGACAATGTCCTTCCCAATTCAGTGGACAGTATTTGAAATGTTGCTTCTCTGCCAAATGAATGATGAACACATTAATGACCAGTGTTTATCACTGATAAATCTACAGAGTTACCCACAATACCCTGTTCCCAACTCCTGGCCCTGCACTGATGACAGTATAGGAAATACCATGCAACTCTGTCACCTTTGAGACCTGAAAGTAAAAGTCTGGAGACAGAGCTCTAGATAAGTAATGGTGCCTGGGGACTTTCCTGTTCATAGATTTCTGAGTAAAAATGAAAAAATGAGATAACACACTTACACTTTTTACTGCCCATCCAGAAGCACTGCATTTGCAAAGGGTGCAAGGCAAGAAAACAGCCACAGCCCTGAAAACCAAGACAGATTTCTGTTCACATCCTCCTCACTCCTGGATCCAGTGTTAAGTTGAATCAGGGAGAAGCACTTATTTGCTAAATATTGCAATTTCTATAAATTTAATTCAAAAGTGGAATGGAATGGTAAAAAATATTTATTACTCCCAGAATCCTGATGTTGTTTAATGTTAAGTAATCAGTAGTGTTAAGGATGGGAAAAGTTGTAGGCATGAAAAAAGGCATTGAGTATGGATTTAAGAAAATATTTTCAGGAGAAATCCTCCTGCTTGTTTGCATGTCTGGGTTGTTCTTTATTTTTACATTTTTAATATTTAATTTATAAAGCCAGTTTCCTACTGATGGCCAAGAAGATATTGAAAATAATTCTTACTGCTTTTCCCAGATATTCCATGTCATACTTTTCCAACTACTGCAGTGTGTGACACTTCACCTGAAGTCCTCATCCCCAGGAATCTCTGCTACTTACATTTGTACTACTAGGAACTCAGCTGTTATACTACACATTGCAACAGTGATAAGGTTTTTGTAGGAAGGAATATTTTTAATTGGCTTGTATGCAAGAGTAATTCATTCTATGAAGTGATTATCATTTTTCTTAAATGTGCTTCTAGATGACCACTTCTCATGATCAGAAGTATTAGAAAGAGTAATATTTAGCCTTAACAAGCAATTGAGTCTGTTTTCCCTTACTTCCAGTGCCAGACATGTACCAGGAGTAGCTAGCTCATAATACAGAATAATTTAGAGTTTCCAAGCAGCACTAACAATATCACAAATATATAATAAGTTATTAACTTCATTTCAAAAAGTCATTAGAGGCTAGCACAATGTTTCTTAAGCATTGACCTGGCCTTTTTTAATAGGAATGCAATAAAAAGGCAGTGAAACCTTGAAAATTATGACAAATTCAGCTTTGAAATGAGATACTAGTTTTTCAGTGATGAGGTTAAACCAATATTGGAAGAGGTCTACTAGAAGAGCTAGTAGAAACGACAGTGCTTCAAGTTGGAAAGCAAAATTGAATAACTTTTAAAATAAAGTGCTTTATCAAGTTTCTAATAGAAATTCTGTGGTGGATGCAAGTGAATGTGTGTGTGTGTGTGTGCATGTGCATGTGCATATACCTGTGCTGAGAGAGAGTAAAACTTGCTTGTCTTCTAAATAATTTTGAGTTGCATTAATCCCTGTTGTCCCCACACACACCTTCCACATTCCCCCTGGGTGCTCATTGACAGCATAGCAAGCTCTCTAGTCCCCACTTTCATAGACCTGCTCAAAAGTTGCTCAATGTCCCATCAAATTATCAGGCTAGATGTGTTCAGGAATTTTTCTTCCTTTACTGTCCTACAACCACATGAGCAAAATTGAATAAAAACTAGATTGTTGTTTCATGTCCAGCCCTATTCCAAGAAATAGCACCTAGTGCTTTTACCCCTAAGGAATATCAAGTTCAAACCTTCTGACAGAATCTAATTTACAGGTTGCCTCCTACCTATAGAAATATAACATAGTAGTAAGAAAAATCTTAAATTGCAGATAATTTTTGCAGTAAATAACAGAGAAAAACACCACATGGTATGTCAAGATATTTGGGGAAAAAAAACTCAACAACAACAAAAAAAATATCTTCAAGGGGATATTATGTAAGTATTTTTCACTGCTCAATTCCAGCTTGGGTAGCAAACATATTATTGCAAAAGTTCTCTGTGTCCTTGAGACTTCCAGAGTTTACTTTTCTTTGGTTAAAAGTTCCAGTCAGGACTCTTCAAGTGGTGTATTGTCAAGTGTGTATGGTGGTCTCTTCCATTTTTACCTAGCATGGTCAAATATACTTGATGACAACAAGGGATTGAATTGACAAACAACGGACCACATTTTTGGAGTAAATGAAACCTCCTGGTTCTTTCAAATGTAAAAGCTTTTTATAGGAAATAGCACCACAGAAACGAATTTCTACCACGAACTGAAAAAATTTAAAGAATAAAAGATGGAAGTAATTGTTTCACTTTTGGGGAAAAAAAATCAGAATGTGTATAAAACCTTCAGAAATGATCCGGGGAGATAAACTCCTTGCTGTGTTTGAATGAAAAGTCATGTACTTACTAAAGTTGTAAACTTCCAACAATGATGTGATTTTCTTCCCACAGTTGAAGTCCAAAGCTATTCTATATATGATGATTATCTGTGTTAGAAGGTAACACATAAGATAACCTGCCTTCTTGCAAATATTCTCTGCTCCCTAGATGGTAACTATCTTTTTCTTTCAGACTTTCCTCTCAGAGTAATGGCAGTAGGTTAAACTCTGAGCAATCTTAGGCAATATGAAGTTAATACTTGTTGTCTATATCATGCCTGAAGTCTTCATATGCAAAAGAAACCCCACCTATGAGGTTTCACTTTTATTTGTTTATTTGTTTATCAGTTGATTATGTGAAAAGTTTTCTTACCCCTTGAAAACACAGCTACTCTTTAGAGTCACCCCAAAAAAGTAACCATCAACCCCAGTGTTGAGAACCTTATTGTCATTTGGAAAAATTACTAAATTATGTAAGAGTAAAATCTGTCAGTTTCTCCACATGGCAGAAAAGCTGGCTGATGTGGAGAGGTCACGTATCTAATAATGAATAAATACTCTTCATGGCTATGTGAGCTGATGAGCGTAGGTAGTTATGAGTAAACCTCTTGCTGTTCCAGCCTTAAAGATGCACTTGTCAACTCTATACTGCCTTTGTTTAAATTGGTGCTAGCAGTTCAGTGGCAGCAATTTCTTAACTGCACTGTAACTAAATCTCTTTCCCAAACTGAATAAAAATAAAGTGTGAAAAATAAATCTTTCTCCTGTCAGAAAGTAGGATACATGCATACACAGTTCTGTGATAAGACAGGGGGAGGCAGTTTATCAAGCTCCGTTCAGCTCTGGGACTGCTAACTGCTTTGCTCAGTGGACTGCTTTGATAGGGAGGCTTTTCCCTATTAAGTGCAGTAGTGTGAAAATGTTGATAATAGTGAAGAACATATCCTGCAATTTTGGCTTTTATTCAACATGGCTAGGTGTGCTATGTACCGAGACCCCTTCAGCAGTGGTTTCAGTTTGCTTCTTTGGATTTATCAACCTTAATGCTGGGTATTCAAGTAGAAAGGCTTTTTCTAGTATTTTGTTAAATACTCCGTCAAAGCTGGTTTTGATTGAAATATTTCTGCAGTTCTGTGTTGGGGGAGTGAGGAGGTTGTGTAGTTTTTTATGTTTTAATCTTAGCATCCCTACAGCTAATACAGTGAGCTCAGTGTTTAAACTGCTCCTGTTCCATTGATGTCCACTGGGGTGTGACCCTGTGGTGAGTGCACCATGGCCTGTGCTTGCCCTTAATATGGTGTGCAACTGTGAAAAGGGAGTGTTGTAGTCATGGCACTATAGCTAGTGTCCATTTAGCTCAGTGCAAAGCTGTAGGTGGTTTGCTGTGGCTCACCACACAGCCATTAAGAGTATCATCTCTGCTCAGCACAGAATTGCATGTGATAGTATTTAAACTCCCTATAACACTGTGAATGATAGTGCTCTCATTTTGTCCAGGAAAAAATGTGAAGACAGGCATTCTGACTGAGCCAGTGATTTAAGTGAGTTAGGTAAAAAAAGAATATAATCTCATCATCTGCGAGAGGATGTGGCATCACTGAAATTTACTATTGATTTTAAAGTGATTAAAAAAGAACAATGGATCACAGAGTCAGCCATTTTAGAAGAAAAAGATGAGTAAGTTCATAAATATTTCCTGACATTAGCACAGTGTAACTTAGCAGTTCTGAATCCCTGTCTAGGGATGCTGTTTTTCTCTAAGCCCTGTGGAAACTACTCTTAAATGAGTTGCTTGGTCTAGATGATTCTCCAACTGTTTTTCACTTGTCATTGAAGCCCTACCCTGTTCAAAAAGTTAAAAGTGAAAAACTTCTCAAAAATTATTTTAGAATGTAAAACACACAGCAATAAAATGTAGAATTAAAATATGCTGAAATAATAGAATACAGAAATGAATGCTTTTTGTCTCATAGCTATTTTTTTGCTAAGATATTGTAAAGTCAGGTTTGTGATGATCTGTTCTAAATCTACATATATTGCAGATGGGCAGAGGGTGAGGACTGAAGTGATTACATCTGCAGAAAAATAAACGCCCTCTGATTTGGTGAACTTACCCACCAGGAGTTACATGAAACATTACCATTTTGTAGAGTTTACACTTGTACCTGTCATTTACTTATAACTCAAAGTAGTATATTCTTCTGTTTGTAACACATTTTTTCTTTGCTAATTCATATTGTTTGATGACCATTTTAGATAGGATTTTTAAAATAATAGAATTTGTATCTTCCATTTGCCCAGCAGTTCTTAAAAGTTTGTAACAGTGTTTGATGTATCACTTTAATGAGCTTAATATTCATAGCTATGGAAAAAGATCATGAATAATTTATAAATTGGGCAACTCAGACAGGAATGGGCACAGTGAAATGAACAAGAAACCATTACAGATCTTTCCTTACATTAATTTCACCATTGATTTGACTCATTGGGTGAAATGGGGCCTAGTGCTGGACTTAGTCACCTTAACACATGATTCAGTTTGTATAACTCCTGATATGGATTGTTTACAATTGGATTACCTTTAATATCTAATAGGAGACAGTACAAGGAAAAAGAACAATCTAAAAGTTGACCAGTTTGTATTTCTAGACTTCTACTGTTCTCTTGATGTTTGCATCATAATTGTTTAAGAACTTTTAAACTGTGCCTTTAAGGATATCAAAAGAAATGTCAAATACTGGGTTTAGCAAGATATCCTATGTGTGCTCCTTTGCATTTCAGAATTTCCCATTAGATTAGATTGAGGAATGAAAAAAGTAAGTTTGTTAAAAAGTGAAAGAAAAGATAGTTCCTCTAAAACTCTCTCACTCTTCTCTGTTCTGCTCAGTATGGTCTTAAACAATGTCTATAATTTATACTCTATTCTGGTAGTTAAGGCTATAAGTTTGCGTGTCTCCCAACTTGCACAGGAAAACGAGTACCATAGTGCAGTCTGGCAGCACAGTAGACATGCCAAACTATTATAAGAAAAATTAAGTAGGAGATCTAAAGCTAAAAATTAGCCTTCTGATTGTGTAGCATATGAAAAAAAATCATTCTATTCAATACCATTTCCGAGGATATTTTTTACTTTTGTATTTCTTTTAGTCAGTTGCCCTTATATTTGTTGGTAAGGTTTAAAAATACCTGCGATAAGAATTTTTATGACAAGCAAGATACTCTTAAAATTATTAAATTAATTATTTTTTAATGTAAAACTAGAGAAAATTATGATTTAAAATATTTCTAATTCTTCGCAATACTTTAAAAGGGGGAAATTATTTAGTTTCCACTTTGATAAGGTATAGTTTGTCATAAATTATAGAGTTCTGTAATGAACTTTTATTAATTAACCTCATTTTTACATTACTCATGTCAGTGAAAAAGTTCATTTTAAAATACTAATTAATCTTCAAAATACAGCAAAAGCACAGGCCTTTCTAGAAAGGCTTCCCATTTACAATCTGAGTCTTCCTGGAACATTTTTATTATCTCTGTTCTAGGGAGCACTTAAATAAATTTCTTCTTTCCCTCTTTTACTCACACATTTCCATCACTTTTCCTTCTACAAAAGCTAGTATGGGAAGTCTTATATTATTTCATTTCACTGTGTAAACAGTGCTGAATAATATTCTGAGAAGCTCAAAATTCCTAAAATATTTGGAGGTATCAAATAGACATATTATTTATCTGTATAAAGAATATAAAGATTTCAGTGATTTATTGGACTGGCTCAAGGGAGAACAGTCTTACTAAAGATACAATTAAGCACACCGGTTTTGGTATTTTCTTGCTGTTTAAGAAATGAGAAATTGTAAAGTAAAAAACCTAGCTCTAGACCCAAAATGCTTTAATGAATATTTTTTGGCATGAAATAAAAGTAAAGGATTAAAAATAGATCTATGTCCTATTTTTAAATCCATCAAGAATATTAATGTATATGAAGAGAAATTCATCAAATCTGCTTTCCAAGGCTCTGATCACTATATTCTCATAATTAATTTCAAAGTAAATTTGTCTAGCATTTGCTTAATTTGTTTAGAAGTGATGCCTTTTTCTGGTCTTAGGAAATAAAGGCTCAGACACGGTTAGAAGGTTGCGGGTCGTTTACCTCGGTATTTTAATAGGATCCCGTTCGATGGCTTCTGCCGTCCAGGTAGAACGCGTCGCAAAACCCCCTTCACCCCAGTCGAGTATACAATTAAAGACTCTACACATTAGCATATCTACCAGGAGGGCCCAATAAGGGGCTTGGGTGGGCTAACTTCTAGTTTACAAAATCTGTCCTACTAGGAGACCTTGAGGGCTCACGAAAACAGAGTGTTTGGTCTTCTAGCTCTACGTGGTTTCAGAGGTGTTTAGTCTATTGGCCTGCTAAACACCATGAAACCAGGCTAAACTATCACCTAAAGCATCACAAGTATGCATGCTAATACTTGTGAATATAGGGAACAGTGTAAGAAATATTCAGAAGAAAAGCAGAAAAAATCCTTCAGGCATCAGAAGTAACCAGTACAAAAAAAATTAGCAATTGATGAGGTCACTTCTGGTTGTGAGTCTTGAAACCTGCCTTTGCTCTGGTTGCAAAGGCATATCTGCAAGACATTACATTGTCTGCCCAAGTTACTGCAACACTGTAAAAGGATTGACAGGTCTTTAAGACTTTGTGTTCTGAGAACTTTTTGGACATAATTTTAGAATTTTTTTCAGCTGAACCTAGAGTATGTGTTTTATTCCATACAGAGGCAAGCATGGAAGTTGTTTTGTTCTTGTGTTCAGTGAGACATGATCACAGCTGGCAGTGATACTCATAGTTGTCCTCTTTCCTAAATTTAAATTGCAAATGGATAAACACTTAAATTTGCTTTTAAGCTTTTATTATTAATTCCAAGAATCACACTCTTAGAGACAATTAATCCTCAAGGCCATACCCTACCTAAGTAAACAAGGCCCCATGTTCTTGGTGTAAGAGTACAGCAAAATTACAAATCAGATTTTGCAACACATCATATTATTGTACCAGTAGGAAAAAATTGCTATTAATTAGTTTGCAATTAGTCCTTCTTTTTTATAATCTCAGCATATTAAATATTGATGGAATTAATAGATTACCAGCTTCATCTTAATGGTGTCAAACAGGCCAAAATGCAAATAGGGTTTGCTTTAATGGGATTTATTGATTTATGTGCATATGCTTTTTAATCATTTTTGTGCTTGACCCAAACAATTGCTTTATATTTTAGTTCATAAAGAACTAAAATATCAGGTATTAGTTGCTTAAAAAAGTCTCCACCATGCAATTTTTAGGATTTGCAAATAGAGCTGTTTCTGTATGTCTCTCACGTGCTGCACCACATTCTTCTAACAGCAAGTCAATATTACTTTACTTCTTGCTTCAAACTGAAAAAGTAAATTTCAGGGACTGCATTGAAATACTGAGGCTCAGAAAATGAGACATTGTGCTGCTTAGAATATGTAGAGATGTTGGTATAACCTATTTCAAGATATCTCCATGTGCTTCTTAGGAAACATTCAAATGTCACAGATTAATAAATGTCAGAAAGGGTTTTATTTAGACTTCTAAAACAAGTTTTAGAATTTTGACCTGTAGCTCCTGCAATTGACAAGCTAGTCAAATAATCTGAGATAAGGCAATAACTGTCCTGGTCTCTGTATGCCCTCAACCAGGCCCAAAGAACATTTCTGTAAATAAGAAGTAGAGCCAGCCAGGGATATTTTCCTCTGAGATGAAGTAGAGACAAGAATCTTCTTGTAGCAGCATGTATAGCTGCATGACTTTGATCTTGAATTTGCAGGAATATGAATTTCAGGTAACCCTCTTGTCTTTAAAAAATAAACCAAATGGGAAAAAAAGGGGGGGGGAAAAAGAAAAACAATTGTTAAATAGATGCTGATCCTTCAATAGAGTCTTCATTATATCTTGGATGAGCTGATTAACTTTGTAGAAATTACTCACTCTCTTTCTATTTGTGACAAAGTGAATTTAGTCTCATCTGGTGCGTGTAATTTAGTGCTCATTTTTTTTGGCAGGATTAAATCAAAACCATCTCTTCTACAAATGCACTAGTGTGGATTTCTATTAGATAGATTTGTGTCAAATCACTGCTCAAATCTAACTTCTACTGCTTTTTCCTGAGATTTTTAAAACTCTGAATAAATTTACTCTCTTGCTGCCCCACTCTGCCACCCCCTCCACCACCTCAACTGGTAACAGAGATTCACCAAGAAAATGTTACAGCTCTAGGGATGAGAGATTTTTTTCCTCTTAATTTTGTTGAATCACACATTCCAAATTGTTAAAATAAAATTTACAACACCCTGCTGTCTTAACAGTAAACTTCCTTTCCCTAATGAAACTAAATCCATGCAGTATGACTGGAGAGTAACTCCTTTGGTACTTGCTAAATTCAAAATGGATAGAGGTGTAAAAACCTTAACAGATCATGTACAAATATAGATTTTTCAGAAAGGTAAGGAAAGATTTAGAGTAATATATTCTCAGTTAATCAGCCAACTACAGAATTCTAATTATCTCATATGTGGATACAAAGATGAGATATATATATAGACATAGAGATTCCATTTCTAAAAGTTCTGCAGATACATTGCAAAACTGTACCTCTGCTATGTTTAACTCTAGACAACCAAACAAATTAATTAATCTTGTAAACAGAAGCCCTATGCAGAAATTATTTTGATATCTACAGGGTTGGTTTGTGCTTGCTTTTGAATTAAGATGAAGTTCTGCTAAAATATGTGTTGCTTTGTAAATCTGATATATATATATATATGTATATTTGCTTTGCACATCATCCTTCTATTTAAGAGTTTTGGAAGTAAGTGGATATAATTTTACTTCCTATACTAGATATTTAATTCAGGCATATTAAATTAGGAATCTGTCCTCCAGGTATCGTCCACAAAGACAAGAATAACACTCCAGAGAGATTATTTTAGTGTACAGGTTGCAACCCTTATTAATCATTCTCATTAGTATCCTTACAATGTGGAGTAGTTCTCACACTGTATACTCTTTCACACATTTCTCTTTTCCACGGGTCCCACAGTTTTTTTCCGCATAAAATCAGACATATAGAAATAATTACTCAAAATCAGCCAATTTTTAGTTATGAAATACGGATTTTCTCATGTAATGAAATTATTAAAACCCTGAACGCAGTTTTCTAAGTTTTCCTACCTATTTCTAATGAAAGTGACAAAATTCTTAAGTTAGTACAAATTTTGATATCTGGAAGTACATAACAATGAACATTTAGTGCACTGATACTTCTATTTCATTTCACTGTCAAAGTTAGATAAATAGTGTTCTCCTTGGCTGTCACTTCTTTTTTAGATGAAACAATGGAAGTATTTCTTGTGCTTAATTTGAAATTAATAAGAAAAAAGGAATCAGAATATAATTAGTTAAGCATATTTCTGTCAGACAGAATTTAGATAATGGTTAACAAAGCTAGAATTACTATTGACATGTTGGAAAGACATATGCTAAAGAATATTTCTCTATATTTCCTCCTCGTACTTTTTTTTCAGATATTGTATGCACCTTCCCTTATTCAAGAATAATGATGGTATTTACAGTGTTTTATGAGATAAGACAATAACATAATTTCAGAGTTCTGCAGCTGGTTTCACAAGACTGTTTGGGTAGATCTAGGAGGGAAGTCACTATTCTTTGATAAGGCAGCAAATCAAATTGTCTTACCAGTGTGTTAAAACAGGCACTGCCACTCCCACTGTTATTTCACAGTTTTTGGGAGTATTTAGGGAAAACAGAGTAACGGATATTGGTAGATGTATAATTTCCAACTGCTCTTTCCCCTTGTTTCCCAAGTTTATTTTTTCTTGTCATTCAGCTAATTTTTGCATTCCTTTTCACATCATCTCTGTAAGTGTGAATTCTCAAAGTGAGCTGCACAACTGTGTGACAACAGAATAAGTAAAAGATGTTAAATGATTATATTTATGGGAATGGAGTCCTTCAAACAAGTTTTCGGAATTAACTGAAGAGTTTAAATGCAAAAGCAAACTCTTCTTTGACCTGCACATTTTGGTGAAATCATAGAATCATAGAATGGTCTGGGTTGAAATGAACCTTAAAGATCATCTCATACTGATTCCCGTGCCATGGTCACCTCCCGCTAGACCAGGTTGCTCAGGGCCCCACAAAGCCTGCCCTTGACCACTTCCAAAGATTAGGCATTCACAACTTCTCTGCCAGTCCTGGTGGAGTCACACTTGGAGTGCTGTGTCCAGTTCCGGACTCCCCAGCACAAGAAAGACATGGACACACTGAAGGCAGTCCAGGGAAGGGCCATGAAGTGAAGTCTCTGATGCAAAAAGTCTTAGAGATCTGGGTCTGTTCAGCCTGGAGAGGAGAAGGCTCAGGCCAACGTGATCAATGTCACTAGAATCTGAAAGGAGGGCTCAAAGGGGATGGAGTCCACTGACAGAAGAGACAGTCAGTACAAACTGAAACATCAGGAAACACTTTTTGTCTTCGAAGGTGACTGAGCACAGTTTGTGCAGAGAGGTTGTGTCTCTCTCCTTTGATCTATTCAACAACTTCCTGTACATGATCCTGCACAACCAGCTCCGTGTGTCCTCTGTAGTATGGGGGTTGAACTAGACGACATCTGGAAGTCCCCTTCCAAACTTAGCCAATCTGTGAATTAGTTAATTAGTACTGGTGCAGATTAAGACAGTTAAGGCTTAAAAAAATCAGTGTAGGTACTAAGGAGTTTGCCAAGAAGCAGGAATTGTTTGTCAGAATTGTTTTCCATAACAGTTGTGTCCATACAATTGATCTGTTGTCCTATGGTTTATTCTTCTTTATGTGTCAGGTCTTCTGCTCCCAGAGAAGTCAGCAGATCTTGGACATTAAGTTTCCCAGTTAAAGAGGCTTTACTTCACGAAGCAAAATGTAAAAACATTTTTTCTTTTTGTGGGTTGACTTTTACATGTGTGGAAGATCAAGAACAGCAACATTTTACCATTTCCTTCTCTCCCTCTCACTTCCCTCCTGTCTTCTTTTTCATACATTTTGTTACCATCTCATTATTATACAAAACATGCTCTTAAAACTGCTCTATTAACATTACATCAGTCTACCCATTTGACTTGTTGGCTTTAATGCTTGTAAAATACCTTGTACTGACAGTCAAGTAGAATAGCAAAAAGCATAATTCTATAGACTAGGGCTTTGTAGTTATGAATTTTCTAATATATGCAGTGGTTATTTTTCCCTGGCTTGCTTTGGGGTCTCTAGGTGCTTAGCTTGAGAAAGCAAAAAGGAACCATGTATGAATTTAGAAGTACTATTATGCAGAGAGCATTAACTGAGGTTTGCAACAGTTTGCTGTTTTGAAAAAAAAATTCTTTGGAGATTTGTTGGCACTAAACACAACAGCAGAAATATCACCAGCAACATGTTCTTTACATTCCCAGTGGAACCCTGAGGAAATCTGGCTGCTTTCCTTCCTCATTTACATTTATTTCCTACTTTTTCAGCAGAGCTCAAAAAGAAGAAAAAAATTCAATTTACACATGGATCTACATTGTTCCTGGATATTCCTGTAAGGATGGCAAAAATACACATTGATGATTTGAAACTTCTTTTTAACAAAAGAAAAAAGAAGGGAAATAAATTCTGTATCCATAGATGAAAAACATTAATCACTGAATGCAAATGTTTATAATTCAGCCTTTTTTCTGCAATCTTTTTTTTAAAAATGCAATATCATTCATTTTTTATTTTTGGCTAGAATTTGAATGTGTCTCTTGTATGTATTTGTGTCATATGATTTAGCTTTGGTTTTTAAGGGTATTGTGGTATATGTTTTGTGCATGTTTTCTAATTTTGGTAAGTTTCAAATAAAATGCATACATTTTCCTCTGTGTTACAGACAGGCAAGAATTTCAAATAGTACATTAAATAGGAATTGAGCTGTCTCAATTGTAATGGACCAATTGTATCCTCAGCAAGACAGTTCTTGCAGAACAAATAGTGTCACAAAGTTATCACAAGTTTCACAGATTTATGTGAATGATTTATGGTGATGTGTTTCACATCCTTTATAATGACATGATCACCCATCAAAAAGAGATGAAAGTCTGAGTATGGTGACATTACAATGTCACTATTCTGGTAGGTGTTACACAGTGTCATAATCCATGACACAGTAATTTCTTGCTGACAAAGAAATACAGATGGTTTGGCCTCTAATTAATACATTATTCCTAGTCAAAAGGACAGCTTGAATTATTAATTCAACCCCTCTCTACTTAATAATTCCTGGTTTTCCTTTAAAAACCCCACAAGAGGAGGTTTAAAAGCTGTCTCTGACAGTGCTCGTACAAAAAAAAAGACTATAGTTTGTACTGTCCTCAGTAGTCTATAAGGTACTTTTAAAAAGAATGTCTGTCATAGTGCAAATAACATTTTCTCAGGGACCTAGATAAATAAACAATAAGTTTGCTTTGAGTTCCACTTCTGATATGTGTCCTTTCCTCTTAGAGTAAATGAAAAACCATAAATCAATATAACTGTTAGATCAGTGCTGTACTGATTCAGAATAGATTTTCAAAGTTTTCCCATGTTTTGACACAGTAGCAGAAGACCATGCGAAGTTTCATCTTGCAGACCCTGGCATTTTCTAGATTTATTGCCAAAGGAACTTTCCCGGGCTGAGCAGACACATTTGTTTAAATCTCTGTATAAATCCTCTGAATATAATCAGCTAATGCACAGAAGTTTATGTTACCAAATGCTGGTCAATTTTAAATGGCAATGACTGAAAAAAGTCTTTATTATCTCCTTGACCTTGTACAATTTCTTAGAAAAACAGAAAGAGAAAGGTTTGGGGTCAAAATTCAGATCTGTTCTGACCATGTTTCTTCTTCTGTATTTCATTCTCACCCATGAACAATTTTGCAGAAACAAGGTTCCCTCGCTAAGTGATTACCATGGGTCTCTGCTAAATACGTGCCATAGAGCTGTGACTTCTTAGAGAACTGACAGCAGAAAGAAGGGAGGCTTTCAAAGTACAAACCTTAAGTGTGGTTCATTTTTCTGTGGTTAGATTATTTGAGGATTGACACTGTTAGAACAACTAACAGCACCAAGTGTACCAGAGATGTTTGGTTATTTTGACATTAAGTGGGTTTTTCTCTTATTACAGCATATGTTCTTTTCTGGTTGGTTGGTTTCTTTTACATTTTTTAAAAAGCTTGACAGTGAAAATGCAGAGAGAAGAAAATAGTAGAATCATAGCAAAACTGAGATTGGAAGGGACCTCTGGAGAACAATTAGTCCAGCCAACAGCTCAAAGCAGGGGCAATTATATCAAGACACCTAGTCCACACTATGTCCATTAGAGCCATGAAGAATTCCAAGACTAGACATCCCACAGTCTCCCTGGGAAACATGTTGCAGTATTTAACCACTCTTACGTTTTTTTGTTTCTTTGTATCCAACACACATTTCTTATGCTTCAGCTTGTTTATTAACCCTCCTCTTATCAAGTTATGAGGTTAATGTAATGTCTGTTAATTACTGGCTTTATTTATAATTTACATTAACTTGCTTGTGGGTGTAAAGAGTTTTAACATGAGTGTAATGGTTAATGAAAAAAGGAAAAATTCAAAACAAGCTGGCTGAAATGGGTGAAGTAATAATTTTGACATTTCACTTTGATATGGGTGAACCTAGTAGATCTGATTCTAGTCTGTTTATTTGATTTTTGGAATAACTCAAAATCTTATTTTATATTTACAATGTAGGGTAAGTGACATTTTGAAAATCTGTTGCTGTTCTTCTCTAATGCATGTTACTTTATTTTTTAATGGCATGATTTTCTTTGATTTGGGGTTTTTATTCCCTTAAAATCTTGCTTATCCCCAATAAAAATAAGTGGAGTTCGGGGAACAATATTGTCATTTTATATGAAAGACTTGGTATGATTTTGCTTTTGCAGTTGGGAGAGAGACTTTATTTGACTAAGCTGGAGCAGCACAGGTCTTGAGTTATGAAAAACAGAGGTGGTTTTAATGAAAATCTTCATAGTGCTTTGGGAATCTAAATCACTCTTGCTCAAGAGTTATTGAAGTTCAGTGGAACAAAAATATTTCTGTATGGGCCCACTGTCTCTAAAATTTAATCAAATAAAAGGTAAATGTTCAGTATTTGGTAGAGAATAGCTTATAGAATACTTAATTATGATACGTAATTTAATCTTTTATGACTTAATTGGTCAATTTAAGAGGTTATTTCCATATACATGACCTATTAATGTACTATCTTTTTAAGATTATTACACTGTTGGTTTTTCTATTTGAATTTATGACTTGAACCATTAAGATGTATAAGTCCCCATGATACAGAGCCAAATTAAATGATGTAAAGTTCCCTTTTTTGGTGCTTGCTGTTACTTAACATTTAATATTTAATGCTGCTGTGTTGGACCTGGCACTTGAGTCATTTCCTGTGTTACTCTACATTTCCTTTTCTGCAGGAGTACCCTTGAGGTCTTGTAATTTGCAGGCAATGGGGATTTTCTATCAAGATTTTGACCAGTCTTTAATTATTTACCATGTCAAAGATTCTCTAATGTTTTTATTGCCCCCTCATGAGCCATTTACTGAAAAGCAATTTGCTGTTTTGGAGATAAATTAGCTTTATTTTTGCTTGTTGTAATACACAGCAAAAGAGCTGTAAATGGGCTTTTTTCAGGTCATCAGAGATCCTATTAAATTCTACTGCCCTCATTTTTCACATTCTTAAAAGATCTATTTTTAGCCTTGTTAATAACAGCAAACATCTTGACATTTTAATACTGCACTTGCCTTTTCCTAAAGCCAATAGATAAAAGAGGAGGTGAGTTATTGCAATCTGTTACTTTGATTAACAGTCCTACAGAAAGCCAGGTTGCAGCTGGGCAGCACATGGCCAACGAGTACTTTATTTCCCCAGCTTGGTCCACCACATTGGGACTTGCATCGTGCCACAAAGGAGAAGGGCTTTTGTCTTGGCTAAATCCACAGACGTGGCAGGAAAGCAGTTGGAAAAGCTTTGGACCTGTGTCATGGGTCTTGTCTTGACCTGCCCAATGCAGTTCCTTGCTGAAATGGGGTGGTGAGTTGTGTGGCCACACAATTGGCCATCTAATGGGATATAACTCCCTTTTTTCATCTCTCCCTGAAATATGTAATACCAATCCTGTGACTCTTATGAAGATTTTGATATGAAGGATCAGGTTTGGTTGCCTTAGATGGATTATGCCTCTGTAAGTAGTGCTGCTCTCCAGAGTGTTCTCTTCTTTCCACTGATTTGATGTAGCTAGCATATTTCTCAAGTCCATCAAGTGGCTGAAATAAGGTGGGGTGGAACTGGAGGGCAGGAATAAACTTGAGAGCAAAGGAAAGTTGGTTCCAGAAGGTTTGTTTAAATAGTTTTCTCTGCATTCGCAAATCAAAAAAATAGTGTTTCTGTTGCTTTGGCTTCCCTTTACAGCCACCAAAATTAACTGCTTGAAAATCAGCTGGAGACTTACAAAACAAGGCTAAGCTATTCCATAGTGTGCCTCTTCACTTCATTTTAAATCAATAAGGCATTCCATGTAGAAATGAATGGGGCTAATAGATGGCTTACTTCTTCAGTCATTTCTAATATACATCTGTTTCCATGTCACTGTTTGAGGCACGTGCAAATATGTATCTGTATTTATGTATACAAACCAACTCCTCCTTGAATGACATGTATTATGTAAAATAAACTACTTGTATGCAAGGAGATTTGTCTGTGATACACAGTGATTAATTTCTAACTCTACTTCGCATGCCACTCTGCAGTTTATGGAATAACTTTGATACTGTCTAGATATTAGTATAAATTTACATTTATATGGGACATTTCATGATGGAGCACTCTGAGTGTGCATAGAAACTCGGCATGCACGTAGGAAAAGTACTCAGAGGAAACAATTCATTCCTGGAATTTAGCAGCTCTTCATGTGCACTTGGAATTTCAGTTTCTAAATATTTCTAATGCTCCTATCTTTAGATTATGGCATCCTCCACAAACATTATGAAACCATACTATAAGAAGGGTGGAATTTTGCCTATTTATTCTAGTTTTAGCTCATTTAAGAAGATAGCTAAACCTTACTGTTTCAAAATCTGTTTTCTGACCAAAAAAAAAAAAAAAAAGTAAAAAGAGGAGGGTTTGGAATAAAACCCTATTCCATGGAATTTCATTGATAGGCAGCCCCCATACTAAAAGGTTGGCCAAAGTCCTGTGGTATTGTAAAAACCAATACGGAAAAATAGCAATTGCAACAGTAAAGCACTGGATATCACTACTTGGAAGGACCTTTGGAGGGATTTAGGCAGGAAGCAAATATGCACAGGCCATTTTATTTGTTTCAGGAAATTAATTATATTTTCTATATTTGTATGAAATGTGATAACAATTCTCTCCTTAGACCCTGTCCTGAAAGTGACATAAACATAGAGTGGAATTACATTTAATTAAAACTATTGGTAACATAAATTTATATATGAAATAAAGTTCCAGAAAGAAAGTCTCTATGTTTATCTCTTTAAGAACTAAGAATTTTCAGGAGTTTCACCAATTTTCATGGTGGTATATATAGAAGTCTTCAAAATATAACCCTGCAACTAGTCCTAATCACTCTAGATGCCCAATTTCCCTTTCAAAATCGATTAATATAATCAGTGTTTTAATTCTCATCCATGTCATAATTATTGTGGCTTTTCACTTCAAAAATCAAGAATTATTGTCTAATACAAAGAGACCTGAGGAACATACAGTTTTCAACTGAAATTTTCACCATTATTTTTTCTCAGTGTTTTTTTTTTCCACCTAATTACAACAGATGTGCATCCTTCTGTATTGGTTATATGTCTAGATCTGTGGATCCTTTCTTTTAGCTGTATAACCCTCATTTATCTTGCATTCATTTCCAAACACAAAGCTATTATTAAAATACTGTTTGAAATACACTGGCAGATGATCAGAATATTTAGAAAAAAACAGGGAAAAAAGGCAAATATCTAGAAAATGGCGTGAAGCATTAGTTGCAGCTGTCATGCTTGAGTTGTATATTGCAATGCTTGAAGTGGATATTCAAGGGAGAGGTGATTTTACAAAAGTACCTTACTGTCTAGGACTGGGACACTACAAAAAGAAAAGATTGAGAAGAAAACTGTTGAGTATCCTGAGTTGTGCAGTCCTATTCCACAGTCATAGGAATAACATGAATCTCTATTTTCTGAATTTTTTTCCCATGATTTTGGGCATTCACAGAATTACAGAATATTCTGAGCTGGAAGGGACCCACAAGTATCATCACACTCCAGCTCCTGGCCCTGCAGAGGACAGCCCCAAGAATCACACCATTAGCTTCTTTTGTACCTATGAAGGATTTGTACCTGTGGAAACTGCAGTTTCAAACTAAGGTTCTAAATGGTGAGAAACAAAAAAAAGATCCCAGACTTTGCAGAGCTTAAAATTGATGTAAACAAGTAGACAATAAGGCACCAATTGTAAGGAAAATACACGCTTTTCCCTCAGTTGGGATTTTGAATACATGCCCATGATAAGGACATGATTATGCCTGATGGAGATGTTGTTTAAAATTGTTTATAATTAGAGAATCTTCCAGTGTTTTGTCCTATCCAATTTGTTCATTTTGATGGAAGAATCAATAGTGCTAGCCAAAATAATTGGGAAAATTAGTAGCAACTAATATAACACAATATGCATGTCCTCCTTGTTATAACTGGCATTTAGGCATGGCCTTGGCAGAGTGGCAGCACATATGCAGAGGCTGTAGAATCTGCAAACTGACAGCTGCTTAGATTTTGATCATTCTTCAATTTCAAATACATCCTTTTTAGCTGTGAAAACAGATGAGGAGGCAGGAAAACTTTACAAAAGACGGTGTCCCTGGTAAGTATCTATTGCTAATTGAAGGAACATGTGCATTACTTCTGTGAATACCAGATTTGTTGTTCCTCCCAAGCTGTTACTTACAGGCTTGAAGATTTTGCTTAACTGCATCCACTTGTACTGAGGCTTTAGAAGCATAAAATCTACAGCTAACAATGTGTCTCAAATGAAAAACAAAAAACCCAAAACAGTATCTTTTTGAATGTGTGTGTGTGTGTGTGTGTGTGTGTGTGTATTTTGTTTCATTTTAGAGAAAGAAGTTTTATTTTACCAGAGGATATGAAAATGGAGAAATATCCTTAAAAATATGAAGAATTTAAACTAAAAATTGTTCTTCCTCTTTCTACTTACTTCTAATTTCAGAAAATGAATAAATGTTGAGGTGATAGTGAAATAGTGAGGCATTTGTCTACGCTGGGAATCCAGACATGAGAGAACACAAACACAAAAACATACCTAATCCATGAATCATCTGACTGCACAAAATGAGAAAAAGATCTGTGAAGATCTTGCCATGTTATTCTTGTAATATAAATAAATTTTTCAGGAGTCATATACTTCATTATATGTTGATTCATGTGACCACTGCTTTTTCCCAGTCCATCTAATCAGTGAGTGACTTTTTATTTTTTAGTGGCCAGTGTAAAATGACTGAATGGCTTATCTTAGGTACAATTTTTACTATGTTTCCAACAGTATTAAGTAATTTTGTTGTTATTATAAAGCTGCATGAAAGAAGAGACAATTTATGGTTTCACAATCAGAGTTAGCTTGGCGTTTGAGAAGATGATATGAGACAGTAAATAGGAGAGAGAGGACACAAGAACTAAAGACATGTTCTTATAATTCTTGGCCTGTTCTCTCCAAGAAAAAGAAGAAGACACCAAAACAATAAATGGATTTAGATGGCATATTTTCATAGTGTATTTCTCTATAAAAATTCGTGTCTGATATCACTACAAAGGCTATAGATCAACAGCATGAATTAGAAAAGTCCTGGAGGCTGCAATCTGGTTTGGTCTAGAAAAGTCATCAGAATCATAAGCCAATTTTTGGTAGGTAACCTCATGCTAAGCTGCATTCCTAGACATTAATTGGGAATTAAATGGTGTATGGAATCCTTCTAGAATGGATTGGTGGAATTCCATCATAGAAGTAATAAAAGGTACATAAAATCATAAAATTATAGAATGGTTTGGACTGAAAGGTACCTTAAAGATCATCTAGTTCCGACACTCCTGCTGTAGGCAGGTACACTTTCCACTATATCAAGGTACTCAAAGCCCCATCCAATCCGAGGTTCTCTGGGAAACCTGTTCCGATGCCTCACTGTCCTCACAGTAAAGGATTTCTTCCTATTATATAATCTAAATCTTCCCTTTTTCAGTTTAAAGCCATTACCCTTTGCTCTATCACTACATACTTTTGTAAGAAGTCCTACTCCAGATATCATGTTGCCCCCTTTAGGTACTGGAAGCTGCTATAAGGTCTCCCTAGAACCTTTTCTACTCCACGCTGGACAAGTCCAACTCTCTCAGACTGTCTTCTTAGAAGAGGTGCTCCAGCCTTCTGATCATATTTGTGGCCCTCCCTTGGATTCTCTCCAACAGTGCCATGTCTTTCTTATGTTGTGGCCCCAGAGCCAGATGAAACACTCCGGCTGGAATCTCACAAGGGCAGACCAGAGGGGCAGAATCCCCTCTCTTGCCCTGCTGCGTTACACTTCTTTGGTTGCAGCCCAGGACACCATTGGCTTTCTGAGCTGCAAATGCACATTGCTGGGTCGTGTTGAGCTTCTTGTCAACCAACACTCCCAAGTCCTGCTTGCCAGCACTACTCTCAATCCAATCTCCACCCAGCCTGCATTTTCGTTTGTGATTTTCTATCCCATGTGCCAGACCACGCACTTGGCCTTGTGGAGCTTCATGAGGTTTGCATGGGCCAACCTCTCAAGCCTGTCAAGATCCCTTCCCTCCAGCATATCAATGAATCATGTGGTGTGGTTCTGCTGAGGAAAATATTTTGGAAAGGAAATATATTATATTTTTGTAATGTCTATATACTTCTAAGGATATCTTGATGTATTAGTGGGCACTTAATGGTATCTAGTTAATGGTATTATCTATTTATGTGAAGTTTTTAATATTAAAACTAGTAGTGTTATTTTTATCCTCGATTGCCATGGCTTCTATAACCAATCTGGTGATGTATTCTTCTGTATACTTTTTACAAAGGATACAGTTCTCCAGTCCATAAGGAATGAAGGAAGGAAAAGGGTGTCCTTGAAAGTAGAGGGAATTTTCAGTTTCTTCTATCCCACAACGCTATTTAGACTTGCAAATAATGTGAATAAAAATACATCTACATTTGTGGCCAGGCACGCTGGCATACATGTAAAAATTTTGAAGGAAAATAAGTCAGCTGAGGTGTCAGTCAGAAGTTGTTTAAGCTGTAATGATAAAGAGGATGAAAGAGTCTGTTTTAATTTTAATTAGTGCTAAAGGGATAGAAAGCAAAATTTACATTAACATTCTGAGTAATCTTGAACATTCATTGGTTTTTGGCAGTCTTAGTCAGCAGTCTATTTGAATCTTAGAAAATTGCACTATGATTTATTGGTTTGATCACTTTCCTAAATCTGTTTGGTGTGCAGCCATCATTTAGTAAATTGCAGAACTAAAGCATCAAAAGTACTTCATAGAGAAAAAAAAGAGAGAGAGAGAGAGAGAGAGAGGAGAAGGAAAAAGTAGATCAAATATACCAGGAATTTAAAATGCACATTTATATGCCAGGAATATAGAGTCATGCCTGAGTGATCAAATGTGATTTTCCTTCCTTAACATTTGAAAAAAGTCATAAAAGTACATATATTCTTTAATCTACCTTTGAACAAAAAGCATATTTCTTCATAACAATCAGAATGCACTTGGAAAACTTTATGTTGAGATTCACCATGAAAGCTGTACTATCAAATTTTGTTGAAACATCTAAACAAATCTTGACTGCATCTCCTCCTTTATGTAGCAGTGATCTGATATCTTAAAGGGTTAAAAACAGCAGAAGAAAAGTTTGCAGAGCAAGTCTAAGTCACTTGCTGAGTTAATTTGTTTTTGCTGAGTCCATTTCTCAGTATTGATTTTTGATCTCTGCAGCACATTGCAAGGAGCTGGAATTTTTGCATCTAAAAGCAGTTGCTTTGCTTTGATTATTCCAGCATGCACGGTGCGTAACTCCTTAAAATTATGATTTGTGGTTTATTTTCAAAAAGAGGAAGGATTGTGAAGTACTTCATGTTTTATTTCATAGTAGTTAGTGGGCACCTAGTATAAAAAAAATAAACCTCATAATCCCAGGTCAGTATTCGCCCAGACTGAGGCTCTGGGTGAATATACTTTGTGTTAGATGTTTTCTTAGTGCCTGAGTTTGAGGCAGTAGATATGAACACAGCAAGCCCCACTGTGAACCAGAGCAGTGAAATAATTCATTGACATCACAGCCCCCTAAGGATGCCCCAGCCAGGCACCCCCTGTCTGTGGAGCCTGATCTGGGAGACTTCAAACTTGCCTCTCAGACCAATACAGTATCAGCTGGGCATAAAGCAGGAAAATAAAAGATATAATTAAAATTCTTAAAAGATAGTTCTGAACTGAATTTTTCCATGTACTCCTCCCTCTCCACAGGGACTCCTCTGTGAGAGTGGAATTCCTCTCCACTGACTAAAAAAGAAATTCTTTCACTAGTCTTCCTGCAATAGGGGAAAATCACATGGCAGCTGGAGCATCTTTAGCAGCACAAATTGAGATAGCTTCACTCTGAATGCCTTTGCTACATTGTTTATGCCAGCTCTGGCAGAGGTGATAGATAGAAGTTCTTGTGCTCCCAAAGTAAAAAAAAAAGAAGCTTAAACCTTTCCCAATGAATAAAAGGTTGGAATTTCATGCTTATTGACTCATTTCAAACAGGAGAGCTGGTTCAGAACTGCTCAGCAGATGACACTTTATGGCTCCACCCTTAGCCAGAGTCAAATACCTGTATCCTGATATCTGTATCGAGGTGCACCAGTGAATCTCTTACACTGAAAATAAGGGCCCATTCCTCTGTCTGGAATTTTTTACTTATTTAAAATACTTTGTGCTCTGTCAGGTGGCTTTTATAGCTCCTTGTTTTAAACAAGTATCTCTTCATTCTGTTCATTAAAAGTTCAGTTAAAAGCTAGTTTCCTTGAAGCCAGCACAAAAATTTATGGAAAACATTTAGTACCATTTTACCTAAATAAATTATTAGAACTACATTTTATTATGCTATTTTGTTTGACAGAATGGAAGTCCCAAATTTCAAAGAAATTAAGGCTTCCTTCTTAGAAACCAACTGACTGGGATAGGAAACAAAAATTTTCAGGCAGTATACAGTTACAAGGTTATGCAACTAAAAGTATAGATCAGAAAAAAATTAAATATTAAATGTACAATCCAGACAATAATAAAATATTAGATGAAACACTGTTAAAACATCAAAATTGTCAGGGTTATCTGAGGGAGAAAAAATTAATACGCTTTATTTCAAGCTTCATAAAATCTACAAGTAATCTACACAATAGTATTAACTCTGGAATATGTCCCTCTCATGCCACAGTGTAATCAGATTTATCCTTTGGCAGGATAAACTGTTCGATATTGACAATATTTATTCTATAATCTAACAGGTGTGACACTTCCCTGAAGATGACGTACTTGTGTTCATAATCTTTCTCTGAATAAATTAGATCAGAGAACTGAAACCATGTCTGCCTTGTCTACATATTATGTATATATATCATTATAGCAAAGGCCATGACTGTCTAATCTTAAAGTAAAACCAAATGGAAACAGCTTTAAGCTGAAAGAAGGTAGATTTAGATTAGATATTATGAAGACATTAGTTATTGTGAGGTTGGTGAGACACTGAAATAGGTTGCCCAGAGAAGTAGTGGATGCCCTATCCCTGGAAATGTTCAGTCAGATTGCTTGGGGCAGTATGGCCTAGTGGAAGGTTCCCTGCTCACCGGAAGGAGTTGGAACTAGATGATCTTTAAGGTCCCTTCCAAACCAAACCATTCTCTAATTCTATTTAACCATAGCATTTTTTAGTTTTCAGACAGGCAAACAATATCTAGCAATATTTTCAAAAGCCATGCCTAAATTGTGAAGTATTACTTAAACTGTCCAGCACTGATTCAATCAACCCCTACTGCTGATATTTAACATTATCAAATTAAAAGAAATATTATCGTGAATAAGAATAGAGTAAAATTTGGCCACCTCCTAAACTTATTGCCTTATTGCTTTGGAGTACTGTTTCATACAAATTTTGTGCTGAAAAAATAGATTTGCATATAAACAACTAAAAATCTTAAACTGTATGGAATTAACTGTTGTTGTCTTATACCGAAAGGTAAACTGGTGTTCTCAAGAGCTGGTGACAATTATAAAGCAATTGGGGAGAGAAAGGATGTAATACATTGCTTTCCTTCTAAAAAGTTATCCACATAAAGAGTTGTCTAGCTCAGCCTTATCAAAATGTCACTCTTCAGGATGCCAATAACATATCATCTATCAGCACAAAATGTGCAAACACCTATGCTACCACTTTTGACTGAGACATTTCCTAATACAAGTGAGCACTATGCTATATCTATATCTTAAGTTGTCTGTGGATCCTTGTTCAGGTGGAATTTAATACTGTTTGTGTGCAGGCAACAAGGAAAAGAAGATTATGCAGGAGATGGATGAGCATATTTCAAATTGCTTCACTCTTGTTTTCTCTCACCAGGATGAGATGCATGAATGAATATTTAATAGAAACAAAAAGCAAAATTATAGGAACACACATATTTTGCATATGTCCACAGTATTTCTCTCTATAATGGTCCCTTTGTTCTGTGCAGTGAGTTGAGACCATTCTTCCTATGGTTACATAAGTAAAACAGCTAGATTCAATAATCAACATTCTACTCTTAAAAATATTAACTCTGTATATAAATTAGATTGCATAGTTCCTTATTTTTCTTCTGTCCTCAAGATTTGTGATGTTTATATTTGATAAGCTCTTTGCTAGGATAAGGTGAAAGATTTTGAAATCTTTAGTATTCTAAGAGCCATATTATTGGAAGAAGAAAACAACATTTTAATTTAATTTATAACTATGACTCTGTGGGATTTCTTGCTGGGAATGATCTACCAAGATTGTGTGAATGAAACACAAAACATGTTTTACTTTGGTTACCACTGACTGAGTCCTGCATTCTCCCACTGCACAAATGGCCACTAATTATTATTATTATATAAATATAAAGCATGTTTACACCTTAAAGATAACATGTTGCAATACATGAATCTCTGCAGTGAATGTTCTCTACAAGTCAAAATTAATTTCCACAATCTGTCTCTTGTGGTACTGGTAGAGTGAGTGTATATAATGAGTATAAATATTCCCTTTTTATGAAGCTTCACTTGAAAGGAGAGGTCCTGAATATTTGGTTTATGACTGCAGGTAAATGTTGAATAAACTACAGAGAGGACTGCTTTGCTGGCTCCTTGCAGTATCTAGATCTTCCATGAAGAACACGCTATAAATGTTAGAAAAGCAAACTCTTTTTAGTGCATAAAAACTGCTTCATGTTACTAAGAGAAGTTTGCTTTGTTTTGGTTTTTGCCATACTGACATCATTTAGATGATTTTGCACTCGCCTATCTTTTTTATAATGAACTCCTAAGAGTGATAAATATTTAATAAATATTTCAAGATATGTTTCTTTATTATAGTTTGAACTACTAGAAAGAAGGTAAGAGAAATTTCTAGATGTCATGGTGTCCTTTGTCAGGATACACTTTTGGAATTTCATGGAACAGTTTTCCAAATCAATAAATCCCTAGATACAAACTCCTTATCTCACAGTCAGACTCTTCAGGATACCCTGATCTTTGACAACCAATAGTAGTGAACTCCAGAGATGCCAGGTGTTTTGGCTGCAGCCCTGTAAGGCACAGCAGCTATAAGTGAGACCAAGTCCAAGCTGTTACTAAAAGTATGCTGGGGGTTTTCTTTCACACAGGCTATTACTCTATGATTCTCATGTATGAAGGTATTACTGATGTCTCTAGAGTTGGATCCTCAAGGCACAGACACCATTATGGTCACTTTTCCTAGCTGAAGGCCAAGGCTTGAGAAGAAACAGGAATATTCTGGAGATTAAGGCGTAACTGTGATGATGGATTTTCCAGAGTGGCTTCCTACACCACAAGGTGAAGTTCTACAAGTTTACAGAGTTATAGGTGACTAATGAAGAATAAAACCAACATATAATTCCGTACTGACTTGCCAACTGAGAACTTAAAATTTGGTCATAGGATTATTATTACCCTTTTAGGCAACCTGGCAGAAGGTATGCGAACCAAAGATGGAAGGATTACTCATATCAGAGAAGGAAAATGAAGTGCGTAGTAAATCAAGCTGATGAACTCTTATATCAATATTTATTAATGTAAGAAATGTAAACAGCAGCATCTTATGATTATGATAATGATTAAATACACAACTTAGTTATCATAACAGAAATTGGTGAGCTCACATGGTTGGAATAGAATCATAAATTGTGCACCTTCCTTAGGATGTTCTGCCTAGTGAAAAAGGAGACATGACAGAGCCTGAGCAATATAAGCCCTCTCTTTGAGTTACCAGAGAAATGGTACCTGCTGAAAGTCTGTATGATAACAAAATGGAAGGTGAACCTGGGTACTGCAACTGAGCTCAGTGAGAAGGTTCACTTGGATAAGGATTCTGTACAAGCAGTTAATGGAGTTCCCCAAATCACAGGTCTTAGCTGAAGTGAAAGGTTGAAACAACCTGTTCCAACCACTGGGAAACAAAGTAGAATCCACATTGACAAGCAAGTTTGGGAGAATGTTAGACAGATGCTTTTTTTAAAAACAGTTAAAATGACAAAATAAGCATCCATAACCTGATGGTTTTCTCTTAAGTGGAATGAAAAAGGGGAATTATCATGCAATTTAGAAAAACATTACAAAAGAAAATTCAAGAAGTTTAAAATAGGCGATAGAGGTATGAGAAGAATGGAAACATGAACGAGGTGTATGCTTACCTTCATGCATCCACTTTGAAAATCTGACCCATAAAATAAACTTTTTATAACTTTTTATTAATGCCACAAAAGCAGAGAGCCTACTATAATTCCACTAAACAAAGCTGACTCTCAGAGAGTTGATGTGCTCTTCCCCCAAACAATGAAGAAAGGTGATATTGGCTGCTCAAAAAAAAATTTTAAAAATCACCCCATTTGTAAATGGCCAGCTAAGAGGCAGCCTGAGGTAGGCTTAAAGCCATCAGTCACAGCCTGTACAACTGAACTTACAGCCAAATACTTTGTTTAAATGACAAGATTTCTTAGCAAAAAATAGTTAGTGACTATTCCAATTATTTTAAGAAGGATAATTATAGTTTCTATGCAATTGTGGACAATTGCAAGAAACAGGGAGAAAAATTTCCTAAGCATGCAGTAAGTGCAGTTTTCTAGAAATGGTGTGAAAATCTATCCCCATTTTTTTAAAAAAAGGGAAATAAAAAAAATCCTAGTATCTTAAAAATTTGCAAATTGTATGGGGACTGGAAAGGGCCAAGTTAGGAACCCAGAACTTGCATCTGTTTTTGCCAAACTTGTGAGAACAGGTACTGTTCATATTATAAAACAGGTTACTTTAATGGTGTGTTTAGCTGCAGCATAGCCTGCAAAATGTGACTAATTATCTCACATAACTTCAAGAAACTCATTTCCCAAAGGAATGGTGGCAATAAAACTTTGTGCTTACAGCATTTTGCATTTGTGAGTCTAGAAAAGATTTATAAAATTTACTAATTAAGTCTCACAAACCTCAAGAGAACAAGTAAAGCAATAGTTTACTAATTTTTATGGATGCTGCACATCCAGCTAATGTGACTTGTGAAAGGTCACACAAAGTCAGACAGTGTTAGAAAGACATCAAAAGATATTCTTCTTTCCTAAAGGCCAATGGCATAGGAGTGCCCAGCAAGCAGCACTGTTCTGTTGCAGTTCGGATTGCTGCATACCTTTATGCATTAAACTGTCATTGAGAAGTCTCTTGCTACTGTTTTCACCCTCTTTTTTGCTCTACTTTTTTATATTGAAACATAAATAGTAACTTTCTGCGTACTAGGTATAACAAATTAGCCTTTTTGTCGGGCAGTTAGAACAAGTTTGAAAATCTTTAAATATTTGTTCAATATCTATTTGTAGTGTTGTGAGAGAATATGCAGCTTATTAGTCATAAGGATGAAATAAAGGAAGACTCTGTAAAGGGGAATTTGTGAACTTAAAATGTGTGCTAAAGTAAGACAGACTCTTTTAAAAAACAAGCATGTGTGATACTCTCCTAAATGCTTAAAATCCCATTTCTAAAATCAGGGAAATTTGTATTTTTATGTAGCTGTTGTAACAATTTGGGGCATCTGTCTGTGTATCACTGAAGAATGCTCATTAACTTCTAAAATTGCCATGTTACTGAATGCCTCAAGGGGTATTAAGTCCATCACAAACTGACAAATTCTCCAACAGAAATCAATCTTCTTGTCTGATTGAAGCTGCAAAACAAACAGAATCAGCCATTAATCTGGCAGGCTGGCTTGTGGCCAAAAAACCAGTTAAGCACAGAAGGTCTCATGAACTGGGAGAAACTTTCTAGGTTAAAAGAGAGAGAAAGATTTGGAACAGAATATCCCTCAGAAAAAGCATTGTTTTCAAGTTGCTGCTTCTCGGTTATACCTATAAAAAATGCAGATGAAGAAAAAAGCAAAGGAAGGGTTCTGTTTGCTAAAGAGAGGTTCATCTCAACAGAAGGGTCACTTAAGGAGAAATTAACCTTGATGTAGAAGTAAGATGAATAAACCTTGTTTTGAAAAAAAAGGACATGTTCAAAAGAATACCCTGAAATTCCGATGATTGCTCTGGCCAACACCCCCCAAACTCGAGACAGTAAGAAGTTGAGGAGAAACTAGACATGGGTAGAGATGATTTTATTGTTTTGTTTGGATGTCCATTTTTTGCTAAAGAAGGAATAAATTATTTTCTCTAGTGAAAAAAGCTAACTACATTCTCATGAATGAATGTAAAACCTCTGTGCCCATTGCACTGAAATTGTGGGAACATGGTCTCACACCAGTGGAAGGACTAAGGGACAGATGATGGCTTTTCTGTGATCTCTAATGCAACCCAGTCAAATAAAATCTGAGAGTAAATAGGCTGTAGGACCTATTGCAAAGAAGCAGACTTAAAGGCTATGTCTAAAATGTTAAATAAAAGTCTGTCAGACACCACTAGGAGGACAAAAGTTAGCAAATGGTCATTTGATCAAAGCAAAAAAATGGGAGATTTCTCTTTCGCCATCAGATTTCTTCTCCGAGGGTTAGGTTTTCCATACCAAAGGTAGGATATGAAGATAAAAGTTGTATGCCCAGAGCTTTGGAAGTGTGAGCAGTTGAGCATAGTGGATAATCCAGAAGCATAAGGATGAAACTATGAAACTCAATCCTTTTTCGTATATTTTTTCTTTTCACCCATGGTACACCCAAACAGAACTCCTTGAAAAGAGAGGAGAGAGGAGAGAGGAGAGAGGAGAGAGGAGAGAGGAGAGAGGAGAGAGGAGAGAGGAGAGAGGAGAGAGGAGAGAGGAGAGAGGAGAGGAGAGAGGAGAGGAGAGAGAGAGGGAGAGAGGAGAGGAGAGGAGAGGAGAGGAGAGGAGAGGAGAGGAGAGGAGAGGAGAGGAGAGGAGAGGAGAGGATGCACTGCGCATTTTTCAATGACTGCTCTTAAGTATGGGCCAAATTTCTCAGCTTTTTCTCACATTAAAATTGTATTAAATCACAAGGCCATCTTTTCTGGAATCAAGAGTTACTCGTCTCAAGGGCTATAGAAACAGGACTCTAAACTAGGTATTGACCTGTTAACCTGGTATTGAGGAGTCAGGTTATTTAATGATAGAAAGAAAAAGAAAGCAATTTCCCACTCTCTATCCCTCATTCCCTTCTGTATGTGAATATATTCTCATACAGAGAAAGGCAAACCAAAATGCTGTAATGAAACTGCAAAGTAATTCTAAATCTTAGAGTATAGAAAGGATGACCTGTTAACCTGGTATTGAGGAGTCAGGTTATTTAATGATAGAAAGAAAAAGAAAGCAATTTCCCACTCTCTATCCCTCATTCCCTTCTGTATGTGAATATATTCTCATACAGAGAAAGGCAAACCAAAATGCTGTAAAGTGGCTGCAAAGTAATTAATCTTAGAGTGAAAGGATGAAAACATGAAGTACTATCAGGAATTTACTTTACCATAAGTAGGTTTGACACTTCCAAATCTGAAATATTAACTCAAAGGTAGAGAAGACAGGTATTCAGCCACTGTCTGTCAACATCAGACTGTGGCTCTGCTGCCTGCTACTGCATTTCTCTGCTCTGGCAGAATTATCTTATTTGTGCATTAACCAGCCATAACTTATGAATATCTGGGATTGTTTATAAATTTTTGTGTAGAGATTTTTTGTTTGTAGTTAGACTTAAATCTTTGATAAGATGTTAAATATAAGCACCGAACTATTGTGTTTTCTTCAGCAACTCTCTTGATTTCTAGAGACAAAGGGTTTTACAATAATTTATCTAGCCTACTGTTCTAAGGCCTTGATTTGCCTTCTAAATCACAGGTGCACATTGCCATTATCTTGTAACATCAGCTTGTTCTTCACATGTGTTAGGGATTTGCATGTCCTCTAGATGATAGAACAGATACACCTGCATGCTGAAGGGCTTAGTTAAATCATCAGTCGAGGCTTATGTCAGGCTGCTTTGGGCCTCAATGCAGCATTTGACTGTAAGCACCTTGTTCTTCTGTTGCCTGAGTTATTCTGCCTCTTTCAGCAGAGCACCTTCCCTGGAGGGAAGCAGTCACGTGCAGTTTGCTAGGTCATCATCAAGTCAGAGAGGAGTCATAAATACCTTTAGACAAATGGGTATTTGTTCAATAACAGAGGCTTCTTCAGTTAATGAACGTGTCTTGAGGACTTAAATTCATTTACAATCTGGTGTTCTCTTACACACAATCATAGCCTGGTGCTTCACTGGTACAGGATAATAATATGTATTTATTATACAGTGAATAGGTGTTATGTATGCCTATATTACATATCAGTATATTATAAACATATATTATATACTCTATGTTCATATAATAATATGTAATTATATTATTATGTGTATATAGAAACATTATTAATGAAACATAATTGAATATAATATATATTTTATATACACATATACATATATAATACACTGGTTTTAATATACAGTGCATTCTGGGGAATCCTTGCAGTTATATTCCGAAAGGAGGGTTCAGAAGAAATATTACAGAGAAGTAGGATGCAAATAAAAGGTTGCCTACCTCTGTCTATTGTTTACAAAGGAAACTAAGAGTGATGAGAAAAGAAATGTTAAATGTAGAATTATGTCTGTGATAGTATTATGAGTAGCACCTGGGAATTCAACCAGGCATTTTGAGTTTAAGTGAACTGTTGATCCATAAAATCATCCTTAATAGCTCTGCTATACTAATATCATTCTTTGTAGAAAAGAAAGTGTTTCTGTGTATGCCTAGATTTCCTATCAGGAAAACATTAATCCACTATAACCTTTGTTACTCATGCTGATCATTCATGCAGAAAAAAGTGTAATTTATTATAAAACAACTTACCTTCAACATTTGTAGAATTTAAAAAAGAAGTTGATGAACTGGCAGGAAAAGAGTAGTCTCTCACTCCCCCTCAGTTTTTTGTGGGATTTTTTTGGTGTTGTTATTGTGGTTTATTGTTTATTTGTTTGGTTTGGGGTTTTTTATCTGCTTCAGAAACTGGGTATGTAAAAATATTCTATTCATGTAAATTAATTGCTGTTTCAAGATCTGGGTTCTACAAGTGCTCAAGGTCATTCCTACGGGTTCAGCAATGACTCCACACTAGTTGCACTAGTGATCCTTCCAGATCCAGAGCACATGTATCTCTCGTTGAGGTTACATACTGACCTATACACTAACACTAAAGCCAGTAAAAAATGAAATTTTAAAGCTGGAATGAACTTTTTAACATTGACTCAATTGGTGGGGGTAAATTCTGGACTGAAGATTACTCAGGTGGACACAACAGTACCGATATACACAGCAAAATGTCTGAGTAACACATTGTATGGAAAAACAGTGATCCAGCAAAATGTCACATAACTAGAAATTCCTGTTTAGAAGAAAGATTACAACATATTTAAAGAGAAATTCCTTGCAGAAGATGTTCAAAACCAATAAAACTTTTTCTTGTTATTTCATCCAGTATATAATTTTTGAGGTGTAAATATGAATAATTTGATTTAATTTTTTTTACTTATGCATAAAACATACTGAACTAAATAGAAAAATTACCCCATAATGTTTTCAAATCCAATAGAATTAAGTAAATAAAGAGAATTAGAGGTTTCTCTGACATCTTCTCAGTTACCAGAAAGAGGTTGATTAGACAGCATAATTACTGATGTTTTACGCAACATGCACGTGTGTTTGATAGTACACGTATATATACAAACACAGAGAAAGCTAGATAGACTGAAGTAAACGAAAATCTTGGTCAATAAATGATAAAGGACTGTGAACCAAATGTAATGATTTCTGTAGGATTTCTGATCTTTGTTTGAGACTAGCAGGTATGAAATATCCTTGTGTCTCGCCTTGTGATTTTTAGAGAAATACATGTAGTATTGAACTGTTAGTTTATGGTCCCATGGAGGTGAGGAAATACTGATCAGAAAAGCTTTGTGCAGGCTAAGAGTAAGGAAGTTAAATTTTGCTTATGAAGGATATTTTTTGGAACAGGCTATAAGAGTATATTATTTATCCTATGACAAAATATAATAATGAAGTAAATTTTAGACTCCTCACAGTTGCATGATTGTTCTAACAATCCCAGTTCATTGCGAGAATGAGTAACATGAAGGAAATATCTGTTCGATGGTGGGCAGGCTGTCAGCTCTGTCACCTGCAGCAAACGTCCTCTTCAGGCAGAAGAATCTCAGGATGTCCAGAGAAGTTTACGTATTTCAGTCCAGGACCAGCAGTTTTGAAAGAAAGGGACACAAATGAACATTTTCAGGCTATTTTTATATAAATGATAGCTACCAAAATCCTTATGCAACTTAAATTGTTTCAGACATCACAACGCTTTATATACACATGAAAAAGCATGATTCAAGAACTATACCTAAGGCAAGCATTCCAGATCACAATCACTGTATGGATACATTACTACATGGAATTTCAAGGAATGTTTCTGACTGGCCACACAGAGAAAAAAGAAGCACTGAAAAATGTAAAAACTTGAGGACAATGTATTTCTATCAGCTCAATGAAAGAATGAAAACACTAAAAGACTAAAGAAGATTGTTTAATTTACTGAGAGAATTCAATATTTTTGTGGAAAATGTTGCTTTTTCCTCTCTGCTCTGTAATGATATCTTACCTCTTCAACAGGTCAGTATGTAATTACAGAAATCTTGCTTAGCTGTAATAGAGCTTCAGATAGCTATTTTTGCATGGACTACTATCTAAAACTGATACCACCTTTTCTTTTTTAATTTATGTCTGTACTTTTGAATATCACACAAGTTATAAAACCATAACTAGTCATCCAGTGCTCATCAGACATTTTGCTCAGGAAATGATGCTCTTTCTTAGGGAACTCTATTCCTTTTGACTTATTTTGATGTCTGTAGGACTAATAATCTGGATTTTTGCAGCTGGATTAGTATTTAATAGTTTAAAATCAGATCACAGCAATCTGATTTATTTGTCATACTAACACTCACTCTATATGTAGGATTTCCATGAATTATCCAAGTGCATATGACAACTGCTTAAACTGCACTCCAGTGATTCAAGCATTGCTTTCATGTGTGGGAGGGATTCGGAGCACATTTTACACATCAACTTTTCCCTGAAATGCACTTAGCCATCTCTCTTTTATGGCTTTATCTGTATAGATGTGAATGACACAAATATCATTTCATTTGCTCATGTGAGCCCTCAACAAGACCTCAAATGCACGGTTCATTTTTATTACATGTTGTTCCAAATAATATGGAAGAGAAATATCTCATATTATGAACAGAATATATATTAATAGTCCCAATTGTCAGACACAAGCAGCTCCTTGGTATTTGATGTATATCCTCTGGATTCTTGTCTTTTTGCCTTACCTCAAGAAATGCTGTGGGGCCAAGTTTTATATCTTCCCTTCTGCTTAAATCCTGGTTACTTGTGGAACATATGCTTATGTTAGCACTCCGACATGATGCTTTTACTAAACCTGTAGCCCTTTTGAATGCCAATTCTATAGGAGAATAAAAAATGGTTTTCTAATAATTTTGTCTTATGACGGTCATAAAAGAGCACATAGCTTGCTGGTAATTTATGACAGTGCATCTGCTGAGCTACAGGAGCTTGGAAAAACTATCCTGCTAATGGTGTCCTAAACTAAAATTGTTATGCATTCATCAGGATGCAATAAATAGAAGAAGAGCTAATGCATTAAAGTTAATAGAGCTGCTGGAGATATTTACTGTGAATAACAGTATGGATAGCACTCAGATAGCTATTAATCTCACTGGGAAATCCATTTTAGTGTAAAGTTTGTAAAAAGGGAAGAGTGAGAAAGCAATAGATTGGTGCTCATGACAAGCTAATGTAAAAATGTGTCACTTGACAATGAACTCATTTCAGGTTGCATTCATTACATCTTAAAGCTATTTCTACATATATAATTATAATATATAATTATGGTATATATTCCTCTTATTCCTTAGACTTTTCTATTTTGGTCACATTTGAAAAATCAAGCTAAATCCAGTGTGCCTGCTACCAAAAAAAAATTTTGGTGACATGGAAAAAGATAGACTTGAAATGAAAGTAGTTAAGACTGTCTGTAATTTTGTAACAAAGCTGTACAGTGCAATTACAATAAGTAATTAACTTTAAATTGTAACAAAAAGCCCAAACAATGTACTTTCAGGCTTATTAAATGCTTTTTAGATTCTCTTTCATATGTGGTTTTGAAAAAGCCTTTAACACTTAAATATCTCATCAGTCTAAACTAGAATTTACTGACAGCACTAAGTTTTCAGTTGTTTCGCAGAAAGTGTTCACTAAGGACATCTAGCCCCTTAATTAATATTTTCACATGTATCTTATTGGCCTAGCCAGACCTTTGCCTTAAGAAATAGCTGTTTGTATGCATTTCTCAGTTTTGGCTCAGTGAACAATTCTCTCTTGCTCTCTAAGTATTATTAATATATCCATTATATTTTCGGTACAAAACAATGCTTGATAAATAAAGAATGCACCTTTCCCCCATCCTTCTATTCTTAAGTTTGGTGTTCCTATGATTTACAGTACCATATTTGCCTAAACTCAACATTGGGGATTTTTAGACAGGGATTCTCTTTTAATTTTCAAAGTTGAAGTAGGACATGTAAGGCATGTAAACGCTAATGCAATGGTCCAAAATACTGCAGATATCTATCTAGCAGACAGAAATACTGACTATAGAGAGAATATTGATATGCAAGGGGAATAAAATTGAACAATCATCTTGGACAACAACATGGACAATGGGATTGAGTGCACTCCCACTAGTTTGATGATGACTCCAAGTTCTGTGGTCTAATTGATGTGCTGGAGGGAAGGAATGCCTTCCAGAGGGATCTGGACAGATTTGAGAGGGGGGTGTGTGTGAATCTCATGAAGTTCAACAAGGTCAAAATCAAGGTCCTGCACCTGTGTAGGGCAATCCCAAGCACAAATATAGATTGAGTGGAGAATGGACTGAGGGCAGGCCTGGGGAGAAGGACTTGAGCTTAATTGTGGACAAGGAGCTTGACATAACCCAACAATGTGTACTTGTAGCTCAGAAAGCCAACTGTTTCTGGGGTTGCATCAAAAGAAGTGTGGCCAGCAGGTCAAGGGAGGTGACTTTGCCCCTCTACTCCACTCTTGTGAGACCCCAACTGGCGTGTTGCATCCAGCTCTGGGGCTCCCAAGATGAGAAAGATATTTATCTGTTGGAGTGAGTCCAAAGGAAGGCCATGAAAATGATCAGAGGGCTGTAGCACCTCTCCTATGAAGACAGGATGAGAGAGTCGGGTTTGCTCACCCTGGAGAAGGCTCGTGGCACATCACCCAGCAGCCTTCCGGTACCGAAAGAGGACCACAAGAAAGATGGAGAGGGACATTTGCAACCTCATGCAGTGATAGGACAAGGGGTAATGGCTTAAAACTGAAAGAAAAATATAGATCAGGTATAAAGGCATGGAACCTTCCAGCAGACCACATTGCTCAGGGCTGCATCCAGCCTGGCCTTGAACACTTCCAGGGATGGGACACCTACAGTTTCTCAGGGCAACCTGTTCCAGTACCTTGCACACTCATCATAAAAAATTTCTTCCTTATACATAGTCTGAGTTACACTCCATTTAAAACCGTTGCCCCTTGCACTAACTGACCTCAGCACGGTCAAATTTCTGATGTTTTGTTGCTCTGGACTTTCAGGCACTTATACCAGTTTTGTTCCTCCAAATTTCTTTTTTTTTCCTCTTTAAGTTAGATGTCTCTCTTGTTGCTATTACCTGTGTGGTTTCTCATTTCCACCTACATGTATATCAGACTTTTTTGCAACGCATGAATTTCAACAAGCTGATAAAATACACATGTTCACTCAAACTGTGAATGCAAAAATGGTTGTATTACAGAATAGTAGCATGCAGTTCATGAAGCTCAAAACATCAACAGAAGATATTGCAGTTACAAACCTTTATTACAATTGCATCACCTTGCTTTATCCATGAACACTTTTCAAAAACTCATTTATTTAGTGAATAATGAAAATTATTGTCTGGTTAAACACTGCTCTTTCCCTTCTATTTTCCTCCCTACCAAAAAACCCAAAGCCTTCATAAAGTGAAAATTGTCCTTAAGAAACAGATAATATTTAATTAAAGTGCATCATCATTAAACCATTTCAGCACATCGCTGTCAAGCAGCCCAGGCAAATAATTATCTCCCAAATGATCTCATTTATAATAAGTAGGATACTGCTCAACTGTGCATTAGTCTTCCTTTAAATTGAGTTCATGTAACCTGTTTAAAAATACTATAAAGTAGAAAGTATTACAACCCAGACCCATCCCTTTAACACTTTAGGTCTCTATCAAACTGCTGTCTCTGAGGAAGTAGAAGCATCTATAGAAATCTCCAAATCTCTCCCCTGAATCCTTCCTCTTTTTTTTTTCCTCTATGACACCTCATAGTCCATAATTTGTGGAGCCCCAAAAATGTCCTGCTCTTCAGGTAAAGTCAGTCGTCTTTTTTTCCTTTGGTCCCAGCCAGGTCCATCCATTTTTTTAAGCTGGACTGAAGTTTGCTGAATGAAAAGGAGCTCATTACTCCCTGCACTGCAAGTCACTGGGAGCTTCCTTGGGCAAGAATGAGCAAAGTCTCTCTGTCTTTCTGGTCATGTGACAGTCCATAGTGTCATTAACCTTTGATTTAGATGATCAATACCCAGTAGAATGAAATGAGCTCACTGCAGCAGTTTGTGCCTCTCCCTTCTGCAGGAGTCTGCTCCAGGTGGGCACTGCATTGCTGCTGTGCTGGTGTCGTGGTTTTAGTTTGCTTACTCAGGTTTGTGGCTAAATGCCAGCACACTTACCTAAATTTACTTGATTGCTTGTTGTGAGATAAGGATTAGGAGTAGGCAAAGCAGGCTCAAACTTTATAAAGTACAAAGAAGTTTTATTAATATATCTAAGACAAAGGGAAAAAAGGAAAAACAAAAAACTCAAGAAAAAAAAACCAGAACAAACTCCCCAGACCACCCCTCCTTCCCCACCTCTCCATTTCATTCTCCCTGACAACATACAGAAGACAACACTTTGACCTCTAGTCAGTTTACCACCTCAGAAACAGCTCTTGTTCCAGTTCATTTAGGGAGAGAAGTTTCTTTTGCTTACACCATGGATCTTCTGTAAGAAAAATACAGTTTTTATGGGCCTTCTGCCTCACCATTAACCGCCGCCCGGAGTAAAGTCCAGCTTAATGGTGGATCTCTCCCACACCAGTAGCCTTCCCACAGCCACTCTGGTGGGTTATGAACAGTCCACAGGGTACCTGTTTTAAGGATGTCCAGTTCAATTGCAGCAACAAAGAAAATTCCTTCTTCTGTGCTTAGCAGCACAGGTTCTCCTGACAACTCAGGTTCTCTAGCATTCTCCCCGGGACCAGGGCTCTGAGTCACAGCCTCTCTTCTCTCTTAGTTCTAGTTTCTCATCAGGCTGTACTTTTTCAACACTTACTTGTCTGTACTTAGGTATTTCAGTTCATTGGCTGCAATAAGAACCTCACATCCCCCTTTGGACTATCTTCATATATTACAGAGAATTTATTAGCTCAGTCCCCAACCATGGTTCTCCAAAAGTTTTCAGCTTCACTCTTGAAGCAACTTCCCATGCACCTAGTATCAGTTCTGCTTTCTCACTGACTGTAAAGTCTCTGCGCTGCACTATGTAGATGTCTCACTCGTTCCTCTCTCTGCGAGGAAGGATGGGTGTCTGTGAGTTTAGTCCAGGCATGGAGAGAGTTAATCTCTGTCTCTCTCTCTCTCCGGCAGTGTAAAGATCACGTGCTCTCTGCCGGGCTGTTTGAACAGGTCCGAGCTGGATGCCAGACGCTCTCAAGAGTCTCTGCCCGGCTCTGCGGAGCTGGCTCGGCCTGGTAGGGCCATCTGGGCCCGGGGTGACAGGGCAGGGCCTGGCCTGAGCTGGATGGAGTCCGGCCCGGTCCTTGCCTGGCCCGGCTCTCCCTCTTGTGTAGCTGACACACCGGCTGAGCTGGATTTGCTGAAAATTCCAATCGTTTCCTCCCCCATGCCTGCCCGGCTGCAGCGGCACGGCTGCCGTAAAAACCTCCCTTCCCCCCCCCATCCCTCCTTTGGAAAGGGGGGGGGGGGGAAGCGCTTGGGCCTCACCAGTGAGAGAAGCAGGAGCTGCTCCTCTCTACACAGCAGCAGCAGGTCCAAAGAGGAAGAGCGTCAGAGAGTCTCTGCTTATATATGGTTTTTTCCTTGAAGGCGGACCAACTTTTTAATTGGTTTACCTACCTATCAATTCTTAAAACTACCTGATTATTGGCTCTCTCTCTCTCGCAGGAAGGAAGTTGTATTTCTTCCTGCATTCCTGCAGCCCAGATCACTTCCTAGATTTTGACCCCTCTGGCCTAACCCAGGACAGCTGGAGACACAGCTGATGGAGGTGAGGGCTGCAGGACTGTGCACACCTAGGACATCTAAACAAAAGTTCCTCCTGCCTTTTGTTTTTCTCTATGTTCCACTGCTAATAATCTATAAATCTAAAAATCTATAAATCTAAAAATCTATAAATACATAAAGATATAAATATTTATATAAATATGTTTTATATAAATATATAAATGTATAAATATCTAAATATCTAAATATCTAAATATATGCATTTTCATAAAATGTCTCTGACAGAATACAGTGACAGGTTCTTCGATCACTGAAATTATAACCTGTATCAGTAACCAGCAGGAAATCAAATTCCAGTGAAGTGACCTGTAAACTTTTGTTTCTTTTTTTAGTTTAATTTAGCTTCCTTATAAAAGTTGTATTAGCCAAGGACCAAGTATTATATGTGCAGTAACTTTGACTTTTGCTTTCTGCAGATTTGTTTCATAAACCTAACTGAGGCATGAGTTAAAACGATTTCATTTCTAAGTCTTATATGTTCACGTTACATGCAGACCATCTTCATTAATCTATTAGTCTTCCTGTTTCTCATACACACCTGCACTGATTCTATTAGGAGTTTTTTTATTTATCTTTAAATTTTCACTGGTATGTAAGACCACACTTCCTTTTCAGCCTTATTATTTTGTGCTTATAAGAAGCCCCTGAAGCAAGTATTATATATTCATTGAACCCTCAGGAGCCAGGCATATTTCAAACTAAATACCTGCACTGTCATAATTTTCTATAGCTTGTTACTTTAATTCAACTATTTGCCCCTCTTTCAACCTAATCCAGAAAACTCAAAAATTCCCATAGTTTCAAGGAAATTTCAGCCAGTGCACACACAGGTTTTGGAAGAAACTGTGTGCATGTGTGCATATGCGTGTGCATTTGCTGTAAATACAGAGAATAAACCAGAAGATAATAGTCTTAATATAGTAACATAACAAGCTTAATCGGTGACTTGATTGGCATGACAGAAACTAGTGATGATTCTCATGCCAGTATTATTGATAGAGCTTTATTTTTTTCAGTAGAGACACAAAGAAAAAAATGAGAGAAAGCATTGTTGCCCTACATATCAAAACTGCATGCTGATGTTCTCATGTTTATGAAGTGTGCAGAGAAACATATATGTTGAATGACACTATCAAAATTAAAATAGACATAAGCAAGCATTTAATTTAGATGGACTTTTATTAGAGAGATCTACCAGGAAGCTTGATGAGGGCTTTTTTGTGACTAGTTGTACAGCTGTTAGAAGCAAGAGATAACGATTATTATGGAAAAAAGGGGGAACAGCAACAAAGTAATGACCCTGAACATCACTGTTGCATTCTTGAACAAATCCAGAGTCCAGGTCTTTAAAGAAGAAAGTCTGAAGCACTTAATCAGTGAAACAAAACCACAAGGACAAAATCATTCTTATGCATAGAACTAATAAGATGTGCAGTAAAACCACCTTGCTGCCCCATGAGCTTTTCTTCATTGATCTCAAACTCAAAGACTGCAGAATGTGGAAATGGGTATACTACTTTAGAATAAGTATAAAAATATGTACATCAGGAGAATCAATAAGAATATCACATAAAATCATAAAAAAACTAGCAAGGAATAGCAAGTGCAAAAAGTAATTCTGCATGTATATAAACTTTAAGAAAATGAGCAAACAAAATGGCATGTTTCGGTTCAGCAGACAGTAAAAACAATAACAAATTGCTATGTAAAATCTTAAATATTTAATATATATTTTTCATTCAAAGGAGAAATGAGAGGTTTTTGGATACAGCAACTAAAACAATCTGAAAATAATGAGGTTATCTGAAAGGGAAGCAGCATGCATATTTGTCTCAATTTTATTCATCCCTGGGTATCCATTTAGGGCCACTATTGAATTTTCGAATCCCAGTGTGGCCATTCCTCTAGTAAAGCAGATGGATGTGTACGTGCAGCAGTCCTTCACATATCCTTTCAGAATGATCAAAAGCCAGTCATGGTAGTGTGAGTCACTGTGCAGACAGTCCCTAAACTACCATGTGTGAGTACTAACACTGTTTTCTAGGTATGAACTAAACCTTTGCTACCAGAATAACGGTTCAGCCTAGAAAAATTACTATGGAACATAGTGGAAACACTCTCAAGAACTGTCAGGAATGGTTAGAAGAAGATGAACTGGCTGCAGAGGTGAAGGTCTAGCCTAGGTAGATCGTAAATGTTCCCTATGGTTTTTTTCTGATTTTCTAAACATCTTCTTTTGATGTACATCCACATGATGTTTGCAATCTAAAAGGGGGCTCTACAGTTCCTTGTATGTGAATTCTTTGACAAGAAAAATGCAAGCAACAAACTGCTCAGATTGAATGATGGTGTGATCCAAACTATTACTGCTTTTATACATGCCATCACTTATGATATTCTGGCCCTGACCAGCTGTGTGTCAGTTCTTTACATAGTTGTCTAAATAACACCTGGAGTGTCATGACTGTTTCAAGGTTTCAGTATACTTACTGCTAATAAAAGGAGTAAGACACAGGGTTGTTCTGAATAATCTTTAAGACTGGTTCCACTCCACATGCAGTGCATTTTAATAATATTTGGTATAGATTTATTGTTTTACTAGAGAACGTACATGAACATAAAAAGTTCATTAAAAAGTGCTTAGCTGAAAAGTTATTTTGAAGTTATTTACAATGCAGTTAGGGTTCTAACTTTTATGTCTTCTAAGGGAAAAACCTTCTTTAGTGTGTTTTTAAGCATACTGAAAAAAACAAATGGTCAAGCAGAAGCAGAAATTTTCTTCATACAAGGCGAAGTCAAAATGAATCCATTCTAGGAATAAAACAGCCCAAAGTTAATAAAAAACAAGTCTTTCTTATTCCATACCTATTATATTAAATACATGTTTTAATTAATCTCACCATGTAATTAAATATTTGACTCCATGAATTAAATTGCAATTACACTTAAAAGAAAGCATAACTTAGATATAATTTCTTTATGAACTCTGTGTATCTTGTTCAGAGTTACTGTCAAGGTACTATAAAGAACACCAGGATATCAAATAAATATACCTCAAAACACTTAATAAATTGTTTTTTCAAAGCATATTAAACCTGAAATGGCACCTCTATTTAAAACAATTATATTATGTTCAGTATGCTTTCTCTAAAATTTAAAATGCATATGTGTGTTTACATGAAGATTCTTGTGATGATGCACTTTTTTATACTTTATAGTTGAAAGGATTTTTTTTCAGTCATTAAATTTCACTTTTATCCTAGAAACTACTAAGAGAAACTATAGTTTGTACTTTTATACAACTTTAAAATGGGTGGGTGAAAAGGTTTGATTAATATATAAAAGAGAAAAAAACTCAGACATTTTTCTTTACCTCTATTTCATCATTATTTTATGCAAAATTTTTATCAAAAGCCAGAGTTGGGAAGGCACCCCTACCAAGCTCCCAGGAGTATTAATTCATGGGCAGCATCACCTCCATTATTCAAATCATGAAGTGGTTGTATTTGCATAGGCTTATTTTTACTTTGCAAACTGGTTTTTCATTCAGATGGTTTCAATGATAGTGGTTTTGTCATAGGCATCCTTAAGAGGACAAGATTTAGATTTGATATACATGAAAAATTACAAATAAGCAAAAGACTCATGGGAGACCTGTCATGCACCAGAATATTTCCAAATTTCCTTTTACAAAATGTATGCAGAAATCTGCATACATTTTATTTGCATGGAAAGAAGAAATATACTTTTAAAAAGCATTATTAAGGGCAGAAATATTGAATTGTTTCTTTTTAAGGACTTTATCTCTTATTATGGCAGTTGCTTGGCATCATTTTTCACATAATAAACACTGAAAGACTACCTGAGTACTATTGAGGAGTTTCTAATGTTTCTTTACATTAGTGTCTGTGTTAATGGAAAATAAAATTCTAAATTAAGCTATCCAGAATTTATAATTTATTTAATTAATGGTGTGTTTCTTTGTATGTAAGTTATTTTCTGATATAGCATCCATTGCTCTTCTGTAGCAAATAACTTCAAAACACAGACAGAATACTAATTCAATTTCACTCAAGATATAAAACACTGGGTATTATCTTCTGTTGCAGCAGGGCCATCTGGAGCTGGTTGCCCAGGACTGCGTACTGGAGGCTTTGAAAACCCCCAAGCTGGGAGACTTTACCATCTCCCTGGGTCACCCGTGCGAGTGTTCAGCCACTCACAGTGAAAAAAAAAGTGTTTCCTGATGCTTGAACGAAATCCTCTGTACCTCAGTTTGTGCACATTGCCTCTCTCACTGCACATCACTAGAGTGGCTCTCTTTAAAGGCTGCATCCTCTTTGCACTGCCTTTTCAGGTCTCCTAATGGGAGAGATGCCCCAGAATCTTCATTTTTCACAGTACCTTGTAGAACTCTCTCCAGTCTGTCCATGTCTCTCTTGTGCTGAGGAGCCCAGAGCTGGACACAGTGCTTCAGCTGTGGCCTGCCTGGTGCTCAGCAGAGGGGAAGGATCACTTCCCTCCACCTCCTGGCTAAGCTTTACTTAGTGCAGTTCAGGATACCACTGACCCTCTTCATGGTAAGGGCCTGCTGCTGGCTCTTGTTTAACCTAGTGTCCACCAGGACCCCCAGGTCCTTTTCTTCCAAGCTGTTTTCCATCTGGCTACCCACCAGCATATTGGGCTATGGTATCATAATTGAAAGACTACAGTTCCCAGACCTTCTGTGAATTCAGTAGGAACATGCAGATAGATATTAAAACTTAATCATAGAATGTACACATGTATATGGAATACTTTGCTTTCAAAGATCAAAAGCAACAATGTTTTGCGTAATGGGATTTAGTATAGGGAAGAAAGAAAGTTTTCACCACGGTATTAATATTAAAGTTTCTACCCTGATTCTACTGCACATTTATTCTTTTTTCTCAATTGTATCAAAACCCACAGTCAATATTTATTTCTAATATATTGTAGAGCTTTTTGTTTTCCTCTGAATAGTGCAAATTCCTGTATCTCACAAAAGCTAGTAAATACTTTTGCTGAAAAATCCATGGCAGTAACAGAATCCCTGAAAATGTGGAGTTATACTTGATAATTCTTATGAGTCCCTTCCAACCTGAGAGATTCTATGATTCTATGATGGAATATATTGTGAATACTAAAACCTTACCAAGACTGGTATAATCTAGTCCTGTTTGACTGGGATGTCCTTCTGCACAATGTGTTAGTGTAAGAGCCTTTCTGGGTATTCCAGGTTTCTGTTTTACATTCCTGATGGCTATTCATCAGCTGAAAATCAAATGATAAGGGCTGAAATTGGATCATCCTCCTTCATCCTTTCCCCAGCATTATCTGTGGCTATTGCTTCTCCTGTTTTGCTTATATCAGCTTCCTTAGTGACCTTTAGTGAGGAGAAAGTATCCTGGAGAGCTTCAGTAGACATAGCTTAAGCAAGGTTAGACCAATACAGTGGCACTGGAACCAGTGCTGTAGCACTGAATGTCAGACTGTGACACAGGAGAGGATTGCTAAATCTATGGTCAGCATGATATGGTTAATGAGCTGGAGTAAAAGTGAATTTAGTGTTCATTTACTCTGCATGCTACTGCTCTAGTGTTTCCCTGGGCCATGTACATACACACATACAAGTTTTTCATTCCAGAAAATCCTCTAGTAGCAAAGTTATTGACTGATCTTCACCATACTAAAACGGGAGCATTTTTACATTTAAGATACAGTATTTATTAGTAAGGGCAAAGTATTCCCATTAATAATTTAAGATAAACCATACCTGTCAAAATAAATGAGTGAAGTACAATTCACACTGCTTTACTCTGGTACTACTTATTATGTGTGTTTACTTCATTTCTGTTTTAGAAGAATGACTAATCTCTTTGTGGTTTAAGGGAATGAGCAAAAATCTCTGTTACATTACTCCAGAAGTTACTAGTTTTACAGCTAGCAGCCCATGTACCAATTACAAAAAGTCATGAAGAGAAAATCTACATTTTTGTATATATTATTTTAAGTGTTTGATTCAGGACTTTGGTCATCTGAAATATTTACCTGATGTAAGAAATTGTTTTCTCTGAAAGCAGTCTGTATTTGGTACTCATATGGGTTTAAAAGTAAAACCATGGGTTTGAATACTCTTCAGTATCTCTGTTGGCTAATAATGTGTTCACAGACACGAAAAATGAGGCAAGGAGTGAGAGAGTAAATTATCCAAATAACTAACAGCCTGTAAAAAAAGGCATTGAGCCCAGGCTGCACTGATTTCTGCAGGTACCTCCCTTTCTGCTTCTCTATTAAAAACTGGTGTGTTCAGCAATGCAGTAAGTTGGAACTGTATTAAAGAGTACTGTCTTAAAACTATTTAACGTTTATGTGACAGTGTCATTCTGAAGTTATGTAATCTTTCAAACTGGTATCTGATGTGTTGGTGATCTTGATGCAATTTTAGACTCCATTGTAAACTGAAAAGAAAATTGCCATTTATGAACAGTACACTCCTGATTGAGTATTGCCACATTTAAACAAAAAAGTAAATTTCATACTATGAATTTAAAATAATGATGATGGCAGACATTTAAAAATCTCATTCCCTTTATGTGTTTTCACTCTCTTTCGACTACATGGGATTTTTTTTATTCTTGGAGTTTTATTTTTTGCATAAAAAATATCCAAATATTTTACTTTGATGATCTGTTCATTGTGCTCACTGACTTAAACAGCCTCCATTCTGACTCTCTTGTCATAGTAGAGTCTGTGATTTATCTGTTTTCATATCCGTAAAGATACAGCCTTAACTAAGTGGTCTCTTGCATAATCAGACTGGCTTTGAGTTCACTAAATGTAATCTTACACTGTGTATCTCAATTAATCTTGCAGACTGTGGCTAATCACATCCCCACCAGGCAGGCTCACATATCTCACCGAGCTGGATTATTAAAATCCATATTTCACGTTAACAGCCATGTGTGTGAGATTAGTTTCTAAGTAGTAATGCACCTGCCATAAATACCTCATATCTGGTATCTTCTGAAATACTGCTGCTGTCAAAGATGAAAAAGCATGATGTGCATTCAAAACTAGTTTACATTTCTTTTTTATGGGCAAGTGATTTTTTTTCTTGATTCCTTTGCTTTGTTCTGATATACCTGAAAATCTATACAGCACAGCCTGTAATGAAGACAGAACCTGGGAAAAGATATATTCTGGAAGAATTGATAGAAGAATATGATTATATTAACTTTATTCATTTTTTATCTTTTCAAGTAAAAGCTTAACTGTGAAAACCTGCATTAAGTTAGGCTCATACCATTAGATGTACATTAAGGGCTAAATTCCATTTTACAGTAAAACTTTTTAAATCTGGAGTAACTCCAGTAATCTCAGTTGGTCTAGAAATTGCCTTAGAATTGTCATTTTGCTAATTACATCCTGGAATAAAACACTTTCCATCCGATCAGTAGACTATTAACAGATGATCCAGACACTGAATCCTGGAGTTTCAAATCTCTTGGGTCTGTAAAAGAAAGTAATGCTATACTTCAAGCTCAATACTTTTAAAAGGAAGAATTTCTGTTTAACTCCCTGTATTCCTCAAGAAAATAGCTGCACTAATACCTGGGATTTGCAGTAAAGACCAAGCAGACTTTTTTCTCTGAACCTTGCTTAAAAGATATCTTTGGCTTAACAGGACATAAGAGGAGTTAAAAGTGTACAACTACAAGCAAATAGGCTTTGCACAGAATTGCTGAATGGGATGATGCTTTACTTAAAGGAAATAAAAGAGATTAGAATGTTTATTATTTTCCTAATGCATTGCTCCTTAATTTAGCTTCTCATTCCTGTAGGAGTGTGTCAAGGTCTCTCTGCATTCAGGCAAGTAGTGTTTGTCTCACAGCTGTCAGGCAGAGGCAGCTCAGGCTGACTCGTGGGATTGATGAGCACAGTCCCTGCCCTTCCACAGCTTTCCAGGCTTCCTGTCAGGTGAAAGCTTGAAAAGCCCCTGCTTGGAGCTCACAGATTCTTGACAGACAAAACGGCTGTTCTGGTGATTTGCAACCTGATTGCTCCATCTTTTCTAATGAGCAAAAGCTGGTTTAGAGCAGCTACATTTCCCTGGCGTGGTCTTGATCAGTGTTGGTGTATAGTCCTTGGAATTGTGATGCCTGGAGGAGGTAGGGAGACAATGGAGAAGAAGAGGGGCTAGATACTCCTATCATGATCTGGAGTCTTGTTAAGGACCATATAGTAAAATCATAACTTTACCAAAATATGGCAGGCTGTATCAGTAGACTCTTCAAACCAGATTTTTGCAGATTTTCTTTTCCTGTAAGAATCTATCATTCAAATGTAGATGTAAACTGAGAGAAAACATAGTCAAAATGTTTCTGTTTCCAGGGCTTTCAAATATCCTTCAGGTCTATCGTTACTAAATAACCATGCTAAAATAATTTTGGTTTAAGATTTTAAAATTATGATAAGAATGAGATTATTGCAAGAAAGCAGAAATAGAAATGATTGTTTAAAAATTCAGTACCAGCTGATGATCCTTCATATATTCAGCAACATAATTTCAAAGGTATAGTTCAAATATGCAGAAATGGTGGATGCAAAGGAAAAGTTATTGGAAACTCACAGTCACTTATGCATTACACATGCCCAAGTAAGAAAAAGCAGCTGATTGTGCCATATATTACATATGTCACAATTACAATTTTGAAGTTGCATTCCATAGTGTGTGTTCCCTGGTATATTGAATTCTGTGTAAGGGTAGTGGTCCACTTTTAAATTTTCCTAAACTGTTTTATTTTTAAATTACAAGTCTACCACAAGGAGAAAGAGTTATTTGGATTTACCATTGCTTATCTTTTGCAAACCTTCATATGAAGTCATATCAGTCACAAATTGCTGTTATGTTTTGAAGCAGATCATAGAAAGTGGAAAAATGCATCAAGACAAATCAGACACCATGCTTCTGGGTAACTGCTGAACACCCTCCAGAGACGCACAAACAAGAATAAGAAACATGTTCTAAGTCCCGAGGTCAAATGCTTTACCTAAGAAGTACATTAATCCCCTGGAGAAGTGCTGCTTTGAGAGTTTAATTTCTTGTAGGCAATAGAAATCAGGAAAACAAAAAACAGCAGAAGCCATCCAACCCTGTGCATCCACTGACATAAAATACCAGGAGGGTATAATATTGTCAATAATATAGCAGTTCCTAGGAGCATTTTACAAATTCAGAACAAATAACTCCTGCAAGGAATTTATCACCCCAAAATCTGTAGTCAGCAGGAGAGCAGACCAGCTACCTAATGTAATGGAGAATGATAACTGCACAGGATTTTCAGACCTGGACATAAGTAACTGAAACCACAACCTTATAATTTTTATAGAAATTATTCTGAAATACTGATTTTATATGCCTCCTAGCCAGCTAGTCAGCCCTTTCTATTTCTCTATACTCTAACTGTCAAGTTATTACTTTTCAGTGTTCAAAAACTGAAATACACTGTAATAGTGCTGCAAACTGTTAGATCTCTGATCAGTGCTGGATTTCAGATTGAATAGGTTGCAGCAAAGTAACTGACCAAAACCGACCAAATAGGTGCATGTGGTGATATTTGCATAAAGAACTAGACTGATATGGAGAATAAACATATTTTTAATCTTAATTGTTATTAATGACTATGTTCAATTGCACATAAAGGTGATCTCGTTTCCTTCCCTAATATTATTTGTCTGTTTGTATGAAGAGAGCTGACTATGAAAATCCTTCCGTGAGTTTGGTATCATTCTACCAGCAGAATATGATAAATTATGTTATTAGCATCAAATCAGTGTTAACCACTCTTTGAAGCAGGGAAAAATAGTAATTTGAAGTTTTAAATTTTAAAAATTTTAATTATTAAACATCTTTTCATACACTGACTGCCTTAATTTGCATGAAATATGTGAAGACTTCCAGCACTTTCTTCAATGTAGTGCATTAATTTGCTTCAAATTAAATATAAGGCAACTTAACCAAGTTAACAGTCTGCAGAACTATTATGTTTCTGAATATATACTATTTACTTGTCAAGCAAACAGTGTTCAGCATGAGAGGGGATACTAGTGCCTGGGGAAGAAAGGGATCAATTCAAAGACTGTTTCTTCACCAGCAAAATATTTTTACCCACAATACCTTCTGAATGCCTTATAAGCCACTTTCAAGTAACAGTTTTACCTTGGACTTTCAGGATATAAATCACGGCTTTAGCTGGAGATAGAGGAAAGAGGATTTGATGTGCTAAAGGTTTGCAACAAGTGAGCAGAAAGAAATGTTTGGGTAAACCCCAAAACCACCTACAGCATTCTCAAAGACTACCACTCAAATCTGTACAGAAAAATAGGCTCCCCATCATCAGGGAACTTGCAGAGAGAATACAGGAATGCTACATTTTGCTCTTAAACTGTTAATTTCTATGAAGAAAATTAAGTGAATGTGTGAAAACACGAAAAAATTCAGATTTTCTTGAATAAGTGAATAAGCAGGTTTTGAAAAGAATCTAGACTCCTTCATTTCCACATTAATGCCATTACCAAGAGGCTTTCTTATTTTCTCTCCTCTGCCTGAAGAATTCTCAATTAATTAGATAGAGAAAATTTGATCAGAAAACCTGAGGGAACCAGTCCTGAGAACAATCTGTGCCTCATGTGTGGGCTGTCTGGCCAAATAGGAGGATCAATTTCCAAACTTGAATTGGAATCAGAAATTCAGGAAATTTGAAACTATTAATCTTATTCATATGTAGTCTTGTCTTCTCTTCAAGTACAGAATACTGCCTGCCTAAAATTTTGTATCAAAGCATGCCAGCAGCTCTATCCTTTTCTTTACATCACCTCTTCATGAAAGATACTGCAGAATTTTCTGTAAATTTGTTTTCTGTTGTCTTTTCCATGTAAGCCTACTAACCACTAGTACTGTTAAAAAAGCTGAGTCCACAGAAGACACACCTGCATGATATCTGATCTTGATTTGCTGTGCCAGTTGTTCTCTTGTCCTGGGAATAAAATATCCAATGCTGTGTTATTTTAATAAAAGCTGAGGTGACAAAGTGAGCACCTGTGTTTTTGTTCACTCCACCTACTTGCCCTGGTACTTTGCGGTCTTATCTCACTGCAGCAGCAAAACCCATGTGGCCACCATTACTGAGAGTACTGTCTGCTCCATACAAGTTTAAATGTTATTCTTTACTCAAGGAAAAAAAATTATATTCAAAACCATTGACTCTAGACAGCTGCTTTTACAAATTATTTTTTTATTCTAAACAATTTTATACTTGATCTTCCTCTTTCAGGTCATGAAAGGATAACCTACTGATTATATAAGGATAAACCTTGGTAATATCAGAAGAAATATCAGACTATATTTAAGAAGAAAAAAAATTCTCACCCCCAATCCCTGTAGAAAATAGAATAATTATTTTCTCCAACACCCTTAAGAACTAGATTACTTGAAATAAAGGTTAGAATAACCACTTAAGAAATGCCCACGTATAATTTTATCAATGGCTGTAAATGAATGGGAACAGAAAACAGATTTGGGTAAAAGCATGACTGATGCTGCAAACAGTAGAATTAAATATCATCAAAGAATCACAGGATCATGGCATCATTAAGACATCCTGAAAGAGATCTCAGGAAGTGTCCAATCCAACCACCTGCTCAGAGCAGGGTCAGCTCTAGGGACAAACCAGGTTACTCAGGACATTTTATCTAGTCAGGTCTTCACAACCTTCAGTGATAGTGACACCACAGGATTTCTGTGCAAGCTGTGTCACGGCTGGACCTTCCTCACTGGGAAGAAATTTCTCCTTATATCCAGTCTGAACTTCTGTCTCATCAATCTGTGTCCACTTTATTTCACCCTCCCACCCAACCCACTGTGAAAAGTGCAGGCTCCATCTCCCCAGGAACCTCCCACAGGCACTTGGGTTCCTGTTGGGTCACCCCAAAGCCATCTCTGCTCCAGGCTGTACATGCCCAGCTGTCCCAACCTCTCCTCACAGGGCAAATGCTCCAGCTCCTGTCCTGATATCCAATTAGTTAGTTAATTTCTTTTTTCTTGTGGAGGGTACAAAACCAGATAGGGTTTCTAGACAAGTGCCAAGTAGAGGAAAAACTCTTGCCTGGGTCTCCTGGCTCTGCCCCTTTTACTACAGCTCTTTTTGCTGCCAAGGCTCAGTGAGGGCTCATGCTTGCAGCAGCAGCTCTTTTGTAACCAAGATACATCAAAAATTAAAGAAAAATCCCCAAATCTGTCTATTTTTATCTTTACTTTGAAGAAGCAAATAGCAGATTACTAGGACAGTCTTAATTTTTAAAAAGGCAAAAAATGCAATCCATTTTTGTAAGAATTGTAATAAAAAAATACATGATCCCACTATTTGTGGAGCAGCTGTAGCCCCTGACTCTTCTCTAACACCATTAAACTTAAATGTTAGTTTTGCAGTTACACACACTAACAGCATAAGAGAGCCTGCAGACACAGAATTACGTGACTTAATTTAATAGAAGATTGTTAAGGCATGTAAAAGTGTGTGTGTATTTAGCCCAAGATGACCTAAATATCTTGGACATATGTGAAGGAATAAAATATTAAATTCAGCAAGCCTTAATAGAACTAAACATGCAGAGGTGTCATCCATTTCCATGCCACCCTACATCACCCTTCTTGCACTCCAGCTTCACAGGCTTCTGTCATTTCTGCTGACAGAAGTGAAACAGAGTTGACAGCTTTTCTCTCCATGTTACCATTGTCACTCAGAACCATATTAATCCCTAAACTGCTCTTTAAATTTTGCAAATTTGAAGTATAAGCTGCTCCAGAAAAGTACACCAGTAGGATGCAAGTGACTTGTGATTCAGTGGAACCTCTCAGGACTCCTTGTCTGTGGCCAAGCGTACAACAGCTGTTTTGTGAAATCTGTATTTGGAGGGGATTGCTGTTTCAGCTAACTAAAGGAGAGCTCTTACCTTCACTGACAGCTTTATATCATTATGTACATTAAAAGCAGTTTCACTTATTTGTTCTGACTTGGTATCATCTCAATTATCCTGTTTCTATCATGTTTGTGTCTCCTACTGTTCTTGTTCATTGTTTATGCCTTTACAAAGTATCCCCTTCTGCCATACAAAGGTTCTTGATTGGATGAACTCCCACATAACCTTAGACTCTGCACTTTACTATGAATATTAAATAAGTTATGTGAGTTTATTAAGTATGCATTAAGCAGGGTAGTGTGAGGTAGCATGGCATATATATTTGATACTGATGAACAAATGAGATCTGTTGTGTGCTTCAAGGAACTGCATTTTCAAAGTGTAATGCTACAGACACTTCTGAATCCCCACAGACCTTCTTTAAATATTTTTCTGTTTAGATTTTTCTTGGTCTTTCAGGACCTGTCAAAATGATGTAGTATGTATTAGTCTTGCTGTTCTATAGACTTTAAGAAAATCCACATTACACACTATGTTCTGCTTTTGCTTTTAAAAAGAAGACAAAGTTCACCAAAAGTATTTTAGCATGTTATTCAAATATCATTTTTTATTTTTTTCTATTATTATAGACATTATATCACTTCTTAATAGTTTATATTAACATCTGAATGCTATATTCTCTGGAAATATCAAAAAAGTGAGAATATATTTTTCTCTAAAATATTCTAGTCTGTTACTACTAAAGCATTTTTTAATTTAAGGAGAGGCAACTTCTGAACTGGCTTCCCTTTTTTATCATGGCTAAAAGCATATAATGGGAACCCCATAAACATTACTGGCATAAATCCTTTATTAAATTAGAGGTAATTATGCTACTTTATAAGGAAGTAAAAACTCAAAATATTTTTAGAAATCATACGATAAACACAGATACACAATAAATGTAAAAAAACCTCCAAAAAACAACAATAAAAAACAAAGAAACAAAACCCCAAACTGACCCAAACCAAAAACAGAAAGAAACCCCCTCGTGTTTTGCTTCTGATTTTAGAACTATATATATAGTGTGGAATTTATTTTACCCATCTTTAGGTTTCCACTTCTGAAGTAGTCATACTCATATTTTGGGAATGAAAAGAACTTTAAGAGTAAAATTCAACCACTTCAGTGGGAGATTAATTGTGCTCTTCACCTCAGATATATTTATTTTCTTTCACTCTGTTAAATGTCTCTGAGTGATTTGCTTGATGTAGGCACCTGCACTTGACTGTGTGGATCCCATCCTCTTGCCTTTATACTATAGGAGTGATGTGTTGTCAGTTCAAGTGATTATATTATTTTAATGTTACAGGGTATTCACTGTTTATCATGAAATGTAGTTTTAAAAATTCAGCACTAATCTGTAATTCGTATGTTGCATGTAGCATTTATAGTCCCCTCAAAAAGTAAACAGAGATCTAAAGATGCTTTTAAGGGTAGAATTTTGATCAAAGATAATCATAAAGGAGAAAAGTTTGTCACTTCTCCTTTTGGAATTCTTTAATAGTTTTAAAATGAAAATAAATAATTAGCAATTAGATTTTTCAGTTGATAATTTAATTTTAGCCATCTATTTTCTAACCCTGGCTGTAAGAAATCCTTACATCATAACTATGCTTCAGTGACTTTTTCTTAAATTTCCTCCCTAAAGTATTTGTAAGGTGAAATATAAGAATTTTGGACATTTCTCTGGTATTCATGTAAGTGAGAGAAAATTTGCCAGTATCAGATATGCCACTATCCAAAGGAAATCCACTGTGTATTTTATGGTAACACATTTCTGATTTGGAAATGTTTCTGTTCAACTGTTACGTGGCAACTAGTTAGATTGTCACAGTAATAGAACCTGCAACAAAAGACTAGCTAAGTCTATAGTTTGATTTCTGAATATAATTGCTAGCATTTCATTTATATATTTTTACCCAAAATTATTAATGAACTTCACAAATAAAAGTATTTGAATCTAATATTTCAGTTACCCATTCAGCTCATAGTTATTAGCAAAAGTATATGAATTAAGCTGTAGGATACTGGGATTTTTTCCCTATTTGGTGTTGTTTTAATGTTTTATTAACTGCTAATTAGCTACAGTTTATTGTTATTTGAAGGTGATTAATTTGAAGGTGAAATCTGGGACATACATAAATGGGAGGAAGACTGAAGTGAAGGGTATTTTCAATCTACACTAGAAGAAAAAATTACTTTTAGGAAAATGGCAATATGCCAGCTTCACTGATGATGGTTGGTAATTAACTTCAACAGCAGGCTGCACACCTGTTTCAGAAAGTCTAAGGGTGTAAATCATTATCCCCTGAACTCCCAAGATTTTAGTTTTAATTTTCTTATTTGGGCCCCCAAACTCAGCACCACAGGGACAGATGGCTGAGCAGTACAATACTTTAATGGCCCAGAGTTCCACCATTTATTTGAGAGAGGAAAAATCCCACTGTGGGTTGAAGCCTGACTTTTCCCATAGGCCACAAGTTATTGTAGTGCTTATAATAATTTTGCTGATCAGGTTTTTTAACTGATGCAATGAAAGTAAGTGTACTTCTACAAAACCCACTGCAACTCTTTGATATCTAGGGAATATGCACAGTGGGTCAAAAACAGCATTGAAAAGCTCCTACCTATGATATAAATGACACCCTTAGCAATCTCATTTAGTGCGATCTGTCAGTTTAATGTAAAGATCTGTGAAGCTAAAAATGTAAAAATACATATTTAAAAACTGCTGGGTTTATGGTTGAAATGAAAAGATTCAGTATTTAAACTGGTCTCATCAGATCCCAAAACACACTGCACTGACCTATTTGTGATATTTGTCATGAAGATTAAGCATACATTTGTTCTCCATATGGAAGATATATTTGTTTGATTTTCCTTGGAGACTAATGGAGTTTAACACATTTTCTTGCGAAGAATTTCAAGATTATACCAATATTACAAATGATGAAGCTGAAGCAGAGAGAGACTAATGGATTTTCCTGTTACTGGAATTAGCCATAAAAGCTAGTCGTTATTTCAGTATTCGGTGCTGACCTTAGAGTGTATTTAAACACTTTTTACAAAAACCATTGGTGCTGAAAATTGGGAAAAAAAAGGCATGAAAATTTCTAGAAGGCAAAGCTAGGAAAACGTTTACACTAGTAGTGGGTAATTTTAAAGAAAATTTCAATACTACACTGAAGCTTATTGCATTTTCCTTTTTTAATTCCTCCAGTAAATGAGTTTGCAGCCTTTTATGCTGTTTTATATCCATACAAAAACAGTTTAATAATACTGAGCTGGCACCTTTCCCTCCAAAAACGGGAAACTAAAGCAGAAAGGCCTCAATATGGTGTGACTAATATTATAAACTTTGAAACAAGTCTTGTTTTTTACTGATAGATCTGAGTTATTTCTTCCTGGGTTGTTGTACTGATTTTGCTTCTTTCTCAAGCTGTTAAACCAAAAGTCACTAGAAGTATGGATATTTGTCACTAACAGTGACCTCTGGTCTCCTTAAGGTCCTTTGATTTTCAAATAATTGAATATTGAGAAGTTAATGAATATTTTGAAGTCTGTTTATGCTGCTTCATGTCTAAAATTAGTCAAGTAAGGTTTATCCATCTTGCCAAATGTCTAGAGCTTGAGGAAAAAGAGGTGTATACTTAGGTAAGAAAGCAGCGTATTTGGACTTAAACATCTTTTCTTCTTTATTAAGCAGTCCAGGTTGCTGTGTCTTTGTAAACCAGGAATGTTACTGCATGCATAATATTAAGAAAGTGCAGCACATAGTGATGCTAATTTAATATGACCTATATACTTGAATTATTCAATAAAATACTCCATTATTCAATAAAATATTACATTGAAAAATTGAAGGCCAGCTATAAGGGTAATTTCAAAAGCATCAGCACCTAATATACACATATTTAAAATTAATTAAATCTAGAAAAATATTTGTTGACAGAATAAAATTTTAGACAGTAGTTTATTGACGTCCATAAGTACTGGCAATAGGCATCTCAATATTTAATCACAGTTGTAGTCAGTGTAACATTTTTAATAATTAGGATGATGTTACACTGATAAGAAAGGCTTTCTCACAGCAAGTCTACTTTTGAAAAAGTAAATGGATTTCAAACAAAAAGTTACATGACTCAAATATGTAGTTGCTTCCTCTTGAGTACAGAATTCCTGCTTTTGTTTTGCAGTTGGTAGTGGCTGAAAAAATGTATGAAGTTAGAGTTGGGTCTTGTTTACTGTATGAGCTCCATTTTAATGACATTTTCACTTCTTTTCTCCAATTTTTTTATTAGAACTTTAAATCCAGATTGGTTGCTTGCAGAGAGACCTTTTGAAGATCACACATGTCTCTGGAAATGCACTTTCTGAACTGCATTCCTCCAGAGCTTTCTACAGTATTCATCACTGAATCACACAGCAAACACACTTATTCTACACAGTTAGAGATTTAATGAAATGTTCTAGACTTTTAGAGACCAATTTTTCACTACCTATTGCATAATTCACAAATAAAAGTAATCAATAAGCTTCTTAGAGATCACTGAATTCCTGAGAATGGTCATGAATCTTTAGGTTTCAATCATAATAAAATAATAGGAAAAAAACAGCTATTTTATAAATGCTTCTACAAAGCCTCAAATGAACTCTTTGCATAATTCATAATACAAAAACTACTCAAACTTTTCAGTGCAAATATAATGGCAATGACTTTTGTGGTTTCTTAAAAAAAACCGTGTTTTTTAAATGACATGATTCAATATGTAATACTTGAACAAAGCAAAACCTTATCTTATTATCTCAATGAATACTGAAGTGTCATCCTGGATTCCTTGAACCATCTGCTCTAGTAGTGGTGGAAAAACGATTTTTCTTACACTCTTCATTTGACCTGTCCCCCACACAGGAAAGGATGGATAATTAACTCAAAGTTATTACTTCCGTACTGTATAAAATGTGCAACCTAAAGAGTCACATAGTCCTGAGGTCTGCTTTTGAGCTTGCAAATACCAGTAGGGACATTTTCATGTTTTCTCAGGTGAGACATCTTTGCTACTGATGTTTCCTTCTCTTCTGCCTGAAGTTCTTTTGACTTCTGCAAGATGCCTTTGTTCAGATGTACCTCTGAAGGAGCACTTACTCCTTTTTAAAAGGAGGTGTATTTCTTTTTCAATCACTTCCAAAGGGTATCATGGGTTATATTAGAAGTTATCTTTACTCTTACTGCTGTATCAGGAAGCCTCATTTTCTGAAGTTCAAGCTCTGTAACATTACAAAAGTCCCTTCTATACTCCTTCTCACAAATCATCCTACCTTGAGATATGAACCTTTCATTGTACAGCAAGTTCCTTCCAAGACAAGGATCATGCTATAATAAAAATAATTGGAATTAACTTTCCCAATGGGAAAAAAAAAAGAGAAAAAAAGAATGGATGTCACTTTGTTAGACACATGGGTCACTTTTTCAAGAGAACTATTAGAGAGCTTAAATCAGCAAATTTACACTGAAAATTTGCTGTGTTTCTGACATAATTTTGCCAGGAGTTGAAAGGTGAGGCAGATGTTATGCTTGTATTATTTTATTTAAATAGCTATAAGATTAAAGCTTTTATTCTAAATTTCTCATTTTACCTAAAAATATATATTTTACTGTAGCTCGTGCGTTATTTAAGTGGTAGGTAATACAAATACACCAGGCATACAATTAGGAGATAACATCTTTTGAGGCACCTCTTTGATCTTTATTTTTTCTTATTTCTGTAATTTACAGTAGGCAGTATAATAAAGATCCCTAAAATACTGTGTGTTATTGCGGAGCATACGACCTTCACAAGAATATATAATTTCTCATTTTATCTGTTTCCTCTCAATTTTGAGAACATTTTATAGTTATGCAGATTGTTCTGCACTTGGATTATTCAGTTTGTCTAATATTAAGATTTTCCCTCATCTCATACATGTCTTGCCAAAACAATACAAAAACTTAAGTGGTACAAGCACATAAAAGGTTCCCCTTAAAGCAGATTTTAAAAATTTTAAACAAAAATCTTTAGCAAATTCATATCTTAGTATTATTTTCTACTTTTTAAAAAAATAGTTACCTCTTCTTGGTTAGGTGTTGAGAAACTGCAGTGTGATGGAAATAAAAATGGTGTGCAGATTTAAGGCACAGCGCTCGAAGGAACAAAGCAAAGAAATAATTTGGCCAATATTTCTGGATTTGTTATTTATTTTATCATCATTTTATCTATTTCCATGATAGCACATTCATCAAGTGAATGATTCCTGCCAAATTGGACAGAGAAAGAGGAGTCTCAGAGACCACTGAGCTCCTCCAAACTCTGTGAATGTGGATGTCCAGGTAGAAGTTCAATAAGCACTGCAAACATGTACTGACAGAAAAAACAAAAAAAGGATCTGAAGTTAAACACTGCTTGTTTTGTCCTCTGTGCTTTCGTCAGATAATTCCTTCTTACTACATGGGAAGGAATCATATTGATTTCTGTTTTTTAATTGGCTTATTATTATGTTCTTATTGAAAAAATGAATTTTGTGTGGTGAAAACTTAAGAGTGTTATTTCCAAAAGACTGTGGCTATTCACAAGTGCTTTGCTGTGCCTATCTGGTGAACAGTTAAGTGTCTGACTGCTACAAGCCTGCAAACTTGGCCCTGGGAACATTCAAAATGCTACAGGGCTGGATAGTCCAAAAAGCAGAATTCCAGCTCTATACAGCACTGTCAAACTTCTGAAAACATTGATTTCTGAATCTAGCCAAGGAAATGAAATATGCATGCATGTGATCAGGCCCAGATTAATTATCTCACTTAATTTTCCCAACCCCAAGATCAAACATGAAAAATTGTCTTCTCCTAACCATATTTGAAGAATAAAAACCCTGGAAAATAAATATAAGGAAAACAATATTTGTTTGCAGAGGTATTCCAAGACAAAAGAGAAGTTGCATTGTTCAAAGAAACGCTTTGCTGAGCACTAACTACAGATGGTGTACACTATGCCACTTCCTTTAATAGCCAGGAATTTCTGACAGTGAAATTTTTCAGTGCAATCTGATTATAAAATACTTACTCATAATTGTTTCAGAGCAGATTTGTATAAAAAAAAATTGAAAGTTTGTAAAATCTGTTTTAAACACAATATACAAAAAAGTTATAATAAAAAAAAAATAGAAGTTTGAAGAATGAAAACATAATCCCTTTCTAATTATGTGAATTAGCCTGCATACAGTATGGTTGATTGTTTAAAGCACACCAGAGTTCACACAAAAATATCTCAAACCTTTTTTCTTTGAACCTTGCACTTTAGGACTGACCTGAACAGCTCAAGTTTTGTTTCTTTTGCTGGTCATGTCCTATATCTGCTATCTGATCTTCAACTGGAATTTTTCTGCTTTCACTTAATTAAGTTTAGCAGTGGTAAATTTCTGTACCTATAATATTAGATATTAGATATGACATTAAGAGCAGTCAGGTTTCATGAAGACCAATCCAACTTTCTCTATTCTAGCTGCTGGAAAATCATGGTAAGCATAGTGCAAGAGTAAAGAAACTACAAATTAAATATTTCCAATTTATATGAGATTTATATTACAGATTCTTAATCAAAATGTAAGTTAAGGTTTCGAACATGGGCTAATAACAGTAAAAAACCACTAGTTTAGAGGAGTTTTTAGAGAATACCACATCTTTCTTTGAAGTAAATTATATTTTGGAACTTTGCCTACATTTAAAATCAGAGAAATATAGCTCTGCAGTGTTGAATATCCAGTCTGCTTGCATGCAATTTCATAGAATCATAAAACAGTTCGGATTGTAAGGGACCTTAAAGATCATGTAATTCCAACCCTTCTGCCTGGACACCTTCTGATAGACCAGTTGGATCAGAGCCCCATCCAACCCAACCTTGAACATTTCCAGGGATGGGGCATCCACAATTTCTCTGGGCAACCTGTTCCAGGGTCTCACCACCCTCATAGTGAAGAATTTCTTCTTAATAGCTAATTTTCAATTTAAAATTCTTCCCCCTTTTTCGTTTTTATTCACTGCAAAATTTATAAAAACATTTTCACATGCAGAAGGATTGCATATAAAATACAAGTGCTCAAAACATTTTCTTCATAAATTAATAGCTGATTTGTTATTCTTTTTAAAATAACCATTGATTAGTTTTAAACTATCAGTGAGGAAAGTGACTATTACCTGATGAACAGCTGTAATAATTTTAGAATCATCATATTTTAAACTTCCACATCCTTTTAGTTGCCTGCCTAGCCAAAATATGCTTTTTGACATAATCAGTGCTCTGAAAATTTTTATGGAATATTTTATTTTATGGAAAACTTCTACTCTGAACTGCCAGTCTTTTGTCAAATTTACATGAGGAATATCCTTTCAGGTCTGATAAAACCTCTGTGTGAGGCTACCCATCTCTGTGTAATGTTTCCAATACAGAGAACTATACTTAGACAGAGAACCAATACATCTTTTTCTTCCTGCCCTAACATTTTGACACTGGTCCTGGCTGAGCTGTCATCACATTCTGCTTCAGAGACAATCTCCATTCAGCACTTTCTAAATGTGATTTTTCATTGTGTTTTTCAGAAATGTTACAGAATATTCTTATATGAGAGGAATTATTATAAAAGATTAAAAAAATATGGAGACAGACCACCTGAACCATGACCTGAAAATCAAGCATGACATAAACCCACCCATGGATAAGGGCTTTGTATTATGAGCTGGCATACAGAACCAGGGGTTTATATTGCTTCCTTCCCTTTCTCTTTCAGTAAGAATTACAATATAGAAATTCACATTTCAGAGTGACCAGAAGAGCTGGTTGAGATGAACAAGTGTTCAGACTGTTCACTGCATTCGACTTCTCCCCAGTTTGTATTGTGATAGTGTATGAACATGAGAGCTGCTACTCCTGGGAGCATTATTCTCCTTTCTCAGAGAGGTTAGGCTCTCCCCCACAGTATTGGCCAACTTCTACTCCAGTTGAGCTTTGGTCACACAAATTCCTCTCCTTATATCAGCAAACAGCTGCATCTCTGTAGTCCTCCATTGTCAGTAATACTTCTAAAACAGAGAAAAAAAATTACAAAATGAAATGATTGAAAGTGATGAAAGCTAGAAGAAATATATTTTTCCTAAGTATAAATAAATGTTATTGAGTTCAATGGATTACTCTCTCTTTATACTCTTAAAAGGTTCAACCCATCATATGTTTTTTATTTTATGATTTGTATCTATAAAATAATAAGCCATCTGCCTAGGATATTATTTTCTATTAAACCTAATTTTCAATATGAATGGGTCTTTAAAATTAAAAATACTACAAAAATCTACTCTGAAGCAGCTCTGGAGGATTAGTGTTAGTGGGAGAAATTAGTTATAACATTAATTCAGCTGACATTAGAGGGACCACTTCAGTGCAGGAGGATCACCACTGGATCATCCAGTGCAGGCTGGATCTGTGCAACAGATACAAAGATGCTACAAGATCATAAAGCAGTAAGCTGAGTGAAGCCTGGTGTCCTTTTCAATAACAGAGGGTAGACTCACCCAAAGAGCTGTATCAAAAATCAGTCAGGGACAACCAGGCTTTGTTTCACTGTCTTTAAAAAGGACTTGCATTTGCATCAGCAAACACTATTACTTGGCCTTCTAATTATAAAGCCTATTTTCAGTTTACACAATGGGATTAGTGCTTGCTAGTGAAAGGTCAGTTTCTGTCCTTTGGATGAGAAATTGGAACCTATTTGAAAAAGTTGGATGTATTTAATTGTTTCAATAGTATCGTGATAACTAATATTTTATCAAGCAAATGACATATTAAAACTTCAAAACTCTTAGGCATCCAGCAAAATAAACATAATTTTTGTTAATTCTCTCTGTGACATCAAGCTCTCATAATTGTACAAGGGAAACAGGGCTGCTATGCAATGCATCTCTCAGAAAGTTTTCTGAGTAGTTTGTCTACTTATGACAGTTGAAATAGTCTGCACTGAGTTCAGTATTATTTGTTTGAATTTATACTGCTGAGGTGAATGAGTCATAAGCTGCCTCTGGTTCTGATTTTGGAAGCTAAGAGAAGTGAATTGCTTCCTTTCTTTTTCCCTAGAACTGTAAAAAAATTGTGCTCAAAAATACATACAACTAATCTTTATTTCAGTGCGGGTTTTTCTGTTTGTTTGTTTTGAAGTTAGTTGATTAAAAAACATTAGAGACAAGTGCAACTATGATGTGAAAATTACATTATATGGGCATATGGAATAATATGTTGTATTTAATTTGGAAATAAACATTATCTAAGACATTGAGCAAGATACTGTTTTATAGAGTGGACTGAAGGAGAAAAAGTGAAGAAACCCTTCCTAAATTGTAGATTTTTGCATTTACTAGAGGGTGCTTTAGTGGGTTTATGTGGTTAGTAGTTAGGTGCTAAAATGTACATGCTCTTACACTGTCATTATCTCATAAAACCATATATTTATGTTACTTACATATGTGTATAAAATGGAAATTTTAAAAGATATAGTCAGTAGTGTTCTTCATGCTCATTTACATTATATTTTCATTTATCTATGTTGCTGAAATAAAATACCACTAGTACTTAACTAGAGTTTTCAAAATGTTTCTTGAAGACAATGTTTCAGATTCCTTCAGCTTATCTTTGTGGGTATGAAAACATTCTAGCCCTCGGTGACTGGAGATTCCTCTTTGCTGTGCAGAGAATCTTATGAGCACATAAGAGTCAGAAACACATTGGCAGAGCAGTGCCATAACCCAGCAGCTTCCTACATGACCTACAGGCAGAAAAAAATTTCTACATTTGGAAAGCTCTGAAGGGATTTAGAAAGTCACAGCATATATTTGTGTCAGTCCCACAAGGCGGAAGCCACTTCTCCAAAAAGAAGGCAAAGTTTGGGTAAACATTCAGTTGGTACTCACTGGGTGTGGGTTTAATATACTCTACCACCCTCTATAAAATCCTGTACCATGGATTTTTGTGTGAACATGTAGAGTGGTTGTTTGAGATATGATTATTTTTGTCTTTTCATCAATTATGTGTCTGAGTGTAGTAAATGTTTTTATAGGTCCTCATTTGGGAAAGAATAAACATTTCTTAGTCATTTTAATATTAAGATGAGGACATGAGGTACCTGACTCAGTCTGTGAAAAGCAGTCTAAGATGAAAACCAGGCTCTAAGTCCACCATGGTAGTATTCAGTAACTGAGTGTTTAAAATGCATATTGAGTATTTGTTGCCTAGATTCAGTTTATGCTTTTCTCGAGTTTTAAGCTCAATCTTCCCAACCACAGAGGAGCTTCCTAAACACCAGAATAGATTATAAGTGGCCTCTCAGGAGTTTAGATGTTCCCATTACCTCTTCCACCTCTATAAATAACAAAATACTAAATGGAGAAGGTCCTTTAACCTATGATTTTTACAGCACAAGGGAATGCTCTCTTTGTTGAATTCTAGACAGGCTTTCTTTTATGCTTAGTAAAGATTGATCTGAAAATTAAAAAGAACAGGGGCATGAACATGTATTTCTCATATATTATGTGAATGCCAGATATAGCTAAGCTTCTGGGTATTCTAGGATGCTTTTCACTCTGATTGTATCAGCATTTAAGAAGTTATTTCATACCAGTAATACCCAACTGGTATGTTCTTGAAAATTCCTTTTTTCACCTTGATAAAAAGATATCTTCTAATAAAGCAATATTTTTAAAGAAAATTATTTTAAAAACCTAGTATAAACAGGTGAACTGTGGGTGGACAGTTGAGCAGTGTGATATAAAAGGACACTTTTTTCCTTCTAGATGGAAACTGTTACATCCTTAGGAACATTTTCTACAGAAAAATTGAACTCAGGTTTTTACGAACAGCTCCTTACATGATGACAGCTCTACCTGCTACGATTCATATCCTGAAAGGGAGAGTTTTCAGATTTATTTACTTCAAACTATTTTTTTTTATTTTATCTTTTCAAACTTGGATCTTTATTGCCACAGCAAGTTTATAAAGCAAGTTCATAAGCATCTAAAACCTGACTTGCAGGAACAGTCCAGAAGAAATGAAAAAACATGTCCTGCGATCTATTGGGTTATTACTCTTCATGAGCATCGGTATTATTGGCAAACACACAACTTACTAAATCATAAGAAATCTGGATTTCTACAGATAGAATTGAAGACCTGCTTCAAGCACAACTGTAGAAGACAATCTCTGATTGCATTTGAACAGTGTAAAAACAAAAAATATGTTTACTTCTACTACCCTTTTAGTGGCAAGTTTTTCCTTTAGCCCATGCATGCTTGAAGAGGTGTCAACGGGTTGTCTCAGAGCAATTAATGATACCTTCATAACTCCCACAAAAATTGGACAACTTTCCGTAAATTCCCTCCATGTCATCCTGCCCCTCAATTTTTTCTGGGATCAGTGTATTCTCTAGAATCCACTAATATATATGCCAAAATCTCTAGCAAAATTAGCACTGGTTCTTTGTTCTTCTGGATGTCTGAGTTAGTTAATCGTGATTCTTCTTTGGGATCTGCCCATCTAATTAGATATCTTTGACTCTTTTACCATCTTCTCTTTCTAGAATCACAGAATGATTTTTGTTGAGAGGTACTTTTAAAGATCATCTAGTTCCAGCAGTCCTGCTTTGGGGTTTTGCTGGTAGTGATTTGGTCTGGAGAAAGAAGATAGCAAAGAAGTAGTAAGAAGAACAGAGGGGGGTTTTGTAAGCTCTACAGAAGTTCCCAGTAAAGGTCATTGTCGGGCATTTGCGCTCTCAATCAACTCAGTAGGCATGAGGTGGATGTAAGCTCAACTATCTCAGCGTAACTAAAAGTAACCTGGTGCAGAAATCTTTGCAAGGAGATTTTTCAAAGAAAAGGTGGTGGAAAATCTTACTACAAATATAACATTGCATACAAGCAAAAGACTTTTTTCTTCTGCAATCTCTATATGGAAGAATTGGTGTTGTCTTCCAAACAGACAGAGATTTCTGTTTTGAGACCTTTTGAACATTTACACAGCCCATAGGTAAATTTCAGAATTGTCACCATTGCCCTGTGTATTCAGATTTCAAAATTTTGCAAACTCCCCTTAGAATAAGGTTTTCACTCAAAGGTCAAGCAATGTTTTAAATTACTAGGCACAAGAGAGCTGGTGCTATTTTTTTAGTCTGATCCATGTATTTTTAGAGGTTAAAGTAATAGCAGCAGCTGATATTTAGTTTTTGCTGTGTTAGTGAGTGCTCAACAATAACCTAATGGCCATATCTGATTCTACAAAAAAACACAGGTGTTTTGGCCAAGTACCGTACAGTGTATCTGCTGGTGTAGAGTTTTCATGCTTTTTAGCATTCTTTAACTCATCTGTATTCATGGTCTGGGTGCAATCTTGTCCATATAATTCTTTATTAACTCTAGGAATATTATGCTGGTGACTGTGTATTTTATTCCCGTTTCTGTTGTTGCCAGCTATAGGAAAGTTACGAATGTAACCAGACAGATTTTAATCTTTATTGCAACTATCATCAGTATACTGTGATTATTTAAACTTCTTTGCTTTCACTATATCAGATTTTCTGATTCTCTTTATGCCTTCAATATTCCCTTCTGCTCTACTCCATTGCCAGGAATAAAGTGATTGTGAATTGCAGAGGGGAAAGACACAACTGAGCCACTTTTATTTTCTTCTTAAGTCTATATATCTTCCATAACCTAAAATTTGACAGTTTCTCTCCTGTACTTATTGATTCCCTTTCTTTTCTTGGTTCCAATGTTGTTTGGTGTCAGTCATCTATGGGAAATGCGAGTGGTTAAAAAAAATGAAAGTAATATCAGAGTTTAAAATCCTGTAGAGATTTGGTTAATAATGAGCAAAAACATAAGAAACTCTTCAATTTTAAAAAGCTGTATTTTCAAATCTCTGAGCTTAGGCAGAGTGAAAAAGAATTTTCAATTTTAGAGGGCCTTCTCACTTTTTCCTTTGAAGAATTAATGGAGATTGAAACAGTTGGATAAATGCAAATCTCATTAAACAGCACAAGAAATGAATGAACCTCCTTGATTCTGCTGCCCAAAAGATCAGACAACAGAGTTTATTCTCACTAACTTTCTGCTTCCCAGAAGTTCCCTGACAGAAGACAAAGAATGGAGAATGAAGAAACTCGGCATCAGTTATTCTCAAAAGACATTGGAAAGAAACAGCCCTTCCCTGCTGCCACCCACCAAAGCTTTCAAAAATTCAATTTGCATTCTATGTTGACAGCTAAAATACACAAGCATAGAAATATCTGACCCACACAGATCCCATACAGCAGCAAGGATAAGAGCTTTTACAAAACCTCTTTCTCCTTTGAGAGAGCCTCTCAAAGGTGTTAAATTGGAAGAAAGGAAGCAAAAAGGTTCGGGCTTGGGAAAAATGGGAGAGTCAGTTGCATGCTCTAAAATTTCTCTGCTTAAGTTCCCTCCCTCCAGAGGAGATTAAAAAAATGTAAACAAATGAATAATAAAATATCAATTTTGTTTTATTCTTCCTCATGGAAGGCCTTAGGGAGATAATCCTCAGGAACTAGTTCTACCCATTTATACATAAGGGATGTAAAATTAATTAAAAAGACATGAGAAAAAAAAAATTGAATCCTTCCAGATGTGCCTTTATGGTATTTTCCTCTAGGACAGGAGGGCCAGCAACTCAAATAGAGCTTAAGCAGTAACTGTCAAAAACGTAAACCTCTTCCAGACAAGAATAAAATTTTAAAAATATGTCTAGGAACTGTCTGCATGTCTGATGCAAGTCTACTTAGTAATTTAAAACACTGTTTGACCTTTGAGTGAAGATCTTTTTTTAAGGGAGATTGCAAAATTTTGAAATCTGAATACACAGGGCAATGGTGACAATTCTGAAATTTACCTATGGGCTGTGTAAATATTCAAAAGGTCCCAAAACAGAAATCTGTCTCCTTAGCAGACAACACAAATTTAAAATTACCCACATGTAAGAAGCACGTACTAGAAATATAAGTTGTCCTTGCTAAAATTTGGAGACCAAAGTGTCAAAATTATGCCCTTGGTGACCCGTGTGTACACTGTGGTGGAGCTTCTATCATTGCAGACCTATGGACTCCAGTCTGAAAAGAAATAAAAGACAGTTACACGAAGTTGACTTTCTTGAGTAATTAGGTCCACAAATTCAACCTATTTTGGAGAAAAATAGAGATTTGCACTAAGCTAAGAAAGATTTTCTTATGTTACTGCACAGTTGAATTACTCCTGTGCTTCATTAGAAGTTATTGTAACTTCGTCCCCTCAAGCTCTAGAAATACTTCATCTCTAGAAGTCATGTGCCTAGAAACATGTCCTAAAATATTCCCTTCCTACTTGTGACTGGTAGGTCTTGTCTGACTCTCTGCTACATAGGGTGAAACTTCCCAGAATAACAGTTCTCTGGACTGTATTATTTCAAAGTAAGAGAAATTTCAGGTAAGCAGAGATTTTTCTCTATGATCATTGACATTCATTGTCGTTTAAGTATGCAAAACCATAGATGGGTAACATAAAATCCTCAGAATGCAAATTCCCTTAAAACGACAAGACCTACTGATTCACTGTCTTTTCTTTATAGGGAGTATTTTGAAATGAAAGGTATGACCTCAGGCTTCAAAACAGACACACTAACTGTGTTTACAGTAAAGTTCCATATACCAAATAGATGGTTTAGAATAAATCTTTCTGTTCAGTGTTATTCATACTTAAAAATTTACTTATATGACAGCAGTAAATTAGGTTGTAGTGAAAAGAACTATTTTAAATTCTCTTGGAAAGATATCTACATTTTAGTCAACCTTGACTGATTTCAAAATCCTCTTTATTTAAAAATCCCTGCTATATTCCATGTCTATATATTTGCAACTACTTTTAAAATGGAAATCGGCTATAAATTCAAAACAATCCAAGACATGACAAGTCTTTTCTTACTGTTGTCCATGTGTACTCCTGTAAGTCCTTGACAAAATAATGCTACTTTGAAACATAGTTGCGATTGCTTTAGAAAAGTCCTCTGTGGCGACATCTAAAATCAACTGTGCTGATTTTTTTCTGCTGTATTTTGCATTTTCATTGCTTATTCACTTGATATACATATAGGGGCCAAGAGTGTCTGTCATGCTGTCTCAGTGCTGGCCTAACTGCTGTAAAATTACATTCGTTACAGTGCGAATGCTTATGTATGCTTATATGATTTGCTTTTCACACAGCTTTCTCTAATGCATTTATAGGTTTTATTAGAATTCTGCATTAAAATTTATAATACTATTGTTTGTTGGGTCAGTTTTAGTTTTAGACCTTTTGTTGCGGTCAGTAATAAGAAAACATAAGAAAACATGCTTTCGTTCCAATTTCGTAAATATCTTATTATGCATTTCTTCTTTTTAATTCCTAATTGTAATTCTTCAGGATGACTTTATTGAAACATGAGGCAAAGAACTTGTGATAACTTCTTTGGAGCTGTAACAAGTCACTGACTTGTCCACAAAGAAGTGTGTGGCTGCCCACTGCTGGATGAAATGATGTTACAGGGCATTTCCTTGGGCTGCATAATGATATGGTCACATTTGAATGTGGCTCCTCATTTGAGAACGCAGACCTCCATTCTCCTTCAAACATCCTGTAGAATAATATTGTGAGGTTTCTCTGTAGTGCTGAGATCTTTTACTTGTATGTATAATATGTAAAGCAGCTATAATCTGCCAACTTTTTACACGTAACATAATGTTTTCCTTCTTGTCTGGTAGCAATTATTCTTAGTCACTTGAAATTTGTAGAATACCTTGTCCAGTTTGCTCAAATATGCTAAGCTCTTTATAATGTATATATGTATATCTCAACAATAATTACAAATTACCATAAATATATATGGCATCTATATGTTATTGACATTTATGACACCTATAAAATGGATCCTTTAATTTTCTGAAAGTTATTGAAAAGGCAACATTATTCCAAGTACCCCCACATCCATAAAACCTGTTGCTCAACTTGAAAATTAAAATCTTCATTTCTAAAGTTTAGCAAACCACCAGCTAGATTACTAATAAATTGCAGTTATCACTTTTTCTATGTGACAAAACAGTTGTATTAGGAAATTTTATTAGTGCTCCTATTACTATTTTGAAATAATTCACTCTTTGTTGGAGATCATCTCTACAACCCTTCTTCTTCTTCATTATAAAGGACTGTATGAACAGCTCAAGTCTGTCTCCTTCAAGGAGCTGTTAGTCTGTCGCAGTGGCTGCATCCTTTTGATGGCTTTCCTTTGAATTTGCAAAGACTTCATTGAGGGTGCCAGGGTCACCACCAGAGGAGGCTTGCAGTTGTAAATGCACACAAGCAGGCACCAGATCCTGTAGTTAAAGCCAACCAGTATGAATAAAGAAGAGTTAAGAATCACATGAAGAGTCTGTGAGATGTTTGTGGTGTGCAGATGCGCCTGTGTTACATATTGACCCTATGAGAATACAAATCCCTGCACAGTGCTCTCTATTTATTTCATTGCAAATCCTGGAACAGTTTTTGATGTTTTGAAGGGTTTGTGTCTTTCATCTCTATTGGTACATCTCAGACAAAAAGACAAGACAAGTTTTGGGATATACTTTGCATGGGGCTGCTGTTTCCATGCAGGAGGACATTGGAACAATGTCCATCATAACATGGTGGGGATTTTTAAATTTTTATTTTCCTTTTTATTTTTAAAAACAATTCAGAAGTGACATAAAATACTACCTCCTTAACAATCTGCAGACCTAAGTGCCACTTAAAATATTAAAACATATTTAAGTAATATTTTACAAGAGTATTTGTCCAGAGCATGAAAATTAATTTCACTGTACGTGTGTAAGAGCTGTTTAATTGCTAGCAATAGTTGTTTACACTGACAGTACATCCAGTGATTAATTCAGAGGATTCCTAAGGGAAGACTGAGCCACAAAAAGGTCTCAAAGATGCAAGCCAGGGTAGAGAGTGCACTGTAAAATATTTAACAAACATTAAAACAAACCACAAAGAACTACAGGAGAAGCCAAGGGTAGGGAAGAATATGTTATCTGCCTCAAAAAAACCAAAAAAAGCTTTTAACCTGGAGAGAGATATTTTAAAGGGGATGAAGGACTGCGTTTCCAATGGACACATAAGCACACCAAATTATGATAATATGTAAGGAAATGTATCCCAGGGAATCAAAAAACTTACATTACATTGTTTCCTTTGCTGATTGATTGATTGATTGACTGATTGATTAACTGATTATTAGGATTTTGACTATTTGATGATGATTAATAAATTAGTCAAGGAATTTTATATTTACATTTTATATTAAAATAATCAGTTGCAAATTTCTTCCTTGCAATGGATTGATCTATTATTTTTCACCTAACATTGATATGCATATCATTGTAGGAAGGAAGAGATATAAATAAGAATTTCTCTCCATCTAATTACTTTAATTGATTTGTGCTGAAATAGCTGACCTTTAGTACTAGGTTCTCCCTTCACATTCAGAATTGACAGCTCACTCTGATGATCATCAGCCACAGGGAAAATAAGTTAAGATTTCAATTAAAAGCGTGCAGTGTAGGCTAATCTATGGATCTCACATTAGTAATGCTCTGTGCTTCCCTGCTAGAGAATACGTGTCATGTTTGCTTGAAAAATATTATATGGAAAGCACCTGAAGAAGTATTACAATGAAATACATCTAAAAATTGACAAACCAAACCCACACAGGAGTCTTAGAGCACACATTCATGTATGTCAACAAATTACACCAGTCAACAGCACCTCTTTCAGGCCAAAGATCACAAGGTATTTAAAATAACCTAAATCTTACGTTGCATTTCTTGGGTGGCATGGGAGTATTGATGCCCTCAGCTATCTACTCTGTTTGCTTTAAGTGTTATTTTTCAAGAAAAGCTGGCCTGAAATTCCTTTTTATTAGACAAACAGGCAGAAGCAATCCACACATTGGTAAAGTGTCAAACACACTTGTGGTCTTCAAGAGTGCTAAAACCAGAAGTAATAAATGTTGAACTAGATGGAATATGCTAATTAATAAGGGTCTGTTGCTGTTTTATTGGAGTTCAATTTTTTATCAGTAATATCATTAGAATAGTCTTCAACATGTTTTATAGTTTTTAATTCTACAAAGCACTTTTCATTACATGACTTCAGTGAATTTAGAAAAAAACGTGCAAAGCACTCACTGAACATAACAACTGTGTTTGAAGTCTATGCTATGGTAGAAACACACGTCAGCTCATTTTATTCTATATATTACATTAGAATGCTTTGAAAGAGACAACATTAAGTGTTTCGGTAGAAAAAATATGACAATAAACTCAAAGCACTTTTCTCGGTTCAAAATCACTTTACTTTGGACAAATGTTGTTCCATAATTGGAATATATTATTACTTTTATTATTTGTATTACTGCAGTTGGAAGCATTCTGTAGCAGGAGGTGTTTTATATTAAAGTACATTTTTGTTGCTCTGGTGTATGTCATATGTTGGATGCAAAGTGGGAATAATTGGGCACATATTGAGTAATCTATTTGTTGAATTATGAGTATGAAGTGGAAATAAGATGAAAAATTGATTGTCTTTTGAGTAGGAAAGGAAGCAATGACTAACTCTACAAAAACATCTTTATATTATTCAAAATAATTCCTCATAAAAATTCATGACATTTAAATTAGCTCTAACAGTATAATATTCCAAAGATGTTGATTCAATTGCTAATAGCCGCTGGATATATTCTTTGCTATTTCTCAGTCAATGTTTTAAGTCTTCAAATCACTTCCTCTTTGTTATTTTAAAGGAAAACAAAATATATCCCTAATTATTTTTCCCATGTCTGTCTATAATATTCTATGTTCTTAAATGTGGTGCCTTGCATGACCAGATTTCTAAGAAAAAGACAAATTCTATAAAGTGAGAGGCTATTGCAGATTTTCATTATCGTGTATCTTCCTTGAACAGCAGGCTACTGAAAAACTTAACAGAACAAGTTTTGGATTGAAGGCTTACTCATTTTTGCCAAAGACCTGGCAAAAATACTTTTTTCCCCCAAAAAAAGACCTTGCATAGACAACTTTTCTCCCTTTCTCATGCTATCATATGTGTGGTGAAAAGGGTTGATGAAGATCACCAACATATTTTCCTTTAGAACTTCCATCTTCTAAGTCACCCCCCACTGCTTATTTGGAAAAAAATTCAAATCTGTTGATTTTCACTCCTTTGCAGAAGAACCAAATGTTTTGAGCAGGAAATGAAGCTTGACAGATTTATGATGACAGAACTAGAGAAAAAGAGGCTCAGGGTGGACCTTATCACTCTCTACAACTACCTGAAAGGATGTTTTACTAAAATCAAGGTCAGCAACTTCTCCCAGGAAAGTAGTGACAGGACAAGAGGACATAACCACATGCTGCACCAGAGAATGTTCAGATTGGACATTAGGAAGAATTCCTTTACTGAAAGGGTGGTTAAGCTTTGGCACGGGTCTCCCGGGGAGGTGGTGGAATCACTGTCTCTGGAGGTGTTCAAGAAATGACTAGATACAGGACTTAGTGCGATGGTCAGTTGTTCTGTGATAGATCAAATGCTGCACTTGGTGATCTTAGAGGTCTTTTCCAACATTTATGAGTCTATAATTCTATGACTAAGAAAACTGAGATCTGAAAAAGTGAAATGTTGCCATCTTAGCTACTCATCTTACTTTCCTTTACATTCTGTGGCAAAAAGTAGCCATTTATGGAGACAGCCTATCATATCACATGCCATTTTCCTCTTCCTTTCTACTGTCTGTAAAGTGAGCCCAGCCTCACTACCTTACTTGCAGACTTCCAGAATCTAGATATTTAAAATGAGGTCTCCAGTGAAGGTTTCTATCTCATGGTTCGTTTGGTTTTGATGATTTTGAGAATGTAATGTCAATACACAATGTCAATAGACAATGCAATGTTTTTGCATTGTCTATTGCTTTGAGTAATAAGTGGGATACAATAGCAACTTCAGAATAAAATCACTCTCAGATAAACTAAACCACCACAGTGGAAAATGCACAGAGGAAGATCAGGTGAACTAACCAGTTCTTGAGAAATCTACTGGCTTCCACTTAGTTCTGGGAGTTTTTTGTTTGTGTTTGATTGGTTGGCTTTTAGTTGGGGTTTTTTTTGTGTGTGTGATTTTGGTTTTGTTTTGGTGTTTTGCTGCATCTGGTTTGGGTTCTTTTTTGTTACAGCTAATACAATTTCATCAGGAAAACATGATGCATCACACTTTTCTGTGTTTAGTAGTGATACTAGTTCTCATAGGACATGACCTGGATGGACACCTTATCAACACAGCTTCCTGCTATTCTTGCATCTCTCTTCCAGGTTATTGCCAAGCTACATGTCATTGAGAAATCTAAGAGGAAACCAATGTGCATGCAGAGAACAGGGCAGAAAGTATATTTCTGTTTAAAACCTTGAGGAGTAACATTGATACAATCCAGTTTACAGAATGAATGCACATATTTCCATACGCTTAGAAGACTGAAAACTTCTACTGAAACAATGTAATTAAACATTACAATGAAAAAAATGGGTTATCATTCTTAGTGACATTTGATTAAACATGCTAGCTCACAAAAATACACAAATGAAGGTCACATTTGCAAGTATTATAAGACAGTCTACATTTTAATTAGATAGTTGAGAAATGTCAATGAGTTAGTAACTGACCAGGAGTCACTTGTAGAAAAAAAAGAATAAAGGAAAACAAAACATCACACCAAAAGTCAGAATCCTTTACTCTCTATAAAGTTCAACTATTACAAAGACAGTTTCCAAAGAAATTGAGGGGTTGATTCAATGAATTTGTCATGTCACTTTTCTCTGTTTAAAGAAAGAATGCATTTTGGTCAAATTAATATGTACCATTGTTTGAGCTTTACTGAGCCATGCTGTGCTTTTTAAAAGAAAACCATAAAATATAACAGGGTACAGCTATTACAAATTACAGGACTAAAATTCTTTCACATTATCTTGGGATTAATATTTTTTGTTTTTTCTAAAAGGAAAAAACCCTTCAGTAATCAGTGGAAGACAGGTTACTATTACCTATGGCACCGTTGTTTTCCTTGTTGTCTTGAGTCTGACCAATCTGACTGAAGAGCAGCGTGTGCTGGAAATAATAAGAGATGCATGAATAATTTATTGAGTGGATACAGAGTCATTAAAAAATTACCGACACCATTTCATATCAGTTTGCTGTTGGAAATCCATTAAGAAAACATGCACTGGAAATTCAAATGAAATAGTCTATCTTAAAGGTATCATACCACTGTTAAAATTATTATAAATCTGGTAGTTCTAGGTCAAAGAAATATGAAGGCTAACCCAAGTCAATGACTTTACTGTGGCTGATTTTAGTTGCTTGATATTCTTATCATTTGGATCTATATCTTCCTTATCTGTGTCTTCTTGCAGTTGAAGGAACCTTTGGATGTTTCATCCCAATACTTAACTTATTTCTCAGAATAAGGTTAGGGAAAACATCATTTCATTGTGAAGCTCAAGTACAGCAGCATTTTGAGAACTACCCATAGGTCTTTGATGAAATTTCTCAAGGATTTTTAGGGTAGACTGGTAAAGTTAAAAAGCACATTAGAGAGTAATATCTATTCTCCAGCAGTTTAACTATGTACTTAAATAATAGAATATATAAATTTGTTCTCTCAAATCTCAGAAGTCTAATCCAAACCAAATTAAAGGAATAATTTTACTGTAAACAGTACTACAATAAAAATATATTCTAATTAAGCCACTGTAACTAGGCAGTTCAGAAGTCTAAATCTCTGAAGGTGAATGCTCGAATTAGGAAGTAGGTTTTGTTTTCAGGTAAGTGTGTTTTCTGCTGTAGTTGTCAGAAACTATCACAGGCTACAGACTTCCAGTAAACAAAACAAGAAATGTTTCCTTATATATAATTTATTAACCATTTCCAGTTATGTTTTACAAGAGAAAATTTACTCAGATACAGCATCCCCACGAGCATGACAGAGCAACTTGAGTCAGAGTGAAATTTCACATTGATTGCTAATCCCAGCCAAACAAAGCAATTATACCATGGAAGGTCAGAAAACAGATTATGTAACATTATCATTACTGCAGGACCTTTTCACCATGTTGAGTGACTTTTGTATCCTTTCCTTCTCTTTCTTCCCATGATACTTTGCATTCATGCTATCTGAGTTCTTGCAGATTCTTTTGTTCTTTTAAACCCTGGAACTACCACTGCAGAAGTAGTGCTCTCCACTCCACTAGATAACAATAATTATAGTTTTTTTTCTTTTTAAGTGGGAAGAGGATTGCAGTCTTCTTAACTTGATGGGCAGCACAGAACAACTTCATTTCATGAAACTGCCTACATAAAATATTTCAGCAAAAAGTAGTCAAAACTATTTCAGTGCTGTTGAATGTTATTTACTAGAGTGGCTTGTTATGTTGCATATACAAACAAGAGAGTCATAGCCTAAAAATGACAAATGTTACATGTTACAATGTGAAAAGGATGTACAATTTTAAAATATCATTGGCTGAGATGATGGAACAGTGATCTTTTTTTCTTCCAGCTACTTCCAGTTGCTCTCCAAAAGATCTTTTCCTTCACAGGCACTGGATATGCAGTCTGGATCCCTTTGCTCACCCCTATGAATATATTTTAAAATGTTCTTCTCATCTCCTTAATACTGTTTCATTTTCAGTACAATTGATTTCAATACTTCTTGCCTTGTTCCTGCAGCTCCTGAGTTATAGTTTTTTAATCCATTATAACATAAATAATTTCCTTTATATTTGGCATTATACAAATAATGGACCGAAAACTTGGGCATTATTCTTTATTTGTAAACACTGAAATTTTAAATAGAGTCAGAAAAGGCAAAAAAGTAAACTTGAAGAGACAGCAGAGGAGCTGACTTTAGCATATGTATGTTTTTGAGAGATGTGCATACAGGTACTCTTGGCCTGTTTTGCTAGCCTGCTTGATGTGCGGAATAGTGTTGGATTGAGAGAAATATTTAGCTTCAGTCAGTGTTTCTGCATTGCACATACAAAGTGAAGGAATGCTGTGAAGGAAAAAAGGTGGCTTGGCAGATATTTTTCCACTGTGAGATAGAAATATGGGTTCATAGAAACAGAATTAAAAACATTGAAAACTCGCGTTTCCATAAGCAAGAATTTTAATCACCACCTCATTTTTATATTGTGGTGAAGCTGCAGGGATATTTTCTTAGTGCTCTATGCTGCTATCCAATTCTTTTCAGAAGCTGAATCTCTCATCAAGCCTGGGATGTTTCTGTCACTCCTTTTATAGATAAAACATTTCTACTTCTCTACTGCTTAACTAAACATTCTTTTGCAAAGCAACCGATTTTGTCTCTATTCAGCGTTCACTTCTTGTTGGTATTTTTGGATTTTTTTCCAGAATATTCAGAAGCTGTTCCTGGCCTCCCCACATCATATGCTGCTATCCTAAGAATCAAATCTGGTAGTTCATCTTTAGCCTCATTTAATTCAAAGAACAGACCACGATTAAGCAGTACTTCCTTAGGAAGTGTATCTTCACCGGGCTGGAGAGGAGCTGCACAACACTATTACTCCCCAACAAACCTCTACCACTTTTCAGAGACCTTCAAACATGATGGTAAGTTTAGCATCCCTCTAAACTTGGAAACACTTTTCAAAATCAGCACATTTTTGTCAGCTTGCTTCAGTATTTCTCAGACACAATTTTGAATTTTATTAAATGTCACAAAGTGGAAACAAGCTGCTTTCCATTGGGTTCTTCAGAACAGCCTTAAAGTCACCAGTTGAAACATCCTTTCTTAAAGATTCCTATACAGAATGGCTTTATGCAGATGTTGCTACATGAAAATAGCAAACCAGTGATTTGAAATTCCATTACCACACAATTTCATCTAGTCGCAAAATCTAAGCCACTTTATATATATATATGTTTTCTTTTTCTCCTTGGATTTTTTTATTTAATTATGAATGCCAGTAATGTAAATTAAACATGAAGAGTAAATCTTATAAACCTACTTTTTCTCTAAATTCTCTACTCTGTGTAGTCAACTCTGTCATGCATGTACTCATGTGCATGCTTGGATAGAGGGCTTGGATAGAGGTTCTGGTATGATATGGTGACATTCACCTTTAAATGCAATAATTCATAGTAACAATACATATTTTCCCACATTTGGTTACATTTTAAAAAGCCACATTTCTAATACCATTTCTTCAGTGACAATAATTATCTGAATTGCAGTCAAAAAACCCAGAAAGCCAGAAAGAATGGAAGGAAGGAGGGGGAGGGAGGTAGAGATTAGAGGATACATAAGCATATTAGTCTAAGGAGGTAAAAGAGGAAAAATTGTGATTAATAACTTGCAGTTCAATGACATTTGCACAATATCATGAGTGTGATAACAGGCTGCTGCTTCTTTCAGCAAAGTCTTCTTTTTTCCCCTGGAAAATATCTTGCATATATTTAAAACTAATGGTGTATAGCTGGGATTTGTGTGGGAAAATGGTTTGTATACAAGCATAAATATGTTCCCTGAATTAAGTCTGATCTAGAAAAGAAACAATTTGATCCTGTCAGCAGATAAATTCTGTTTTATACCATTTCTGGAACAGGGACATGTTTCTACATTTGTCCTTCCACCATAATAATCTTTTAAGCAATGACTACAGTGAACTCAGTTTTTCCCCCATTCACCAGACACTGATAACTCCTCCCAGACAACCATTTAAGGTCAGGTTAAAATTAATGCCCAGTATTAGAATTATAGTCTATTACCCTGATCTTCTACAGCATGAATGTCTAAAGACTGAAGGAGAAAGCAAAAAATACAGACTATTTGAATAATATAGTACAAGCTAGAACTAGAAATCCTGGGCATCTTCAGAAAGCATGGTGAGATCAAACCTCAGGTATGACCATCATACCATAGAAATGATCTATGATTTAGGTCAGCAACCATGACTCTTCTCAAAACGCTGGGGCCACATTGCTGCTCAGCAGTTGAGTTTTGTCAGTTTTTCAGAAGCAAGTGAAAAACCACTGACCAGAGACAAAATTGTAAAAGGGCCTTACCTCATAAGGCCTGATGAATACAGTATTTGACCAAGAAGAGAGGAACATCATTCTTCTAAAGACTACATGAAATAGCCCTAGGAGACTTCCTTCACTTACACATCTTGGTATATCCAGGTGTGTAGACACCTTTAGAAAGAGGTAAATCTGAATCACCTGAGTAATGTTTAAAAAACCCTTGATTATCTGAAGTGCCTGCATGGCACAAGCCTAGGTATGAGTCAGTATTTAGAAAAGATCAGCAAATGACCAAGTAGGATAATCTGCATCATCTAAGAGGACTTGATCTGTTATGGCAGCTGAATGGAACGTATTTTCTAAACCTCTCTCAGTTCTGTTGATAACTTGATGTCTGAATAAATATCTTTGATATTTAGAAACTGAGAATAAGGAACTATTTCAATTATCTGTCTTACTTATATTGCTAAATTTCTTGATCTTGATTTGGCCTCAAGGTATTTTTTTGGTTTGGGTTTTTTGCCATTTTTACAGGTCTTGCAGTAAAGTAAAGTTATCATCCTATAGCTGCTATGTGATGATAGAGTTAAGTGGTCATGTTTACCAGCCATGATTTCCTAAAAATGAGGAAATGCAACAGCATTCTGTGGTAACGAGACACCACTGCTTCAAGTAAGAGGACATTTTCAGGAGGAGAGAAAATATGTTTTATATTATTATAATAGAGTGTTTGCATAATTCAAACGTCTAATATATGGCATAAATTCAGGAGGGAAGTTTGCCTTAAAAAAACACCCAAAAATATTTTATTAGCTGCTGAATTATACCAGTTCTCAAGTGATTTCACAAATTATTTCCCAGCAGACATGCTCAAACACCTGACATGGTTTATAATAAAGGTCCTTTTATACTGACTTTATGCCATTCCATTTGCACTTTCAATTCAACATGTGTTTCCTGATACCTTAAATTAAAAGAACTATGCTCTAGCTCACTGCTGACTTCAAACTATCTGGAATTATTTAGCGTAAACATCCAGCTAAGGCAATGTGATCCTTCTCTTCAAGCTATGTATCAATGTGTAAAGTCATGACTAAAAAATGTGAATAGAAAATATGAATTATTCATTAAATACTCTGGAATAAATATAAAACTTCAAACTCTTATATTTTCTTACTGTTCCAAAAACTTTTGGAATTGCTGCAGTAAAGATAATTGAACTTAACCTTGAATAAGGACTCTCTTTGTCCTTTCATCTTTGGTTTGATAAATTTTACAAGAAAATGATGAACAGAGTCTGAGTCACAACTGAAAGCGTTTCAATCAATGAACCCCAAGATATGGAAGATCTGAATCTAATTTTTTGTAAAATGAGAATTCCTGATTCCTCATCATCTGCTAGATTCAGCATTTACCAGTCTGAATTATAGACACTAACTACTCATTTTTTTCAATTGCTAAAAATATTTGACAACAATGATTCATAAGGCATGCAGTTTAGATATTATAAGCTAAATTTAGAACAGATTTATTTGTTTCAGATCACAGAACAGAGAAAGCATTTTCAAGCAACAGTAAAATCTTGTATCATCTTGCTTAACAAGCAAATAAACATGCTTCAGGAAAGATAAGTCTGAAAATATGAGAAAATAATTTAATCTCCTTTGCAGTATGAAGTTAATAATGCATGTGCTGTTCAGTGATCCACCATGCAGCATTCTAGAATCAATGTACATACCTTGAGGTGTGTGTATCGTCCTCAGTTTACCTCAAAAGGAGTCTCAAAGTTTCTCAGCTTTTAAGTTGACCAAAATACAGTTTAAAAATTAAAATGTTTTTTAGAAATGCAGGTGTTGCAAATATACACGTGTGTATATGTATAAATATATATATGTCTCTGCTTCTTTGTATGCAAAGTAATTGTTGTAAATTTCAGCCACCTTTGTTAACTTTAAAATATGTTACACAGAGATTTAATCATTGGAATATATTTTGCCTTGATGCATTTATGGGCTTCTTTTTTATTATATTAAGGGAAATTTTGAAAATATGTAATATTTTGACACTGAATAGTGATATTAAAATTAATAGCAATTTTTTTATTTCTCAGGTGTAAAGGTGAAAGATCATATCATAGGACCTACTTGTAAAATAAATATTAACACTGAAGTTAATATATTTTTTCAGTGTTTAAACAAAAAAAAAAGATAGCATCTAGCTTTTATCAGGAAACAGCAATAGGTTTTCTTTTAAATCAGGGTGAATATACATCTAAAGTATTTTCTGAATATACTGAACAGGTTAAACTGTCTGGTTCCATGATAACAAAGTTAATCAGAAGAGTCAGCACCTGTAGTTCATATAACAAGCATAAGCTGCAAACCAAGAATGGAAAGAAAGAAATTCCAAAACAAGGGTGATAGTGAGTAGCATCATAGTGTGATCCATTTTTACCAAAAAGTGTCTTTCACTTTGTAGGACCAATTTGAAATGAAACAGCTTTGGTTAATTTTAATTACTTCTTCTTACATGAAGATTTCAGCAACATATAAAGCCTTATCAACAACAATTTCTTCAACCTTCTTAATGTGTCCTTAACACATTAATACCTAGCTCATTGGGATGTAGTTTGGTCTGTGATGTGCCAAGTATATGCTTTTCTGGATAGGGCCTGTGCTCAGAGTAAAATAATTTGTATTTTTTTTAGTGATCCCTCATTTTAGGCTACTTTAGAAGTTCTGTCATTTTACATTCCTTGTGTAGCTTTTGTTTAGAAAATTCTTCCATCTCCACATGGGTTCAGGAAGTGTTTGAAACGTGGGGGTGGAAAATAGAGCAATAGGAAAACATTCTTCCTGGTCCTGTAAAAAGTACTTCTAAAGGGACATGAGCAGAGGAAGGGGAGAAGACCTGAAGGAATACTTCCTTCTGCCATACACTAAGGCTGCCAGAGCGTATCCCCTCACATAACTTGTCTGTTGTTTCTTCCCACCAGTGGCTCAGACTGAGAAGATGGCTCCATGACTGATTAGGCGAGTTGTGTACCTTGGAGGGTACTTATTTAAGAAAACATTTATAATAACCTCATTTCTTTTGTTCTTTAAAATTACAGCACATAGAATTATCAGGCACTAAAAATAATAGTACCAGTGCAGCTCCAATGCAGGAGTTTGAACAGGGTCATATTTCTTTCGTGCCCACCTCTGTGTTCTCAAGGTTCCAGGAATTAATTAATTTTCTCAGTGTATTAATTGACCAGGAACTTTATCAAGAATGGTGGCAAGTAAGCAACTGTTGAGGAATGTCACTATTTCAGTTGCTACAGGAGTTAAAGTACAGGAAACTTTATTCTTACCTGCAGTTTGTTGTTATGATATCTGCATTGCTCAGCAAGAAGAACTAAAGAACATCTGATTTCTTTTTTCTTTGTCAGTAACTGAGGGAGAGAATTAAAGTATGAAAGAATGTCTATAGATAAGAGAGAGAAACCACACTTTGGCTTCTGTCTGAGTAGCAGGACACAGATTACAGTTTATTTTCCCATGAGGATTTAAATCTTTGTTACCAAAAAGTCATATATTCCAGATTTTGTTATGTACAGAAGTGCTGTAGGGAGAACACTGGCACTCAAAGAGCATTAGAGCACTGCTCCAAAGAATATTCAAGAATTTAAAACAGGGATTATCCTTATTTTTTTAACATTTTCCATATCCTTGCCTTTCTAGACAATACCTGTTTAAATAGTAAATCCTAATAAGAGCACTTAGTTGAAAATAGCAACTTTAATATTTGTAAGGGGACCACAAACTAGCTGTTGCACTGCTGCTTGCAGTGCACACCTGTATTCCCAAGACTCTGTGGTAAATCACTGGTCTTAAATAAGATAGCACTTAAGGCAATCAGTTTTCTGTGTCTCATTTAATAAAAGTTTCCATGAGGAACAAAAATATTTTCCTTGAGAAATTGTAATAGTAAACTGAAATATATTCATGATAACATGTATGTTAAATATTTCTTTAATTTTATGTTCTTGCTTTGGTTAGAAAGAAAAACTAAGGTGTGGACCTCAAATCCTATGATGTACTCTTACAAAGGACTATCCTCTTTAAGAACATGGGTCACAGTCAGCTAAAATATGGGTGCAAAGAAACCTGCTGCCTTTGGATCCCTGAAGGCATCAGAAAACATACATAAGTATAAAAATATGTGTGTGTGCAAATATATAGCTTATATCTTCATATATACAAAGATATGTGCATTAAATATAATAAGAAAATAAGGGCAGTAAGGGGAAGGCTGGGAATATTTCCTATAAAAGACCACACAAAACAGAAGAACCAGCCAATGGTTCATGAATAAGAAAATTTTATTTTAAGGTCACATAGAGGGCTGCTTCCCTCTGTGTGGCTTGAGGGGAGTCTCCAGCTCTTTGTGGGACCATGGTGTGCTCCAGGCTGGGGCCAGAGGTGCTTCCTTGTGCTGAGGTCGATGGTTTTGTCAAAAGCTGCAGAAATCTCTGAGTGGCTAAGGGACAGGATGAGGATGTGCCATGGTTTGGTCCTGCACCTAGCCTTGCATTTTTTATTTTCTTTCCAGCAGTCCTAGACTGTGATGTTATATTTTATGTACAGAGTCCCTCCTAGGGAGAAGATAAAATCATTCATCTTCATTAATATACACCCTATCCATATGCCTACTAATCTGCATGAAATAACACATAAATCTAAAGATTTAGATTTGTTATCCTTAATTAATTCTTGGTTTTGCTAAACTCTGGTTAGATGTCAGTTCTGTTTATTTACACCTACATTCATTAGTATTTTCTTGTGTGCAATGCAAGAAGCAGGTGACTAAATTATAAGAAACAATCCACACACTGTATTTGTACCAACATTTTCCTTTCTTAAAATAAGTTTTGCCAGCTGAATCCATTTCCTCCATGGCATTTTAAGATGCACTTCTCGAAATTTATTACTGGAGTTATTTTAACTTCAATAAGATCAGTATATATCAGAAATCACTTATTGTGATTGCTTTGCTTGTGGATTTGTTTGGTTTCTTTAATAATACATTTCTGCCAATAAACCCAGGCAAAGCAATGCACCTACACAGTAATATAAATGTGAAAAACAGCAATCCACACTCCTTTACACAGTCCTACAAGTAGGGCTAATAAACTGGAAAATTATGGGAAAGAGAAACTACTAATTGCTGCTGCTCTTATTTGCTGACTTTACAAATTGGCTGGCTAATTATTTGAATCTATTCCAGCAAAGGCATGCACACCTGAAAATAAAGGTATTTTCAAAATCTGCATTTGAATAGTAGTGTAAAAAGACAACAACAAAGTGTCTAATAAATGTATAGTCACTAAAAAGAAAGGTTGAAAAGCATAATGGGGTCTTATGTCATCTTTTTACGGTATGGTACGAGAGTTGAGAAACCCCAAGCGTAAGAATTCAAAGACATGGAAATTTGCACCTCAGAACTAGCATACTATGACCTATGTTTCCCATATTTCTCATCCTTTTTCAGACTCCAAGTCTTTCTTTTCTGAACCAAGACTTGTAGCCCCATGTGCTTTTTCCTGTCTACCCAGATTTTCTGAGGTTCTCTCTTAGCCTTTAGATAGTATGATATAGGTTATTATTAGTATGAAAAAGTATAAAATTAGTATGATAAAGGCTGCAGTTCCCAAAACTGTGAAACAGTAACAAATAGTTGAAGTTGTGTGGAGTTGGTAAAATGATGTAGTAAATAATTTTGAAGTCAGTGACCAAAACTGCAAGTCTTCAGGTGCACCTTTTTTTACTTCAAGCTGTTGTTGATAGGACAAATACAGCTGGATGTTACAAACTGCTTAATGTGTTGTGCTGTCCTCAGTAAGAGCTGGAGGACATCTATCACATGAATATCTGAAACCCTAAAAACCCCAAAACCTGCTCCCACGTGTTTCATTGCAAGTAGCCGGACAATGTCAGTATCTCTCCACACATAAAGTATTAGGCTGGAAGAGCATTGTGTATTTAAATCATCCACGAGTCTGGAGTAAGTCCAAAATTATTAAAATTCAACAGGCTTCTGGTGCACAGTGAGAATTTTAGTTATTCAGAACATGATCAGGAATACTCTGCTTGTGACCTTTTACTTTTCTGAAGGCTTACATTTCTCACTTCATGATATGAATGAACTGGAATCATAGATGTGTTCTATGGGTCTATCCAGCTTTTCTGGTTCAGAAATGTAAATTCTTATCAAGGTACAGGTACATGCCAAAATTAGAGAGGACAGTGGAGGAAAATGAAATGTCAGATTTAGCTATATATTATTTAATAGCAGACACCATTTGCTACCATCAATTTTCCAAGTGATTTTTCTTAGCAACTCCTTGACATAAAGAGGCAAACTGTGTATTACTTTTCTGTGACATAAGCTGCTGCAAGCAGTAGGAAAATTTTTGTTTTCCTTGCTCTCTATAGGCAGAGTTAATTCCTCTTAAGTCTCTTGAGCTTCTTACTAGACTATGGACCAAAATATGTCTGATAAGAAAGCCATTCACAGATATAATAAACTCTTAAATCATACTATGTGTTTTATTCTTCACTTAGTAATATTTCTTATATTTCTTCTTTATCTTTTCTTTTCCTTTTAATAATTGCTTTTTAATGCACCATCTGAAGTAATGGAACACGAGTCTTTGGAAAACAAATATAATTATACATACTTTAAACTCACGTTATAAAATCTATAACATATTTATATTTTTTCTGCTTTTCTGAATTTTAGCATTTCTTTTTTTTCACAGAAAGTGTTGATTATGGGCCGGTGTTTGTACAAGAGCCAGATGACATGATTTTTCCAACTGATTCTGAGGAAAAGAAAGTGTCTCTGAATTGTCAAGCACGTGGAAATCCTGCTCCCACATACAGGTACCTGTTTTATAATTTTATTTTTTTTAGCTTTCAGAATATTAGCCACTGCAATTTTACTCTGAGAAACAATGCATTCTGGTGAGAAACAACAGAAACAGCTCTGTGACACTAATAGTTTTCTTGATTGAATGCTTTTTCTGATTCTGAATAAGCAAGAAGCATAAGTGGCTGTGATTAAAGACAAAGCAATATTTTAATTTTGAAGGTATGTCCTCTCTGCATTATTTCTATCCATCTGGAGAGATTCCTTTTGTCCAGTTTATTGAATTGTGACAACTGACAAAAACAAAATATTTAATTCTTTGGGTTTTTTTATTTCTAAACATCTATAAAGCTAAAAAATACTATTCAAAAATACTATTCCAATATATAGACAAGGCAGTAAAATATATGTACATTAAATCAGGTGACTTTGCATTACAAGATACCATGGCTGAATCAAATTTGGTGTTTTTTCACCCACAAAGCTACCATTTAATTCCTCTGCAACCATCTCCTGTTGCTTGCTTTTCCATGCAGGCTTGCATGCCACAGCTATCCATTATTCAGACCTGTGATGACTCACCTGTGAGCCTCAGAGTTCACTTTATTGATGGTGTACACTTACAGGTGGTAACAGTGTGTTGCAGTCACCTTACCTGTTTGCTATATCTGCCTCTGCTCATATTTTATGCTAATTGCAGGTGATGTAAAAGGGCTGGGGGAACATATGGTTGGTTATTTTTTCCATATACCCTTCATCTTTTCTCATAGAGTCATTCTTCAATTACAAAGAGAACATAAGGACTCCTATTGTGTTTTGTCATAGGTGGCAATAATCAATTCTGCATTTTGTCTTTTGCCTTTTACCCTTATTTGACTTGTGGATTCTTCAGAATTTTGTTTGAATTTTCCTTAGAGTTATTTGAATCACAACCCTTGCATTTCTTAATCTTGAAGAAATTCAGAAGCAGTACCATCCTTAGACATCCCAAGCACAACAGCACTCAATCTGCCTCTTTGCAACATATGGATTCATTAGATGGATCTGATGCATGACATAACACCCCTCAAATAGCACAGGCATGACTAAAAAATGTAACATGGGATTAGGAATGAATATCCAGAAATTCTTTGATCTAGAGTAGCATGAATTCTTCACCATGTGGTATGAACCCTACGTTGCGTTCTTCTTTACTGACATTCCTTGTGTAATTTCTGTTACCTACTAGTGAGTTGCTGATTAAAAAAAAGAAAAAAGGTGTATTAGCTCCACACATTTTAAAAGTGTTATCGGTCCATTTAACATAGCCCGTGACTATGGGGAAAAGGCACAAATTCCCCCCTAAAGGAGGATAGCCCTATATTCAGGTCTCCCAGACTACTTCACTATTCTTGTAGAAATTTTGTCTGTGGAGAACCTATGCCATCTCCTTTCTTTCTTCATCCAACCATTTTTTTTGCGTTTTCCCAGTGGAATGCAAACACCAAATACAGACTTTCAGTATGTTTTAAAGGGTGACTACAAAGAGGATAGGGACTCTTTCTTCACAGGAAGCCACATGGAGAAGGCAAGAGGCAAGAAGGTTTCATACTCCTCAGTATTCACTGAAGGTTTTCAAGATGCAAATGAAAAAAATGGTTGATTATCTCATCTAGGCTCCATTTTCCATATAACACTGGATCAAATGATCTTTTAACATCCCTTCCAACCTGGGCTGTTTTATGATTTTGTGATATCCATTTCTTCAGTTCTCCAGCAGCCTCATAGGAGGGAAAAGACGTAAAAATTACTCTCTGAGGAAGATACTATTATCCAGGACAAATGTAGAGGGAATTTAGCCTCAAAAGATCTACAGATATAGAAAGTTTTGGGTATGCCGCTGCCCAACCACGTTACCAAAAACCCTGTCCAGCTGCACTGGACCTTTATTTACATGTGCTCTGGGGCTTTTGCTGCTAAGAATTATTTTAAGCCAAAACCAAAGCACAGTATGTATTTATTTAAAATTATATTAAAAGAACATTTAATGCACGCAAAAATTTCAATGTTATCTCTGCTTTTTTAAAATTAATTCCTTTAGTCTGTGTAATTTGTGACACAGTGTTCATAACCTGTTTACAATTTTTTTTTTTTTTTCTTGGACATTGCCTTGTTTTAACAGAATGGAGAATGCTAACATAATTTCAGATGTACTTCCTTTCAAAGATCTTTTTTTCCCTTTGTCCAAACTCTACCCTGAAATAACAATTTTTAATTTCTTGAGTTTCAGTCATTAAGGAATTTTGATGCATAGATTTAGGGAATAACTCCCTGAGATAAACGGATTCTGTTTGCTTAACATTTCTGCAAATCATATTTTAATATCACAAGTCAGGACCAGTGCAACGAGGAAGATAACTGAGATCCCTTTGATGAGGAATACAGACATTCACAAACTTCCTGTGGGATCTCACAGGTCACGAGTGTTACTGAGCTACAAGCAGGTGTTGAATTCCCTGAGATGCCACTTAACTACACAGCTTTCACTGATTGTGAAACACTGCATGTATTCTTTTACTTAGGACACACATAAGCCGGGGAATAATATTTTGGCAGTATCATTTCCTGTTGGAAAAGGTAGTTGAAAAAGTTTTCTAAAAATTATTTTTTGTTTTTTGCTTTTTGTTTTTTGCTTAAGTCAAATTATAGTATTTTGATATGTTATCTGTCACTTTTTTTCAAGAAAAACTGCATCTGAATTTCCCTAACAATCTGTGACCTTGGAAGGGTTACATTTTGGATTCTGTCCTTCCAGATCAGTCAGGGTACCTAGAAAAAAGTCACCCAATTCAGTGTTGCTTTTTCTATAACGTGCATAGATTATATGAGGGGAATGTAATCCCTCAGCATGGACCCTAAGATATAGAGGCAGGTAGTTATCAAGATCTAAAGTTTTAAGGCACAATTCAAAGAACAAAATTTTTTCCTTGAACTTAACTGAAAATGAAACTAAAGGAAAAAAGCTAATAAAACAGAATTTTGTGCAATTCTAAAACATGCACTTTTTGCTTTTTCCCTAAATTTCTAAATTTCCATTAATTTCAAGTTCAATTATTTTTGCATTTTTTGTTTCACATATATAGAGAAGAATATATGTATTAAAAGGTAACTTTTCTTATGATGTCCTTTAAAATATAAACTAATTAATCAATTGTTCAAGATTAAAAATACCTTTCCTTTTTAGCTCTTCTACATATAAATGTGTTTAAAAATGTAGTTAATCCTACCAAACTTCCCCTACTAGCCTTTAAAATATAAATAAATTGTCAATGCTGTTTTGTTTCTTACATTAAATAAAGCAGAGGTGTTCTGAAATCAAAAACCCAATTGTGAAGAAAAGGGACAAATAGCAGATTCACAGCTCATCCAAATTCTGACAACTCTGACCTTTGGATTAAGAAATATTGACAGCTACTGCAGCTGAATTCTGCTTTCTGTACCCCATTCACCATGAATCTTAATAAGATAAGGTGAATTGATAATTATTTTCTTTGTGAAAGTTGCCTCTGGAGTCTAAATGTTGCCAAGTTCTTCCAGTCTTTGCTGATCTCTGGCAAAGTTTGAGAGTTCCTGGAAATTTCCCAAGCCAACTTTGAAATTGCAGAATGACAGTGAAAAAGTAATGAAAGAAATATCTGGGCATTATAATAATTGTGCCATGTCCATCTACATTGCTTATCTCTTCTTTACATTCTTCTTACAATTTCATGTAATTACACTCTGACACAAAAGCAAATCTAAAAGTCTTCATATGTTGATGCTATTCTGTAATTCAGAAACTGCAAACACACACACACATATAAGAGGTTGTTCCAGACTGCTGAAGTCCATTAAACTACTACACAAAATATTTTGTCTTGCAGACAGTGGACTACTACAGGGTTTATTGCCTCAGTCTCTTGAGATGAATGAGGCGCTGAGGCTTTTTGGCAGACAATATCTGGGACAGAGGAGGAGCCCAACCCGTAAAACAACTTGCACAACTGAAAAATTATGAGACTCTTAGATTACTTCTGAAACCTCGGACAAATAAATTATTATTCAGGAATTTATTCAAAACTTTGCCTCAGTTGGGATACTTTCTGTTTTCTACTGCCTGACTTTTTCCATCTTATCTTTACTCCCATCCTTGACTTTACTGCTCAGGCTTCTTATTTCACTATCAAACACCTCCCTAACTTAGCATTCCCTATTCAGACTGTTTATTTGATCTTAGTTGCCATGTACCTAGTAGCTGGCAGGAATTGCCCTTAGCCACCCACCAGCTAATTCCAGTCTTTTCTTCCAGCCTTTGAATTTTGTGTTTACTGATTCAGCTGATATTATTTTGCCTTTGTCTGTTGCCAAAATCCTGTATTGTATAACAGCCTATGTACATCAATCTGCTTCCCTGCTCTTCACAGGTATTTCTTTTCTTTCTTCTTCTGTATTTAAATGAGATGTCTCAGTTTCTTGGGCTGAGAAGATCAAATGCTGAAAGAATGAAGAAAATGTGTCCTTGTTTGTATGCAGTGCAAACAGCTCTACTACCTGTAAGGTCAGCTGAGCCTAAGGCTTTAACGATAGGATATGAATTAAAACTTTGATTATCATAAGCACAATAAAAATCCAATTTTTTCATAAAGGATGCATCTGCTATGCAGTTTTTAAGTTTTAAATCTTTGTGAATATTAGATTTTTTGGAGAAAAAAAATCTGAAAAAAAGAAGAGATCGTTATTTTCATTCAACATTGGCAAACCAAAGAATATCCTTTTTCTTCGGAGACTGAAGATTGGGCTTTGCCAGTGTCTTTTGCTTATGTTGTTGAATGCCTCCATTCAAACTTTGCCAGAGTAATGGGTTCCTGCAGAGGATATCTTTGAATACCTGTCCTCATTATTACACCTGGAGCTGTCAGATTCTGTGTCCTAAGCTTGACACCGTCACTTAGCTATTAAATGCTCAAGTAGGTTTTTTTTGGTTTTCTTTTCCCTAAGATGGCTTCGAAATGGAACGGAAATTGACATTGAAAGTGATTATCGCTTCAGTTTAATAGAAGGAAGTTTGATCATCAGCAATCCCAGTGAAATGAAAGATTCTGGACAATATCAGTGTTTAACTACCAACATGTTTGGCAGTATTTTAAGCAGAGAGGCTGTTCTTCAGTTTGCATGTGAGTAACAGTTTTTTTAATATTGATAAATCAGACCATTGCAGTCTTTGATAAGGCACTAAATTGTAATTTGAATACATTATACAAGTGACATTGACATTGTTGGGCTAGGATCTCAAAATAAGAAATAAAATACTTAGTGGAAAAGAGTGATTTTCTGTAGACTTGTTACTTTTAAAATAGAACCATCAGGGAAAATAACTAGTACATGATCCCAAATGCTGTACCTTAATGGCATACTTGAATACTCCGCAGTGATGTATCTCACTCATTGCTAGTTTCCTGAAACATCTATCATTTTGCCACACTCACTGAGCAGAAAAGAAAGAACTGTAAACCTAGGAATAGAATGAGATAAAGTGCCTATTTATCTGTTGGATAGTCTGCATCTCTAACTGGTTTTTTTATGTAGATATGTATATAACTATGTATGGTTTATGTCCGTGTTTTTGCATACATATCCAATGGACTTTCATATATTATGAAACTGAAGGGGTTTTTTATAGCCATTAATGGAAACCAAAAATGTCTTAGCTTTTGAAATCATTCAGTACAATATACTTTTCAGAAGCTATTAACAGTTCATGATCCCAAGTAAACTCTATGGTTTATCACTAGCATGCTCTTTTTCAAACATACGAGCAGGAAAAACAGGGCCAGGATTTCCTTTCTACCCTAATTTCCCTTCAGCACTTTACAGGAAGGCATCCAACATAATTTTATTAATTTATCTAGATAAATCCTACCATGAGTGGTTTTTAAGAGGAGGAGTGCAGAAAGAACTCCATCCTAGTTTCTCAGACCCTGCTGAAAATAAGACATTACTCCAAACATGAGGCAGATCTTCATAAAGCCACAGCTGGAACAGTGGGTTTAAGGAGAAGTTGCCATCTGCATGTTTACTAACACATCTGGTGTTGTCAGGAACTCAGCAGGTCTAGTGTGAGGTCTGATTCTCCCTTAATCCACCCCTCCGTGGTCAAGTCAGACCTCTTAAATCTATTGCTTAATTCTTATCCGCTGCTGATCCTGTCAAGGTGTGTCTTAGCAGGTCATGGCACTATCCATCTACTTCTGAGCTGGGAGGAATAGTGACATTTGTCAAAGTTTGTTCATGCCAGAGCAGTATGTTTAAAACTCCAAGCATCACAAGAGCATCATGGTATTACTGAACTTCAGTCTTAAATGTAGCTTCTGAAAAAATTCTGCTGCATTTTATCTTTTATACAAGAAAACTATCCTACAACAAATCTCTTGGTTAGAGAGACCAGCAACTGATAAAAATACATGTTTCTGGGTGTCTGAACCTCAGATTTCTGTTCCCATTTTTAGAGTAAGGCTAAGAGGTGGCTATTTAACCTCCAATTGAAAAAAATAAACAAAAAAAACCAGGGAAAGTGAGAGCTGGAGAAGCAACAGAAGGCCTATGTGTTTAAATAGCTACATCCATAGTTCATTCAGGCCTCCATGTACTTAAAATATTACCTTCTCCAGTAAAACAAATTTAGATAAAGTAAGAAAAAAAATAAATTGGATTTGGTTTAGTGCGTCTATTTTCAATGGATTTCTATGTTTGTATTCTTACACACCTCCTTTTGCAGATTATTACATTGTAATGTCTGGAATGTGATTTCTGTTCATTAAAGTATTTGGAAATCGTATGAAAATTTCTCAGGAATGTTTAATGGCAGAATGTGATTTGGAAGTGCTGAGGTGTAGTAAATAATGCTGCAGGACTTGCAAGAGAAAAAAGGTTGTTGTAATGACATAAAAATCTTTTTAAAAAGATAGAATAATATCTAGGTTGAAGTTCTTTTAGGACCTTGTGAGAAACTTGTTCACAAGAGTAATTTCAAGTTCAACGTGTACTTGTAGCTCAACTTCTATGTAGCATGACACTCTTCCACTCTTGTTTTAGTGCTTCTTAAATTCCCTGATCTTAAATGATCAGTGTTCATGTTGAAATAATATTTGCATTATGCAGCAACTCAGATTTTAAAATTGTTTAAAACAATCAATGTTTAATGATATCACCACACTGTAAACTCAAAAGAACATATCAGAAGCTTGTACAACTAAAAAGTTGTTGTAAGTCAGATCCAAGGGCCACCTTTTCCAGTGCCTCACCACCTTCATAGTGAAGTATTTCTTGTTAACAGCTGGCCTGCATGTTTCCAGTTGTTTTCAGTAAGACAGAAAGTAAAGCATTGGGATAGATTTTTTAAGGAAAGGTCCTAACCTTTAAGTAATTAAAGTAGTTGGTGCTCTGCAGTTTTACTGGGCTTTAATGGCTTGAACCTATAATCTCAAGGATAAATCAAGGCATTTCTGACTATGAGATACAGAGCTACACAAAATAGCATTCATTTTCCCTTTCTTCACTGAAAGCCATGGACTCCAAAAGCTTAGAAACTTACCACTTTCTTGGGAAAAAAACCCAAAAAATAAGTTCATGGAATTGTTTAAATGCATGGATTGTGCCTCTGTGGAAAACAGTTAAATCTTTGCAACTTGAAAAAGAAATGACATGCAGCTCTAAAGGGACCAACAGGGACCGTTAACCAAGGCCTTTGACACCATCTTACGGACAAAGTGCGTACTCTAAGGTGCCTATGCAAAAATATGAAACCTGAAAAAGGAGAGCATATTTATTACACTGGCTCTTAGTTTTCTCCCAGTTCCATGGCCAAAAGCCCAGTTGCTATGGCTATTATCATGTAGTTCAGCATTGGTGATACATTGCAAGTATAAATGTTTATGTACAATATCATTTGCATATGCGTGCATAGTTAAAATAGGAAATACTTTGAAATACTTATACTGTGTCTTTGGATGTGAAAGAGAAAGAGACATAAAGTGATATATATGTTTAGAGATCTAATACTTGAAATAGCCCACTCTATCACTGGTTATTTTAATGGAGAAAGGTTGGAAGACCAGTTATGTGCAGTTAAAGGTCTGCTTGAAATTTTAAACTACCACAGCAAATACTTATGAAGATTTAAACTCAATAAAATGTCTCTTTTTTTTTTTCTTCTTTGCATTTCCTTTGATGTCTCATGCCCAAGGTCATGCTGGTTTATGTTATTTAAGGGGAGCAAGCAGAAAGAAAAAAAAAAATAAACCTATCGCATGCTGTAAATGAAATTAGAAGTATATTTCTTCAATAAAAACAAAAACCAGATGCAAAATTGAAAAAAAATATATATTTCAGCTCGACTAAATCTACCTGCCTTAGTGTAAAACAACTGCATATTTTTGTGTGTGGTTCTACATCTCCTCTTTGGAACAGTGTCCTAGAACTTTGACTACAACAGGGGATGTACTTTGTGCTTACCTTTACCACATGTACAATCTCTATATCTCATTAGGTCACAAAACAAAATTGCTTTCTTTTATCTGTGGATTATTCAACCTTTCACAAGCCTACCATCTCAGTGATATTTACAGCCTGAGCTAAAAACCTAAAGAATTGACAGGGGGAAACAACTTCTCACCTGTCATTTATGGAACTCCTCACTGCAATTTTATTAATCCAATTGTCACTGGCTTCTTTGCATCATTTCCTTTCTTTTACTAAATCTATTTTTTTTCCTTTAATCTACAGAGAAGGGTATTGATTAGATACAATTTAAACGTCCTTTACCAATGGATGATCTATGATGACTGTCCAGTGATGTACAGAATAAGAAGTCACCCATAATGCAGACATGTAAATCAATACTTTCCTGAGGAGACAGCCTGCACACTGCCCATTCTATCACTGCACACTTTTGTCAGCCTTTCTTGCTATCATGCTTCCTGGACACCTTGTTGGGTATATTTCATAATTTCCTGCATTAATTTGTAAAGAGTTGATTTATTTAAGCCCTCTAAACTTGAGAAAAACCTTTGTTTCTCATGTTCATTTCAGAAGATGCAGGATTACAAAATGACATTAGCAATGTTTTCTTTTAAATCCTATCAATCTAAACAGGTTTAGGTACTATAAATGAAAGGTGATAACTGAAGTGAGAAAATAAATCAAAATGCAAGTTGTTATACTTTCATTTTCAAAAATATCCCTGATCATCCTATAATAAATTTTTAGGTTAAGTGCTTTGCTCTGAAAGCATCACAGCAGTGTGAAGAATGTTACTATGTCAGTTAAGAATAGCTACAGCCACAACAGTGACTTGCACTACGAAACTTTTGGATTATTTTCTTCACTATCTCAAACTCAATATGCTCTCCTTAGAAAATATATGCTTAAAAGACACCTGAAAACCATGTTTAACTGCCAAAAAAAAAAATTGTGTAGAATGGTTCATATTTCATTAATAAATAATTTATTAATTGACGAGTATCATTCAGTGAATCTGAAATAAATGTGAATTTGTTAAACTCTACTAACAGTTTCAGCTGTTGTTTCCAGACAGTTTCCCACATAAATGTTAAAACCACTTGCACATATCTACTTTTAAATTCTGCAAATGCAGCACTTTCTTTTGCTAAGAGGATCAGAAAAAAATTAACTGAGAGATATGTTTTTCATATCAAAATGTTGAAAAAAGTAAGTTTTTAGTCAAATTAGAAGTCTGGAAAATGAAATTATTTGAATTTTAGCTGTGGTGATACGTTGTTGATTATAGAAATATTCAACCTATATAATTAGGTTCAATGGTGCAAAATGCTAAGAACTTTGGCTCTAGTCTAAAAAAGCATTTCATCTTATAGTATCTGCATAATCCTTTTGAAGTTGATGGGGTGATGAACGTTCTTAAAATTCAGCACATGCTCAAACTCTTTGTTGTTGTTAAACATGAGGCTTCCTAAAGCAAGATTTGAAACAATCTGTATGGATTTGTTGCCAGTGTCATCATGACAGACACATAATAGGTTTAATTAAGCCTTCTGTCATTCATTTCTTGATTCTTTCTTCTTAAAGTGAATAAATACCTTAGAATAATAAACTTTATGAATTAAAAATAGCAGAACTCATTAAAAGTCATTTTAAACAGCATTTCTCAAAGCCATTCTGTTGGAAAAGATAGATCTTGGTTCTCTGTTGTGAATCTTCAATGAAAATTTGTCTTCAACCTCGCTTTAAATAGGTGAATCCAAGTCTGAAAGCAAATATGGAGAAATCAATAAAATAAGCAGATCACCTAAAACTGTGAAGACAGCACCACTCTTTCTGAAAGGATGGCAAAATTAATGAATTTTATCTGTTGCTCAAATTTCCAAATAAATCATTGAGTATTGCCAAACAGTGAACCCTCTGGGAGTTCAGCCATATTCAGGAGTGATACCCAGCAAAAGCTTTGGAAAAAATGCACAACTTGTTTCCTGGAACTCCCCTTCCACTGTATGCCTTTAGAAATTGTCTCCTGACCCTATCAACAGTGACTTGTCTGCAATAGCATAAGATCAGCTCTGGTGGACTTGTTCTGTGTTTCTGTCCCTTCAGTTCTGCTTTTGAAGATGTCTGAAAATTGCAGTCCATATCCATTTTTCCATTGTTACTTCAGCATTTAAAGACCAACTACCTTAACTCTCCATTAGATCACTTTAAAGAGCAAAGGAAACCTAACCCTTTCATATCTACAAAAGCAAGTGCTTTCTTTCATGAAGAAAAGAGACTGGGGAAATTTTATATCTTCTATCTGTTGTCTCAAAACAGTATCTTGATAGTTTCAAAAGGTGCTCTTTGTGCTTGTAGGGTATGCACTGAGAGCAAATCATATGTAAAGGTCCACATCCATAATTCTAAACTGTTTTACCTTCCAAGACAGAGTACTTCTAAACTCTCTTTTGAGAACAATCTCTAGTCAATTTTGCTAACACCCAAAATGGGACAAGAATTGTCTTGGAGAAGGCTACTGTCCCACCAAAGAACACCATGGACTTTTCCAAGACAGTGACACTATCCATGATGAAAATCCAGTGCAGGAAATTATTTCTTGATAGCTTTCACTATACTAGTATAGACAAAATCTTTGTCTGAAAGGCCAAGATATAAGACTTTCCTTGTTCTCCCAAAAGAAGTTGGTTCCTCTTTGTCCTTACAAACAACTCACTCATTCCTTAACTTCATCCACTTGGATTTTCTGTGGTGAAATCATACATTACCTCAGCCTGAGAGGGATATTTTGACAACACTGAGAAACAAAACTCAGGAAGATCTAACACAGAAAATCTTTTATTCTTAATTAAAATTAGAATTTATTCTTTTGCATGATAGTACTAGAATGAAGGCAGTATGAAAAGGTGATGTCAGATCCCTGATTAGGGATTATACATCAATGCAGTGCAGATTTGATACTCATTAGGATAAGTTACTAGCTTCAGAAAGGGGTATCAGTTCTGGATGTACTCCACTGAGCAACATTTATTATCTCATTCCATTTGAATGGCACATAGGCATAGCTTCAATCTCATTGATCCCCATATCCATCAAACACCAAAAAAAGTTATGATTATTTCCAATATTCAAATGGAAATGAGGTTTATTAATCTTGTCAATATCATTTGTTGTTACATAAGTTTTGATGCCAAAAAAGTATTCGGAGGTTTAAGTTCTGCTTAGTCTTTTACTCTGAAAATGTATTTTAAACAATGCATTTTATATTTCTTGTTCTTTGGAAGAATTAATAGAAGTCAGTCATGTAGAGAGACACAGTTTGAAATGTAATTACAGCAACCATTTAAAGATGCATAGCACATCTACTGACTTCTCATTTTAGCATTGTGCATTTCTCTGCAGGATTGGAAGGCTGGTGTTTAACCTGCCCATAACCTAACTCACCTATCTTTCACAATCTAATCTATCATGCTAATGAATCATTAGACTTGGCATTTAAATATAGATGATAGTAATTAAGAGTAGTATTACTAAATAGGAGCAATTTTAAAAGGCTGAATGAGAATTTTGTGCCAAGACCAGCAAACACTTTCTAAAATTCCCTCACAAGTTCTAGCTCAGTCTGACTTTTGGAAATTACTGTGTCATCTCTCTACTTACACCCTTCCAGGTGTGGCATATTGCAGTGAGCACTACTGTAACTTCTCTCACATGAAAGGTTTTACTCGAAATTTCTTGCATGCTCTCTGTAGTGCTACCATGACATTCCTGCCCTCATTTTTCTCCTCCTTTATCCTGACACAGATGTATTATAGCTTTCCTGAGAAACAGATCAGGCTCCTGATCTCATTGAAAAGTAGAGTGGTCTGACTGGTTATTCTTCTGTTTATAAATGCAGGGGCACAGGTACTTGAGACAGTACAAAGGAAAGAGCAGCACAGGCCTGGGAGGGAGGAAGACAGAAGTGGACAAGGCATTTAAGCTGATTTAGGAACTGCAGTCTTCATAAAAGCAGTGAAGTCACTTTTTATGATACTTTGGAACTCAGGGAGGAAAACTTCTAGGAAAGAGCTGAGTTCTGCCTGAGTTAATAACACTGAAGAGGTATGAATAGAAGCTTACAATGAATAAAGGAGATCGGTCATCAAAGAAAATATCTGGAAGGTTGTGAAACACATGGATAAAATTAGAATTAGGAGAAATCAAATTTGCCTGGCAAAGTAAATGAAAAAGAATATAGATAAGTTTTTTAGTTAGATTACTAAAAATTAAAAAGAAAAGATGGTGGGATAGAATTAAAGTTAATCTATATATGACCTCAATTTCAATGGTCACCTTTGTTTGGTTTTCTATAAGGACAGAGCAGTTTACACATCTGTTTCCATATGAATCATGAGATACCAGTAACAGAAAATCAGGTACTCATTTTGGGAATGGGAGAAGACAAGAATGTGAGAGTAAATCCACACTTAAAACAAAGTAGTTCCAATATCCATGAGCTCTATTAATGAAATTTAGTACTTTAGTGACTAAACTTCACAACAGTGTGCAATTCCAAGGGCAATTTTTCTTTTGTCCTCCTTGATATTTTCACTAGTGTTCACAGCACAACTATTAATTAAATTACCCAAAGCTGCCAAGATGGAAAGTTTTGTCAACATGGAAGTTGTATTCTCAACTGAATAATTATGTATTTTATTTATAATGTTTTTTATTCAAAATCATGAACATGGTAATACAACTGTTGATTTGTTTATCATTTGAGAATCCTGCTTATCATGAGAATAAAATCAAAATATTTTCCAAAAGAAAATTCTCACCAGTGACAATGAAAACATCAAAAGCTTCTTCAGATGACCACCATGTGATGATAATGTCAAGTGCTGTGACATGATAGTTTTAAATTCTGTGAGAATGGGTAGTTGTGTTATAACTGCCATCAGCATCCAGCAGTCTACAATTTCTTCCATACTGGTTTTAAATGTCAGATGTTGGAAGCTGCTTTCACAGGACATGGTATATGTATAAAAAGAAGCAAATCCTTTCTATAAAATGTACTGTAACCTGTCCCCATAGGCAAACCCAGACACTCACACCCAGAGCTAAACCATAAAAATCCCCCAAACAAACCTTTTAATTAGCTTTCAGCCCTATATCTCATCAAGCATGGAAATATGTAAAAATGTCCTCAGTATTCTATAAATATGCAAATCCTGAGCCCACCCAAATACCTAACACACTAATTAAAACAAAATATATTAAGTCAGGAATTTCTATACTTGTGTGTCTAACAACACATTAAATCTTACAGTAATTTTTATTAGAGTTGGAAGGTCAAACATCCAAGCTACAGGATGAGGGATTTATCACTGTTTATGCTGTCTGAATTTTGCCTTGGATGCTGGAGACCTGAAATACAGGTTTGTCACACAATCTTTTTTTTCTTTTCCTTTTTCTTGGTTTTTTTTTTTTTTTTTCCTTTTTTTTTTATATATGTTAGACCCACTAGACTCTTTCAGGTCACAGAAGAATTACAGTGCACTTACTGAACAGTGTTCTATTTTCTATTGTTCATTGCACAGCCCCCTGCCTTCATTAATTCAGACTATTCAAAAACCTACTCTGAGGACGAAATTAATTTCCTCAGAAGCTTTTTATGCTGCTCGTCATTACAGCATCTAAGTGCTTCATGAACATTAATACGTTTATTTTTACCATGCTCCTGTGAACTGAGTAGTTATTACTATCTCCTTTTTATAAATGGAAAACTGAGACATGAGAGATTAATGTAAAATATCCGTAATGTGGGGAACTGTATGTGAGCTCAACGGGAGCTGCTTTTTCCAAGTGCTTAGCAGAGCCACAACTGATCACTTCCCTATTCTTCACTCTAACCAATCTTTTTCTCAGCCTTTGTATCAGTCATATCTCAACTCTGCATCTGATTTCTCATCTCTCTCCTACTATTGATAAGGCTACTGATCCCATTTGCAACATCCTTATTTACTGAAAGCATCTGTTTGATCAAAAAGGATAGTAGCATCTTTTTAGCTCTGTTTTAGTCTCCATGTACCCATTTTGCTTAATTGACTGCAGCTCCACTGTCTCCCATTTCCCACTTCCAGGCTCCTAAGCTCTCTTTCCTTCCTTGTCTTTATTTCATACCTTCCATAACGTGCTTTTTCTTTCCATTACCTGCTGCATCCTTAACAGATTGAATGGACATTTAGTTATTTTTTTAACAAAAACTGAGAGTAACTAAACCAGAATCTTCTAATGGAAGGATTTTGCCATTTTAATCCCAGTAGTTGCTATCTGTGGTGTTTATAATAATGGATGGATTTCCCAGCAGTACAAATATCCATTGGCAGAGTGCATTTTTTGAATTAGAATTTTTTTATATACCTTCAGGCTAAACAGCTTAAATTGCCATTCCATTCTCTCTCATAAGCAAAGTGGGCCAAATCTTTGAATAGCAAACTTACAGTACATTCAGTAAGAACTTCTACTGATAATTCAGTGTTTTCTCTTTTAAATTGTTAAATTATTACTACAGAAGACACTGTAATGAAACAGATGGATAAATTTCTGCCTGGAATGACATTCCTACTTGAATATTTTCAATTTACAAACATTTTTCTTTACTATGAGATTTCAACTATCTTCACTCATTAACAGAGATTAACTCTGTGTTTTGGTTAGTGACTGCAAGACTTTGACATTTTAAGTCAGCCTTTACACAGTCATATCTTCTGAATTTCTGTTGTGGCCTGCTATATTCCTTATTGCTCCATTGAAATTAAAGTGTAAGAAATAGAGAAAATCTTGACACAAGATTGTCACTAGCCATGATGTGCCACAAATGTGAGAAAGAACTCTTAAAATTTTTCTTTGTTTCAGAGCTGATTATATAAGATCTGGTAATATGTAGTATTCTGATTTTGGGAAGTGGAACCTCCATTAATTTTTAATTAAGTCTTAAAACTGCCATTACCTCATTAAAATAAAATCTTCTAAAAAAAAGTGAAATTATCATGGATAAAATATGTCTAAATGGAAAAGCTGAACAGAAATATTGGTAAGAAAATCATAGCTAGCTGAATGAAAGAAAGTCTTCTCAATTCAAGATTCCCTTGTGGCAATCTCAACAGAGAAGTCAATCCTTTAAGTACTTTATCCTGCCAAACACAATTGCCAGCAGTTCAATCTAAGTCACTGGGTTAGCATTCAGGATAAAGATCTTTGCTGTATATTTTGGTCAAAGTTATCTAAAATATTGCTAAATTTATACTATATATTTTCATACATAAATTTGTACTACGTGAAGGAAGGGTCTTTAAATATGGGGATACTTCTTCCACAAGAGATTTAAGCACTTTTTTTTTCCTTAGTCTAAAATTGATAATTTTTATTATTTCTTTCATGTTAAAACTCCAAAGCAATATATTTTGGAGTCGGTTAAATATGTTTTTTTAATAAAATAAAATTGTTTTTATACATTGGTTAAGAATATCCTATTATAGTGAAATAAAGTAGTTTTTACAGCAGTTTGAGTACTTCAAATTTATCTTCATACTGGGTTATACTACAAATATAAGAAATTCATATCTGTATGTAATGTGTATACAGATATGGCAAAACTTGACCCCAGTACTGTCAAAACTAAAAGCCTAAATAACTATTTCTATGTATAGGAATGGTAACAAAATACTGAGACAGAAATGCCATTTTAATGATCTTACTATTTCTTCTGAAAACTGTGACATTAAATCTCTAAAATTCTGTTCTAGTTATTCAATTGTTGGAGTGAAGTTTTAAAAAAATAACCTAATAAGGAAGGTTATGAAGTCATAGTGAAATTGACACTGTTCATCTAAACTCCCTCCCTCTCTTCCACCCAGCTCTTCCATACAGCTTGTCCTTAAAGAGAGGTAAAAACCACTAAATTGAGGTAATGGACATTTTGAAAACAGAGTATTTTAAGGACTTGTTACAGTCATATCACAGAAGCATAGAATGGTTGGGTTTGAAGGGATATCACCCAGTTCCAATCCCCCTGCCATTGTCAGGGACACCTTACACTGCACAAGGTTGCTCAAAGCCCCATCCAACCTGACCTTGAAGAGTTCCAAGGATGGAGCATCCACAGTTTCTCTGCGCAACCTGTTACAGCACCCTAACACCCTCACAGTAAAGAATTTCTTCCTAACATCTAATCCAAACCTACCCCCCTTTAAAGCCATTCTCCCTTGTGCTATCACTAACTTTCCAGATGATGAGTCTCTTCTCATCTTTCCTGTAGGCCCCTTGTCATTCATTTTCGAAACAGTCATATATTATCTTCTAAAGTAAAATATCACAGAAGCACAGAATCATGGAATCACAGAATGACACAATCACAGTCGGAAGGGACCCTTAAGGATCATCAAGTCCAGCTCTTGGCCCTGCACAGGACCATCCCCAAAAGTCACACCATGTGCCTGAGAGCATTGTCCAAACCCTTCTTGAACTCTGTCAGGCTGGTGCTGTGACCACTGCCTGTTACAGTGCCCAACTACCCTCTAAGTGAAGAACCTTTTCCCAATATCCAACCCAAACCTCCCCTGACACAGCTTTGGGCCATTCCCTCAGGTCCTGTCACTGTTCACCACAGAGAAGAGATCAGTGCCTGTCCCTCCTCTTCACCTTACAATGAAGCTGCAGACTGCAAGGAGGCCTCCCTTCAGTCTTCACTTCTCCAGGCTGAACAGACCAAGTGACCTTAGCGTGCAGAATAAAATGGAGATATCCTCACCAGACAGAAATATTTTGAGAATAAATCTGTTTTTCTGAGTATTACATTTAGACACTTATCAGTGCATAAAATTGTGCACTTCATCTTTCTAGGAGTAATACTATTTGAAAATAATAATTCCTGACATCAGTCGTTTTGTACATTCAATTGTTTGCAACCCTATCTAATAAGCTTGTTTTGCAGTTCTTTCACTTCCTACAAAAACATTTGAAGATCTATAAAATACATGATGGTTTTGGGTTTGTTTTTTTTTTAAATAGCCAAGCTTTCGAAATCAGTTACAAAGATTTCTTATCTTCAAATTTTATCAATTTACAACATAGCACTCTGTGGCAGTGCGTTGCAATGAAGACAGCATTCATCAGTCTACTTCAGTTAGTCAGGGCTGCCTAGTTTTATTCCTTTTTTTTATTTTAATCTTATTGAGTATCCTGAAGTATGATGAGTTTTCTAGGATATTGCTTATATGTTCTTGTTTATTCTTCTCTCAGTTAAAGAAAAACGGTCAAGGCAACTGAATCAGTCACTGATGCATAAAACCCAAACCAAATGTTTTCTAAAAGCAAGAAATACCGCTTGTGGTTTAGCAGCTGAAAAATCTGTAAATTATGTCTGTCATAGAGTTCCATGCTTTCAGTATTGATGGTCTTAAAATGCTTTCACCCCCTTTAAGTGATCCTTTTTCCAGATCGTAATTATGACTGGTGTCTTTTAAGCAAAGACTGCAGATATGTCTGTTGTTGCTATGAAAATGCATGTGAACTAGGTCACTGCTGCAATATGCTGGAATCATTTTGTAAATGTTTTAGATTCCAGAGGATTTACTTCTGGGTTTGCTCAAATCTACCTTAATACTGAAATGAAATATTTATACTGGAGTTAGTACAATCAGACAGTCATTTTGTTTGGCAGATTGGGTCACCTTTAGGGGAATTAAAAGTTTGTGAGATGCAAACTCGTTTGAGGTTTTGATGCACTGCTCATTGTGAGCACCACGATATTGGCACACACGGGCCAGTGCTGTAACAATGGCACAAAGTAGCTGGAAAGCACATTCTCCTGAACCAGAGAGGGTAATTTGCTCATACAGATTCCTGGGAATGCCCTGGTAAAAATAAATATGTGGGCAGAGATTTATATGCAGATAGTTTTTATATTAAAGTCATTTCACTCCCTTCAGTGTTAGTAATATTTTTTTTTGTGCAGAAGAGACAGCTGGAATTGGTGATGTTGATTTTCAAGACAGAAGCCAACAGGCAACATCTTGAAACCTGTTTCCCAAACTAAGTCTTTATTAAGCATCTCACATCTCTGTGTTTCTGCCTCATCACATATATGGAACATGCAATCTGGAATTCGTATCCACAGCCTTTCTTAAAAGGGTCTTAGTTGCTGTTTTCATTTAAGTTATCTAAGGTGCACACAATAAGTCTGTGAAAGATTTATGTGGTACGATACCTAAAATTAAGTTGGAAGTAATTACAAAAATGGTGGGTTTCATATATCTTACTGACATTGTCTACAAGTAAAGTATCTCCAGGAGCAACTTTACATTTATGGTTTGTACTTGTCTGATAGAAAAAGTTGCAAAAAGTATAAAAACCTTTCGTACATTAAGCATAGGCATTTTGAAAAAGGACTATAATAAAAAGTTTACAAGTTTCAGTGTTTGAATTATAATGCCTGCAAAGATGATGTTTCCGCTTCAGCTCTTTAAAATACTGCTTGAAATGGGAATGCATTTAGGCACTTAAGGTTTGATTTATAAAACTTCTATTTACTTTTATGCAGGCTCTTTGCATAATTTACTTGGTAAAAGTAGAACAGTTTTAGTTTACGTAAATCATATTATTCTTTTCCTTTTTCATGGAAACTCTTGTGGATGCTATCTCATCATTCTTATTTCAAGAACGTGCATTAGGATAAAAAGGGGTTGAAGGTGTGAAAGAACGGTGGTAATCTCAGACTCCATAAGCAGATTTCACTGCAATATATTTTATTTAAAGAAAAATAGTGGAAACATTTTACAATAGCATGCAGAAACTAGAGTTGCCTGGAGGAAGGTAAGAGAGCAAAAAAAAAATAGTTCCACTTTGAAGCAGTGTGTTTGGTCTGATTTGGAACTTCCAGGCTATTCACCAAGAACTTCTTTGCTAGGTGATTTTTCTGTTTTCTAGACATACATTATTAAACAAAAGAGGGCTAGAGTACTACTCAGGGCAGCTTAGCTGTCATGTAGTATTTCAGTGATTGTTACCCATGAGAGCTGTGAGTATAAGAGACTGGAGTATAAGCAGAAAGCTGATTACCACTACTGTAAGTGTTCCCAAATTCTATCATGTTCTAGATTTGGGTCAGAGGGGAGAATATTATTTTCCATTACTATATCCTGTGTAAGACAAGGCCAAACACAACAAACTTAGAGCAAGTAGCTTGAGATTACATATAAATATGGCAAATGACACTGGATCTGATGACAAAAAACTCTTTCTAGCTTGGTTTTACACTGGAAATATTTCTTCTCACATCTTTTGAGTCCTGGAATCCCTAGGCAGGGACTGTCAAAGTTAAGTCACAGAAGAATAGAATAAAATTAATAGAATAGAATACTCTATATATCAAGGGGATTTATGGGAAAGATATAATGGACTTTTTACCAGGGCCCATAGTGGTAGGACCAGAGAAAACAGGAAGAGAGTAGATTTAGATTAGCTGTTAGGAAGATATTCTTTACTGTGAGGGTTGTGAGGCACTGGAGCAGAGTGCAGAGTAAGTTGTGCTTGTCTGGTTTCCCCTGGTTTACAGTCTTACATGTTGCAAAGTCCAGGTTGACCTCCCTGGAAATGATACCTGTGGTTTTTTTGATAGTCCATCAGTTAGTGTAACTGCTGAGGTTTGTTTCCTCTCATTTATTCCACATTTATTTGTTCAGGTGTGTGTCTACATTTTTTTCTGGTTTCCCACTTTTCCTTCCCAGTGTACAAGGTCTGCTGACAGATAACCTTGCTGGAATAAACGTTCTTACAATCTCACTTACCTTCATCAATTAGTGAGGTCAAGCAAATTTTGTTCTTATGACTGCTCTGTATGTTTTGTTTATGACTTACTCCTCTTATCATGTCTTTTTGCATTGAGAAAGGACCTTATATACTTAAAGAAGGAGCCCCTCTTCTTCCACATGCTATTACAAATATGATTAGAGAGGAAAAGTTGCACTGTTTCTTCACAAGTTATGATCCTTTCACACCTCTTCTATCCCCCTTTCTGCTCATATGCAGAAACACCCAAAAGTATTAAAGGAAGCTTGAGGCAAAAATGTTTCTAATAACCCAAATAACAACAAAAGCACTATGCTTTTATACTTTCTCATCTGTTTATTCTATCAAGCAATGTCAATTCAAACTGTGCTTTCCCCCAAGTATTAAACAAACGTAGAAGCATTGGGAGCATTAAACTAACACTAGGCAGCCTCCTAATGTACTTTGCAGTAATTTTCCTTTCATTCTCAACTGCTATGCATTGTTTTCATAACTATCATGAGAAAGAAATCTCTGCCAGTCATAAGGACTGTGAACCCATTTTTCATTTGCATGAATTTGCAGAACATCATGTTTCCTGGGTTTATACCAGAGGATTCTTTTTCCTGATCTTGAGCTCCACATCTCACAAATTCTTCATTAAAAGACAACAGATAGTGACCCACCTCTCTGTGGTAACCATAGCACATATATTTTCATTTTTTTATCATCTTCCCCACAGCATCTCAATATCCAAACTCAGATTTTTCAGTCTACCTGTAGCATATATTATGTGATGGCATGACATGACTTTTTCAGCTCTGCTTAATTTATTGTCTCACCTAAAATTGGCAGTTTGCAGCTTTTCTACATTGCACAGCAAACACATAGGTCTGGATTTTAAAGTGTGCGCTAAGATTAGTGTGAACAGTCTCCCTGTTGAAATTGTTGCTAATCAACTAGTGAAATGTCACAGAAGGATTGTGTAAACATATATGTGTATTTTAAATGCAATTTTATGCTTTATATTTATCTAGTTGATAAATATGAATACAGACATATGTGTATACATACATACATACATATATATATATATATATATATACATGCGCATATATTTAAAAATTTTAAATTTCTGAGTCATTCATTATTCTCGGACTTCTATCCTTGATGTCACTTTATATAGGACTGGTTCATTTGCATCTTTTTATGTTATTGGCTGTCTCTCTATGTTCCTTGGGCCATGTTTGTACAAGGTAGCAGCTGAGCCAGATAATAGGGGCAGAGTCCAAGGCTGAGAAGTACATCAAGACCTTCTGATAGAGGAACACGTAATGTGAAGGAGAAGCGAACCACAGAATTGCAAAATATTGTTATGGTCATTGCCTGTTGGTCTCCAAATTTCCTGTTGTTAACTTAAGTCTTAAATTAATTTTCCTTCTCTAGAAATGATTGAGCTAGCATCTTTAAGTTACTCTGAACTTTCAAGGGACTGGTTCCTCCTGTACAAATTTGACCATGAATCTCTTTGCCATCAGAAGATGAATCCTTGATTCTTTCAGAATCTAGACTGAAGAGATGTAAAAATTTTGTATTTAGTAGACTGTCTCTTGACAGGTTTAGCTAGATGGGTTAAAAAGCTCCAATTCTTATGAAGATTTTATGAAAACAATATAAAAAATGTCCCAAAAAATAATGATTGTAAGGTCTCTTTTCTCCTCCTGTGAGTGGAATATCAAGAAAAATCCACTTATTCTTCCTATACAGCAATCTACTTACTATGTCTCTCATCACAACTTTAAGTCTGATGGAAAACTACAGAAATTGCTAAGGAAGTGGATTGACTTATAGCTTTTGCCACCCTGCATGAATTCCAAAGGACAGAGATCTTCCCATGAAGTTCAATCGCTCACAGAGAGGTTTTATGGGTTTAAAAAAACCCCTAAAGTTCACAAGAAAAAAATGATTGTAAGTTTTCAGCAGAAGTTCATTTTTTTTTCCTGTATTTATCTGTAGTGTTTCCCATCTGAGACTTAGAAGGGTCAGGATCTTTGAGCACCTGTAACCTCAAAGGATGTTGTTGTACTACTAGGATGTAGTACAACATTTCCTAGGGTGTTGCTCTTTGTTGCTCCTTCATGGGTCACTTTACCCTATGGATCGGCCCTTGGTGACAGTCTATGTCTCCATGGCAATTCTGTTCTAAGGGAATTATTATTTTGAGTTATTCCAGCTTCCATTTAATTGGAACTCTTAATCAAAGATCAAGGCTGTTTTTCCATACTGACAGTATGAAGATTCCTGATCTTCCTTTCCATCCTGGAGGGCATACCCTGGGGTGCACAAGTTAAAAAGGATGGATGGGGGAAGATTTGGAGGAGTAGAAAAACAGAATTTGTTCTAAAAAAATGGACTGCTTTGTTTAGCTTTATAGTGGAAAGATCTAGCATACTGATACATAAAAAAATAAGAGTGCAATTTAGCAGTAGAAGGAGCAAAAAAACACAGCATTTGAAACTTAATGATACTGTTTTTTATCGAGTTTAAGCTGCAACCTCACAAAGAGAAAAAAATACCATTGGAAGAACTTGTTTAGAGAATGAGTGCAATTTTTTTTCTTTTTATTTAATATTTTTATTTTTTATGAGGTATCTATTTTAAAACATTATTTTCCCTAATTTCTGTGGTTCATTTTACACTGGAGTTGTAGTAGATGATTGGGAAGGTAATTCCTTATTTATTACTTCTTAATAAACCTGAAGATGTTTAAAAATGCCTTCTGCATTTTTGACTCTTGAGTTATTTTTTGGGAACAACGCTGCAGTTATTCATTTGCTGGATGCTGGCTAAAGAGAGTAAAGGTAAAACTTTCACAAATGATCCTTCATTAGGAGCACTTATGACAGCTTGATTTATTGATATACCTTAGGTTATGTAGTCTGATTAGTTGCTTGACTTTGGCATACCATCTTTTTACTCACAGGATCTCTGAAATTTGTTTTCTCACATTTTCTCTTCTCCAGTCAACTACATACAAGGTACCTGATTTATTCTCTGTGACAATCCTAGTACTAACCTTGTCATGTCGAACCATATAAAAGAGATTGTGACATTTAGATATAAAGTAAGTGGCCATTAATGTTACTAAAAATATTATCAATTAATTTCTATTTTCCTTATATTTTAGTCCTAAATTCTCCAGCACCAAGAGGCAGTTTGCTAGCTTTACTCTTCTGGCAGAGAGTTTCCTTGGAGAGATTCTAAACTTGATCAGACAGAGAAACTTGATCAAGGCTAATCCTGCTTTTAGCAGATGGTTGTACGTGATCTCCAGGGGTCCCTTCCAACCTAAATTATTATATGACAGTTTTGGGGAGGAGAAAGGAAAAGTTTCTTAACCAAAGTCAGACTCCAGTTCCAAGTCTAAATTAAAGTTATCTTGCTGTGAATAATGGGCTGGATACCTGTGACTCAAATTCAGCCGTCCACACCTACTATCCTCCAAACAGAAAAAACAATGCAAGATATCTTGTTGCTGTATAAGAGGTGTTTTTTATCATTGTGAACATTAAACAATATAATATAGAATTGGTTTGGACTTCTGATAGTTGTATATAGACATACAGTGGTATGGAAGTTATTGACACATGCAGAGGGAAACTGGAGCCATGTCTCTGCACAAAGCTCTTCTGCATTTCCAGTGTCAAGGGTGGTCAAAACTCAGCATTGCTGTGTCCTGCAGTTACATACTGTGAAGAGCAGCAGCTCCTGAGCTTTTTCCTCTACAGTGCTAATGCTGATTGCATAACTTTACATACTCACATATTTTAAGCACTAGTCTTGATACTGTTTCAGTAGAAAGAGTTGAATTCCCAGAAATTATTTAGACAAAAACATAATAAAATCAGTGAGCGATTCACAGCTTGATTTTTGAGGAGATAATATCAGTAAAATTCTGGCTGATGTAAATGAGAGAAAAATTTAAGCTTACAAAGACAGTGTTTTCCTGCCTCTGACAGTGACCACACAGAGATTAGATTACATAATTTGGCTCATAGAAATGAAACTTTTGCCAGGGTGTGTTGAACGCCACAACTGTCCCCTGAGATCCTAACATTTGTCAACATCTCAGAGTACCCATTTACTCAAGTTGGAGAAGCTCATGCTTTCAGCATTAAGAGATTCTGACACACTGTGTCACAGTACTTAATTGCAGTAAATTTATTTAACATTGAGGCAAGGAATTATTTCTATTTTATAATATCAATAGCAATTTCAAATTATTTTAAAGGTTCTTTAAATAATTAATGAGGTAATACAGCAATGTTTAAGAGATGAAAATTAAGGACATGGACACTTATCAGATAACAGTGTCTGCTCCATTTATTCCATGAAAGGAGATCAATTTATTTCATGAAATGACAAAGTGATACTTTATCCAGTTCCAGGCCCACCAGTAAAGACAAAAGGAAGTTCAGGAGAATTCAGGGGAATCCACCCAAGTGGTGAAGGCTAGAGCACTTGCCCTGTGAAGAGAACCTGGGGGAGCTGAGTTTGTCCATTCTGGAGCAGAGATGGCTTCATGGGACCTAGAAGTATTTCCCCAGTGCCTACCAGGAGGTTCACAAGACTTTCAAGGTGGTGATTGCCAGGAGAAAAAGAGAAAACAGGCAAAAACTGGAGTGAAAATCATGAGGAGAAACATTTTCTCCGTGAGGATAGCTAGGCAGTAACACAGGTTCTCCAGAGAGACTGTGCAGTATCTGGCCTTAGAGATTTTCAAGACCTAACTAGATGAAGTTCCAAGCAACCTGGTCTAACCCTCTGGATGACCTTACTTAAACAGGGAATGTTACCAGAGACCTTCTGGGCCCCCTCCATTCTGAATTTTACTCCGATCCTTTGATTTCTCTGACTTCCATATTCTGTGTGTCCCTCCTTCTGTTAAATAAGTTTGACTGTGGTATTGCAAGAAGTATCACATCTGTATTGTTAAACTTAAGTGAAATATACTTCCGGGTAGGGCTGTGAAGTGCAGTATTTTCGGTTTATTCAGAAGGCAAACAAAGACATGTATTTTCATTTTCTGTGAGACAGGCAGAAAGCACCTTGACACCAATTTAGATTACACAGAGAAACTGGAATAAAAAAACAAGCACTTCTGTGTTTTGCATTAAATATAGAAAATTCATTTAAGGGTACCTTGAGTCCTTCACTGTAGGAATAACATAAAATAGAATTTTAATGACCTAGCTTCATATTTTTGAACTTATTGTTAAGAGGGGAGTTACTGTTTAGGAATTTCAGGAAGTGATATTTGTTTAGGGGAGAAAGTCAAAATAAAGAGTGAGCACAGTAAGGGATTTTCCCCCCAGTCTTTTAAGCTTGTTGATATGACAGAATATTTAAATGACAAGCTGTCTCTTCAGGTTCACAAAATTTGCCTGAAAGTATAGTTAAGGGGTAGAAGACATAAAGTATCCTCAAGAAATATCAGCTTTAGTTTTAAAACATTGAGTTTACTTGTCCCCTGAAAAAAATGAAAGACAGATTTTTAGACTTATAAGATAGAAGAAAGAAACATCTACACAGTGGGACTTGCATCACTGGTTCTGTGACACTGTGGCATTTGAAGGTCAAATTGCAATGAAGGCTCTGGCTCCATTGGTCACAATTCCTTACAGGGGGACAAAAGATGAAAACAGCTGTGTTTCTCCATCTGTGATCTGTTGCAAACATACTGCTTACTAATGGAGATATTGAAGGACATCCAGTCTCAAGCAAAAAGCACATTCCTTCTGATTTTCCCCTTACACCTTGATGCAGACAAACCTTGATGTTTGTGACAAGGGAGAGCAGGTTCTTCCCTGCTTAGCACCTGACCATCATTATTACACATCATCTGAATCTTAAGAAATAAATCTACATCCTGCGCCTGCCATCCTTCCTTTCTGAAATAACAGATTCAAGACACAGACAAGATTTATGGGATTAAAAAACATACAGGAGAACCTAACAGGATTTGGCTATTGCACTTGTTCTTTCCGAAGTTAATTATGTTAAGAATTGCAAAGGAATTGCAAATGTCCCCCTTTTGATACTGTTTTTCTGATGTGACCAGTAAAAATAGGCATACATTTGGAAACATTGCATGTTGTAATGTAAGTGTAGGCAAATTTCTTTGCTATAAAATAGAGTACGGAGAAAATGGTAAGTATTTTACAGTGAAACGGCTTTTCAAATTTGTATGCTAAACACGAGATTGAGTTGCACCTAAAGTAGATGTCCTGCTCTACCTTCTTGAGAGAACTGTTCTACGTTACTTGTTGTTCCAAGCTACACTTGTAAATTTTCTCTCTGATCTGAAGACACTAAGCTTGACCTTCCATGTCCAGCTAAGCAATTTGAGTCCATATATATGCTAGAACTCATCTGTAGAGCACTTACATCTGGAAGAGTCTTGTGAAAGCTTCTGGAATCTGATGCCACATAAAAATATTCATGTTGCACAAGCAAATGACAAAGAACCCAGTTTCAGTATCAGCCTGCATGACAGCTCCTGAAAGGCTGTTTGGCTCTGTGCTTTCTGAATGACAAGTCATCACTCCACAGTGAATATGTTTGCCTACCACTTATGCACTGGAATGGTACCAGAGATCTTCTCAGAATACTTGCAAAAATTGTATGCAGTTTCTTGTCATTGATATAATTTACTAGTGTAGACCCTCAGTGTGAAACAACCTTGGAATATATTCCCAAATGCGTGAGTATGACTATCCTTGAACAAATCACATTTTGCCTTCTCTTTTTTACACAAAAACATAAAAAACAAGGACATGGTAAGGTCTGTGAACCTTCTCTGAGACTTTTTAATCCAAAATACATTAAGGTGGATGCTGAGGATGAGGCTAGCTAAGCAATAGACACTTACTTGTCTTTAACTAAAATCTATTCAAACATTTAAACTTTTTTTATTTAATTACTTTTCATGAAAGATTACGTAAGTTAATTACTCTGGAAATTACATTTTACATTATGTGAGAAAAAGGCAGGACAGGAGCTGTCTTATCAAAAAGCCATTGAGCATTCTGCTGGAGGTAAACAGAATTTTTATTGCCTTCATCACCAAAGTATTGTACGTGCCTTCTCCACAGGCATTGTGCCATTGTGCCATAAGCATCCATGCCAGCTCTACTGAAAGGCAGTGTCTATATGATCTGACAAGTCTGACCAGTCATTGTTTTTGTCTACAAAATGCTTCAGGAAATCACAAGTCTTCTGGAGAAATTCACTGCAGTAATATAAGAAGACAAAATGACACTTCAGAAAAACTGTAAAAGAAAAATACCTGAAATTTCATTTATTTTCCCAGTAATCCCAGTGGCCAGGAACACAACCATTTTGCTAGCTGGAAAACAATGGATTCCAATAAAGGGGGAGATAAACAGAAGTAATATCAAATTAATGAAAAAATTGGCATAAATTGGTGTAGTTTGTTGAAGGACTTAACCCTATTTATGTTGTATTAAAATTAGTATTTTTCACGGTAATTCTGTTCTCCTATGAGAGGTCACTGTATTACTTTAATTTCCACTATCACATTATTTTACCTTGTGTCTATTTCTTTTGCCTTCGGCCTCTTGAATCCACAATTTGGGAGGGGGGGATGGGGGCAGGGATGGAGGGGTGTATTATTTTTACAATAGTTATTTCCAAACTTCAGAACATGAGTTTGTGCTGTCTCTCAGAAGTTGCTATGGACCACAATGCACCCCCAGCTTCAAGCATTTAATTAAAATCCTCATAAAAGCACTAGGCTTCTATTGACCAGCATCACATTTTTGTAACACCTCTTCATGACCCACTGAGGATTTCAGGACTGTTGGACAGAAATCAGTATTTACATCTTTGCTTGACAAATGTGTTAGGTATTTGTTAAACAGTTCGGGTATTCCTTATCATAATGATTATATCATAGTCCCATTCACCTATTAATCTGAAGGGATAGAAGTGCAGACTGGAGAATCAAACCGTTTTTTTCTAACAAAGCAGCATTGAGAGTGTATTAATAGGAGCAGAGATTTAAAACTGCCTAACAAGACATTGGGAACTTAAACAATAATGCAGTGCAACCTCGTGTGTTAAATAATAAGATAACTGAGTGAAGTGATGAAACACAAATTATATCCTTTCACATACAATAGATTTAACATTATTTATTAATAATGGGCCTGTATACCAAGCTCTATTTGTGTAGTTTGGTTACAGACACTAAAATATATGACTGCATTTCAATTTTCTAGGGTATGTCAAAAAAACTACCGAATGGATTGTAATTTAACAGACTATGGAAAAATACTTTGACAATTTGGGACTAGCTTGTTCCTTCAATCAGTTTCACTTACATTAGAAATCAGTGTTAGGATAAAAAAAAAATCAATCCTTCCACTTTTAGTTAGAAAACATTTTTAGCCTTTCTACATGTATTCCATCAAATGCATCTAGTAAGTTCCTGTTCAATTCTAACTTAAAAGATCTAAGCCCTCAAATAACTTGGAAATGTTTAATAATGCTGGCATTTAAAAGGAAGGAAGGTAGAAATACACAAGCTGCATTTGAGGATAGGAGCAGGTTTATATGATAAGCAATCATCTTTTTTACTGTCTACTTAAAATCAATACCTACCCAAAGGCATTGCTTCTCTGACATTACAAGTGTTTCTAGAGAAGGAAATAGTTTCCTACACTCTTTATAAAGTCAATGCAGTAAAATAGATATATAACAAAGGCACTACCATTTCTTCCCAGTTATTTTGAAAGCCTTTTTGTTTTCACTGAAATTAAAAGCAATAAATAGAAGATGCTGGCGGATTTTGTGCATGCTGAACAATATCTCTGAGTCATCTGAAGATGGAAATTTATTGCAGCATTAAGGTGGTGCTAATTCTGTTATCCTCTTTTCTCCAGTAAGTGTTTTCCCAAGGTGCAGTAGATTAGGTTTTCTGAGTATCAATCCGACTCAGAAAACTGAGCTGGAAGTTTTCCCCTATATGTACATTAATCACCAAAGAGGTAGCCAGAAGATGGAATCCTTCACAATGTAAAGTTCTTTTAAAAGTCAATGTAAAATCCTTTAATACATTTAAAATTTAGATTTTTCTATACCACAGAACTATATGAAACAAATTAGGTGTATATAAATTGTTTAAAGTTTAAACTTTAAATTGTTTAAAGTTGTTTAAATTTAGAGCTATCATCTTTGTCCTTCAGGAACAGTATCTTATAATGCAATTAGTGCCACAATAAGAAAGATTATGAAGTTAAGGGCTGAATTTACCTTTATTTGGAAATTATTTCAAAACTACTATGCTTGTACCTTAATTTCCTCTGTAGCTTTAAAAAAAGTGCTTAAGTCACCACTGGAAAGAGTAAGAGACTGTTTACTTACAAAGGTCCAACACAGTTAAAAAAATTATATTTGCCTTTTGCTACTATTCTTATATATATGAGAGGAATCCTTTACCATCTTCTACTTAGTTTTATCAGGGCACCATAGGCAAAATAATTATATTGAGAAAACAATATGAAGATCAAGGAAATAGTAAAGTGCCTCTAAATGCACTTTATTCATTCTCCTTTAATGTCAGACTGTCAACACCATAGGCAGCTGCAACCAATCTAATTGTTTAGATTTCCTACTTAATCTGTTGCACTACTAGGATGCAATTCATTCATGTCAAGTTGACATCTAAAATAGGTCAAATGAACCAGGCCTTTGAAGTGTCTGTTTCTTTGCATTGCCTTGAAAGGAAGGCTAGGATAACTGGCTCAGATATTGCAATTGTGCTTTTGTGGTAAAATGTTAGAAGGAAATCACTCGTTCCAAGAAAAAAAGAATTAAATAATAGGGATAAAAATTTAATTTTTTTTTCACTACATTCGAAGTAATTTATGTAAAAATAAATCTTTAAAAAGTCTTTTTTAGCACTAACACCTAATTGTTACCTTTAAGTTAAACATGCATGAACCTCCTTGATTACTAGTCACCATTATTTAGTCACTATGATATTCATTTTATGTTTGCTTACATTTTATTCAAATTTGGTTGACCATAGATATTTATGATATGACTATCTGAATCAGTAAGTCTAAATACTTTAACACGACGTTTTTACTTGTAGTGAACTAAATTGCAGTTAATTTTAATCTAAAATCTATGCTTGTATTGTTAATTGGAAACATATAATATCTAGTAGTAATTAACTCAGATAAAATTAATGTATACAACCACTGAAGTTATTCTTGTCAACAATTTACAATTACACTGATAAAAATCCCATTCATGTACTCAGAGTATGAAACATGTACAGTGGGTTACAATGAAGTAAACAAAATAGTTTATATTAAATGGCATTGATTGTATGGATGCAATTCTCCCCAGGTATTTAGGTACCATCTCCTTAAATGTCATAACTTCAAAAGAGATTTCATCAATCATTATTAAAGTGATAACACTGCAATAATCTGGTACCATTTTCCTGTGCTGTCCCACACATCACTGAAAAGGCTTCACATTTTTTAATCTTCTTTATTTTTTTTAAAGTATATCTTAGTTTGCTATTACTTTTCATGTAAACAGTTTATGGATGAAATTTATGTTACAAATTATATTCCACTCTATGGAACATTTATGCACATATTTAAATCAGTTAAGTATACCACCTGAGTCCAAGGAAGTAATTTCTAGGACTGAATTCCAAGAATCACATGAAGTTTATTTGTAGGTTCAGTTAAACTCACTAGGAGATTGATTCAGAAGCTCAGATATTTTCTTTTAAGAAAAAGAAATTATGGAAAATTCTTTTTCTTTTTCTCGCCTTTAACACCACCAGAATTTTATTTTTTTTTAAGGTTTAGGCATTTATCACTGTAAGATGTTTTCTGTAATGCAAATTAATCTCGTATCTTTTCTCTAAAGCCTTTCAGATTTATCAACCTCTTTTTACAAGTATGGTATCAGAAAAACATATACTTATGTGACAGTGAAGTTTTCAAAGGACCAGGTTTTCAGACAGCAAAATCCCAGCACTTTTTGCTAAAAACCACTGTAGTTCTCACTGAAGTTGGGGAAAACAAACTACTTTTATAACATATAATGTTAACTTATCTAAAAGCTGACAGGTATGAGTAAGATTTTACTTCTGAAATATTTCAGACACACATACACAAAATTTCACCTATTATATTTTTGTTAGCAAAGATCTTCTGCTGTATTAGGTCCTTTGTAAATTAATACCACATTCAGAAACAATTTTTTGAGCACATCTGAGGTTACAGATCTATTTGTTCTAAGCTATTCAATGATCATCTGCCAACAGTTCTGCAAAAACTGTTGATCTGTAGCTGCTTAATCCCTGGATTTTGTTTCCCTGATTTTCCTTTTGATGTGCATTACTATCCAGTTCATTCATTACATAAATTCATAATATTAAATTCTGGAGATTCACCTTCATAGTCTTCATTTCACAGTCTCCAATTAATTATTTGCTCTACTACAGTAAAAAATCCAGACAGTCTTTTTTCAACACATTGCCTTTTTTGTTTTCCTGAATAGAATTTTTGCTTCCTTTATACAGTCAATTCAATACAGAACCTTGTATTCTTTTCTTGATGGTAAAAACATATTATGTATTAACTCTGTTCTACCAAAAGCACATCATATATTTAAAATGGCCAGACCCATTCAACAATTTCCCTCATATCCTCTTTTATGTGTGGCTCTCTCTGAATATCTGTTGTAAATCCTTTATGGTGCCTTCCTACTAGGCCAGTACTACAGGTGTGATTACTGTAACAGAATATTTTCTATTCCATGGAAAATTAATGTATTCAGGGCTCAAATCTTGTCCAGCTTGAAATTTATCCCTTTTTTTTTTTTGACCTCTCAGTGGTTGGTTTTACCCACACTACTCAATACCTGTACCATGGAGACCAGCGCTTGCATGTGGCAAAGCTTTGTCTAAATATAGGACTGTGATTATGGTCAATCATAGCTTTAAGTCTTAAAAATGCTGTGTAATTCATTATTATTAATGTAGGATGAAGTATGGTTCCTTGGTAGGATGCCCAAACCTGTCCTGTTTGCAAGTTGGCTTCTCTGGAAATATCTGTCCAGGATTTATTTTTTTATTTTTTAAAGGTTTATATGTTACTGTGGCTAGGAATTGCTGCAGGATTGGGCAGCACGGTCTAGCATTTGATACTCTCTTGTACATTGTATTGTCAGCAGTCCATACGAGAAGATAAGTTGTCCGGCTGTTCTTCCCCACTGCATTAGAAATGCTACCAAATTGCCCATAACTTCAAAACCAACAGCCTTCACAGATTTGCTTGCATTTAGTTTCAGTATTAAAAGTCATTTTAAAAAAGTTACAACTGGGACATACTTGGCAGCAATTTGCTTTGCCCTAGGAAGGTCAGTTAAAAAGAGAAGCAATTATTAGATTGCTTAAAGAAATCAATCTGTATTGTGGAGTACCTAACCAACATAATTCAGGAAACATATTTTAGTTTTATTTCTATTGATCAGTGGGTGATAATATATAATTGTGATAAATGGCAAAGGAGTTAAAAGATCAGATGGACTGCTGAGGGATTGCTGCCTGATATATATTCCTAAAGCAAAGACTGTGGCTGTATCTTTGTGCAACTTTGTCTCTACATGGCAGTCTGCATAATACTACTGATGGAGAGGAGAGGAGAGGAGAGGAGAGGAGAGGAGAGGAGAGGAGAGGAGAGGAGAGGAGAGGAGAGGAGAGGAGAGGAGAGGAGAGAGAGGAGAGGGGAGGAGGAAGGGAGAGAGGAGAGAGAGAGGAGAGGAGAGAGAGGAGAGGAGAGGAGAGGAGAGGAGAGGAGAGGAGAGGAGAGGAGAGGAGAGGAGAGGAGAGGAGAGGAGAGGAGAGGAGAAATGCTTCATACTATGCAAGCTCTTTGACACTAATATGTACAGAATTAGAAAATAAGTGACATAGGGTAATAACATTAAAATAAAAAGAGACAGATGGGAGAAATAAATGCCTTTTAGAAAGAATTTGAAACTGCTTTAGCCAAGACTTCATGAAATTATGAAACCTTCTAAGAAGGTTTAGCTTTTCTGAACAGAAAAATAAATAAATATTGTGCTATTCATTTGCAACACATTAGATCATTAAAGGAATGTTCAGACCACCTTCACAGGACTATTAATTGATGCGTTGCAGATTACAGATTGAAAAGATCAAAGTACATAGATGGTAATTTATAGTTGCTCAGCTGACTAATGACAATTTATTTGTCTTTGATGACTCTTACTTGTTCAATTACATGCTGATACCCTAAAATGTGATTTGCAGTGACTGATATCACCTTGATATTAAGCAGAATAACATACTCCAATACAAACTGCTTTATCAAAAACATTATCTAGCGTCATACGTAACAACAAGCAGCTACCTAGGCAACACTGTAAGGCCTTCATTTTCAGTTGAGCTATTCAGCTAAGACCAAGGTCTTCCAGATTTACTCCTCGGATGCGTCCAAACACTTACTTATCTTGTCACAATTGACTTGTAGGTCATGCTGGGCACAACATCTCCTAGAGAAGATCAAATAAATAATTTCTGGGAGATTATGACCTTCTTCTTTTCTTTATGACAAAGCAGAAGTGAAGTATGGAGGCATTTATACACATTAGTCTAGTGAAAAGTCAGTGCAGCAAAATGACCTGTCTAGAGTGGAGTCAGAATTTTTTATGTCATATCTCATGGAAATGGTGCCTACAAGCCTCCAGCTGTTACTGAAACCTGAACAATCATGCCATTCCCCAAACCTTAGATCTGAACAATGGTTCTCAGATATTTGTCCCAGTTCATGTATATAATGACATTCTGAAACAAAATATGAAGTCAGGGGAAAAAAAAAAGAATAGCAACCGAAACATTATCAAACATCTTACATATTATCTTCATAGCAGGGACCCTGAGAGGTCAGGCTTTTCTTTTATTTCCTGCAGATTCTTTGTCTGTATCACGCCAGCAAGATAGTATCAAATACAGACACCGTGGAAATTGTAAAGTTTTTAATTTAGATGAGCTCAGTGCCATCACTTATGAACTTGGGAAAGCTTACTTCCTTTGCCACCTTTCCCTCCTGAGAAAATTTAATTTCTTAACTCATTTATAGCCTTGCTTCTGAAAAACTGCAGCTTTGAACAGGCCAGCTTTGGAACTTAAGAGATGTAGGAAAAAGGATCTTTGAGACTAAAGGCTTTCAGTATATTTCAGAAAATATGGAAGTGAAGCCATTATGTTATTTTAGGACTAAAATCCATGAACTAAAAGTATTAAATACATATAAGCAGTGTTTTAGTATACTTTCTATTATGAATTTGCTCAATGAAATATAGAACAAGTCATCTTTAATGATTGCTTCACCCAGAGTGTAAGAAAAGGTGTTTTCTGTGCACTACTGTTACAGCCTCCTGTGAACCACAACACCGACACAGGAATTTTCCAAGAGACTCTATTGAGATTAGTCACTGTCCATTTCATATCACATCATATGAGAAGAAACTGTACTGTGATAGTCATTCTGTTTAATCTCCCAAAATCCTAACTGGCTGTGATCTTTAATCACTAATTAATAGAAGGAAAAGTCACATCCAGTTGAAAAAACTCACAACAAAATGAAAGGTTTTTTGCAATATATCCTTGAATATTTGGAATTAATTAAATTGAAAAAAGTGGCTAAAAGAGAAATCATCAAAAAGGGAAGGAGGACTCATAAGAAGAAAGGGAAAAAAATAAGAAAGTAGAATCATGTGTACAGGATTTATACAGGTTAGGATAAAACTCAGTGTCAGGAAGTTCTATGGAAAAGGCTGGAAATACAAATATATGTTTGTCAAGACGCAGATAACATTATGTAAAACAATGTGTTTGCCAAAAAAATACATTGCATATATTACTCAAGTGAAAAAATCTGTTTGCTTAGAGGTTCTGGAAATAGTACAATTTATTGGCCCACTTTACTTTGGTGGCTAAATGTTGGCATCTGTATTCTAAAATCTTTCATTTGTTGCTTAAGAGTGGCTGCTTATTTGTTTGGTTTTAGTTGTTGCATCTAAATGACAGAATGAAAGGATGAAAAATGCTTAACTGTAATATTTCCACTCGATTCTGTGTTTTGCCTGGAAACTGCAGTATGCAGACATGAAAGAGCTGAGAAGCATGCTGAAATAATTCTTGTGAGAAAAGATGAAACCTGACAGACACAGAATGATTGTAACTAATTAATCATAACTGTCAACAACTGTAACCACGAACATCCTAATTATTGTGAACTTAACATGCCAAGTTGAATCATATAGCAGCTCTGTAGTTTTCAACATAATCTTGTTATTTTACTCTGTATGTAAATATTTCTTTGAATTCACTTTGGTCCAGTACTTCAGGGTTTATGAATGTAGAAATCCTACTGAAGTTCAGGGAGATTTTGGTACCTACTAATTTCCTTTTTTCTTCAAGCCGCTGGAGAGAATTAAGCTTTATTGATGACATTGATGGTAATAACTGATGCTATTGAAACGAAGTGCAAAAAAAACGAAAAATGCTTCAAAGCTCACAATTTCTTCAGCCTTCCTGGAGTACGGCTCCATGAAAGATTAGATTACAGAAAAATGAATAGTTAGAAGAGACAAAACAGTGGAAGAAGCTTATCAATTCATAATTTATATAAAATCTGTGTAGGATCACATGTAATTAATATTTTAATTGAAATATAGTATTCTTTTTTAAAAAGTATGGCATGGTAAATAGAGAAATAGTCTATTTTTTGTCTTGTATAAAAAGTTTACAGTTTCTATGCTTCTCTATGCTTTCTCTATTTCTGTTTTTACATAGTAACTTCTTTGAGAAAAAAAAAAATTACCTTTTTCCCATCATGTCAGTCTGATGATCCATGAAGGATTAAAAACCTTTCCGGTAATAAATAATAACAGCAAGAATGATAACAAGCATGACACATTCTAAAGAGTTTGAATCTGGCCCTTATTTTGTCTCCTAAAAGTCATATGGTAATGTGATTTTTGAAGGTTCAAGATGTATGCTTTTCCCATTATCAATGGTGAGATGATGTTTCTGTCATGGTCGAAATCTTTTTTTTCAAGCTTGCTTTCACACTTTTTGTAGTGAATGATTTCAGTGTTAAAAGTTACTCTTAGGTCAAATAAGTGACTCTACTAATAAAGCTCTATCTACTTAATCTGGTATTCCTAGAAAATAATTGTATGTCAATATAGAATAATCTAGTAATTTCTTTGGACTTTTGGATATTGCATGAGTATTGTGTTTAATTCATGCAGTATAAAAATTCCCTAAACAATCAGATGTGATATCTTTTCAATACCCACCACCTTTCATTCTTCTACAGCTTGCGTTTGTGGGCTATTAAACAGAACATTTATATTTACCTTTGTTTAGAGTGTGCAGTCATGTTTTTGATTTAAGTTATAATGGGATTTTGAAAAACATGTTTTAATGGAATTCTTTTCCCTGTAAATCTTACCTTTTTTAAAGAGCTGCAATTCCAGCTCAAGGTCTATTTCTTAGTCCTGTCTTTCAAATCCAAGGAGAGGAAGGCTACCCTCTCTTAGTGACAATGCAATAAATAAGTTTGTCCTTGGCCTGACAGAAGAATCTTACCTTGTGTAGAGCTATTTTTACCTTATTGGAAAGAATATTGCCTGCTTTATGCTTGTCTTTAGGTATCTTCAGGATACGTCTTTAAACGCTTTAATACATATCATATTATGTCCATTTTAAACTCCATAATAAATTTGCATATAAAATAGTTTAAACTTACAGAACTGAGCTGGCAGAGGACATTGTTCTGCACCAATTTAATTTCCACTTTAAAGCTAAATTGACTGGTTTAAGTCACTGATAATGAAGTACAGAGACTTCTACAGCTTCTATGCTAGGTTACCAAGCAGTAATTGCCCACCATAAAAACAAGATCTGTTTTTCATTTTTAATTTGATCCTAATTTCATAGCAGTTATCTGTGGACCGTTGTCTGGGTCACAGAAACCTTCCCCTTCCCTGTTGCCCCCATTATCTGCAGCAACACAGTGAATGAATGATCCCTACTGCACATACCAAAAATGCAAACTGCAGTGAAGGTGACTTGGAAGGCCATTAAGTGATAAAAACTGCTCCAACTTTTGTACAAGTCTTTCTGTCAACGGCAGAACATTTCCCCTTTTATTTAGATGTTTATTTTCTTGCTAGACCTGCAAAGCCTTTTGGTTGCTTCAACTGCCTTGAGATTTTTCTCATTTCCCTTCACTCCTTTCACCTTCTGCAGAAGTGTTTCCTTTTTTGTTGAGTCTTATTTAAACTGATACTCTTGTGGTGGTGTCATTCTTCCACAATGCATATCAATACATAAGCATGCTTGCTGAGAGAAACCCCTGCTTTAGCTCATTTCCAAAGAATGGGAATAGCCACTGGGGACAGAACTGCATTACCTGGCAGCTCCTTTGGATCAGATTTATAAATGGTTTCCCCAGGTTTATAACTTCTCTCAGAGATCAAATACTACGTTGAACTAATGTCATCCATAAAGTACTGCACCAAACCCCTTGGATTTAATGTCTGGCATCATCAGTAGGTCTGGAATTTCTCTACTATTTCCCTTTTACAGTGGAGTCTGCTCCTGTGTCACAGGTTGTGCACTAGTGGCACAATATAAAATTTTTCAATTGAATAATTTCTCAGCAGTAAAGGAAATTGGGTTACTGCTGCCACATGCACTCCATCTAAATGTGATCTTTGTGTTTTGCATATATACTGTTAATAGTAAGCTACAGTAGACAGTGTGGCTGGCACTTTGCTACATTTTTTCAAAGTGGTCAGTGCTGTTTCTTATGTTGAAGAGTATGGGAGTTATGTAGCTAAACCCCAGGAACTGCTTTGAAAGTAACACAGTATGTGTTATCATCTTTGCCACTAGCACTGAGATAAGGGTAAATTAATCTTTCAGGGCAAAAGATGAACACCTGAGGAGCAGAAAAAAAGGCATTTTCTCATCAATCAACTATATATTTCATAAGATGAAGGATAGACTCATTTTGTGTGGGGCATTCTGACATATCACACGTGTTACAGCAAGAATATACTGCAGCAAGAATACTGAACTAATGACCAGTGCAGCTTTGGGAGAGGTTACAGCTCCCTCCTCTAAAGCTGGATTCTGGCCATCCTTTCTTTTATTATCTACCTCTTTAGAGTTTTAAAGTTAAAAGAAATGTGTTTGTATAAATTTTTAGTAGCTGCCTATTTTTTCGGTGTGGATAGACATGAAATGGCTGAGATTTACAAGAAATTAATTAAATTTTCCTTTAATTTGATTTTTCCACATAGAGGTTATTACTTTAATGTGGGGGAGTTGCAAGCATGATCCTTCACCTTTCCTTCCTTTAAAGCTTTTCTACATTTATTTGTTTTACAGCTAAATCTCTTCCTTTGTACCTGCTAATCCTTTTTCTGCTGTATGCTAACAAGAAATCCAGTTCAGAGCCAACAGATAGACAAAAAGAGCTAAAATTCAAAGCTCTTTGATACTTTCCTGCTTCAGTTTGAAAATAATTGTTTTCAACAAATAGAAACTTGAGTCATACACAGTACTTTTATTTTAAAATAAGAAAGAATGTCTTTGCTTTTCATTTGGTGAAAAAAAAAAATGTCTATTTGTCCATCACAGTGTGCATTTAAAGGAGGAAATGGAAAAAAGGTACCCGAAGATTGCTATAACTAATTGGAAAATAGCATTTAATCACCTGAGGATTTAACTAAGAACAGTTTCAATTACAAGATGTTCTCCCATCCAAACTTTTTATGCAGGGATGTACCAGCCCACTGTTTTCTGGACACAAAATAATAATTACTTTTCTGCAGGACACGCTATCAAGAAGCATGCATTAGGAGACACATTTAAGAGAAATTACACCAGAATGTATTACAACCCATGATGTGCTTATTTTGAAATGCAATACAATATTTAAAATTTTAATTATCTATTGACTAGCAAAATTTTTAATATTTTTGTAATGTAACCCTATCTAAAAAAAATCTACTGGACACTACATACCTTTTCTCTATTTAAACATAATACCTATTGTTGAAATCAAAGTGCTAACTTATTTCGGCCGAAGACAGCACAAACTTAAACGCATTTAAATTTTAGACTTCTGCCTGTGCCCAAAACATATTTTAGAAATGTGAAAAAAAGATCAACTCCAATTACTTTTGAAAATCATTGTACTTCAGCTTTACGCTCTACTAGGTCTGGAGCAAGATGTGGTATTTCAGCATCTGACAGAGGAATGCCTACTGAGTGCAGTTAAGATAGGAATAGTTCTGCTCCACATGTTCAAACTGTTTGGTGATATCTGGCTGATTCCAGTACCTTGGGCTATATGCAGAAATTAGGAGGTATGGCCACAGGTCATCAAATGTCAATGAGAGAAGCTCTCACTGGCCCAATCTATTCGTATTCCAAATCATCATTTAGTTCTTGCTGAAGCTTCTGTGTCCTTTTCAAAGATATCTTGTTCCTGCTCTCTTCACCTTGATCCATATAAGATAGAAATGACTCTAGAAAACCCCTGAAAGGATAGAGGTTTTAAACACCATCACTGGCTCTGAGGAACGGGTGAAGACACCAGTTTGATGGCAGAACTGAATTCTCATATCTCTTTAATACAGATATAAATGCTAGATCGTGACAATGCACCCCAGATATGAAACCATGTTCAATGTTCTGTGAAGTAAATGGAATAATAGGATCTTCTGGTTGAGAGGCTTTAAATAATCACAATGAACTGTTCATAGCAGTACCCTACAGCTTCATTCAAAAATTTTTGTTCCAATAGTGAAATATTTCTTATTGTCCTGATGGAGGGAAAATTTTGGAGGGAAAATATGTTTACTCACAACTGCTTTGGGCTTATAGCACCAGAGAAAACAGAAGGAAAGTATTTGAAAGAATAAATGTGCTATAGAGTAGATTTGGGTTTGAACCAATGTATTGATTGTCCTGTCTGTCATCACAGTGTACTGTGTGTGTTGTCCAGGTGGCGTCAGCAACATCATCAGTCTGGAGGTTCCCTCCAGTTACATTTCTTCTTTTTCACTGTGTATGAATCCCTTCCACTGCAGGAGAAAAGCAAGCAGGACATAGTAAAATGAAATAAAAGTACTATTAAATGTATTTGTAAATGGCATATATACATATTGTCTGCTGCTTTTTCTTTGATACTGTATGCAAGTGCACTAAAATAGAATAAAGTGCTGATACAACATGGAATTTATTGTAATGGAAATAGATTTATTTCTCAGGCCCTTCTATTGTAGATTAAGGTATGAAAAAAGGATCAGTAAGCTTTACAAAAGGAAATAAAATGTAAGTCACGGTAGCCACAAATTTTGGTATGTAACTAAAATGCTCTGTTCTTTTGATAGATCTGGGGAATTTTAGCGGTCGGACAAGAAGTGCTGTGTCTGTACGTGAAGGTCAAGGAGTTGTTCTTATGTGCTCTCCCCCACTTCATTCTCCAGGTACAGTATGCTGCAGCCTGTATTCATGCTGCTCCTTTACAGTTTCCTCATTACTGGATGCCCAGGATTTTAGATGCAATATATATTTGATTGTGGAGATATCCACCATTCTTCTGAGAGTTTTTGGAGTACCAAAGGACTAATTTAAGCTCATATATTGCAAATGCCAGTGAATAACAGCAGAGTTTCTGTTGCAAGATTGTCTAATTCCTGACATAGAACTTGAATGCAACAATTGTCTCCATGCCATCAATGGTGAGTATGCTGCCTTGAGGCCACAGAAGATTACTTTTAGTGGTTAGAGGCCTTCAGAAGTTGCTTCAAATTCCAAAGTCATTATATTTTAGCTGAATACAAATTTTATTTTCTTTTCGGTAGTAGAGACATGATTTGGTTGCTTCCTTTCACTGTATAACTTAGTTCGGTAAAACTGCATCATTGATAAAAGTCAGAATTACCATAAATTCTATAAAGTGCATGTGGATTCCCACATGAAAACATAGGTATTCCAGAGAGGTTCCTTTTTTGCTTTTCGAACTGACACTCCTGCAGAGTCTGTAGACAGCTAGGTATATGCTTATATTTGCATGTCATATAACACCTGGAGACATGATGCTAGACAGAACATCTTGTTTTTCAGTACATGCAGTACAGCCTATCCTTTTCTTCTCTGGGAAATGAGGTCTGTACTGAGGGGATTTTTCTAAAATTTTAGACCTGAAGAAAAGTAACATTGCAGATGGAAGATTTGCAGAAAATAAAATCTTCTCTGAGTTTCTGTTAGAGAAATGTGTCCAATATCCATTTATACTGCAAGGATTGTTATTACTGTATTACAGTTATCAATGCCATCTCTCTGCTTTTCTCTCTTCTGAGAAGATTCTCTTGTTGTGGTTGCCTCTACAATCTCTTTCTGAGTTTGACACTGCAGTTTATATGATGCAATTGAGTACATGATGTTAAGGCTTGACAGTGATAAGGAAACTGAGAGGGAAAAGATTTAGGCAGAAAAAGTAAGTGATGGTTTCAGCAGCGCAGCTGAATTTGATTTCCCCAAACAAACTGAGAGTGAAAGGATAGATGGACATCAGTAGTGAGTGAAATTGTCATATGCCTTTTAACAGCTGGCATTCTACAAAATGCACCTCATCAAAATATTATTTTCCTGAAATTATGCTTCTGAATTTTATTTAGTCAGATTTTAACACAGTATTCTACTGTAACACAGACATTGCCTTTGATGGTGAAAGCTAGTATCTTTCATTTTCATCACTGGGCCAGCAAACCCCCTGCTGTGCAAGCTACAGTGCTCAAAACCTGCATTCAGTTGTTCTACTTTATGTTGTTTGAGTACCAGTAGGCTATGCCAGCAGGAAAATTACTTCCAGAAAAATATTTTTATCCTCTGTTGGCATAATTTTTTCACCACAGCTAAGCCAGGAAAGGTTCTGCAGAGTGGTGGAATAATCAATGAAAGCTGAAGAATTGCACTGATATGCAGATGTAAACACAAGCTCCTATCAATGGGAAGGGGACTGGGCCTCCCATCCTTTTGTTCATTACATAATGCAAGTAATGTAGCTCTTCATCCAAAGGGCTGTCAAGCTCTGGAACAGGCTGCTCAGGGAAGTGGTGGAATCACAATCCCTGGAAGTAATTAAACTGTGTGTAGGTGTGGCTCTTAAGGACATGGTTTATTGATGGAACTAGTGCTGGTTTAATGCTTGGGCTTAATGATCTTAGAGGTCTTTTCCAACCTAAATAACTCTATGATTCTATCACAAGCAATTTGCTTCCAATTCCTTATTTGCAAAGTACTCGGGGCCAGTAAGTTCTTGTGGTACTGCAATGGGACTGCAAGTGAGATTAATATCATGGCTGGAGCCTCCCTGAAAAGGGGAGAGCTACCTCCACAGGCCTGGTGATGTTTCAAAATAAATCATTCCACAAAGCCCTAGCAATAAAGTACAAGACATTAATAAAAGCTGACAGCCAGATCAGAGTCCATTTGTAAAAAATAATTCAGGAAAAAAGCTGAAATTTCAGAGGGAAGGGTATGAATTTAATTCTGAAATTAAGAAACAAATATGAAACTTCCAGGTAAAAACATCTTTTGCAAGCAGAGGCATTTCAAGGATTTTTATGCAGGAGCACAAATTTTTTAAGCACTGTTTCTCAGTACTCCATTTCAGCTTCTGTGTCAGATTTGCAAAGATGGTATTATCTTCTAGATAGCCCTAAGAAATTTTGAACACTAAAATCACCCAGGAGACAAACTTTAAAGTGGATCCTAAGATATTATAGTGGATACACCTAAGCCAAAGACTATTCAGAGCATGTTTGCAATGTGTGAACATCTCAAATTAACAAGACCATGAGTTATGGGAGTGTTTTTGATGATAGAGAATTTTTTGTGGATGAACACTGCAAGCTTTGCAATATTGATTTATTCACATTGATCAGCACCTTTAGAAAAAAATTTCACTTACTTATCACAGGAGATAAATCCATGATACAATATCAAGCCTAATAATTCTCCACAACCTCATAAGCAATTCATCCTTCAACAAAATCCCATTCCTCAATCTCTCCACTCAATAATTGCATATGAACTTGCCCAATAACTTCAGATTGAGCCCTTTTAGACAATGGCATTATCAGTGTGGGAAAAGAAAGATGACTTAGCAAAAGAACACTGTATTAAGAGAAATATAGTTTTATTAACATGTTTTCAAATGGAAGATAAAGTAAATACTTTTGATTGAATAGTACCTACATTCCATTGTTACAGAACACAATTTTAGAAAAAATCCGAAAGCCTTTACAAGGCACCACTGGCTGAAAAAAATACTACACTAATTTCTTTTTACAAGATTTTAATCAGAAGGGTGGTTTCATATGCATATAGACTTGATTTCTGTTTATTTATGCTTTGATATATTATCAAGAGGTAATGCATTAAACATAAAAACACACACAAGCTTGTGATATATTTATATTGTTCTTACAGGCTTTCATTAGATTGTTGTCCAAATATTTTACAAGGAAAATAAGGGGGAATGAGGGGTTGTAAGCACACTTGAAATAGATTCTGAATATTGCAGTACAGTTTCAGGTGAGAGAATTAACTTTTGAGTTTAATAAATAAGTTTTTTAAGTTATTGACATCTTTGCTGAGAAATAGCGAGGCAGAAAACTGAGGGAGTTTTTTCAGAGAGACATTATCCACTCCTTCAAAACAGTGAAGGAAAATATATTTAATGGAAAAGTTTTTCTGCTGATTCCTTACATCAAACAGCCACCAAGAGATTGTCACCTCCTGCTTTTCCTGGACCATTGCTCATAAAACTGCTGCCTCTAACTTCCTTGGGAGTCCTGTATCATTTTGATGTGCCTAGTCCAGAAGCTTTCCTACTAACACTGTTTTTGTTGCTAATCCTTAACTTGTCCCTTGTGAAATATATTAAATGTGGATAACTTGATCATTCATAAACATAATGCTTTATCTTTTTTTTTCTTCCATAAAATTTCTTTTCTCCAAGAGGGGTTTCCTAGGCAGTTAACTCTTTTGTGTCCTTGCTAAACAAGAGTTACATTAATTACTGGCTGCTTAAATAACAAACTTTGCTTGATGTTTCCAATTTAAAATGCCTCTACTGTTTTCTTTCCATAAACAGGATTATGGTTTTTCATTGTGGTATTCTAAAGGATGTAAATATAGGGCTTTATTCAGTCATTTAATCATCTTAATTACAAGGTTCACCATAGCAAGATTAAAAATGAATGGAAGTTTTCATCCAGATTTACATGTTTCCCTCAGAATTAATACTTTCAGCTGAGCTTTTCAAGGCTTTTATTCAAGGCTTTCAGTGCGAGCTTAATGGAGAACGACGGTTCCCATTGTTAGAATGAGCAGAGCTCAGATGCACACAGGGGAAGGCAGATGTGAGCTCCATCCTGCCTCAGAGGGATGCTGCCGTCTGGAGGGAGCACTGCTGCATAATCTATCCACAGCATGTAACATCTGTACAGATGTTAAACAATAACTTTTTCGTCTCTTTCTAAAGGGCAAAGCTAGTCTTACAAAGTTTGGAAACTGCAGTAAGATGCATCTTGTATACCTCTTCTTTACTGTTATACAAGTGCACTTCTCATGAGAGATGTTTCACCAAAGGTGATTAATGCCAGTGCCATGGGGGTCACAATCCTTTCCATCCATATCTGGGAAGATATCCATGGCTTGGATGTCTGTATACTGTGCTGCTAAACAGACCAACTGCTAAAAAAAAACTCCTGCTACCATGGGCCAGAAATTTTGGTCCTGTTCTACTCCATATACAGTTGTCTTGGTGCTCATATTAATTGGAGAAATTCACACAAAATAAAGTTTCTTTAAGTCATTCTGAGCTCCTATTTGTGTGTACTTCAGACATACACAGAAACCCACTTCTGAAGTAAACACAAACCTATCACTTCTTACTGTTCAGGGTCTGCAAAAGGATTCTGAAAGACTCATTTGCAGTAAAACCGCAACTTTGGACTGCAGCTTCACTGCTAGCTGGAAACCAAGTCCAACTGAAGTGCTATAGAGCCTTAGAACTCCCCTGGTTACAACACTGCAGAAAATTTAAATGGAAGTAATAAGACAGGCTCCAAATCACCTCATTCAGGTAAAGAATGGTTAGTAGACTTCTCCAGGTAAATTAGTTATGATAACAAGGTTGTTATATTTGGGCTGGAAAGTTCTCAGTTTGCCCATAAGCTTGTTTACAGGAAATTGGCTCAGGTATCTACACGCAGGACACAGGAAATTCTGTTCTGAAGGGGTCCATGCGCACTCCGGATCTCAATTTACTAAGCTGATTTTGGGAATACAATTCTCAGATGTCTGTCTACATGTAGCTGAAGGTCACAAGTTTATTTTAAGGTTGTGGATTAAGTCCCAGGATCCAGACATCCAACAGGGGTGTTTCAGTGCACAACATCAGAGAACGTCCATTCTTTTTGTAGATCTAGCCTTTACCAGTTTCTTCAAAATCACAGGAAGCCTTCAAGTTCTTAGATTCCTGATGCTCCAGCCCTCTCTAGGCATGAGTGGATGCACTTCATCATGTTAACTTGTCATTACAGGGGAGATTTCTTCTTGATCATGATTTATACACTATTAAACAATATTATGTAATAAACAGTAAAGTACCATCCAGCTTCTTTCCTATTATAGGCTTTTTTTTCAAATCTGACTTTTCAAATCAACTTTAGCATAGAAAGATAAATAATTTGCTTCCAGGAGAGCCTTGAGCCATGACTCTCCCATAAGCTAAACAGAACTAATTAATCAGCCAGTACCTTCTCTTAATTTGTAGAGGTCAATATGTATGAAGGGGGTGACAGCAAGTAGAACATTTCACATTCATCCTAACTGCTGGGCTTGCGGAGAAGGTAGAACTGTCCAATAATCCAGTATGGTTCCTCTTCTACTAGTAAAAGTGATATTTAGAGGAGGACTGATGTTTGGGGTTTGGAAGATGTTGTTGTTATGGTTTTTTCTCCTTAAAGCTTATATTTCTGTTATAATGGATGCCAAATTCTAGCATCCTAGGCTTCACCAACAGTTGACCTGTACTAAGGGGATCTATATGGACACGACAGAACACTTAGCTCTGTTTTGTTTTTCTCATAATTGCATGGCATTGCTAGTTTTCCACTCATTTTAATTCTTAGTAGGAGCATGATCCTGGGTATCAGAAACAGGCCACTTAAGCAGTAGAAAAATAATTGCTTACTTCACAGGACAGGAAGCTTTATTTAATAAACCCGTAATATGTCACAAATAAAAGACACAATGACAACTTTCTTATCTCTTCTTTGCATGTCTACAACTTATAAATTATCCACATACAAAATGTTTTAAAACCTCTGTTTGAGAGCCACACGTATCAAATGAATGAGTTCGGTATCATGAGTTGAAGGATTCCTACATTCTCTATTAGACTTCACTATAGCCTTGTGATGATTTGTCTTTGGTGGGTAACTTGAATAAACCTTAAATTTTGATTTTCAGAATTGGGAGAAGAAAAAGCATTAGAAGACAAGTTCAAAGTCCCTTAAACTTTATATTCCTGTCCTAATCCTGGGTTAATATCGTAGGGTCATCTTATCTCTTCACACATCACATTTTTGCTTGGAAGAATGATAAAGATATTTCACTCTTGCATTGCCTACTTTGTCACTTTTACTAGACTGCTTTTGAAACTTTCATGTCTAGTAATGCTGATTCCCATGGGTGTTATCATTAAGGAGAATAACCATGGCCCCTGACATTGCTCAACATAGGAATCTGTGTTCTTTATTTGCGCAACTGATTGATGACTATGCCTGTAGTTTTCATTATGGAATGAAAAAATGCAATTAACTTTTTTTCTTCTATGGTCTTTTCATTACTCAATACATGACCAGTAATTTTGCTGCTTACTTCCCTGAAGCACTTTTTAAGGTTTCCTTCCTCAATCTTGTTGAAGTATTCATCTGAGGATATGAAATTTAAGAGTTTGAGAATTATAGTATTTTCTGTAGGGTAGCATTTTAACAAGTTGTATTTGCCAGAGTGGAGTTACTCCCAGTCTGTTGGCAATGTGTTGTTATTAGATTTTAATTGCATTTTAATGATTGCATGTGCCCAAAATTCTAGACAATGTCTGTAGAGTAGGTGTATGGATAAATAAGTCTAGATTTTCTCTTGTTTGCTTGGCTTGGTTGGGTTTGTTGTGTGATTGTTTTTGGAGTTTTGGTGGGTTTTTCTGGGTTTTGGATTTTTTTGTTTGGTTAGTCTGTTGGGGTTTTTGTAATTGGAAAAGTTATAAATGAACAAAAATGCATTACTGATTCAACTGTAGTAAATTCTCCCAAGGAACTTGTAAGTATTAAAAACAAAAAAACCACCAAAAATTTTCCAAATATTACCCCTGTTGAAAAATCATCCCCACCCTCCCAAAAATGCTAGCAATTCTTCCAAATAATACATTAACTTACCCTAGAAACTGTAAGTTAAATGTCCCTAGACCCAGTGGATCACTCACTAGAGCTGTTTGTCCCCTCAGGGACTATGAAAATGTAGTGAGAAGAAAATGGTTGACCTTGGCCAATTAAGGCAACGCACAACGATGGATGAAGGGGGCAGCCCTGACAGGGCTCTGCTTAAGGGATGTGTGCTGCAGTTTCATAGCCACAGTATTGTCTACAAATATTACCCCAGCTGACAGCTCAGGAGAAACAAAGTGAAAGGAGATACCAAGAAAAGAGGGAGAAAGCATGAGAGATTAATTAATTTTAAAAATGTGTGGAGTGAGTTGGGCCTCAGGCTCATGCACTATTGCCTGTCAGGCACCAATTGTACGTGACTATTTGTCTACAGCTTGACAAACAGGACAATGATGAAAGTTTCTGTAGGGGGCAAGCTCCTCTTCCCTCAAGACAAGTTACTAGCCTGTTACTGATATGTCCCAACAAATTAGGCAAAGCTATCAGGAACCTCTTAGTCTAGGGATTTAACCAGACAACGTTGTCCTGCCAGGTTTAACAGAAATGGATGCTCATGGTATCACATCCGCTTTTCCTCAGCTAGTGTTGTAGAGGTACCAATTAAAGTCTTGTAAAAATGTTTTCTGTGGCAATGGTTACACAGTTTCTAAAAGAGCAGCAGCACAAGGTTCATGGATTTTAGACTGAGGTAACATACAGCAGTTGCCATCTCAGAGGTGCAGGGCTCTCCCAGAACTGAACTGCTCATAGTAACCTTCCCATTAGAATCTGTTCACTGTTTCCATCTGATATTTTACTAAGCTGATGCCTGGAAAAATACCATTTCACAAACACGTCAGTTAGTTAAATGTCAGAAAGCCCATTTTGTTTAAGACAGAAAATTCCTAATTAATCCTAATTACCTCTCCATCTCACAGAAAAGAAGAGAATCAGAATACAGTCATTAATCTGTGTAACTAGCAGAAGAAGCCAGAGATACAATGCTGATCAGACAGCTGAAACAGGAGGAAAGAGAAATAAATGAGAAATTATCTATTTCTAAGGCTCTGGATTCTAGTTTTTCTCTCCATGACCATTGTGATGAAATCTTAAAGGATGTAAAAAAAGGATGAAAACAGAGGATTTTTTCAGAAAATGCAATTCTTCCCACACTAGGCATGATTAGCTGAATTCAGTGGTGATCCTGGTAAACATGACTACTGAAAATGTTATGAGACCACTTTTGATTCAGAAGCAGAAGGCTTTGGGCAGAACTGACCTGGGTTCTGTCAGATTCCATTAGTAAGTTTCCCTATATAATAAAGTCAGTGATTCCTTGTTTCGTAAGCATGAAAGTGAATTTACAACCATTTGAGGTGATACAAAGCTTAATGAGACATAGATTTTCATAAAGTTTGATTTAATCAGTTCAGGAAGATTGTTCTAAATAAATTAAGTGGTATGGAAACAAGTGTGGTTGGGATATTTAGTTTTCATTTTTCTTTTTCAAAGGGAAAAACTAGGTATTGTTTAGAAGTATATATGGAGTATTGTGTGGTTTTTTCCTATCCAGTACTGCTATAACTGGCATGAGGGTAACTATAACTTAACAGTAAATATGTTAAAGACAATTGCTTGGATTTCAAGGAGAAAATTACTGGATTGGTATAAACATAATATCATAGAATTCAGACAACCACCTAATTACATCCAGATCTGAATCACTATGCAGAAGCACATGTTTATTCTATATCTTCTGACAACAAAAGATGTCTTCCAGAGCAATAATGGAGAAAAAGTGACTTTTTATGACCAAAAGGCTATTTTTTTAACAATTTAATAATTAATGCCACGCTTAATTCTGACAATTTGATTGCCCACTTCTATCTCTGGTATTCTCATGCTATGTTTCAATACTGTTAAAATCACTGTGATGTCTTCTTTAGACAGTTGATACAGTTCCTGTTGTTTTATGCTGCTGCCCCAGAGTGAGAATTTGCAACCAAAAAATTTCACTTCATTTATTCGTCTATTGAAGCATTAATTTGCATGCTATTTTCCTCTTCCAATAAGTGAGAAAATGTCCTATAGAAGACTGCAGGGATGAAAATTCAGGAGTAGGAAGGGAGAATGGAAAGGAGGATTGAGGTAATACTGATAAAGGATTCGTCAGCTTGGTTTTTCTTGCAGAACCATAAAGTCCTTTAAGAGTTTAGCAAGCTAGTTTCAACCTTGAAGAGACTATTTTCAGCTCTACCAAATGCAAGAAGAAAGAAGCATTACCTGTTTTACAGAGGATAGCAGTGAACAATCTATAAAGACATATCAAGGAAAGACTAAAATTGCACTGATTTACAATCCAGATCTTGTGACTTTACAAGATCCAGATCTTTTGTTGCCTAGAAGAATAACTTTCCAAATAATATTAACATTGATAACATAAAGTTTTAGTAAAAACTTTCAGGTGCACAAAATACACTTATGTGCACACAGAGGATTGAATTTTCATAATTTCTGTGAGTTTAACTAATTAGTATATATATCAAGTATATCCAATGGGAGAAGGGTCGTCCTGGTTCCCCCCCTTGGACCTGCCCCATTGGGATTCTTAGCCTCATATCTTGTTATATCACCCAAGTGCTGGTGCAAAACAGGATGTCCTTGTTAGAAATTGTTTTCTTTGAAAGTGAAACCAAACAGAATTTCAAGGATGTGACATAATGTGTGAGAAAGGGTAACTACTGTTCTGAAGTGTAAGAAAGTGCTAGAAACTATACAGCTATATATTAAAAATCTACAAAACTACAAATAAATGCAAAAGCTAAAAATTTTTAGGCATCACATCACAATTCATTTCTAAATGAAAATGGAATTTGAAGAACAGAATAAGACTTCTGAAAACTGCACAAGAGAGAGCAGTACTGCCTTCTGTTTGCATTATTTTATGAATGGTATTTCCTTTATAATAAACAAAAATAACAGGAGAGTTAGACAAATACCTTCTTCTGTGTGATATGTATATGTAATGGGACACATCATATGTATATATAATGTTTCACTTTCACTGGTATTGGTAAGAGTTTGAGGAGGGGATATATGATCATGGGATACTGGTCTAGGCTAAAAATAAGAGAACAGAAGGCTATATATTATGTCTCAATAACAGCAATGAGACAAATAGAAGATGGGTGGGAGCAGTTCACTGGGTTTCCAGTAGTGCAGAACAGTGTGCACAGGGATGCAGCAGTGTAATGTCTGTACATAGAAACAGGTAGGAGTTACATTTTCAACATTGTTACACTTTAAATGATTTATTGTTGCTGACATTATTTGTGGTGATTTATTTGTACAACGTGGTTGAACAGCAATATCAGCATTCTGGGGCAATTTGCTAATGTGACATGTTTCTTCCTCTTCGTCTGCACTTTATTTTTTAATTAAGGTGGAAAAAATCATCTGTCACCACCAGTCTTAGTATGTAAAAATTTTATTTAGTGGACTACAAAATTGGTTTTATGTTATTCTCTGAGGCATATGTTCACCAGTTCCATTTTGTTTAGAAAAATGTAATGGCTTATCCATTCCTTGGTATATTTAAGCCTAGAAAATATACCAAGAAGGAGCTGAGCACTAGACTTTGAACATCTGGGGGATTATGAGATTTATACTGCTAGATTTTTTTTTCATAATTGAAAATCATATTCAGAGGGAGGATGAGAGAGTAGTTCCTAAGGATTAATTGGCTATGTTTTGTGTGTGTGTTTTGGCATTTCTTGTAGATGTACAAAGTGCTGGTGAGGACAGGAAAAACATTAGAAATTTAAAGAATTATGTATTTGTGGAGATATCTATTTGAATATGGCTTGATTCAGGACTGCTGAAAAGTCACTTCCTTCCACATTCTTCAGTTTTCTCAGATAAAAGTGATGATAATGGTACTGCCCTTCATTGAGACCTTAGGATAATAAATATTATAGGACCTAAAAAGCAAGCCGTAGAAAGATTCATCAGTCATATTGTGTCATGCCCATGGTGGAATTCACCAAACACTGACCTGCAGAGAGACTCAGCAAAAACCTCTATATTTATATTAAAGCACATAACATCAAGAGACTATAAAGCAGAGAGGCAGTGGGCTGTCTCTTAAGTTCAGTGTGTACAGTCATACATGGGTAACTCTACAGACTCCAAGTATCCAGGTTTTGACAGTACAATTCCTATGACAACAACTACGTGTAAAGACTGGTGAATTCTGCTAAAAAAGAGTGTTCTGAAGTATAAACTAGAACTCTAGTTGCATTTTATTTTCATTTCTATACCCAGAAGCCTGAATTTAAATCTTGTTAAAGAAATCTTTCTACTACTATTAATTCTTCCTGGCATTAGAAATCAAGGTGACTGAGGTATAAAGGAACAAATTTAAATTGCTTTCTTTCTTGTAAGTACAAGAAACTGAACTGAAGCATATATATAAACTCCTTGAGAGACTGATCTTGTTATAACTGAATTACTAGTGAGAATTTGTAACAAAATTACAGAATTTGCTTGACAGAGTTTCTTCTGCTGAATAAGGAAAGTTACACATTTTGCATCTCCCAGCTGAAAAAGAGTTAAGAGAGAGCAACATTCTGTGAATTTGGATGATCATCATCCTAACATTACTTCTGGTTTTTTGTTTTGAAAAATGTCCTAGTTATGCCTTCAAAATGCATTATCTATTGGCATCATTGCAGTAGTCATAAAATGAAATTTCCATGTAGAGCAGTCGTCCCCTTGGGTGCAGGATTCTGGGTCCACTACAACTGGCAAAGCTCTGGAGTAGAATTATTCGTTGTACTCACCACTGCATCAAACTTAGAGAAGTAGAGTGTGCTGAAGTAACTATTGCCAGTGTCATTAAATTTTAGGGAAAATCAAATGTTGTAACATGATCCAAGAACAAGAGAAAGGTAAAGTGTGAAAGGAAAAAAAGGAAAAAACTCCTTTAAGTTCTGTTGAATGTTTTGCCAGAGAAAATAATTTCCACATATATACTACACAGTGATGTTTTCCTATCATTAAACAATATACTGTCTGTTTTCCAGTTCCACACTTTTCATGTTACTATAATAGTTAGTTAAGCATTACCACAGAACTCTTGTTCATTCAAATTATCAAGAAAAAATCAACTTCTTTTGTAGATTCAACACATCTCCATCATTAAGAAGGTTCCAATAAAAATAATAAATTATCCAAATCAGAATTTACCAGTGACTTTTTCTGCATATTTGCCCCTGCCAAATCTTATATTTCCTGTAGATCCTGCGATTACAACTGCAGAGGTTAGTTTTTAATTCTTAAAATGATCAACAGTCGAGGACAAAGAATTCCTCATCTGGTTCTCTTGATCATGCTTTGCAGTCAGTTTTTGTTCCTTTCAATACACAGTAAATTAATTTTGAGGTTATTCCAATTATTTTAGTCAACATGTTCTTTTATAAAATATGAATTCGAATTCTGGATACATAAGAGAAACTTTCCCCTTTTGGTCAATAAAAAGAATTATAGAAGTTACATAGTTTGACTAGATACATTTTCTTCCAATATTGTTAATTATATCTCACTTGTTAAACTGGATATTAATCAAGTCTCATATCATCCAGTGAACTACTTCATCTAAGATTGAAACTGTTGAATTTGTAATGATGTACATCTTCTTGATTACACTTTCTAATGATAGACCAAAATTAACTCCAATTCTTGTCTTTGGAAATTACTAATCATAGAATCATTTAGATTGGAAAAGACCCTTAAGATCATCTAATCCAGCAACCCTAAGTGTCATGGCTGTATGTCTTTTAAATACATGCAGGGTTTGTGATTCCACCACTTCCCTGGAAAGCTTGTTCCAATGTTTCACAACCTTTTTAGTAAAGTTTTTTTCTAATATCCAGTTCAAACTTCCCCTGGCGCAACCTGAGGCCATATCTTCTTATCCTTCCAGTTTTTGCTTGAGGGAAGAGACTGACCCCCACCTGGCTACAGTCTTCTTTCAGGCAGTTTTAGAGACTGAGAAAATCCCCCCAAGCCTCTCTTTCTCCAGGCTAAATACCCTCAGGTTCCTCATAGGATTTCTGTTCAAGACTCTTCCCCAGCTCCCTTGCCCTTCTCTGGACACGCTCCAGCCCCTCAATGTCTTTCTTGCAGTGAGGGCCCAGAACTGAACACAGGATTGGAGGTGTGGCCTCAGCAGTGCTGAGTACAGGGGGACGGTCACTGCCCTGCTCCTGCTGGCCATAGATGTTTCAATAGTTTTGATTCTATAGTATTAATCATTTACATTATTTAACTTTATTGTTCTTTACCACTCAATTTTTTTTCTACTTTTAATAGAAAATAGCAATATACAGTAACATTTGTATTAACTGGTGTGTCATAAATCATAGAACATCATTTTATATGGAGCATTCAGGAATTTTCTACATAAGTATTGATTTCCATTCCTACCTAACAATATATGAATATCGATAGCAGAATTGTTAAAAATATCATAATTGTTTTAAAAATATTCCTAAAAGTTTTATTTGTAGTTTGTCTGCCTTGTTGTCAGAATTTACTGTTTCCAGTGTTTTTCTTCCTTAAAAAATCCTTTTAAACATTATCTTAAATTCATTTGTTTCTCACACTGGCTTTTTTTTAATTCATAAATTTTTGTCATTTAAGTATTTTCTCTATTTACAAAAAATATATCTATATATAGATGAAATGGCCTTAAAGTATGTCTAAACGTTTCTTTACATGAAAAGGTAACTGAGAATATATATGAAATTAATTTTTTTGAAAGTGTGAGTAACCTGGAGGAAAGAAAGGCATATTTAGCATTTGAGAATGACTGTTGCAAGAGTTTACAATTACTGCAGAGCGCAGAATGAAAATCAAAAATGAACAGTGCATTGGAGATATTTCTTGCAATGAATAACACAAAATTCAGCAAAATGCATATTACTGCACTCACCAAAGATCAAATATACAAATAGAATAAAAAGGAATGAGTGATTAAACAGCATTTTTGCTTTGAAAAATGCAATAAGAAAAGATAACAGAATACTTAGTAGAATGGATAATTCAGTAGTAGAATTCTAGGACATCCTAAGAGAACTACTACCTATGGAGTACGAGTGACTGCTCCACTTATCAACAGTGTTGATGTCCAGCTTTTGGTCTTATATTAAAAGATGTAGAAAAGCAGTAGAGATGAAAATAACAAAATTAAGTAAAATATTCAAAATCAGAACTTCTGAAGAAAAGTAGAAGAGATTTGGCTGATCCAGTCTTGCAAACAGAAGTTTGATAAGCACAGGGGTAATGGTCTTCCACTGTAGCTGTAAAAGTTTAATATTGCTCTCCAAAAATGTGTTTTCAGTGTTTCCAATATGTTATTTGGTATAAGTGATAAACATTATTTAAAAAATTATAGGCAAATATTGAGGAAAACTGTCTAATTATCCAAGCAAATAAATAGGCTATTGTGAAGATCTAAATTTTAGAATACAAATCACTGGACATTCTTTAAGAGTGGGCTGAGAATATTTGGCCTTACCTGAGCTCAAAAGAAGGGCCTGAATAATGTGTGGTTTTGTTAACAGTTTCTTGACACTTTCTGGAACAGGTTTCTTTTTAATATGGAAATACTACCAATGATAATCAAATACACATGAAAATCCAATATCTTTTCAAAGCTGTATTTTTTTGTTTTATGCTATGTCATCTCTTTAAAGAGTGCCTATATGAGAAAGACATTTCATCAGTCTTTATATGTTTCAATGACTGGCTACATTTCATACATATTAAAGTACAAATGAAACTTCGTTGACTGTCTACACTGGTAACAACAATGCGATATTTGTATCCTGCAGAACAAGATGAATCCTGACAGTACATTTACCTTTTCTAGCATATTTTTAGCTACTGGATGTGTGAATGGTTATAAGAAAGAAAATATTTGGAGATTTATCACTGTAATTGAATCTGAGGAAAGACAAATATGTGATTGGTAGAATTGTGTTTCAGTTAAGTGAGCAGTAGATACAGAGCCCTCAGAGAAGGAAATAAGCAATTTCATCGCTAACTGATAAATCAACAATATCTGTTTGCTCTATTGTGGGTGTGTTACAATGCAACAAATAAATTGTGTTCATTAAATATTTTCTTGGAGGATTAATGAGCACTGATAATAAACCATAGCGGCACAATGAAATGCACCACAATTATTTATCCAGTTGCGGTGGGAGGCTGGAGGAACAACCCATTGTTATAATCCATTTTAGCTAAAAAGAAGCCTCTTTCCCTCTAAATGTGAAGTTTTCCCCATCATTAGAGGGTACTGCATATTGCACCCTTGTTCTGTGTCTAGTATACAGAATATCTAAACAGCAATTGTGAGGTAAACTTTAAAAACTGGGCTTAATATGAAATTAGGCTTTATATTTACAGAAGAGGAGATGTAGGCCTATACTTTTCCTAATAGTTTATTTCATTTAAACAGAATAATTCTAAATGCTAAAGCAAAGTCATCCTGCAAATGTCATGGTTTATAGCTATGTATAGTAAATTCAGCCCATAATCTTGGGTGGACTTCTTGTTGTTTTACTTATAAATTAAAAAATAGGAATAAAAACTTCTTCAAATTTGCTAAAACTCCCAGATTATCTCAGATTTTGGCTGTCATCAGGCATCAGTACCATTTATTCATCAAGTACTGCCATCTTGTGGAATTAGAGTAATCAAAGCAAATCCTAAATGGAGGAAAAGAAATACATTTTTCCAACAGGATCTCCCACTGCATCACAAAAAGAAGACTAAAACTTATTTCTTGTACAAACATCATAACTGCACAAAAGTAAAATTATGGGATGGGTGTTTTGCACGCTTTGCCTTTGAATAGGCAAAATTTAGCCATGTTATGGACACCTGGTTTTCAGTGACCTTATTAGAGTTCATATCACAATCTTCTTTTTATGTCTTCACTTGCACCCAAAATACCACTTAATTACAGGACTGGTGAAAAGGCTGTCCAGAAACCTCATTAAAAAACCCCAGAAACCTGTTAAAAGGATGAAAGGAGTAATTTCTTAAGAGGAAAACCCTGAAGCAAATCTGGGAAACATTCAGGCAGTAACAAACACAGGAGGAAATATTTGGTGCTATCTGAATGCTTCAGCACAGCTCTCTTTACAATACTTCAGGCATTATTTCATACTGACCCAAAATGATAGAAAGACTTTTGCATTACCGTAGTACTGACATTTTCTGCATCAGAATATCTCCAAAATCACTAAGAAAAATGTTGATATGCCAATATTACAGCTACATCCATTATGGGAAGTACATCTCATTGTGACAGTTTAGGAATTAGTGTTGTTTAACAGAGAAAATATAACTACAGAAATCATTTAAGAAATTATATTAAGCAAGATTTCACACTATAAATCCATTCCGGCAGGAAATAGATGAACTCTTCTTAGTACTTCATCACCAAGTGACCCAGATTCTCAACTACATAGGCTACTAAAAAGTGTGTAATAAAATACAGAAACAAATTGGACATTAGGAAGGCTTTCCAAACCATCTTCAGAAAAAAAGATAAAAATTTCCTTAGAGACATTCTTCCGTAAACAAGGCTGGTCATTCATAAAAGGAGCTCTCAGTTTTGCAGTTACCAAAACTACTTACCATTTTTACACTAAGACATTATAATATAAGAGAATGTAGCAGCAGAAGAATTTTTCAGCCCACGAGACAAATGTCAATTTACAACTGTTCTATAATACATAATTTCACCATCTTTTTATTCTCTGTTTCAGTTTCTGTTGATGCAAAGTATCTGTGGAAAACTTTATTTTGTGTTGGCAGTCAACCGTAATTTCCAAGAAGGGCTCTGCATCCTCTTAAGCATACATTGTTAAAAAACCTTCAACTTTCTGTATACTACAGTATTTAGTTTTCTCTTATGTCTTAAAGTTATTTTTCCCTATTGAAAGCAAATTGTGTACAGCATGGAAAAACCATTTACCAAGTTTTTTCTCAAAAGTAGATGACTTCATAATGTCCATATCTAAAGTAATTATTTTCTGGTTTACTTGTTTGGTTTATTTAGACTTTGGTAGAACTGGCTTTTAGCCTAAAATACTCTTGAAGTTATTTCTCAGGCTTGAGATGCATCTCTGGAGTTCAATATCCTATTAAAAAATATTGCAATGACAGTTGTATTTTTGTTTAGCTAAATGACACCTGTTCTAAAATCTTCTAACGTAAACCATTATAGGAAAATTCAGGCTTGAAGTTCAGTAAAAACTGCAGTGAACTTTGTAAAAATAGACCTGGTGTCATCTGATTGGTCTTAGGCTTCTGAAATCCCGTAAGTTCACTCAGCAGTTCACCATTTTTAAGAACAGGATTTTAGATAATATTTAAATGCTTCTCTTCTTACAGTTTGCATGTGCTCCTGTGCTGAACTCCTGCGGGACTTGTGACATGTAACTACATCCACTGTTGTTTCAGAATATTTTACTGTGCTTGTACTATAGATTTCACACTTGTCTACAGAGACACAGCTATGTTTTAAATGTTGATTCTTCGTTATTGTCTTTTTATTAGTTTGATTTTCTTTAATATTTCTTTGCTATCAGTTGGATATTGACTTATGCGTGATGCTGCCAGTAGGAAAACAAACCAGCAAAAGAAAACAAAACCAACCCCCAGGTTTTGTACTTGGCCAGCCTTTGCTAGCAATTGTGCTTTTTTACAAATTCTAACTTGTAATTTTTCTGGCGTACAAAGCAGAAACAGTCAGAGACCAAGAATGTGAACAGCAATGCATGCTTCATCCTCTACTAGGGTTTCAAATTTAGAAGTGTGAGATATTTGCACAATGGATCAATGTCAAGGTACACGCATTTTCCCTTAATTGCAGTCATTCTGTGAACACCCTTTTGTAAAATCACTTCTGCAAGATCATCCATCTATTTCTGTCAGCTAAAAACTGTGGGATCCCCAGATCCCAAGCCAGCTGTGGTTGTTTCTGGCTGGTCTGCAACATTTTCCTGAGATATTTGCACTGAAGCGTATGCATAGTGCATGGACATGACCCTCAAAATTGTATTTAAGAATCTGCAGAACTCATGAACCAGATCTAATGGGACAAAAAAAATTCATGGAGTGTCTAAGGGGGTTTACTCCTGCAAAGGAGACCAAGAATTCCAGGTTCATTCCAGATCTGAGCAATCAGATGCATTCTTAAGGTACTTTAAAGTATATTCCTGGGACTTTGCTTTTTAGAAATGAAAAATAGGAGCAATTCTTTCTGTGTGAATGGGCTGACAAGGATCAAGACACTTTTTTCTGGATTTCAGAATTTGGGCTCCTGGCTGGAATATAGATGTTGAAGGTGTGTGCTAAAATAAAACAAACAAACAAAAAAAAAAGCATTAACCACAGCTTTACAGCATAAATGCTTTGAGTTTCAGATTTGGCAGGAGTCCTGTTACTTTTTTTCCTCAGGACCCTATCCCAGTGCACATTCATCCATCACACCATTTTTAACAGCAAAAATAATTAAGAAAGTGACAAAATGACAGTATCCCCCTGGATTCAGCACCGGCAAAGACTAAGTATTTCATTTCCTTAGAGGCACAAAAACTTATTGCCTGAAATCTGTTCCTTAGTATTAATTCTAATTAATAAATGAATAATTAATTGTAAGTGGTTTTAGGCTACAAATGGAGAAAATTCTCTTCTGTGTGAACTGCCAGTGAACCCACACAGATGACTGGTTTGCATTTGGTTTGAACTACTTTTAAACCAGAGCAATTAGCGAGACTGATTGCTTTCCATTTGAATTGGTAACAGGTCTTCAGTCAAAGCCTATGCATTTTCCTTCAACTTGTGTATTCATCATCACTTTGTAGAATTTTATACTGCCATGAATCATTTTTTTGCCAGATGAAGCATTATGGCAAAATGTGGCAATAAAATTTTTAGAGACATATTTGGGGCATAATTAGTATTTTGCCTGAAACATAATAGAAGAGGAAGGAAAATCTGAACACTCAGAGAACTCTCTGAGAGACCTTAATTCCTTAGAGTCCTGTGTAGCCACTCAGAATTACCAATAAATCTAAAAACTATTTTAACAAAAAGTCAATGTGTGCAGTTCAATTCCCCATTTTGAGGCAGACTGTTGTGGTGGTTCCAAGTCCCCAGAAAACCCTTTCCCCCTCATCCCACTAGGAAGCCCGGGGCTGGGGACCCCCCTGGAGCAGAGCCCGGGGTGGTTTGCCCTGTGGATGGGCCGGGCTTCCCGGGGGCTGGCTACCCTGTCACCAGCTGCCACTCTCCTGTCTTATCACCTTTAGGCTCCAGAACTCTGTACTTGATTGTACTATCCCCTGCCAGTCTCCCCTTCTCCTCCCCCTTCCCTTCCCAGTTGGTTCCTGTCCCCCGACCCCTCCCTGGTTCCTCCCCCAAGCCCATCAGTGATTGGTTTGTAATCCCTCAATAAAAGTCTGATGCAGAAGGTGCCCCAGGTCTTTCACCTGGGTGCCCAGAGAGGTGGTGGCACGGTGTCTCTATTATCCCGGGTGAACAAACCCTCCCCCCATACTCCGGCTCATCGGTTACAGTGACCACCGAAAAGGGTGGACACAGCCTGCGGTAAGGGGCGAGAGACCCGACAGCAGGGAACCCGCTCAGGTCGGGGACACTGGCTGTAAACGCCGTAGGGCTGCTGTCCGAGACCCTGGTGGGCAGCTGGCCGGCCCAAGACAACGGCCACAGCAGACTTCCCCTCCTGTTAGCTAAGTATGTTCAGTCCTTTAACACAGCGTTTTTGTATTGGTACCATCTGTTTTTTAGAAGAAAATTTTCGTCTGATTTCAAAAGTAGAGTAAACTTCCTAAAATTTATTCAGAAGGTAGTGCATCTTTATAATGCTATATGCACTGTTTGCTTATACTGGCTGAAAAAGCAGTCACTGTGCTTCTCTATTCCTTTCTCACCATGATGTCAGGGGACAGTACAACATAAGGATAGAAAAGACAAATCAGCTGGAATTTCTAATGCTTTCTATACTGCTAAAGTGCATGCCTGGCTAGGATGTGACATGTTTCACACTTCTTATAACAAGAACAGCTGTACCAGTTCTTCTCCTATCATTAGAAGAAAAGCACATAGCAAAATTTAAATTTTGAGGTGTTTCCTCTCACCCCTTTGACCCTCTCTTCTTCGAACTAACTTGATATCAAGAAAACACTTTAACTGTCATGGGGACAAAAGTATGAGAGAATCAGACTGACATACTCAAAATTACTGTCTTCCTCTTGCTGCTGAAGTTGAGTAGTCACACAAGAAATGTCAGTGTAAAAGCTTGGGAATTGTTATACCAGTGGAGCAGTTTGCATCTTGGAGCAGTAGAGGGGACTTTACATTCCTGGGCTAGCATTAGCTTTTCTCATTTTGAAATCTGGTTTTTGAAGGCTGTACAGTGGGGAGACTACAGAACAAATTACAGAAAATGTGCCAGCTTAAGTGGTGAAAAATATTTTTTTAAAGTGTGAAGAAAGAATGAAACAATGGAAGACAAATTCAAAAGGAGAACAATGTGTAAAGAAGTATACATAGGGTTAAGGCTTTAAAGTCAGAGTTGGTGGAATTCCACATGAATAATTCCCTTCAAGGAGCATCCTGCTACATCAGAATCTCATTAACTTTACTGATACTTCTAATGTTGAGACATAAATGAATCTAGGTTTTTATTAAATCATGATATAATCGCATATGGAATTATAGGAAATAACATTTTCTTTCTCAACTAATTATTATGAGTATAAAGGAAAAAGTATATAATGTAAATACAATAGACAATTCATGGGATAAAAATAAGAACCAAGGGACTGAATTTAATTGCTATTTTTAAAAGTCACTGATTAGTTGGTGGCCTTTGTTTTAGGAATTATTAATTGATTGTATGGGATTTAAGATGCATAAAAGAAGGGTTAAGAAATTCTTCAATGAAGCTGATGTAAAAGATAGAACTGTAAGGCAGTAATATCACCTACTAGGTAGGTTGAAGAGTTATTAGAATCCGGTGATTTTAAAACAGGCATCCAGAATGAACCGTGCTTATACACACACTTGCAGAAGACATCGATAGCTCTGTAGGAATTATCTTGATATATTTCACTGCAAATCTGAAGAAGTAGAGAAAATAATTCTTTGGAGGTTATTATTGGTTTGACCCAACAGGCTAGAAAAGGGAATTGTCTAATATCTTATTGCTGTTTTTGAGTCTGATGAATAATTCAATTATTTTACCTGAACTAAATCTGTCTTCACAGGGAACTTGTGGATTCAACATTTATGTTATTTTCAAAATCCCTAGGGGAGAAAGAGTATTCACCTTAATTCTAAACTAAACAAATAAAAGGTTTTTTAAATCTTTAGCTTTTTTCCCCAATAGATTATTGAAATAAAGCTAATGAACATTTATTTAGTGTATGTATCAACATGACACAGTAGTGGTTCTGTAATTACTTTCTCTTATTTTCTTTCTGTGTCCTTTTAGAGATCATCTACAGCTGGGTGTTTAATGAATTCCCATCTTTTGTGGCAGAAGACAGCAGGCGCTTCATCTCTCAGGAGACAGGCAATCTCTACATCTCCAAGGTGCAACCATCCGACGTTGGCAGCTACATATGCCTGGTAAAAAACACAGTGACAAACGCCAGAGTTTTGAGTCCTCCTACACCTCTGACACTGAGAAACGATGGTAAGAAAGGCATTGTTTCTGGGTACTACATGAAAGAAAACTACTGAAGCAAACATACTCTAATTAATTTAAGAACCATGATTTTATTGTTTTTCAGTATATGCATGCATTTTCTGCAGCAACTGGCAAAAGAAAGTTGTTCATAGAGGCAGTTTCTTTTAAAACATCCAGACATTGTGAAAATATTTAAATCCGCGAAGGCTGAGGTACAAACTGACACCTTTTTCTATATTTTTGTTTAGAACACTTACTCCACCTTGCTATTCTGACGTTCTGTCACTGACAGAAGCACATCCCCTTTCCAGACAATGTCTATTTCCTTAGGGCTCTGTTCAGTTGCCTCAATTCGAGTGGCCACTGCCACACTGACACTCTCAGGCACCTGAGACATCCACAGGGGGCTGGCAAATGTCACATGGGGCATACAGACCATCCTGCAGGATGCTAGGAGATCATTCATGCATTTGACCACTGTAGTTAAAGACAACACAAAAAGTTTCCCTAAATACACTGGCAGCAAAAGGAGGGTTGAGGAGAGTCTCCATCCTTTGCTGGGTGCAGAATGTAGCATAGTGTCAGAGGATGACAAAAGTCTGAAATACTTAGTGCCATCTTTGCCTCAGTCTTTAATGCCAAAACCAGTTGTACTCAGGATACCTAACTCCCAGAGCTGGAAGTTAGAGATGGGGATTATGGGGAGTGATATCCCCATAATCCAAGAGGGAATGATTAGTGATCTGCTATGCCAGTTAGACACCCATGAGTCTATGGGCCTGTACGGGATGCAACCAACAGTAATGAGGGAGCTGGTAAAAGAGCCCACCAAGCCACTCTCAATTATTTATCAACAGTCCTGGTTATCCAGAAAAGTCCCAGTTGACTGGAAAATAGCAAATATGAGGCCGGTCTACAAGAAGGGTCAGAAGGGCAGTCCAGATGCTAGGTTCCCTTTTGGGTCACCATAACCCCAGGCAGTGCTTTAGGCTGAGATCAGAGTGATTGGAAAGCTGCCCAGCAGAAAAGAACCCGGGGTTGCTGGGCAGCAGTGGCTGAACATGAGCCAGCAGTGTCAAGGTGGCCAAGGCAGCCATTGGCATCCTGGCCTGCATCAGCAATGGTGTGGTCAGCAGGACCAGGGCAGGGGTTGACTGTCCTGCTGTATTCAGCACTGGTGAGGCCACATCTCAGATATGTGTCCTGTTCTGGGCCACTCACTTGAAAAATGGGAGATTAAGGTGCTGGAGTGAGTCCAAAGAAGGGCGCTCAAGCTGGTAGAGGTCTAGAAAACACATCCTATGAGGAGTGGCTGAGGGACCTGGGATTGTTTAGCCTGGAGAAGAGAAGGCTCATGGGAGAGCTTATCACTGCCTGAAAGGAACTTACAGAGAGGTGGGTGTCTCTACTGCCATATCTCAATGGAAGAGAGAAAATGGACAATATTTTCCACCTTTCCAAGGTGTTCCACTTCCAATTATGCTTTCTAGTTCCTCACAGCAATTCAGCATACATGAATCCATACCTACATAAATCAGAGAGAGAAAGAGAGAGAAATTTTTGAGAGTTTTCTTTTGTCTTGCTTATAGGTTTTTCTCGAACTAATACTAGTGCTATGCTACAAACACATTCCAAAAGCTGGATTTAAACACAGATTACTTAGTTTAATAAAATAAATTAAAAATATGTTCACCAATTAGAATGGAATTAAGTTAATGTTTATTTGTTGTGATAAACTTAAGTTTCCTTCTGCATAACATGTAGCCTCTGCAGCAAAAAGCTGGTACTGTAATGCTTCACTTTCTATTTTCTTTTGCTTGTATAGTACTTATGTTAATTATTGAGTTTCAGGTGTTTAATTTTACTGACTTAACATAGTGAACTTGATATTTTTTATAAAATTAATTTTTTTAACATTAAACCCTCCAAACATTGACTGCCTTTTTAATGTTTGGGGTCTGAAAAAAATAGAATTTTATTGTCATATTTATTATCCATACCTTAATCTATTTATTCCTTATGATATTTCTTCATGCTTTTATTTAGTTCCATCTTATGCAGAAATTCAGCCGATTAATTATCCATCTTGTATTGACAGTACACAGGCACACAATACACTGTAAGAAATTGAGAGAGTAAATAAGGATAAAGGCAGCAGTCTACATCACTGAGTTAAGAAAAAAAATCTATGAAGGAAAACACTGCAGATTTTTTTAAATGTCAAGTGGGTAGTAAATACCAGCCTCCAGCAAATTTGTGTTTCACGGCTGGCTGTCACACCACTGTGATAATCCAGCTTTCTGAACTGTGCAGGAGTATTGGGGAAGTGTTTGCACATAGATGAACAGCTCCTCTACAATTTCCCAGTTTCCTGACTCATTTTTTCACACACATGAATTTCTACTAGGCTTCCATGCCTTAATTTTAATCTGTTGGGATTTATGAAAAGCTCCTTTCTTGTCATGGAATTCTTTAGCATTTCTTAGTAAATTGCTTGCTTTCCTGTGTGACTGAACAAGTTTCTCAGTGAAGAGATCTTTCTACATAACCTTGCAGTCTCCATAAACTTACCATTAAAAAAAATATTAAGGAAAATGCTAAGTGCTAAATCATATTATCTGGGATATCTGTCTGGTTCTACCTTCTACACATAATGAAATAATATGGGCCTTTTAGTAACTATCTGGGATTATAATAAAAAATTTCCATTAATCATACTGTACTTTTTCATTTTCATACAAATGGCCTTAGGTAATATTACCTTGTCCATTGACAAATATTAAAGGGTGATGGCAACCTTTTTTAAGGATGCATTCATTATGTGCCAAAATACAGAATAACTGCTGAAAAGTAGTGCTAACTAGTTAACGAGAATTAAAGTAATTTATGGAGCAAGAAACAGCTGGGAATAGACCCCAAGAGGGAAGTGAGGATTTTAAAATGGCATCAAAACAAACATTGAATTATCTGAAAATACACTCAACTCTGTGTTTGCTGAGTTGTGTTATATGATTTTTGAGTTTGGCTTTTAAAGCATTTCTGTTATAAAATTACTTGAATTACATTGAACTTTTCAAATATTCACTTAGGTTTAAAAATAAAACATCTTTCTGAGTTCCAATGGTTGGCATCACAACTGACATTACCCTAAGCAGTCAGCACATTTGTTAAAAACCACAGGAAGAGCTTGTGGTTTTAAACAGCTTTTACAAATTGCTCTATATAAATAAAACAATTTATATAGTCTGTATTCTGCAAGCATGTATATCATTAACTCAAAAATACCCTAATTGATTTATTTATCATCATTCTCTGATTTTGATGTATATACAGTACCTATGCCCAGGGGACTAGATAGCTTGTGACAAAAACACTCCAATGACAACATTGGTCTCTATCTACCTATGAGAAAGAAATGGAATAATATTGATGCATTCTGTCAAACTCTGCAAAATTGTAAGAACTTACTGGGATTTTATTAATCTTTTATTTCTTCTGTGATGTGTCTCAAAGGGGAGCTTAGCTGCTTGATATGTAGCAAATTAAATAAAAACATCAAGAAGTCCTTCAATGGATTCTGAATAAAATGAATACATCATTTATTCAGATGTCCTTGACAATCAGTCATTTCATATAATTCAATTTCACTTCAAGCTGGGTTATAAAAACACCCTAAAATTCTGAGGAGATAAGTTTCATCAGGAAATAAAAATAAAATATGCATCATATCATTATCTGCCTTTTAATGCATTATGAACTTTGAGGAATTATTTGATGACTGTTTACAAATAATAAACAGCTTTGCTAAATTGTATCGTCGCAGGCTTGGATGCTGATTGGGAGCAGTAAATTATCTTGACTCATAAAAACAACAGAAAGTCTTTTCAAATTTAGGAAATAGAAACCCAGGGAATGTAAAACATTTGATGTTTGAGAGCATAAGACAGTTATTTCAAATTCACACATATTTATTCCAGTTTTTCTTGCTTTTTTATTCTTCTTATCTCTTTTTATTTCTTTGGAAAACTTGTTAACTTTAGCATTATTACTGTACAGTAGGGAATTACGTAATTCTTCATTCTAGCTCTGTGCAGTTACTGCATATTAGCTTTGCTATGATGAAATTTCCAGGGTAAAAAAAAAAAAAAAAAAAAACCCCAAACCTGGACAATTTCAGACATCAGAGGATACTTTTTGCTATGTTCCATTAGAGAAAATTAGTCTGACCTCCAGAGGTCAGTCTGTCTGACCAGACATATTCTCATGAAACTGATTTTCAGATTTTTTCCATGTCTTCATAGTCTGTGAACCCATGAACTGAATTTTGTCTGTCCTCAGTCTTTTGATTAATTCAATGTCATTTATAGTCTCACATAATGATAGACCATTCAGTTATCAAGGTATTAAGGATGTACATTTCTAACTTTCCATTATGAAATATGTTCTGCATACGCTTCTTGAGGTTAAACTCTGGGATATGTTGCTTGAACATCACTGGGGTATCTAAAGATCTCTTTACCAGCATGAAGGAAAATTTGAAAGAAGTCATAACAAATTCCCAAATAATAGAAATCAAGCAATAAAAACAGTCAGTGTAGCATAATAAGGTAATAAATAAAGATAGAAGAAAATTGACAGTTTCACTGACTTAGCAGCACCCATCCCTGAAGAATGTTGCCAGTTGTTAATTAATTGACAGCTAGAATTAAAAAAAAAAATGCTTAAAGATAAACTCTAACATTTTTGACCTGACAATCTTTGCCTTACTCTGTTTGTTTTGTTTTGTTTTTATTTTTTTCCAACTTTCATTAGTAGTTTTGTCCTCTAATGTGATTATTCATATGGAGCAGAATTCTAGAAGACAACAAAGTACACTTGAATTGTAATTGGGGTTCAAAGTACATATTCAGCTGTGACTTAATTGTGCTAGGTTTTCTGGAATTTCCAGCCTTGTAGGCTTCCTGCTTCATCTGGGTTATATTGTAAGGTTTTGCGGTAACATTTTCTCTTTGAATTGTGCAAATCCATAAAAACTGTCCAGAAACTGTAGGAACTCTTCTTACTCAGTACTCCAGGGCAGGAATCAAACCTGAAATAATCCTGCTTTGATTTTTTTTTTTTTTTTTTTCAAGCAGAGACAAACTGTCTGGGCAAAATCAAGTTTGTTCTTTAGTGGTATACAAAGATTGATAACACTGACAGAGACATGAATGTATGCAAGGCTTGCTCCAGGGGAAGGTTGATAAAATGGCAATGTCCCTGGACAGCCATTAACCGGTAGTAAACATGTCTCTCCTGTAAAATTGTAGTGAGATACTGTAATGATGGGTCACTATGAAAACTGAAAATAAAAGTCTTCCCACTCTACTGAAAGCATATCCTGCATGGGTTACAGGTATTTTGAACGTCTTGTCTCTTTTGTTCTGCTCTTGTGCCAAGGTCCTCCTGCAATGTTGTAAAAATAATAGGATGAAAATCAGGAATGAGAAATGTCAGTGTAGTCTTATTTTAATTTAAAAAAAAAAAAAAAAAGGAAGGACATACATAGAATAGGACGGGGAAGGGTTGTTGGTTTTCTTTAAGGGTTTTTTATTCCCAGAATAGTAACATTTTTTTTATTTAGATAATCTTTTCCAGTTAGCAACTATGGTCCTTAACTATAGGCAAGAAAATCGATAGGTAGGCAGAGAATTTTATAGAGGGCTCCAATACAGTAAACCTTTTACAGAGTGTTTTATAGGGATTGTAGAATAGTTGAAGAACATTCTCAAACAGCACACAAAAGTTCAAATACACTATTTGTAAAAGATTTAATCTAGAAATGTAGAGAGAGAAAATAACTTGATATGGTCTTTTGGCAATATGAAACTGCTCAACCCAGGGGACTATCACAGGAGGAAAACAGGGAAAGGTTTGGAAAAGATGTCCCAGGATTCAGTGTAGAGCCACAACTCTACCACTGAAAAGTTTGCGTTGAGTTTAGTCTTAATTTGAGCTCTGTTCAGGTAACCTCTTTAGAGGAGTTTTAATTGATAAGTTTTCCCATTATTTTATAGAAACACTGCATACTGGAAATGCAGTGGTTGCTTTATTTAATTAGCTAAAATAGCTCATGATTCTAGCCGTGTAGTATCTTGCACATCTGCACAGATGTTTTCTTGTTTCACTCCTTCTCCTCATGATTTATGAAACTTGCATAAAGAAAGAGTTAACTGATCCACATATAGAATGTACAAACCCCGAAATAATTGAACTTGAAAAAAATTGTTCCTCTAAATTCAAGTCAGGGTTCGGAATGATGTTTTATTGAATCATAACTATTAAGATTTCAGACAGAAGTATGTTGGTAATATTTTAATTCTTGGTGATTGAATTCAAATTTGTGCAAATTGATAATGAAAGTAACCTTTTTAGCTGTAAATGGTTTCAGATTATGAAGAATGGTCCTGAATGTTATGTATCTTAATGTCTTAGATACAAATTCACCAGTGACTGCTGCTCTGCAGTCATAGGGTGTGGCATAATAATCAAATAAAAATTACTTGTCAGTTTGAAATTCTTGTCAGAGTAGTGAAATAATTTAATTGTGAACAGCAGGAGTTTTGCTTGAAGTTAGAACTACGGCAAGTATGTAACAGGGTGATTTGTTTCTGTTGGGTCTAAAACAATAGTTATTTCAATAGTTGTTTTTGATGACAGAGAAATTTTAGTCTTAGTTTGATCTTTTCATATTGAGGAGATAATAGGTTCTTGTTTTTGCATGGTTATATGAGCAGTCTCAATTGAAAAATATATTTCTTATTTAGGAAGCTCTTTCCAGTTAATTAGATACAATGAATATTAAAGCAACACTATTCTATGCAGTAGTGTTCTAATTGATCAGAAGCAAAGGAAATACTCTCTCTGAACATACAATAGCTTTGACACTTCTGGTGCCCAGTTGAAAAGGGAGTATTTTGTTTTCATCCTGTAAAATAACAGTGCAGGTTGCAAGAAAAAAAATTAAGCCTAATGCCATATTTGAAGTACAAACAATTAGGTAATTTACTGTAGGAAAAATGAGATTTTTAGAGAACTGTGAACATTTCATCAGGAAGATAATTACAAACCCCATAAAAATTAGATCCTCCTCCTAATCACTTAGATTAAATAATAATTCCCGGGTTTCTGAATATCTTTTGTAAGCCTGTCCTGGACGAATATCAGGCAATTGAGAATGAGAAACAATAAACATTGGCCAGTGATGCCTAAAAGAAAGCTGCCATGTATTTCTTGTGCCACGTTCAATACAATCTCCTTCCCTGTAAAACCAAAATGGAACAAAAACCCCCATGGCATCTCTTTTGGTTTTCGTTGACCTAGGCCTCCCAAGCAAGATGGTATGTTCACTAGTGTAGCGAGTCCTTTTTTTTCTTTATGTGTACGGCTGCTCGGAAAAGTTATCTATATACCTAGTCAGTGAAAACGTTCAGGTTTTTGTGTTTAGATACAACTATATGTGCAGAAATCTTCATATTGGAATGTAGTATGCAAGCCATTCAGATGTCCCCACTGATCTCTGAATGTCCAGTGGGTGAAGTTTGGTTTCATTCACTACCAGATGTGCTGCATTTAGAAGGAGAGCTTAAATGTCTCTTTACAACAATGTGGAAAATTTGATGCAGTCTCAGTTATTACTCAGTGAAGACTTTTTTACATGGAAAAAGACTGCAGACTTGGTCGTAGTTACTGCTTGACATCTTCAAACACAGGTAAACAGAAATCTCCGCAGCCCAATATATGCACTAGAAATTTTGAGCTCTCCTTCCAAGAACTAAATATTACACCACTCTTTCCCTCATTGTTTATTCTGAGACTCTCTCATTGTTTATGTGTCTATAGGTTTTGAACTTAGTTCCTTTTATTTCAGTCATAAAACACCTGTTTTCAATTGAAAATTAAGTGCTTTTAGTTGTTTTTGAGGTTCAAGAGAGGCAGAAAGCTCGTTTGTATGTATGTGGCATTTAATAGTTAAAAATAATATATTTCAAGATAGTAATATCATTTCTAGAAAGGGCTTTCTAGACAGTTTGGAGTTCAGTAACTGACAAACTAGTGAATCAAGTATGAGTAAAACATGGATTTTAAAGTGGTAAGGGTAAAGTTATGTTTAAATTTTAGTTAAATACTTTGTTTCTGCTAAATGTGACTTTATTCTACCTTTATTCCTCTATAATTAGAAATGCATTAAATACATCCCCTAGTTGTAAACTAATGAAGAGTTTATTCCCTTCTAGTGCTGTATTAATTATGATATTTTTTCCAGACACTGAATTACCAATTTTTCATTCATATTAGGATGTATTCCAGTAAAGACCCCTTTCCATCCAGTGATATGCAATAGGATTTGCTCTCTAATGTACAAAAACAATGTTGGCACTTCAGTATTAATTCAGTTTAGTGCTTAGCTCAGTGCATTACAGAATGCAATTTCACATGAATATTTTCAGGACTTCTCAAATGATAAATTTATAGCTCAAGACTTGGCTGAGAGATGTCTCAGTGGAAGGAATGCTGGGGACAGTTATCTTAAAACAACCAATCCCACACTAAGTTTGTTGGGACTTACAGCAGATGCTAGTCCTTCCATTTAGAATAAGATTAATAGCAGGTGAGTCAATAAATTCTGCCCAATGCATTTAAAATCTCTGCTGCAAACGGGATACAATGGTGGGTATCATCATTATACTTGAATTAATTCAGCCTGTGCTGTCAATTTACCATCATTGTAAATGTGTGTATTCAAGGTTCTCCCAAGTAAATGTCCGGAGACATTTAATGGTGCAGGTCTTTAGGGACAGTGTTAAGTATTCATTTGCCACAAAGGGACCCACTCCTTAGACAACCACAGTTTTCATCAGATCATAGATAGGAGAAGAAACGATACATGAACATTCTGTAAGCAATTTCTTAGGCAAAATTTTCTTTAGTGTTTAGATACACATTCACACAACAGATAATCATTACAGTGTGGTAAGATACTCAACTTTTGATGTGTAAAATTATTAAAAAATCCTTATGCAGCAGGACAAGTTCATCACTTCTCAAGAGGTTTCCTAGAAATTGAGAGGAACATCCAAACTAGTTAGAATCCAAATTGTATTTTTTTTAGGGCTCTGTCCAGGATGTAAGAAAACCATGTCAACATTCCTACACCATCTGATTAAGACTGGGGACTTCCTTGTGCAAAGCTCTCAGATGATCACTCTTAGTCACTGAGCTGGGAGGGTTTTATCATTTGTAAATGAAATTATGGCAAGTATCAATCCATGCCTGACCTTTCTTCTGGGCGCAGGAAATATTTGGCTTTCATTTTCTCCTTAGCACTCTGATGATTTTTAGTCAGGAATCTTAGAAGCTTTTCTATCTACTGTCTTAAATGCTTACCAGCCACTTATTCAAGTACTCCCTGTGACTGTTCCATTCAAAATTAGGCTCCAAAGGAAGTTAAAGAGCTATTACTGAAAGAGTATGTAACAAACACAAATCATTTTAGCTGAAAGGATTTAAGGAGCCTTCATGTTCTGGGAGATCCAAGAGGGTAGTTATTATCTGGAAGATTAATGAAAGAAGTATTAGCCTCTACACAGCTGAATAAGAGGATGTGTCATGATTTCTCAGCAGTCTGATTTTTTTCTGCCCCCATGAAGGAAAAAAATCTTATTGTATGCATACTGTCATACTGTCTCAGTTTTTCCACATTCTTCATCTGAGATTTTATAAGTTATGGATTGGCAGGCTAAATGAAGAGGTTGAGCAGTTCTTTGCAAAGAATTAATGTCTGATATCCTGTCTGTAGCTCTTTCCCTTGTTCTTAGCTGAAAGGACTGAAAATCAGAAACTGATCTTTCTTCCTTATTCCATTCTCCATTTTCATTAAATGGCCTGTAGTGGATAATGTAAAGAATTTTAGCTGCAGTAATATCAGTAAATGTTTGAAATTTTATTACATCTATTCCTGTGATATGTGAGCACCTCAAAATCAATATTTATCACATTATTGTGTCATCTCTGTTTTTTCATTGAAAAATGAAATGCAGACATTATAGCTTAGGGTTCATAAGACACTGAGTAGCAGAGTGTAGAACTTAAGTCACAGATTTGCAGTAAAGTTGGAGGAAAACTTGTTAAATTAAACCCCTTATTAAAAGTAAACCTGATTTTCTGAATACTTTTTTTTTTTTGTACCTGGGCTGGAAAATAATTACTTTGTGATAATTGGATCATTGTAAAAAAATATCTGAAGGAGGTGTCTCTTCAATAAATATTGAGGTCTCTTTCTGGCCAGGTGACTAACAAGCCATTGATTCTAACAAGGTCAAACTGTACTTTGTCCTGGGATATGCTCAATCATTTAACTCAGTGTTCTCTTTGGTAATCAGGGACAGACAGAAGGATAATTAGCTTTTAAATCTCCCCCAGCCAAGAAGACCCTGCCTGAAAGGGCAGAGACCCAAACACTAGAAAATTTAAGGTGGAATGATGTATTTCAGAATAAAGCCCAAGGATAAGATTTCCTTAAACAAACAGTAAAGTTTGGCTTTTAAACCCTTTTCTAATCCAAGACCAAATTTCAAGATATGATAAACTCGGTTTATTTTGAAGAGGTGTGTTTCATATCAATTACAAATTCAGTACTTTCATACCCAGATCTGAACTCAGTTGAAAGACAAAGCTTGTGAAGTATGGGGTGCAGTAAACTAAGCAATTAGCCTAAAAATAGTGAACAATGGGGGTCAGGTCTTGAAAGGTAAAGGATTTTCAGAAAGGAGATATTTTCACAAGAAGGCAGAGCACAGCAGCATTGAGAACAGCATCCCATTGCTCTGTAATGCCCAAACCACGTGAGCTCTGTGATTTGTTAGCCACTTGAAAATCGTATATTATGTTTTTATTCTGTGCTGATCAATTTTATTTATTGCCGTATTTCATGTTTGATAACTGGATATAAAAAATGACTGAGAGGATTTTTATGGCCTTAGCCAAACCTCCATAAGACAGTCATGTATATAAGCTGGAGAGAGATTGATTCCAGTGCACATAGCTCAAAGCCTCAATATTTCTTAAAAGTTTGGGTTCCTTTTAGCATCCAAAACAAATGAACAAAAACCTTTATGGAAATGCAGGTGGTGGTGGTTTTGCCGTCACTGACTCATAGTGACCAAAACAGAAGCTGGAACACTAAAGAGCCTAGAGGCACCACAGCCATAGCAAAGCAATTATAGTGTAATATGAGAAGGTAAGGCCTTAACAATTCCCTTAATATCTATACAACTGTAACGGCCTTCATGGTCTCAAAGATCATAAATAATAAGGATGAAAAATATCCCCCTGCAATACTAGACTTTTGTTTCCTAATTTTCACTGGGACACCAAACAATTGCTCAGTAATTTTTGTACATTTCCAGCCAGTTGCTGCAGGCATGTAGGGTAGCAATAACCTAGAAGAACAGGACGTGGTACAAAAGATCAGTCATTCAGCATTTCATTAAGAATATGAAATGGTGGCATGACATGCAAAGAGCATTCAGTACGTGTAAAGATTGCACTTACCAAAGGGACTCAATGTAAGTTAAAAACATAAGATCTGAAAGATAATATTGTCCCTCAAATGGGTACAGATGTAATGTATTATTTTAAAGAAAAGAATAATTTAACCCTATTTTAAGTTTGGTTATTTTCAGGACTAAAAAAGCAAATGTTAAATACTATGTGATAACACAATTATTTTCCAGAGGAAAGCCTTACCCAAAAGCAAAAACACCCTGTTCTTAATTTCATTGAAGCACAAAACCTGTCTGTGGATGTGAACAGTCAGCAGATGCCAGAGACTTAAAAGGAGCGCCTCAGGAATATAGGGCTCCATCATAAAACCTAAGTGAACTGTTTTCAGCAGTGTTCACTGCAGACTCACTAAGGTAACTTAGGAGATTCCTCTATCAGGACTGAAGTTCTTGTAATTGATGTTTAAATGTAAGAAATTTGAGAAGAAATATTGACACAACAAATAATAACGAACCTCCAAGGCCCAGCTTTTGTATGGAAGGAAGCAGGATGTACTATTTTCCTTCACTGAGCCTTAGGACTAGGAGGAAGGTAGTTTGAAAAGGTGGGGTTGTTTCATAAAAAGGGACTTGTAAGACCATCTGAGGAATGACAGACCACTAGGTCTGACTTCTGTGTCAAGTGTGTTGATAGAAAATACATTAAAAGATATGATCATTAGAATTGTATTTATCACATTATCATACAGTAGTCTTACCACGTAGTCATAGGCTGTTGAAGAAAATTCTTAGAGGAGATGGAAGTACAGCCTCGTTTTCAATTAAAGGCAGATTAGAAAAGATCCAGCTATTGTAGGAGTATCTAAACAGTTTGGAGAACTGAGAGATTATCAGTGAAGACATTTCTGGGATTTCACCATTCAACTCATAAGCTATCTGGAAACAAGATGAACAGAGAAGCAGAGAGATTGTTGATATAGAATTGTTCAGAATTTTAAAGGTTGAAACTAACCCTGAAGAACAGTAAAACAATATTGTGATAACAGAAATACAGTGGATAGGCGATAAATAATGTCACCACCAACAAACTTGTATAATACTAAAACCTAAAAATATAATACCTTTATTAGATATTATCAGCAAAGAGATTAGGGTGCCTAACATAAACTCCAGTACAAAACAGCAAGTAGAACTGAATTTTGTGAAACAAACAAAAAATTTCCAAGGAAAAAAATAGTGCAATAGAAAGATCTACATCTTCATTATTGCTGTGCAGTTCTTATCTTCACATGCCAAAGTGATAGAACAGAATTTGAAGAGGTGCCACACAGGCACTACGAATGTTTATTAAAGATTCTTTGTAAGGACGGATTAACAGTCTGGGGTTTTTCAGTCTGTAAAAGACATATTTAAAAGGAAATATGATAGGTATCCTGTAAAACCATGTAATTGGTTAACTGAGATAAATCAGAAACCAGTATTCATAATCACAAAAAAAATCAGAAAACGATAAATGAAGTCACAGGAAGCGTAACTAAATTATGAAATTTATTGATGTGTTACAAAGTAGTGGGAATACATTTTTATGATATATTATACTAGTAATCATTTCTAGGCTAAGGAAAATTTTAATTGACTATCATTTTTTGATGGCCTGGCTTTATTTTAATACCGAGGACACACATGTTAATTTTTTCTATTAAAAAAAAGATTCATAAAGTAATGTCAAAACACTGATTTAGTTATGTCTGGAAGGAAATGGGTCAGTATTGCTAGCACAAGTAATACTTACAGGATTATGTTTTTTAAAAAGAAATCTGACACCTATAAAGGTACATTATTTGTAGAATTATGTTATTCTAAATAAAAGCATTTTATGCTTTCTGCTTCTGTCATTTGATTCACTTATGAGACACGTTTAGATGTTCTAATTAGACTTAAACCCCTAATGAAAAGTTCAAATGCATATATGCTGAGACTTCCTCCCAGAACCAAGCTTCAGGAGCCTGTGTGACAGTGGGAACATGAGAGCAGAGTCTCACTGGAAACTCCAGAGCCCCCTAAGGAACATTTGAAGGGCTAGGAATGTATGTCTTACAATGCAGTCTTATGTATTGTTTTTTGCTCTAATAGGTTGTGGGTTGTTTTTTCATCTATCTCTGCCAGCTGTTCTTCCCTCAGCTGTAAATCTCATACTCCTCTACTACCATGTTTCTTCTTAGGTTCATTTCCTTTCTTTCTTGAATAAGAGATCTCTTTTCTCTCCTTCTTTTCCATCTCTTGTTGCTATTTGCTTGCTTTAGAGATTTTTGGATAATCTTGACTGATTTTTATAGATTTAGATAAAACTTGTCTTGTTGATACTTTTTCAACAAGTCAGATTTTATCCAGTTTTCCTTATCTAAATATCCAAACAATTCTTACTTTGTTAAATATAGCCTTTTGTTCCTGAGTATTTCCTACCCCCATAACTCTTAATTCTGTGTAACCAAACACAGCTGTTACAGCCATATTCTTCTCCTGACGTGCTGATTATACTATTTCCTCCAAGTGGCATCAAATACAAATTTCCCACCCCACCTTATAAATCATACCTCCATTTCCCTACTGATTTCTCCTTTCCTAAGCTCTTGTGATCCTCCAAAGCTGCCTATCACCCTACAGCAAATATAACGCCAATAATTTCTATTTTTATATTTTCCCATTCCTGAATATTTCCCCATTTCCTAGAATGTTATCTTAAAGTACTTAAAATGTTGTCCTGAAAAAAAGTTATCTCCCAAATTAAAATTCTCACTGAAAATGACATAACTGAATTTTGCATGTCTACTATCTGTGTTTGTATCTGTGTACACAAAAACTCCTACATAATTTGAGGGTTTTTCTCTGAGTTTAGAAGGTTCTCAGTCAAACACAGCATGATCTGTTTATTTGTCATAATTGTCACTGTGCTGGTGAACAAAGATTTGGTCCATGAAAATTCTCACTCTTCTATTCATTGCTCACTTTAATCTTTGAAATTTAAATATTAACCCAAGTTTGAAAAAATAAATCCTTTTTTTAAACTGAATGTTGTGCTGCTGGTAAACTGAAGAGCATTTTAGTGCATATGTACTGGATCTAAGCACAGCACATCAGATCAAATGTGGCTACCTCCATCAATTACCAGCTTTACAGCTGGGCAGATTAAAAAAGCAAGCCATAGGTCTTTCTGTGATAATGGAAAACTGATGATATTTCATATTTTAAACATTCATTATTTTCCAGGTGTGATGGGGGAATATGAACCAAAAATTGAAGTCCATTTTCCTTACACAGTTACAGCTGCAAGGGGAACTACTGTTAGGATGGAGTGTTTTGCACTTGGAAAGTAAGTACAGATTCTTTCATAATTAGACATCATTGTTTATTAAGATGAGACATGCCTAACTTGTGGTTTCATTATTTTGCTAAATTTTATTTTTACAGACAGTCCTTACTGCACTCTCAAAATAACCAATTGACTAAGTAGCTAATTATGAACTCCCTGCCCAGCCATTTCTGTAGTCAGAATTCAGTCAAGTTAAAAGACTCTCTGTTGAAATGAAAACAAAAACAAGAGAAAAGATGTTTTAATTGAAAATTTTACTAGACTCACACTCATTTGTTCATTGGGATACTATAAACCAGTAAATTAGAGATTGTTCTGTCAAAATGTCATGTTTGGAGAATAAATAAATATTAGTGGAGTTTTCTCCCCTCCCCCACGTGCAAAATTTATACATGAAGCTAAGAGCACAATGTCTTAATCATGTCCTAACACACTTTGTGGCAGTGCCTACTCTATAGTTTCTACCTGACCTAATAGCATTAGTACAGAATGGGAGTTTGCTATTCATGTCAAGGGATTTTTAGATGTTTGTTAATTAAAGAGTTTAGGGAGAGAAAGGTGTGAGAAACTGAAACTACAATTCCTTCTATGCAGTAATCAGATTACAGAATATAGGATGAAATTGATAACATTTCAGTTTTGTGGTTGTAGTTACTTAAGTTACTATTATGATTGTTTCCAAGAATAAGTTTGGCAAGGTTATATATATATATAGCCAGGCAGAACTAAGACTCAATTCTAGTGATTCAAGGAGATTCTTTCTTCTTCCCATATATGCTGTTAAAAATGGTTATTCCTTCAGTGATGTTTTTCTAGAGACATATTAAAAATTATAACAGCTAGCATTCTTTCCAAAATACCTTATTGAATTCTGTGTGGTGTGTTGAAAAAAATCTCACTGTATTGAATTCTTTCCAGTTCCTTTTCATAACAGTGTTCCTTTTGGACATCTTGCCCTAGTCTCCAAAATTACACTGCTAAATATCACACATCCTGCTTGCTTTTATGGTTCATGGCTTATCAAAAATCATTCAAGTTTCTCACAGCCTGGCCTTGATTAAAAAATAAGGGAAGGATTTGTCTTTGTAACTTCCTTTGGAGGAACTTCACAAAAGAGTTAGTCTGAGAAATACTGTATCTTACATACCAATTCTTCTTATTTACCTAAGGAAGAACAAAACATAAGAGGTTAGGAGTTTTAAGACAACAGTCTGTTGTCTTGAGGATCATTCCACCAGCTTTGTCATCAGGTGTGGTTTTCCAGAGTGACTTTTCAAAGCCTGTCTCTAGTACCTGAGAGGGCTTTTAAAATGTTTTTATAGTCCTTTTTACCTTCATGTGTCACTGGCCACTGTGTTTTTCTGTTCAGATTTTTCTCTTAACTGTTCCTGATTACTGACTGGATGATATATGTCTGAGATTTACTCCCTTCTTGCTGGTTTTTCATGTCTGACCAATATCGAGATGCTCTCAGTGTGCAGGTCAACAGAAATGATACACAAATAATTAAAGAGAAATTCTGATAAAGTTTTTCAGTTGTATCCATTTAGGTTCAGCAAAGTTCATGAAGAAACAGGACAGCCCCAAACCAGTCCAAACAAAAGCTGGGAGACCATAGCCCACATGGAGGGAGTCATTAGCGACAGCAGCTTTTGCAAATTCATTCCCAACATAAATGTAAGCAGTAGTTTAGAAAACAAATGTGAGACAAGAACTTTTGTAGGGTAAAACACAAGTCTTATGTTTTATATAGTAAGGATAAGGAAAGAGGTACATGACAGAGGACGGAAAGGAATAAATGCAGAGATTCCCTGAGATGCTGAAAAAAATGAGGAAAAGGGCTGTTCTGTAGAGGCTGATTGCTCCAGGCTCTCTCCTCTAAGAAACACTGCCAAGTCAATAGTTGGCAATGAGGCCCTTTTAGACTTTTGGCTATGGCTGAAGCAGTAACCCACATATTACTTCTTATTTTCCTCATTTTGTTGGAATTAAATTGCAGTTGCTGACAGATTACAAGTCAACTTTCCAGGGAAAAGGAGGTATGACACACATTGTCCTTTACAACCTACTGAAAGGCAAGAAACAGAGCTACTGATACATTCCATCTTCAGCACCATGAGATTTAATAAACTCTCAAAAAGATTCAATCTCTATTCAAAAATAAAAGTGATGTTAACAAGAAAGACTTTGATTAGGTTATTTCCTCTTTTTTATTTGGTGTTAATCTTTAATAAACAAAAAAAAAAATCAAACCCACCTGAATGATCAAGGAATTTAAGGTTATCTAATAAGATAGTTGACCCCATTTGCTGCTATTGTAATGGGCAGCTATTTTTACCATGCACATTCCTTATCTTCTTTTCCCAGCCATTAATGCACAATCAAATCACCTGAGCTGAAATTGCTTTCAACCTGATATGGTAATAATTACATGAATGACATTTCAGGCACCATTTGAAACCTGGAGGCTGAGGTGAGAAGTAGAAATGCATCAAATTTCCTATTAATTTCCATATTTTCATATTTTGTCCTCAATTCTTATCCCTGATGCCTTGTAGGAGTTGTTGCTTGTTACGTTGCCATTGGTCCCATTTGCTAAACTGAATCAACAACTAATTTGTTCCTTTTTTATTTAGTATTTTGAGACTTGGTATTTTGAATTCCTGTTGTAAATAACACTGGGTTATTACAGTCTCAAAACTAATATTCTGCTGGTTTCCTCGTGCTTTAATTTAGCTGTCTGAAACACTGCTCTCTCCACTGTAATTGTGAGAATGACAGACATTTCAGTGAGATTTCCCAAAGTGGGCATTTGGCAAATATTCCAGGAAGAGCCTAGTCTTTAGTTACTGATTAATGATTTATTAGTATTCTTTATTTAGCAGTGTCACTCACTATGGCCGAAAAAAATTTAAAAATGGAAGCTCTGCAGCTTTTATCTTCAAACTAAAGTCAAATATCTTAATTGCTTGACAGAGAAAAATTCTCTGAGAAGGATTTTACTCTGACCCAAGCAATATGTAGCTCATTCAGTTACAAGTGAAAATATTATGTTACTGATGCCACTTACAAACAGACTTTGTAGTTGCCAAATAATTCAAAGTAATGCAGGAGTCAAATATCTCAAGATTATCTTATTTGTACTAGATAATGCTTTTCATGATGAGCATCAGTCATTGGCTAAGAAATCACTGCATAAATCAGTGATTTACTGCTGGCATTTAACAGAAGACATGACAAACAGAGGAGCCAAATAAAACTCACTGCAAATACATCAGAGTGTGCATTTTGCAATTAGTGATGTTTTGTGCTGGGCATGCATGATGGCTCAAGGTTTCTTTTATAGACATATTCGCTGCCACATCTACACAACAACTTCTGTTTCAGTTACATCTGTCTTTCATACATGTACTTATATACAGCATATGGATATATTTTCTGCCACCCATTAAATTATGTCATTTCTATTAGAAATACCTGAATTTTTTTGTTCCCTAACAAGACAGGAAATCATATTTTTTAAAATGTGCTAAAGAAAACACTGGCAATAACAAAGTATTAACATCTTCTATCTGTTTTCAACTTTTCATAAGAACATAAATAATTATTTTTAATTTTCATAATTGCTACATTCTAATTAGTATTTAAATAAAACATTGTTAAAATTATCAAATAATTGAAAAGAAAAAGTTGAAAAAAATCTGAATGGAAGAATTCAAAACATCTAAATTAATAAAAATAATTCTAATCAGCAGTGTGTTAATGTTTGCTTCTGAGTAACAGTTTTCACTCCTTGTGTCTTCCTTTATTCAAAAAGACAAGCTATTTTTTTGGTAAAACTAATAAGTGAGCTAATGGGTAATAAAGTTTCTGTTTGTAGTCCAGATAATCCTGATTTTATATGTCCATTTCAGTTAGATTAGATTTCTTATGTAAATCAGGAAGACAGATCATGACCTTGTTCTTTGGATAAGTTCTGGTGAAGAAGACATCATTTTCCTAGCTGACACTTTTGCACAAATTACAGCATTCCTGGCTTTTCCTGCTCCAGAAATGCAGTTTCCCAGATATTGCCTTCTGTGACAGCAGGTTGCCGTTTTAATTTTCTCTCAAAAGTTACTATTTGCTTCCAAGAACATCTAAAGGCACCTGGTCCATTCTTTAATTTCCTTTTTCATGGACTTTATTCAAAGAAATAATTCTGATGCCTTCATTTAGCTCCCCAATAGAAAGAGATGAAATTAATGCTGTCAATATGCAAAAGGACTCTGAATTCCATCCCCACGATATGACATATTCATTAATGAAGCGTTTCAGTGATAGCTATCCAAGCATCCTTTAGCACTTCCTGACTTATGTCATAAGTAATTTTAATATTGTTATTTTAAATACAGGACTTAAAGGCAGGCATAGATGGAAATATACTTTTTTTAAAAAAACCTCAAAATGAACAAGTTTTCATAGTTTGAGCAATGATACAGGACTGTTTTTTTCCAAGTTGGCATGAAAAGCTGTAAGTTCCTGCCTTCTTCACTGAGCCCAGACCCTTGGCCTCACAGGAACGTAAGTGCAAGTGTCAGAAACATCTTTCTCTTTTTTCCCTTATTATTCTTTCTGGCATAAACTCTAAGTTGTTCTCTTGTTTCCATTTCAAGTAATTCTACTCTCACTCTTTCCCACAGAATTCTAAATTTTAAATTATGTATAATAGACACTCCCTATCTGACCCTCACACTTTAACCTTTTCCTTAGTCCATTTTTGTTTGTGGATTACCACAGATTTCTATTTTATTTTCCATATAAAAGTCACATTTCATTCGTTTTCTGGCTCTAGTCAGGAAAAAAAAAAAAGAAGTTTGTATTATGTTAGTGCCAGCAGCCAATTTTGAGTGAGTAATCATATTTTATTTCTCATTAAAACAAATTACAGGATGTGGACTACTGCAGTACTTGTAGATTGCCAGACTTTTCAATCTTTGCTTTTAAAATAAGGACTGTGTAGACTGTCAAAAGGATTGTTTTGCTAAAAAAAAAAAAGTTTTATGCATTCTTTTTTTATTCTATGGTTATTTTTTAACCACTTAGATCAACACAGATATTTGAATCTAAAGAATCAATAGAGATCAGTGCTGACAGACAATTTTTCTTACGGCCCATTTGCTTGTTTTTCTGCATTTTTAAGAGATTATTTTATGCTTGTGCTATTTCTGAAAAATAGTAATGTACACGTAATATTACGCACATGTAAACATTCTTTTTAAATGCTAGGTTATTTCACTTTGGTTATGTCAAAACTATATTTTTGTTTTGGAATATTCTTAGTTAATTATAAGAATAAATTGACAATATTTACTTTCTTATATTACTGAATTATGAAGAGGCTGTTTTGATAGATATCTTGATCATTTGGTCATATTTAATGTTGCCTTAATAATTCTGTTGTTAACTTTGTCTGGAAGAGATTTATAGCTCAGCTGTAAACAATCGTCCCATCTGTAGTACAGCTTGCAAGAACTCAGCTGATAGTCCATTTAAAAATCTTGCTTTCTAAATAAAATTAAAAAGAAGGTGAAGCTACATATATTTAAGTCATGCAAGTTAATGAAATTTAGTGACTTTTAATCTAAGAAATGTTCAAAAATGTCCTCTTGAAACAAATAATAAATATCTCAAAGTTTTAAATCCATTAAATATAACATTTTTGTTACCTCCTTTGCCTGGTTTTCTTTTACCAGACTTTCCTGACTTATCTTCAAGCTTTTATAAAAAATTAAAGTAAAAATTATTTGTTTTATGTCACTGTCAGTATTTTCATTACAGACTATATACCTGTTGTAGATGCACCATCCTGGAAGTGTTCAAGGCTAGATTGGGTGGGGCTCTGAGCAACCTGGTCTAGAGGAAGGTGTCCCTGCCCATGTCAGTGGGGCTGGAACTCAATAATCTTTGTTCCCTTTCAAAACAAGCCATTCTATTAACCTATGTAGAGAGAGCTTACTAAATATTTTTCAATATGCAGAAATAAAAGCAGAGTGTTTGGATAAGTGAATATAATACCTAAGCAAAATCAGAGTGGCCTAATAAAAAATCTTTATGGTCTGGTGAAGAGCATTTGACTGTAACTGTGGAGAATTGCACAAAGTTTCTGAAGAAGTTATTTTTGCTAGTGTGGCTCATTAAGCCAATGACACAGGGTAATGGCTATGCAACAGGTTTCTAGATATTGCAAACCTTTTTGAAGGTGCAAAAAGATAGACTTTGAAGCCCACATTTTAAAGGGCTGTTTCAGTGAGGCCTGGTCAATGTCTTCCAATAATGCAGCGATGAAGAGAATAATTTCAGAAAAGAAGGTTGAAGGCACTCAGTAATACATCTTTGGTCAGGTTTCATAGTACCTGATTCCTTTCTTTTCTTCCTCTTCCACATAATTATATGTGATTTTTGCCAGGAACAAGAAGTTCACAAACAATAATTTTATAATGAGGCTGCACACTCCTCCATCTAGGACATGCAGTTATCCATCTGGTCTCTACACACAGGGGAATAGAAGATTCCAGCATCGCACCATTGTATTCTAACCTCAAAGGAGTAACTTTAATCCTCTCTGCTCTTCAGATCTGTAAAATATGACTTTTTACTTTCAGACCACCAGTTAAAACTGTGAACCAAGTCTTCCAGATATTTCTCTCAGACTTCTGTCCTCTAGTTGGCTTATCTTGGCAAATCCAGTACTACCTACTGTTCTCAAATGTTTCTGAACAGGTCTTCCAAGATTCTTCCTCCAGACCTGGCAGGAGGCATCTCCTGGTACAAACTGTCAAGAGAACCAGAGAAGATGTTCCTGAAACCCAACCCCTTTTCAGTAATCTAGTGTCAAAAAAGGTCTCATGAGGATTTCTATTCTGGGATCAAACCTAAGTGTTTTTGTGATCAGCATGAATCCACATCTTGCTTCAGCCCTGGTGTTATGCGAAATAGCAGAGCTAATGTACTGGTGATACTTCAAAACCAACTTAAAGTTAACCTCTGTCAACTGCACTGCACTGAAGCCCAGGGGCATTGATAGGAGTGAGCAGTCAAGGTAGCAAGCAGCAGATGAGTACTAGTGGGTATAAACATGGGAATAGAGCATGTTTCACTGGTTTAAATATATATATATACATACATACATACATACATACAAAATATAAAAGGTCAGTAACGTCTGGGATATAAATCAGGCTTCATTATTTTTAGGGCCATTATTTTTAGTATGACAGCTCTGTTGCCAGTATATTTGGGATATGTCAGCAGATCTTTATTTTTCTCCCTGAGTATAAGCTGTCTTTTGTTGGCCAACTGTATGAAACTGCTCAGGAAGTGAGTGCATCTTTGCTAAGGATTCTGATAGCTCAGAGAATAACCATTCAGCCCTGGCAGTTTCTTCTTTCTAGTTATTGTCTTTTGGAAAATATTAAGCTCCTTGTACTTTTCCATGAAACCAAAACAGTTCTTTCCTCTTCCCACAATAGTGATGACACACAGAAACACCTTTGATATTAAAGATAAACTAGCATTAAATAAAGCAAATCATTCTAGATGCTATACATCCAATTCATTGTTGAAACTAGGATTCAAATATTCAGTCATTTTCCTACACATAGCAGAATTGCTGTGGGAACAAGGCATGATAGTGAATAAGCATTTTTAGGCCTCAAGCTAATTCACAGTGTAGAAGTTCACAGGCAGTAATTTGTCTCTACCATCAAAACCAAGGTTTAGCATGATGTTCTATTTTTCATCTACAGGTCACAAACACTTGAATTTTCTGTTTTCTCTTTTTTAAACAGAGCAACCATGCCATAGAGTATTAATCTGGTTTAAGTAGTTGTTCAAAATGAATGCACAATCAATACAAAAACTGATATAGAAATACCTGTTTCTAAGTTCCATAGGACAAAAAATCATGTTACTCCGTGTCCCTTCACGCCAATTCTCTCTACTGGAAAAATATTTTGTCAATCCTATCAGATACCAAACCTTGAAGCTGTAGAAGCCACTTTTACATTTCATTGATAACAAAACTATTTCAAGAGGGAAACGAACACTCTCTGTTGAACAACATTTTTCAATGCTATAAGTAGGGATGTCCTTTTTCCCCCAAGATAAGATTGTGATAAGAGGAAGGAACCTTTTTAAACATGGGCATGACATCTTCAAGTTGAGTTTTTTTCTATGACAGAAATAGATGCAGGGTTCTCCTTCTTTTTTTCCTTTGATAGCATATATTGTTCATATCAAATAAATCTTTCTAAGACTGTCATTAATCTCAAGTTCATTTTTTGTTCATGCTGAATAACTATTAATATCATAAGGTGCTAGAGACAGATAGGATTTTGTTCCTGGTTTTCAGGCTGGATTTATTTCTGTCTTTTTTTAAGAGGAATTGTTCTTGAATAGACTTTATAATACTGTTACAAGTATTGCAGTCATTCAAAGCAATGCAATAAAGATTCTCTGGTAAATCTGAAGTAGCACTCCCAGGCCTCATTCTGCCCCACTCTAAATCTAAAAAATTAGATTTGATTGCTTTTCCATATGGCATGAGGAAAGCGGGAAAAAACCTATCAAACTGCAAGTCCCTGTCAGTAGAATGTTCTTGAAGAAGCCATATTACCAATCCCTTCCCTTTCTCTCTCAGAACCATCCAAAAAATCTATAAATGCTAGTAAAAAGTGTGTTCAGTAATTTGCACAGCTTTGCTTTAGGTTTAAAGATGGAGGAGCTTTTTTTTTTTTTTTTTGCATTCGACACTTACTATCCAGAAGCATAGGTGCGGACTTTCTCTCTGTGTCAGAGTCTGAGAGGATCAGAAGGAAACACATTCTAGTGTTTGTGAAGAGTAAGTCACCAGAGTTACCATTGCTGTGTTTCTCTTCAGGATTTCCCACAAAGAAACAAATGTATTTGCTACTATGACACAAGAGCTTTAAATGCAGGACTTCTGGAAATCATCACTTCAATGTCTTCAAACTCTGTGTCTGATCAGCAGGTTCAAAGCCATCTTGGACTCTCTAGTCATGTTGGGTTTGTGTTTACATTTGCACCGTCATTGATGGTATTTCATGATTTTTTTGATTTTTTGGGATTTTTGGACTCATTGTAACTAGTCTTCCAGGTCTTCTGGATATGTACATATACTCTGGCTGTACCTGTACAGCAGAGTCAGGGCATCCTAGATCAATAGGCCTGCTACAGAAACTCTGCCTGGGCAAAGTTTGGAACAGAGAAAAATGACAAAAAATTCAGTTATAAAACAGCTTTAACATAAGGCAAATAAACACAGTCCTACTGCAGTACTGTGGCCTTGACGATCTGTATGAACACCTGCCAAATACGTGTCATCTTTTCAAAGAAATTTTCTGCTTCATAGCATTGTCTCTTACTTAAAATCATGGATTCTTCAGGTATTATCCCCTATACTAAAATGGCAGATATCATATATCATATATGTCTTTTGCTTTTCAAGTTGCTTCAGATTCTCCTCTCAACAGCCTTGATCAAGTCACAGGCTGGCAATAATTTACCTGTTGTTATATCTTCAATACTTTTTAGAAGAATGTCCACTTCAGAATGCCCCCAACCACATACGAGGTAGGGTGTTATACAGAGACTGGAAAAAATGGTTACTGTATGGCTGAGTTAAAAACAGAGATATTTCCATCATTTTTTAACAGACATGATAGCTCTATACTGCCTCAATCCCACCATATAAATAGCATCTACAATACTACGATGAGAGAAATATAATACAGTATTTTGCAATGAGGACAACACTGAATACGTAGGAGGAGATGTTCGGCTCTTTTTTATTAAATTTTCACCTGTGGTATTGTGATTTCTTTGAGTAAATACCATTACCTAACTTTTAAATGCAAACCCAAAAGGTGGTGGAATAGCTTTTCCACTTTGCTCACTACTTATCAAACCAATACCCTCCTACCCTGCCCATTGTGGTTCTTCTCTTCTCATTTGTTTACACCTTTAATCAGGTCACTCATTTATTCATGATTAACTAAAATTTAAGAATCTGGAAAAAAAATTTAAATCACCAAAATTTTCAGTTATATCATCTAACTTAGGATATTGGACATCTATGTTATCTAAATTTAGCTATTGAATAGTTAAGTGTCAAGAATGAGAAACCAGTTTAGGCTCTGATCAACCAGTAAAAAGGAGCTCTGGAGTGTAATTCACTGCAAATAATAAACCATTATAGAAAATGAATCATCATTATATATGGCACTATTTTAGAGGCTAGAGATGCTCTAACATGCTATGATTTAAAGTATGAAGAAAATGTTGTGGAGCTGGATATGCAGCTGTCCTTGCTCTGCACCATAAAGAACAAGCTAGTAGTGGTGGGAAAGTACATCCGCATTAACATGTGACACTGAAATATGCAAGAGATATTTTTAGCACAGTCATGGGCATCTGTTAAGTGACTTGCAGACCTGGACTTGTTTGCGCACATTGCCTTCAAGCTCATCAGCATTTGCTTTTATTCCCTTTTAATTTTTAAATCACCATACTCACTGCTGCTGTATTTCATAAGCACTAACTGTCTTTTAGTAACCAAATGAAAGGAAAAGTAGTTGCTGTATCTCATAAAGCTCTGAACAGATTTATATGGGACATTCTAAAGTTGGATGTGAATGGTTGATAGACTTTCCTGGAAAGCATCTGAGAGTATTTTGTTATAGTCCTCAACATTTTAATCCTCATAATTATCCTGTAATAATCAAAAGATGATTAACACCATTGCAAGACAGGAAGGCATAAGAAAATAATGATTTTATTTCTAGTCCCCATAGGCATGCAGAGGTTTTCAAGATACATTTTGATGTGAACCTGTGGGTTTGAAGGCACAGCTTAGAACAGTGATACATGGTAAAGAGAAATCGTGTGGAGAGGAATTGAAATTACAGTAGAAGATAAAATATTTCAAAATAGCACATCAATCTGTACCAACTGAATGTAGAAAAAGTAATCTATGCATTCCTATTTAAAATATTCTTGAAGTACTAGGAGCTCAGATCCATGGAAAAAGTATTCTAAAATTCAGACATTATTCTTATTTCTACCTCTCCCCTTTCCCAAAATAAACCTGTGCTTTAGGGATTTAATGAAATTCTTTCACATATGAAATTGACAGGTAGAAGAATTGCTTCTAATAATTTTTTAAAACATTTTTATTTCCATATTTTATTGAAACTTGTCAAGAATTCCAACTAATTCAACAGCACTCATCCCAAATAACATACTTCTAAAACTGACTTTTATAATCTTTTCAAAATGCAAAGGTAAAATTATAATTCATATTTTCTTTGAAATCAAAGTGTACAAGCCCAAGATAATGTCTATCACAGTCACCAGGGACAGCTTAGGTTTTGAATTTCAGTTTAGATTAATGACAAGCTTAATGATGGTATTTCTGACATCAAGTAAGGATTTTCTTGGTGGTACTAAGATTTACCAGTAGTATTCAGAGGATTTTTTTCCAAAAGTGAGGAGAAATCTTGTCTTTGAACTCAACTGAAGCTCAAATCAATTTAGTCGCAGGAGTTGAATGTGAATGGTGTTACAATAAACAAGGAAAATACTCCCATAAATGTCTCCTGAGCCCAAAATAGAAATTGATTATAATGGTTATAAGATTCAATAATTATGCATATTACATTAAACTCATGCTAATGCTAGAAATACTTCTGCAGTTGCTCTATTTTTCAAAAAGCTGTGGATCATTTAAAAAGATGGAAAATGTGCATATATTAGTTAGCTTTTATGGTAGATTTTATGAGTTTTCTAGAACAGTCACACAATTTTATTCTTTTACATCCTCACTCATGTTTCATTTCATTCTCACAGAACTCACAGAGGAGAAATAGGTATAGACATATTTTTATTTCAGATGCAAAATTCACACATCACTTTTAAGTTATGTAAGGAAAATAAGCTTCATTAAACAGAACTACAAATTGTCTGCAAATACTGATTTGTAATATGGGAGTACCTTCCTTTGAAATCATTAAATCTGAACAGCTAAAGTAACTTTATCTCCATGAAAAATTCCACTTACTACCTCATACTGATGAAGAAATGAGTTATTTTAAAATATGATTCCTAATGGCCCAGACAACCTGTTTCCTCCGTGTTTGCCATGTCATACACATATACTTGCTGCAGAAAACACAAAAGCAAATATCAAAAATTAGTTAAATGCATTTTAAAGGATATTTTCCAAATGCACGAATTTCAGAATAATGTCATAGCAGCTAAATGAGACAATTTTCATGGTCTATAAGCTCTTAACTCTTTCTTAGAAATAGACACCACGAAAACCATTCCTTTTATTAATTCTATTCAGCAGAACTCATTTTCCTCCATAACAATAGAGATGTATTTTTGTCACTGATTTTACTGGAAGCAGGGCTGAAGGCCAACTATCAAAAGGCAGCAAGCATGGCACCCTTAAGGTCCCAAATAAAGTGTATCTGCGCACCTATTTCAGTCATAAAGCAGCAGTTGCTGAGTCCTATTACACAGTACCAACACAAAGTATTCCTACGGGGATCTTTTTTGTGATTAATAATGATCAATGAAACCCTTATCTGGCTATGGTGGCTGTTTTGCAGCCAGCAATCATGACACAATTATATTCCATGTAAAATGAGGACAAGCATACAAGGAGTTAACTCTTAAAGTTGAATGTAAAACAGAAGCCTTGCAAAATCTCTGCAAGTCATTCAAGAAAGAGTATAAATTTGAACATCAGAATGGAGGATGCACGTAGGAATTAAATATGATGCCTAATGATGGGGGAAAAAAGAAACTAAGATTTATTTGCACTACATCTGATATATGCATATAGATGTTAAAGTACAGCAAAACAAAATATGTAGCTAAGGATGTGAAAGGAATATCATAACTGGTGGGCCAAGGACAGAAGGTTTTATTAGTGCATCAGAAAGAAATATCCTATTTATCCTTCATATTTAAAATCCAACATATTGAAGTACTTGGATCAGACAGGAATGGGAAGATCTTTTAATCTTCTAACTGAAAAGTATGTAAAATAACTTCTAATAGGAAACAAACTTTGTAAATTAGAACCATAGAAGCTGCAGAAGAGTCTTCAAGGCAAACCTACAGGACACCAAAAACTGAAATCAATCATCAAGAAAGTAATTTAAGGTTAAAAGTGAGAAAGCTACAAAGCTCTATGGTGCTACAGGGAGGAAAAAAAAGAGGTCTTATGATCCACATCCATCACATGATCCACAAATGCCTACAAAAATAAAAATATATACATAATTGGAGTGCTGGAAAGAAGAGAGACCAGCCTGTTTTGTTCAGGAAGGAGAAACAAAAAAATTCTCCATACATGTATTTCTTCTGTGGGGGACAGTGATAAAAGATAATTTTGCAGGAATAACAAATATTGTGGGGATCATATCTCAGAGATGAATACACACTCTCACAATAAAGTTCATTTTGTCAGGTTAATTAATCAGTGCAGCAAACTGATAAGGGAAATAATGATTTTCTCTTTGAATTCCATAGGGGACTATATGTTAGTTTTGTAAGGTGATGATGTTAATAGACTTAATGAAATTCAGTGATACGTGACACTCAGGAGTTAAAATTAAACAAATTAAAGAAATCTTCTGATAACCAACTACAAGTTTTGGAATTGTCGTAATCTCTATGAAGTACTAGAATTTGGAGCATCTTGTCTGCAAGCTTGAGTACAACTGCAGTAATTCACAATCTGATTGTAACTGGTTGAAGAATAACCAGAACTTGGTTGTCACATGCTTAATTTTTGTGTCTCAAACTGAATGCCCTGAAATACTGAGGGAAAGGTGATATTCTTAAAAAAACTTCATACACTTACAGCAAGTGAAAGTCAGCAAATCATGACAGCAATTCATAGCAGTTTTGAATTTAAACTAAATTAATTTGAATTTAAACTACTATGAAGTGCTTCTCCTCATCTAAACTGCCACAAGGTCCAGTGTTTATATCTAAGCTTAGACTTGAAATAAATACAAAATATGTTTTTCAAAAAGTTCCTTTTTCAGTTATGGTGTCCTCCAAGCTTATTGTGGAGTACTTGAAGAAGTCCAGTTTTCAGCTCATAATCAAATATTTTTATCAATATTTCTCTTTTTTTTTTTCTTTTATCCTCTCTTAAATATCTGTCGTATTTAGAAAAATGTATGTCTGTACCATAAGACCAATTGGGTGCACAATGGCTGATGAATGTTTGAGCTAAAAAGAAAATTTTATGAGTGAAAACATTATTTAATGTGTTTCTTCCCTGAGTATGAATGTAAATGACCCAGGGTCCTCACAGACCTCAGTGGAACAGGAAGCTGCAGTGAAAATCCCTTCTGCTGCCACAAGCAAGAGTGTAATGCTGTGACAGAAGCAGCAGTGCCATTAATACATCTTCTCACACAACCAGTTTTACAACTCAAAGAATATTGTAAGAAAAATGTCTCCAAACCTTTGGTCACTTTAATTTACCTAAGAAAGAGTGGTATTGAAATTCCCCACCTAGACAGATGTTTTCACTGATTGACCTCAACTCTGATGGAATTTGCTAAATTCATCCTGATTTTGAAGTTTTTCTTTTCTTTGACCTATCAAGTAGAAGCATTCAGGAGTAAAGCACAGAGTGCTAAAAAAACTCTAGAGAGAGTGATTTCAAGTGATTTACTTGATCTCAATAAAAACAACCTCTCTTGTGGGTGAAAGAGACACATTCCACGTAGCAATCCATTTATTAAGGATTCCCTATAGAAAGTGAGATATATCGACCATTATATGAACTTTAATTGTGATTATATTTTATTGCTACTTAGATTATTAAGTGTTTAAACTACCAGATAACGGAATCTATATTCTCAATAGCAGAAGAGTGTTAACATTAATTTTACTAAATATTTCAGCCCTGTTCCAACAATCTCTTGGAGGAAAGTTAATGGTCATAATCCAAGTAAAGCCCGCCTGAGAAAATCCCAAGCTGTGCTTGAAATACCCAATGTGCAGCTAGAGGACTCAGGAATGTATGAATGTAAGGCTGAGAACTCTCGTGGAAGAAATGTCTTCAGAGGACAGCTACAAGTATACAGTAAGTGTAATTGCACACAGTATTGTCCTAAAATGCTTTATCCACGCTTAAGGCTTTGGCTGCACTTGAAGCATTCCAAGGTTCAGTAGAAACAAGATACCTTGATATATAGAGTATACCCCATGTACCAACAGTAGCATTGAATTAAAGTATATATTTTTATTCCTTAGTATTGCATTAAAGTCTGAAACATAAATAATGTTGACTCCTTTGAAGAACTTACTTTAATGCCATTTCATATGGGATTTTTTTTTAATTAAGGAGTATAGCTTTAATTTTAAAAGTCTATTTCTTTTAGTTCTGGTATAACAATGACATGCAACCTAAACATGAAATATCTGTTCAAAAACAGTTTTAGAGATGTTTTAGGATTATTATCACACTTTTATTAACATTTTACTTGTGCCATGCTTGGGTGCTGAGCTTTGTCCAGTTCATTGTGCTGAAATGAGAGCTGAAGAATGGTTTGTTTTTTGCAGAAAATTCTCAATCTAGATATGCACAATTTCCAAAAGTTCTGATTTTTTACAAAATGTTCAATATTTTCTATCTAAGACTCAGCATTTCTTTGAGCTACCATAAAAGTAAATTTGAGTCATGCATCACATTGAAAAGAAAAAAGGAACCCTGAAAATAAAAATAGTTAACAAACCCCATGAATTCTGTTATATTGTTGCTGCATTCTAGAGACTAGAAACAAAAGCCTATGTAATACATACCATGAACACCTACAAGTCAAAGTTTGGAGCCTGACACATGTAAGCTTGGGTCCCACTACTTTTAGTCAACTCAAATCATACTACTTTCTATCATTCCACGAACCCTACAACCTTAAATACTTAGCAGGAAAGGTCTACTGCAGGAGGTTATGCAACAGATCTTTCAAACTGAATTGTTTTCTGTCTTCAAATATCCCAGCCAGTGGAATTCCAAATGCTGCAGGTTAGAGAGATCCTTAAGTTAATGGATACATCAAAGAAGAAGTTTCTTCTATTAATCAACTTTCTTTTTCTGTTCCTGATTTCAAGCTCCTAATGCCTTCTCCCCATTACTAACTATACAGAGTTCTCCATCTTTGTTACACACTTTCATCAAATAACTATAGACCAGCATGGTATATTCAGGTTTTTTCCACATATGTCAATATTTTCAGGTCCATAATCAATTTTTCTGTCTCCTCTGGCTAATGTCTTTATCTTAATTCAGTTGATTTTAGGTATCATCAGCATATATCTGGTTCATGCTTCTTTCCTTACTTTTCATTCTCATCCATCTAGAGCCCAGGGCAGGATTTTTTCTTCAGTTCTTTCTGTATATGCTGGAAAAATTGTGTGATGGTTAAGATGACAGTCTGTACATTTAATTTCAGACTTACCATCTTGAACTTGCAGCAAAGGTTTTATAAGACTTTTGCTGAAAACAGCAGTCAAAGCCCAGCACCTACTCTATGCCTCCTATTATGACAATACTCCACTGATATTTCTAAAATTCTTGCTATAAATTACTTCCATGAAAGTATAGCAGCTCCTGCAAGGCACCTGAGGGCCAGGGGAATATAGCAGCTGGTCTTTTTCTACAAAGTTTCTTAAAATGTTAGAAATTCAGAAAATTTAATTTGAGTTATAAGGTGTATCCCAGCTCAAACACTTCCTACCTATTTTCTAGAGCTTTGAAACTACTAGTTGCTGAAGTGGCTTATAAAGGTGCTGTAATTATCTCTGCCTCCCTCTTTCAGAGTTAAAAGAATATGAAAAATATTCTTCAAGAGAGAAACTAAGATTCTATAAAATAAAATTGTTTCTTCAGGAACACCATGCAGATCTGTGGCATAAAATGACAGCAAGCTTGGTGTAGTGTTCTATATAACTCTTCTTCTCTCATTAGCCTTTTGCTTTGAGCAGAAATAAAGGTTGTACTCAAATCCATGGAAAATACTTACAGTCTTAGTTTTTTCCTATTCTGTTTAGATAGAAATATGAATTTTTCATTCTTCACCATTTTCTAAATTATATTTTTAGAGCCTCTGCCTTCATGGGATAGAGCACAAATTTAGCTCATTGATGGTTTTTACAATAATACTAGGACAACTTTTTAACATTTTAGGAAGAGAGTTCACTTCATATTATCTCATTCCTCTATTAACAGATATGTGAGACCAGTATATTAAGTTTCACCTATCAGCATCAGCAGGCAGCAAGGTCAGAACAGGTTACAGAGGGCTTTCAGATGGAGAATACCAGCAGTGACCTCCAATACAGCAAGACAAGAATAACAGACTTTACCAGTCGTCTACAAATGCTTTTCCTTGGCCTCGAGATAAAATACTCTCCATGGAGCCTTCAGTGCTCCTGAAGACAGCAGTAGCATCTCACTGGCTTAGAAACCTTGGCTACTCTTTCCAGAGGTGTAAGAGGGTTTGTGTGAGAAGGTTTCTACCAGCACAAAGTTTAGTCAAACATTACTTCACAAAATTCTCAGCTTCCTTTGCTGACAGCTGATGTTGCAGGATTTGGGGGCATTATCTGAAGCGGCCTTTTCTGCTGTACCTTTTGTTCATAGCAACAGTCAACATGAATTATTTACCTGTAAGTTCACTGTCTTTTCACTGACATCTTATTGCTCCAGGTGACAATGATTGTTTTGACTCAGAAATTCAGATGTAGGCCATCATTCCTTACCAGAGGTTTCTTGTAAAATTTCAGAGCAGTCTGTAGGACCAGCTGTGACATACTGCAGTCTCACAATTTGCATACCTCTGTAGGAATTCACTCTCTGTCTGTTTGAATCTTCTTCATTCTGTCAGTTGCATCTGATCTGGGTCACCACGGAGTATTTTGGAGAAAGCCCAGGACACCCAGTCTGCCTGTCTAGTCACATTTAATCACAAACTAGTGATTTTTCACTTCTTACCTGCTGCTGCAATCCAGATACACCATGACTGCCTGATGCAGCTGACAATTCGGATGTTGTTCAGAAAGCAGCATTTCGGATGCTGACAACTTCAGATTATTGTAGTCTCAGCACTTGGTGGAAATTCAGCTGCAGGCATCAAAAACATAATTTTTAAAATGCCACACATCCTCTTATGCATTGCAACCTATTTTAAGAGGTGTGATTTTCCCCCAAGTGATCTGCTCATCCTGTAAGTTTCCATGAAATTTTGTTTAAGCTCAAATTGATAAATAGAAGAGAGCATAAAAATTAAAATGTGAGTGGATAAATTTGCCATTAACCTTTTTGTTTCTCCACAAATTCTGGCTAGCAGCATTTTCCCAATGGCAAGTACTGGTTTGTGCAATTCCTGCTCCTTTCTCACTCTTAACTTTTTGGGGTTTTTTCTGTGTTACCTACTCACTAGTGCCAGGATCAGGGGGTGGTGATGTGATTATAATAACACATTGGCCGATTTTTTTTTTGGCTATATCAGTTCCCTCCTCCTGCTCACAGCAGTGCCCTCCCAGCATCTGGAGGGAAGGCTTGCCATAACACAAGAGTGGAACAAGCAGCTGAAGGCAGGAATATTCTGTAATGCTGTGTAACTGACCATACTGACTTTAAAATCCATTTTAATTACTTCCTTATAAAAACTTCATGGGAGAAAAGTCCACTGCTGCTACTGCAGGTTAATCCCACACAGTAAAACTGGCAAGAGGACATTTTGTAGTCAAAATTGTACATCTGTTTTAAATTTTCTACCTTGACTTTCTTACTTATCTTTCTTAATCGACTTCTCCTCTTTTACTCTTCCCAATTGACCTCATATAAGGGAAAATAATTTTTTTCACCCCAAACTGTACTCATTCACATTTTAGGCCATTATTTCAAGACATTTGTCTATGTAGAATTTTGTTCTTATTTTCTCTGAGACAAAAAGTTGCTTAAAAATTGGAAAAATAATCTGAATTTTCTGCACCTTAATTTCATTTTGCATAGAGGATTTAAAAACTGGCCTGTAAGCTTGTAGATTTATTGCCAATTTAAGTTTGCAAAACATTTTGACATCCTTGAATAAACAGATGCAGAAATGCAGCATAAAATAAATCAAGGATTGGACGGTGGTTTTAAAATCCCAGAGGACTGTAAGAAGCTCTGGAACAACACCCATAAAGACTACTGAAAAATAAAATACATCCTTCTCTTCTTACAGTCACCCCAAAACTCTTCACTGGACAGATTAAAAAACAGACACCAGATTTTTCCCAAGGTGGATGTTGAATTAATAAGAAGAAAAAAGGGCTTGTTACTTTTGAAATCTGTTTAAATGCTTTTAGAATTTATATTTTCTAACTAAAATAAAGTATGATTATGGAATGAAGTTTTCTTTGCATACACATATATCAGGGTTATCTTAAGATATTTTTGATTTTAAAAAAAGACCCAAAAACAGTACATTGAGTCAGAGGTTGTGCATTCAGATAAATGCTTCAATTTTAAAAGTATTGGTAGGATTTCAGGACAAGGCTTATGATTTTATGGGGAGTGACCCATGTTAATGAGCAGCTAGAGAATTCTCTGTGATAAAGTGTAAGGAATACATAGAGAGAGAAAAAGAAGACAAAAAGTGATGAACAGGATTTCTCTCAATCAAGCTTGTAGCTCTATTCCAGCTACATCTACCCATTGCTTTGCTGCTTTAATCTCAAACGGGTGGGAATCTGAGTCATTGCCATCACTGATGGGAAGTTCAACAACTTGAAAAATGTGATTCCAAAGGCCATTTAGGCTATGAGGAGAAAATTCAGGGTAGAAATACCTCAAATAATGGAAAAAAGTTGTTCTGACCAATCAGTCATACTACTGTGATTTGCAAGTTTGCAATTCCAGAAGAAAACCTGTGCCAGGATTCTGTTAGCAAGGCAGCTAGAGACATAGGGTAGGGAACAGCAGTTCTGAAGAGGCCAAGTCTGAAGCCAGGCTCAGGGCAGCTTTGTTTCAGTGTAAAAATGTGCACACTCTCTTCTGAACACTCTGGTCCATGATGAGCTCAAATTCAACATAGAAAAGTGAGACTATATATGCTTTGGGTCAAATCGTAGAATTTACAGGAGAGCAAAACAATGAAAATAAGTAAATATAAATAGGAATAATTTAGTTCCTCTTTGAAACGGCATGATTTTATGGTACCACAGGCTGTCTTTTATGACTTTTTTGTTACACATTTAACTGTCTCATCTTTCAGAATCATATTAATGTAGTAATTTTCAAAAGAAACAATTGCTTCTCAGCATGCAACCTTTGTGCATATTGAAGCACTCAAAAAGAGAACAGCTACTATACAGTGCAATTGAATTATATTCTTACAACAGACAACAAATAAGCAGAGATTCCCAAAACCTGTTTCTTCCTGCTGATTTTCTGTGAAGCCCTTTGTTATAATTTCAGAAAGAAGATATTCTGAACAGCAGAGCACAGGTAGAGAATTTCATGCATTGCCCTGACTGTAATAAGAAGGATAAAGAGGCAGGAGTTTTTTTGTCTTGGGTTTGGGAGTGAGGCTGGGTCAATCTCTCTGTTTTCCTGTACCTAAAAGGAAATGAGTGATTCTCCTTCTAATATGTTTTCAGCTTCTGACAAATGTCTGGTCTGTGACTCTGGAGCCGACTATTCCCTGCTTAGGAATGATAGACACCTCTTTCACTTTCTTTATCATCCATGCACAAGATGTAAGCTAGAAGCAGTTAGTCACCTGTCATGCCTTTTCATATCTTCTCACGTCTTTGATTGATGATCTGTCAAATGCCAGCTAGATTCAAAGATTTATTTTTAAACTCAATTCCCCATGCTTAAGTACATTATCAATTATCTGTCATTTGAAGCAGAGACTTTGTTATGACAGATCTGGACTTCTATTCACACCAAGCAGAATTTTACATTCCTTTAGCAATGCCTTTTAGCTACTTATTCTCTATGATTTGGAAAAACAATAAACATCAACTACAAAAACAAACAAACAAAAAAAACCCCAAATCAACATTTGATATCCTTAAGTTAATTAATGTCGTCTGTCATCCTCTGTATTATACAAAGTGGTATGGCTACAGTATGAAAACCCAAAAGCTGGCTTTTAAGCATACATTTTTATTTCTGCGTGTCAATGTTCAGTTTCTCACTGACTCACATAATGTTTACCAAATTATAAGATCCTACAAATAACTACCTGATTGACTACCACATTAAAGTTCTACTATTCTGCAAAAAATATTCCTTTTTTTTTTTATGGATTATTTCATGAAAATTAGGTACTAGTGATCATCACATATATAGCAGTCAACAGACTGCCTTTAAAAAAAGACTGCTTTAAGACTGACTTACTGTATAATTTATGTTCCTGTTGAATGCTGGAAATCTCATGGGTTCTGTGCTTAAAAATGTTAAAGCATTTTCTCCCTTGAAATATGAATTAAACTTAGGATATGCAAATACCTTGCCAAATTCTGTCATTCCTAGCTAAATAAATAATGATTTTCTTGTAAACTTAGAAAATCACATGAAACACAGTCTATGTCAATTAACCTCCTTACCACAATTTAAATAGCTTAGGTCTTGTAAATTATTAAATGCTCTATTGTGACTACCAAACATTTTTCTTAAATTCAGAATAATTAATCCAATAATATATAGTACCGCAATTTAATCCATTGGAATTTATTAAATCAGGCAGGTTTCTGTCCTTGGTCGTTTTACTGCTCACTACCTGATACCGTTACAGCACTTCCTTTAAAGTTTGGAGTTCCGTAATTTTATTACTGTCTCTTTTGATTTGAACCTTTTTTTTATTTTTTTAATGTGCTTTATTCTGAGAGTAAGTCTTGTAAAGGCCATTAATTTAAACTTTTTAATTGATTAGGTCTTTGAACATCAGCCAAAGCCTTAACACTTTATAATCTTTGACTCTAACATGGCAATTTTTTCTTGCAGCCTACCCACACTGGGTGGAGAAACTTAATGATACACAATTAGACAGTGGAGATCAGCTCCGGTGGGAATGCAAAGCCACTGGAAAGCCAAGGCCCACCTATCGCTGGCTGAAAAATGGAGTTCCTCTCTGGCCACAGGTACACCAGGCAAGGAGTCACCCGTATGTTGGATGCTTCTCCTTTCACTCACATAAAGTCAGTTAAAGAAAGTACTGAAAAGTTCTTCAGAAATTACTGTTTGGTTAACACAAAAAAGATGATGACCATCACATTTTCAACTCAATTTACTCTCTGCAAGTAACAGAATTCATCATTAAATGGTCCATGTAAGACTTCAAGAATGTAAAGTATATATTTTATATATACTGATATATTTTAGAATTAGACATAACTAAAATTCTCATTTTCTTTAAAAGACCACTGATGGCATGGTCTATCTTTTATTTCACTTTATTCTGTTTCTCTCACTGAGTCATCAAAATATTGTCCCACATCATGTGGGTTTTTTGCCTAATACCTTTCCGTTCTGATAGTCTCAAATTATTTGAAGTGAAGAAAAGTTTTGTAAATTAGTTTAATCTATTTTTCCAGATTAAAATAAAGCTGTTGGATTCCGGGAGAAAATGTCTATATTTGCAAATGAATTCACAGAATGGATTTATGAATATAAAAGATGTCATGTCTTCCTTTTCAGCAAATGTCACTTCTATCTGTGAACATCAACCAATTATACAAACATCCAGAAAGGAAGCATAAAAACAGTTTACTTTTGAAGCTGTGAGGCATTGAAAATAAGGTTACTCTATCCATTTCTGCCTTTTTAGATGGAGCTATTAGTGCTGAAATTGAAGCAATTTAAATATCTCTACTTTTTGGTTCTCTGATTTTCCAAACCATTAGTTTCTCCAGGCTCTGAAATTTCAAATTAAATTTTACTTTGAGCTGGGTAAGGTCTTACAACAAAGTGAATTTTTTATCACAGTTTCCTCTGCATTCCCAACCAATCTATGCCTTATCAATTTTAACTTACAACAACTGTTAAATGAAACTTAGAGTTGTTTTACAGAAGTTCAAATTATTCATAATATTGCCTCATGAAATACTCACTTCCATAAACAGCTATTAATGTCCCTTCTCTTCCAGTTGTGGTAATTATTTTCTACTAGTGGGCCTTTCAAATGAGAAAATTGTAATAATGATGAAAGCAATTGGACCCTTTCTTTCTTATTTATGCAAGCAATATTTCATATCTACTTAGAGAAATAGTAGCATGACTGAGACAAAACATTTGCTACATATCTGAAGAACATCATCATTTGAAAATATATTACACCCACAGATGTCTTCTTGCCTCATTAAAGTTCCTAGGATGAGCTGCTTTTAAAAGTCATGTAAGGGTAACAGCAAGCAAACAAGCAAACAGAAAAAAAGGAAGCTTTGAATATAGTGAATTTGCTCTGAAAATATTTAATGTCAAACATTTTTGGGCTTTTTATTCTTGTAATTTCTTGTAAAATGAGAAAAAGGTAAGCCCAAGGAAATTTGTTGCTCAGTTTTATTTTAGATCCCTTTTTGTTTTTTCGTCTTAAGCTAATAGCACAGTAATTTTCCAGTGCTTTTTGCTTTTATAGAATAATTTTTTTTTCTTTTTTTAATTCTGTTACAGAGCAGGATTGAGATGATTAATGGTGTTCTGATGATCCTCAGTGTGAATGTCTCAGATGCTGGAATGTATCAGTGCTTAGCAGAAAATAAGTATGGTACAATTTATGCCAGTGCCGAGCTGAAGATTTTAGGTGAGTAGTGGAAAAGAATAAGCTGTTCCTTTTTTCCCTTCTGAGAATTAAATTTTTTCTTAGACTGTTGTGACAAGGAACAGCTTTTGCCAGACCAAACAGCAGAGCAGATAAAAGTGGTTTCTTTTTATTCTTGTTACTTATGTGTGGGTGAGTCCTTTGCTGCCCCAGAGAGAGTAAGGGCTTCTGTTAATCAAAAATTTTTATTCATACATAACTGTCTCAGTAACATTTTGTGAATGTTTTTCATATAAGGATATATCAGTTCAAATAAAAGGAAAAATATTTTTACTCCTTCAAACATATCTGCAGGAGATGAAACTTAGAGGAAGTAAATATATTTTAATCTCTGTTAAAATTAACTTATTATATCTACTTTGGCCATTATACAAAGGTAATTATGCATGATCTTAATTTCAAAAAACTTCTTATAAAATCACCAAAACTCATTGAATAATATAAATTACATACTTAGGTGAATATCCTCCACAGAAAAGCAAACACACTACATGGTGTTACCTGGAAATGCAATAAAAATGTAATTGTCCAAAAGCTGAAGCAGGCGATTAATGAAGAAAAACTGGAAGAACTTTTCAACACTCAATTTTTCCTTAAAGCAAACTGTAGCAACATGCAATAGAAAATAGTGACAACAGCCCTTTCAGAGGATTACGTGAGACAGACTTGTAAGAATCATATGATCTTATTAGGATATGATGTAGCAGGAAGAAAGGTGTCCACCAAAGTAATTTAATGGCCGTATCAGAGATTAGACCTGCACATGAGAATTATTCCTATAAACTCCCAGTCAAATGAGTAACAAAGCTGTAATTGCAGAAATAAAATACTATATTTCAGCAAACGTTTGGATCTTTTGGCAAATTACCTTTCTAGTACATTTCAGCCATTTCCTAGCTGGCCAACTTTAGAATTTCTCTGATAAACCTTAAAACTTCTTCTTTATAGCCATAAAGTTAAGAGCCAATGTCAGTGATTGCTCTCTTTCCATCACTTTTCTTTTGGTCATTTGTGATTTAGACAGCAAAGAGATCCCTATTTGCCACAACATTCTTTTGCTCTGTTTTTTGTATCTGTTATAAAATAAGTATACCTACAATGTCAGGTAGTTGCACACTTTCTTTGACATTCTTTAATATCAGAAATAGACATTGTATATTGCTGCAGTAAAATTAGCTTTTCATTCTCTCACTTGTAAGATTGTACCCCTGTTTAATTTTAGCCATAATATTGTATTAAAGAAGCAATTGTGTTTAATTTGCTGCCATACCAAAGGGAAAAGAACAGAATAAATGATCCATATAAATATCTCTGGTATGAGAATTAACCAAAATAATGGTAGGAAATTCCTATATATTTGAGGCAATGAAGTGTAATGTCCCTGTAGGTGTAGCTGAGATAGGGGCCTTTGGCTTTGCAAAAGTAGTTCAAGAAAAACACAATCAAATAAGATTACTTGAGAACTAATATCCTTCCTTAGTGCAAAATACAGTAATTAGTGTCATTTTGTAATGCATTTATAAGTTTACCTTTTGCTTGTAAACAGTGGGATTTCTTCAAAAGTAAAATACTAAGAACAAGACATGGTTAAACATCTTCTCTTAAGAAGTTCTCATATTGAAATTCCCAGTATTCAGACAAATGTAAGAAGTGAAAGTAATAAAATTTCTCTAATAATAATATTTTTGTAAACATTAACTGTAGAGAGAGAATTTTTGTATAGTTGTGGAATTAAAACTTCATTTTATTTTGAACTATTTACCTCTAACAAGTTTTTGATAAAAAAAAAATGGGAAAAGTGTAGATAAATTATTTTCATCATTTAATTTCTAAAGTTGTTTGATTTCACAAGTAGTCTTACTCTAATCTGCCGATGTGAAAGATTTCTTGTTAATCCGTAGGTGGTTTAAGTTATAAACCTACCACATAATCCTGGCTGCTGATTTCAAATATTTTGTAAAATTTCGACTTTGACATCATAATTCAAAGAGAAAAATGGAGATTCTATTCCCAAAACCAAAATCTTCTGTTAGAATGTAATGAAACAGGAGGCTCATATTGTTCTTTGTAGAGTTAACATACTTCTTTTTAACAGCTTCAGCTCCCACTTTCCCGCCCAATCAAATGAGAAAAACTATAATTGTTACCAAGGGCCAAGAAGTTGTCATTGAGTGCAAGCCACAAGCCTCTCCAAAGCCAACTATCACTTGGAAGAAAGGAGACAAAGTGTTAAGGGAGAGTAAGAGGTCAGAAGTCTGTTCGGTAAACTAAATATTGTGTTTGCATGTTGGATTCTGTGATATGATATGAAAATGCAGCATGTGACAAGAACATGCTGAACGTTAGCCTGGGTATGGCATAATTATTTTGTCAAGCTGATCTTTTTGACACTAGTGACTTTATAGTTTCTACAATATTGAAATGAAAATCTTAACATTGTTCAGAGATGCAGAGAGATGAAACGGTGGTGTTATTTTGTGGGGATTTGTCCCTATTTTCTGTTATTAATTTCAAAACCTTTCAATTATTCTTTAGAGGTATTACAAATTTAGTGGATGAGAGTATCAAAAGCATAGAGGCTGAAGTATTCAGGAACGTACAAAATATCGAATGTGCTTATTCATTTGAAATAATTTTAATAAGGCAGATTTACAGCTTGATCACAATGGAAGTCTATGTAACAATAGGTTTAAAATTATTCAGAGAAGCAAAATACAATTCCATTATAGGATTTAATTATACTGGTAATTTCTGTACTCAGCAGCACATCTGTTTAACAGATTATGTTTGATTAAATAAGTTCTGTCCAGCTTTGTACGGTAAAAGTAGTTTAAGGACTGCAGGTTAAATGCCAGATGTAATTGCACTTTACAAGATTGCTCATCTGTACACTAGAATAGTTTTGCCACTCTGCACATGGTCTTTAAGTAAAAGAGCAATCTTTTCCTCTTTCTGGTAATGTGGTATGTGAATGAACCATTTAAAATTACTTGTGTAGTATTAATCAGAAAGATAAAAGCAAGCCCCCCTTTTGTTCAATTTTTGCAACACTGATGGAAGTAGTAGAGTGCATCTGTCCTCCTTAGCTGTAAGAGCTATTTTGTTCAAGTGTGTTGTATTTTAATTTCATGACATTTGTTTTGTTCTGAGAAGGAAAAATAGGTAACTTCATGTATCATATTGATTTTTTTTTTTTGAGGGGGAAAGAGCAAAACAGCATTATATACAACATTTAACTAACAGGAGCGAGTTGTAGTGTATATATTGACAATATGACAGATTCATATTACAAAGAAGCTGAAAATATCAAATATTGTGACACTGATGTCTCTATGCTCTACCTACACAGTTGATACTTTTCACTGCATTTCACTACATTCACTGCATTCACTACTACCTTTTCCTCTTATGTCCACAAAATTCACTATGGTTTCTCTGATCATCGCATGTAAATCACATTTGAATCCAACACCAGTAAAGCATTTTGGTAATTACTTTGTGTCTGTCCAAACATAGCCTAACTCTGAAGTTAAAATCTTATGCAAATAGATCTGGAGTTTCATTTTTGGTACTTGTATCTTTTGATACTTGCTCGTTTTGACAGAGGCTGGAACAGGAAATGATGAAACATGGAAAATGAAAAGCTGATTGAACTATTTCAGATATTTGAAAGAAGAGGGTTGCATTCAACTTAATTTTTTAGTCAGCTGTTCAAGGATTATCCTGTGTCATTCACAGTAGTTTCCCTGCATCTATTGTTTATAGAGAGGTGGGCGTGAGAGGAATATTAGTTTCAAGGGAATTCAGTTCTGCAACTAAATATCGTGCTTTAAACAACAATAATAGAGTCTGTTTGAAGGGAACGTGGGGAAGCCTACTGCGATTTGTGAAAGGAAGTGTAAATCAATGAAGGTAGTATGTGTGTTTCCATGTTTTGGGCACTCTGAGAAGGAAGGAACTCTGATAAACATTTTAAAAAGGAATAGGCTGACATTGTAAATATATCAATATACTTTAGAAATGGACTTTCTTCATAGTCTGTTGATAAAAACACCAGCAAAAATAAAAACAAACAACTAAGAACTGTCACTTGATGAGATAGCACAGACTATTAAGTCCTTAGAGATTTTAAAAAATAATAGTTAATTGAATAATAGTGAAAAACTAGCAACATTCTGGTTAAGTAATAAGGAAGGGCAAGGATAAAACAGCGTAATATATTTTCTGTCACAGTTTTTTTCTCCTCTAAAGTGCTTGTATCAAGTGCACGTTGTGTTTAAGTTTTGCAAAGTCTGCAAGCCCAGAAAAGGAATTTGATCCTTTAAGCAACACCAATAAAAAAGACCTTCTCCTCTACAGCAAAGATGAAACTTCACTTGACCAGTGGGTCTGCTATTGTCTATTCCATGTCTTCCAAGCTATGTTGCCCCCTTAGATGTTTCTTATACAACAAAAGCTGGTTGACAGAAATTCCTCCAGTAACTTTTCCAAAGGTAACTGAAGAGAAGGCTGATTGCTCCTGTGGGACTCGTGGTTGGGTACAGTTCTCATCACAGTCCAACCCTGGACTTTAATGCAGTCTGAAAGCCTCAAATGTTTCAGATTCATTGGAAAGCCATGCACTTGGGAACATAACTGTGGAAAGCCTTCATTAGCTTAATTTCTTGGTCTCTTTTATCTTTGAACAAATTATCCAGTTCAAGGCCTTCATATTCACAGTCTAGCTATGATAGGCTTGATCCCCAGAAATCATTTTGAGCAGCCAGGTAATTTGATTGCTCTTGGAAAGCATCTGCGTATTGTAAGAGGTTTTTTTTAATTGAGTTCCAAATCACTGGCAAGCCTATGAGATAGCTCCCAAAAAAAAAAGAAGAAAAAAGGATATTCATAGTTATTTGCTGACAAAAAGCATGGCTCCAGTTTTTACAATCTCAAAATATATTAAATCCATTGTAATTACTCTAATAGAAAGATAGTTATTTAATAAAGATTCCATAGTGTTTGCTATTCATGCTATTAACCAGAGATTAAGACCTAACTAATGATAAAGAAATGAAATAAAATAAAATATATGATATTGGAGATTTTCTATGGAGACGACTAGAACTTCTAAAGATCAAGGCACAGTCTGTGAAGCTTACTGATACAAGACATTTAATGATCAGCATTTGAATGGAGTTCAAGTCTCTTTCACATATCATTATCTCAGTGAGTCATTAATACATTCAATCAAAGATAGTTTCATTAGCATTTTCACCTAGTAGTTAAAAGAAAGGAAATGTTATGCTTCTATTTTGGAATTAGAATACAGCTGAGCACAACACCAATGTCAGTGGTGTAGGCAGAGAAACATATTTAAGCTGCATATTTTTATTAGTCACCTCACAATCATTAAAATTCATAACTATCCTCACTAACCACTTGTCTCTACTCTGTTGTCTCATAGGCTGGTAGAGGATTATGTCTCATTTATGGCAGGCTGTGATAATATATGCTCTGGTTATTGATTTGAACAATATTTTCATCCATAAGAATTTGTAAAGAACTTTGGAGTCTTTTAGTTCATAAGCAGTTCTGGTTTTATAGGAAAGGGGATTATATTGGGTTCTATCTGAAAAAAAATTCATGCTTTGATTTCTAGTAAACAGTTTGGTTGGAACTTTGCTTTAGAACCTAAATAGGAGGAATTAGGCCCTTGGGCAAGAGTTCAGTGATCAAAAAATAGTTTTGTGAAGTTTCTTAAATATTTCAAACAGATACTTCCTAAAGTGTAAGCAAACCATCACTTACTATTTTAGGACAGTTTCTAAACAAGACCAAGACCCAGTACAATCAGATCACAAAGCCATCCAGAAGCCTGTTCATAATCAAACATTTTTTAACTTACATATCAAACAGAAAGAAAGCAACAAAAGTGATGTTTTGTAGACAGTAAATGTTATCATGCACACTAGAATGGACCAGAATCTGGTGTCAGTTGCTTCAATATAAGTCAAGTTCTACTAACAAAGTCAATCATTAAATTCAGGACAAACATTTTTAAAAATTTTTTCAGTTCCTATGCTCAGGCATCAGGTATTTTATAATGATTTATGTTGGCATAAATTTTTGTGAGCCATTATTCCATGTGCTGTAATCTGTTTTTCCTCACTTTCTTAAAGTCACCTTCTTTTCTTGTCTAGATTGCCTTTTAGTGGTGACTAGTGATTGTTTAAACAGATATACTGAGGAGTCAAAAGTATTGAAAAATCTTATAAGCCCTTGTTCATCTGTTTTTGTGCTTTCTTCTACACCTAAAATATTCTCCTCATTAAACTCATATTCATTTTTTACTCTAGTTCATTATTTCCATTACATATCCATTAACAATAGTTAAAATAAAATAATTTGAAAGCACTCTAGCAGTGAAAATATTCTCTTTTCTTCTTCTTTATTAAGACCACCAAGTAATAAAAATAATAATTTAAGAAGCACAGTTTAACTAAAAAATGTGTAATTGAGGAAGAAAGCACAGCTTAACCAACAAATGGGTTACTAAGGGAGCAGGACTTTTCTAGTCCCAATTCTGTGCTTCTTTATTTTGCTTTTGTTTTTTCCTTTTAAAGCTTCTCAGATTGCAATGTTTTTTTAATCATTGTTTGTTTTATACCATAATTTGTGTGCAGATTAATATTTAATCTAAAAAAAAATCAAAATATAGTGATGACCTAATACCTATGTATTCATTGGTAATGTAGTTCTGTGTTTACTCAATTCTTACTTTCCATATGGCACAGTGGCACAGTCTGAGCTTTCTCCTTCAGCTCACAGAACAAGCTGTGCAGAAAGACATTAACAGTCTCTGGAAGGTCACATTCACCATAGATCACCAAGAGCAGAACAGTGTCAGTCTCTCTGTGACCACTGTGTAAATGCTCATATTGATCCACCTATGTCCCAGATTAACTTTTGCTGAAGACCTAAATACACTAAGCAATTCTGTGGGGAAAATAAATGGTAGCAAAACTCCACCTGCCACTTCAAATCAGTCACTTTTCCTATGGAGCAATTAGCTTCCTGTGTTCCACTTCTGGTTGAAGGAGTTCTGGATATAAATTGAGAAAACTTTTGGTAGGTTAAGCAGCAGAGGGAATTTTAGATACTTTGAAAGTAATAGGCTAGGTTTGGCCAGGACACAAACTTCAACATCCCTATTCTTGCAATACACAATCACAGTGCTAATTTTATTGATTGCAAGTGAGTCAAATTTTTTCCTTTTTTTTTCTGAGTGATCTCAAAGAATTACAGAACAGCAGTGAGTGGCATGGAGCTCTGGATAGCACCTGGTCCATGCCCAGGATCAGAGCAGTATCAGCTAGAACACGTTGCTCAAGGTCATGTCTAGTCAGATTTTGAGTAACTCTAAGGAGGGAAACACTGCAGCCTATCTGGGAAATTTGTTCCTATTACAGTTAACTGCCCCCACAGTAAAAAAAAAAAAAAAAAAGTCTTTTAATGTTTAAATGGAATTGATATTTCCATGGAATTGCATTTTGTGCCCATTGTCTCTGGTCCTGCCACAATGCACCACTAAGAAGCATCTAACTACGTCTGCTTACCTCATCCCTTCAGATTGTATGCATCAGTTGATCAGTACCTTTAAAAGCTGGGAGGCTCTGATCCGTAATAAATACGGCCATATAATGAATTTATAGCAATGTTTCTTCCATGACACATGCAATTCTCCATTCAGATCTGTGCCAAACTGGCCTGGCCACCGAAACTCATTGGAGATGTCAGTTCCCCATACAAAACCTGCCCAGTATGTATTGCCCTGTTGCAAAGTTACTTTCTGCTTGCCATATTCTTCATTTACTGTGTGCCTCCCCTGAGGTCGTTGGGACAGATTTGCAAGAAAAAGAAGTTGTAGAGGCTGTTCATTGAACAACAAAGTACCAGATAGCAAGTGCTCTGACAGTTATTCCCTTAATATTACAAAAAAAATTAGTGGATACTGAAAATAGGGAGATATGGATATTTGTGAAGCTACTGGACATTAAAAATTATTTATGAAGAAATTTTGCCTTCATAGATACACGGGTACAAATTTGCAAGCCATACATTGACCTGTGAAGAGCAGGAGAACACTAAACAGTGCTCATTAGGTGAGAATCATTGTCTATAGGTACTAAATTTAGAATAAAGACATTGGAGGGGACAAAGTGTTCAAGCTGCATGTAACAATACATGAGGGAGTGAATTAAGACTGCTGAAATTTTGCCTTGAACTGAGCGTGCTTTATTTTTCTTTCTTTCAGTTATTTTTCCCTAACATTCAGCAGCTGTAAAAGAAGTCAGATAAAAGAAAGAGAAGAAAGATATCTTTTACAGGGACATTAAATAGCAAATATAAATACTATACAAAGACAGAGAGAAATCTGATGCTATTGCTTTTTACCTGCCTTCAAGTTAATACTGAAATCTTTGAACTACAGATGTAGCTGTCCTGTATGTTTAGATATTTCATCTGTCTCACTTTGCTATTTAATTAGTGGAAACACATAGAGCACTTAAATCTAAAAATATCATCATTCAAAACCTTAGAAATAGACATGTTTTTATAGTCTTCTGGTCTCTCAAACTCCTTCATTTTCAGTTTTGACAGGTTCTTATTACAATTTTTCTCTTCACTATACTATATTTAAGGACCTGTCAATGCTTCCATTGTAAGTTCCTATTTTAATAGCTTTTAAGGTTAATTACTATGGAAAAAGAATCAAAGAAGGAAAAGAAGAACATTTCAGAGCAGCAGCAAGAAAAAGATTGAGTTTGCAGGCAAAATTTGTATTCAATTTTATAAAGTGCTTTGGTTTGTACATGTAGTGTTATGCTTTTGAATATGAGCATGTAGCATAAGTATATATTATATGCTTCCTTCATAATCGTGGTGGTAGCTTTCCAAAGGAATTTCAGTTCCATCTAACCGTGATTTGTATCATTTGTTTGAACTGAAAACTATGGACTGTGAAGGCAGAAGAAGGTATATATGTAAAATGGATGGAAAATTATTCTAAATCATATTTTTCTGTTTGTCTATTGGTCCCTGAACTGCACCAGGCTCAACTTGTTCTTGGCACAAGCTTTCTTGTATTTGTGCTATCAGCCACACAGACAGCAGAGTAGTTCAGCCTCCTACCATACCACTTTTTGGTAAGAAAAGAACACCCTTTATTTCCTCATAGTAAAGAAATATCTTTGGAGTTATTCCAGCTACAGGGGCAATTTGTTAAGCAGTTTGAAGGTATTATTCTGTTCCCCCAGTTAAATATCCAAAGAAAGGACTATTTGTAAGTTATAATTAGTTCTGACAAACAACACTTCCCACAAAATACCAAATAATTTCTTGTTTTGTATCCAAGTAAATTGTTATCTACAAGATCTTACCTGATTTCTCTAAACAGTCTTTCTTCCCAAGAATGGTATTCAGGACAGTATGTGTTGTTACTTCTCCTTAATACTTCATACAGCTCTGTAGGCACTCACTGACCCTTTTTAGGGAAATAAGTCTTGGTTCAAATCAGAAGTGTATGTTTAGATAACAGTGCATTGAAGTCTACATTTTAGAAATACATTCTCTTCTTCACACATTGGCTTGATGTTTGAGGAAGTGTTCCACCACATCTTACCAATTTTCAATTCAAGCAGGATTTATTTGTGTGCAAATAAATACACAGTTCCCTACAACAACCCCAGCTGCCACCCAGCTGCTTTGGCAAGTCTGATATAATTAGGCTTTAATATCCATCAGGCATGTGTGGGTGTTTTGGACTTCTTCAGGTACCTACAGACTAGACAATAATACATGAGGAGGTGAGTCCCACCCTGTATGATCTTGCTTTTCAGTATTTCCATAAAATTGCCTTTCGTTTTTTTGACTCAGTTACTGGACTGTAAGTGTCCCACATATATTCCATAGCCCTAATTAAAAGAAAAAGCAGAAAAGCTCAACCATTTTAAGTTGCTGACAACACAAGATATTGGATCTGCTGTCTATGCCTTGGCTATCTGCTGACAACTAATTATCATTTGAGCAAAAAGGTCATGAATTTTGATTTTAACTATGATTAATTTCTCTGTTGTTATAAATGGCTGTCTATTTGTTCACCACATGGGTAGAATATGACAAGTCATCAGTGGCCTAAAGGTTTTTCTTTGCTTAAGGCTCTTCAGACTATGAATTTCAGCATCATTTGCCCTTAAAAGAAACTTCATCTAAAAATCTTGGGAATTTAAACATTTTACGTTCATGCTACCAACTGATCCACAGATTCCCAAGGGGAAATTTAAGACCAGAAAGTAGTGAAGAAAGAAAATACCCAGGACATTAGGAAAGAGCAGCTTCATGACAGAAACTGTAATCTTCCTGAGAGAGTTCTGCAAGTCACTTCTTTTCAATTTTTGCATAAATCATGGTCTAATTTAGCTGTGGCAGGCTCATAATGGGAATTAGAGAGCTGGTTATAAAGTAGAAAAGGGAAACAATGATAACCTTGACTAAATAGTAAAAACAAATGACAAGATCATCCCTTGACAAAAAGGAGTCTTTGTTCCAAAGCAGCATTATTTTACTAACTGGGCATATTACATGAGTTTTTACAACATAATGATTTGGCCACACACCTAAACAACTTTCAGTCTTCACTCATGTTTTCTTACAGAGAACACGATTAAGGAAACAGTCCAGTACCCAGAAATATTAAATGTTATTAATTTTTCCTGATAGAGAAATAATTGCTATTGAAGTGGTACAGCACATGGGAGTCTTACCCCAGCCAAGATCTCTGGGCATTATCAGTGAATTAGTCACAAGATAAATAATATCTGTGGCTCAGTGACATGTCACCATATAGCAACAAATTGTTTAAAGTCTATAGGCACCAAGTCAAATTTTAAATTGGAAAGAAGTAGAATGTGAAGGAAGTTCCCAAGATACTGTGGGAAAGGTGTGACATGAACCCAGATGTTTTGGATTGAAAAAATGTCTCATACTCCAGAATATGAGCATGTACTTTGATTATATCTTTTAATTTATAGCACATACTGCATTTCAAGTGATGCTTAATATTTTTTAAATCTACCAGTCAGCATCCATCATCTGTGTGGAGGCTACAAACTACACATGGGGTGCCAGAATTCATTTTGCACTAGAAAATCTCCTTTACAGGGAATATTCTTCCTTATCTGTCGTAAATCTGAAATAATTAGGGTGACTTTTCAACAGATTATCACCTATTGCATCTAGATTTAGTGATCTTTGTAACTATATTGTGAAATTTATTATCAAATTTCAAAATTTAAGAGGAATTTTTGATGTCTTTGGCATCTTCTTTCACATTATGTTTTGACACCGTCCAGTCAGTCTCAGAAATCAATGGCCTTTCAGTATGTATGTGCTAATTGGTCCCAGAGAAGGAGAATAAGTCTATGCATATTTTTAAAAGGTTAGATATATTTGGCAGAAAATTAAATTTTGTGCAAAAACTTAGAGAAGTGATTCATTATTTAGAAAAAAAAAAAAAAAGTATGGTGGAAATTTGCTTTCTAAAGGGATTAGTAAAAAAAAAAGAATTGCATTAGTCTAGAAAACAATGCTACAATTATTCCACATAGTCATGGTATAAGATAATGACTCTCTCAAGATCAATGATCTTCAGGCCTCTGCCTAACTTTACGAACACATTTCAATCCATGAATGACCATAAATTTACTATCCAATCAGCAGTCTCAGTGGTGTATTTCTAAGCAATACATGGCAATGAAACTATATTTTATCCAGCAAAAAAAGACACTCTAGGTCAGAGCAAGAGATATCTGTCATGTTTGAATTTTGCGTGCTTTCAATTACTGTGGAATCTCAGTCACTGCTGTTGTCAAGGTTCAGATTTACTTCACTGTGAAAAATAGACACCTTATTTCCTCATGAAAATTTTATGCCATTTTATCTCTAAAGAAAGCCAAAGTATTCCTTTTTTCAGGTAATTAGAAAATTAGTATCACAAATCAGTATCACACTATTACTGATCACAGGTTGCATTCCTTGTCTTTAACAGTATCAGTCTCATGCTCTCGTTTGGGCAAGGTGTTGATTTAAAAGAATTTTAAAGGTAATGTTTCTCCCTAGTAAATCATAGCAAGAAGGGAATAATTTGACAATATTTATGGAAAACAACATGAGTGATCTATCACTGCTTTTAAATTGTAAATTCACTTATCACTGGGAAAGACATTATCTCTAATAAGATCTGGCTGGGTATAACACGAATTTTACCATGGTATATTACCAGTATCAGTGAAAATCACATTATTCTGATATTAGTGACTTCCATGTAAGTAGATTTTCCACATATATACCTGAGATTCCTATATTTCTCATTTTTCTTTTCAATGGCTGCATACAGCTACTGTCCATACAGCAAATAAATGAAAGTCAGAGGGAAAAGAATCCTAAATGTAATGCACATAGGAAGCTTAAACATACACCAAGGTTTCTTTTCAGTAGACTAGCCTTGAAAAAGAAAAAATGTTCTAGCAAGAGTAAGCAACTGAGGCATTTGATATTTGTGAAGGCTTTAATGAGCATTCCTCAACCTTCCCCTTCCCTTCCACTTTCCTGTGGCTAAATCCCTTTTAAAAATTATTTCTCCAGTTTAGCAGTATGCTCATTGACTATTATCTCTCTGCCTATGTTCACAGCAGACATAATAAGCCTAGAAGTGGAAAGATCATTTAAATTTTACCAAAGTGTCATTAAGTTAACTGTGCTGAAATAATTGAAACATATTTAAAGCATTAAAACTTACAGTTTCTAGATAAAAACTCAGGAAGATGTATGAGAAAAGTTTGTTATTTTCCTGTGTGTGATTTAAGATCGCATTGCACTAAATCCCCTCATTATGTAGCCTGAAAAGTGATGATACGGTATTGTACCAAGGTAAAAAGGTGTGATAGAAATATGGTTACATTGGAATCAGAACAGGCACATTCTGAAGCTGCTAAGTGTTTGATGTAGCTTCCATAAACTTTCCAATTTTATGAAATTCTCAAGCCATTGAGCAGAAGACTCTTTTAGGACTCATTTTTTGTTATTTTTGTAGGAGTGGGTTCTTTCAATGTTCTCAGATCTATGCATTACTGCTTCTAGGACAAGAACAACAATCACTATTCAGGGGAATCTCTCAGACTTTTGATTCTTTGTGACTGTTTATTAGTCTTATATTTTTACCCTTGTATTTTTGCAATTTCATATACTTTTCACTTTCAAACTAAAAATTTTCTCAACTGTTCAAAATGTACAGTGCTACATAACCCCCAAGAACATCCACTGGTGTAGTTCATTTGTCACTACTAAGCTAGGTGATATATACTTACTGGTTTTTAAAGAAACTGTTCTGTCCATGGAACATTAAGTCTTCATGGGTTTTAATTTAGTACTGAAAACGTTTTCTGTAGTTTGATTAAAAGTTATCATTATCCGAAAACTAATCAGCCTGTCATTTTGTCTAACAAAAATCAAGACAGGTCTCCCCACACTAAAAATTGCAAAAATAGGTTCCAGACTAGAAAGAGCCCAAATAAATCTACAAATAATCTCTGCTTATTTTGATAACTCTTTATCACTCCTATCTACAGAAATTAACATTGTGGTGGCTTAACCCCAGCCAACAGCCAAGCCCCAAGCAGCCACTTGCTCACACCCCCACCAGCAGGATCAGGGGGAGAATCAGAAGAATAAAAGCCAGAGAACTGATGGTTTGGGGTAAAGACAGTTTAACAGGGAAAGCAAAACCAAAACATAGCCCCACATTAACCATTATAAAGAAAATTATCTCTACTCTAGTCAAAACCAGCACAATATCAACAAATTTCTTGGATTCATTGACAACTCCTGTTTTTCTGATGTATTACTACACAACTTTGAAACACTCTTACTTTTTAGTCTTTTATTGTCAGCAATTTTTTAAAGCTTCCTTTCTACGACTCTCGTACATCTTTGCTCTGAATGGATCCTAACATCCTTTACTAGCAATCCAAAGTCCAAATCATTCACAGTCATCAGTTAAAAGCAAAATATTTCGGAGCTAGTTAGTAAAGATATTATTAAAAGAAAAAAGAAAGAAAATATCTTTTCTTCTCAATTGATCTTTATTTTCCTTTCCCTTCTTTTATTTTGTATTGTTCTATTACATTGCACTGCTCCTGGAAAGCATACCTGTTAAAGAATAATTGAGATTGGATTCAGTTTCTAGAAGCCATCTAGTCCAACACTCCATCCAAAGCAGGACTAATTGCATCATGTTTGTCAGGAGTTTGCCCAGGCCAGTCTTGAATATCTCCATGAATGGAGATTCTGCTACCTGTCTTGTCAACTTATTCCAGTATTTCTACACTTTCACAGTATGTTTGCTTCTTCATATGTTGTCAAGTGCTCTAATTTGTATATGTTAACTCTTATTTTCTGTATCTTCAAGTCCAGCTCTATCTACCCCATTCTCACCAATAGATGCATATTTGCAGAAGAAATTAAAAAAAAAAAAAAATCCTTAACCTTCTTTTCTTCAGGCTGAAGAAAAAACTTAAAATTTTTCCCAGCCTCTACTCATTTGTGTTGTGCTTTCACCCCATGAACATCTTTGTGTATTTCTTCTGGACTCACTCTAGTATGTCAATGTAATCAGTGTGTCAGATACAACCCCAAGAGAAAAAGTGCCAAAGAAAGGGAAACAATTGCCTCTCTGAACATACCAGCTGCCTTTTACTAATGCAGAAAGGAGTTGATATTTTTACTGCAAGAGCTCATTGTTGACTCATGTTCAGCTTGGTGTTAGCCAAAATCCTAGGTCCTTCTCTGCAGACCTGCTTTTAGCTAGTCATGCACAGATCTCTTCTTTACAGACTTAGAACTTTATAAAAATACCAAAGTTTGTCTCAGTCCATTTTTCCACCTGCTGCAGTCAATTTGAATAACAATCATGCTCTGTAGCGTATCCATCACCCTCTCCATTTGGTATCATTTGTGAGGTTACTGCATGCAGTCCTCTCCATTGCACGGGACATTTATGGGACCGCTAAACAGCAGCAGCCCCTTTGTAGGGCTGTAAGGAATGCCAGCTAGTAACCAGCCACCACCTGGATTTTATATCCCCGAGTACAGACTTTTGAAACAGAGTGTAATGTATTCCCTCCACACACCCACACGAAGTAGGCCCTATTACACAAATGCTGGGCCCAGGATCAGCTGGCTTTGATGCCTTCTCTGATGAGTATTCCTCCTCCTCAGCTGCTCCCAGGGCACTCTGCCTCTCCTGAAGTTACAGATCTACAGGTGTAAATGACCCACAGGCCAAGATTTAGGAAGGCTGCTGTTGCCTGAAAAACACGTTTCAAGTCATCCCCGTCTTGAGAGTTTCCATCTGCCATTCCTTTGAGTGCTGACCCTCATGTCTTGTTTCACATAGCCTGGGCTTTTGTCTCTTCAGGGTCTCTGAGAGCAGCCTGTCAATCACCTGTCTGTCCTCTCTGGTGTCCTACAGTCCACATGCACTGCTGCACTAACAACTCCTGGGTCTGTGGCAGCCTGACAGGTACATGGGTGCCTCTCAAGCACCAGCCAAAGAGGTGCTCAGGTCAGTTTTTGACAGCAATCAGCTGAAGACAGAAAGCACAGGCTGTTCCTAAGCAGAAAACAACCAAGAGAAACCTCCTCTTTGCTGGCAGAAGCAAAAGTCTGGAAGACAACACTCACCAGCAGCAAGCCACCAGTAAATACCAGAAAAAGCTCTCAAAAGAAGACGGGAACTGTAGCACTAACAGCTAGTTCCCATTTGCTCTATAGATGATTTTTCATTGCCCATCTGTATTTTCTCATCTGGGATGGGAATATTTTCTCAACTTATTTTTCCTCAGCATTTTCCTGGTCACTTCATCTTATGTCCGCCTCGTATTTATAAAGAAAAGAGAAGTTAAAAAATAAAATCAGCTTTTCTAATTACCCGGTATTATAAATCCAAGCTAAACTAAGATTTCACAATTATTTAATCAGAGGAGAAAGGAAAGAATTCCTTTTGCTATGAGTGATAGCTCAGTGCTAGGGAGGGTTAGTAAGTTTAGTAAATGTTTCACCTGAAGCTTGAATCTGCATCAGGAAGGTTTGTGCAAGGTAGTGGTTGCTCTACAGCAGGCTGATGGAAGAGCCAAGCATGATTCTAGGACATGAAGGCCCTGTACTACAGCATCAGTGACAGGCATCAGCTTGGATTTCTCTCTTCATATATGGCTTAAAAATCAGTGACTCACTTCTGGTTAAGATTTGGGTCCACTTCAACCCAGAAACTGAAATTGCTTATATTGTAAGCAAATTTTCCAATAAATAAAGCTTAAAAAGTATCAACATTAATGTACCTTTAATTTAACTCAGACTTTAAGTGAATTCAGGAGAAATTATGCTAAACAGTTCAGACTTCATGACTGACATCTCTGTAGCTACAGACTAATCTTTGTCAAGCTATCTCCTTGTTTTAGGATTTCTCCTTTTTCTCCTTTTTCTGATTTCATGCGTTGCTAAGCTAAATTCCTGTCTTGGTGCACAATATGCACTGATTTTGCTCTGGCAACCTTGTAAAGGGAATTCTAATACTTACTACATTTTTTTCTAGGTAAAAAGACGGGAAGTTATATAACAAGAGGTGCTGTTTGTCACTGTTACATGTTTAATAACAATTAGGAATAAACTGTACTACGTGCTTTATCTCTGTACTGAATATCCTTCAGATGAAAAGCAGTATTTCTGGGGACTTAAAATTCCTAGTACATCAGGAGCTAAGTGCAGCATTCAGAAAGATACATCAGCTGAAGCATTTATCACCAGATTCCCCTTAGTGGCGAATTTGTCTTGAATCAGTTTTTCAGCACTTCCTCACTTTCGCATGCAAGGCACAGTGTATTGTAGTTGTGTTGTTGTATTTTGTTTGGCATTTTCATTCTGTGCCCCTTTTCAGGATTAAGGCCCACACAATAGTTCTTTGTTGTCCACTGATTACCCACTCAGGGATATCTTACATCTACTTTGATATTCCATTAATACACAGCGGTTTCTAAACTCTAATGTCAGTTTAAAAGACTCACGCAGCTCAGACTGTTGAATGTAAGCACATGTGCTTTTTCCTTTAAGACATTATTCCTGCTTGATGCTTGACTTCTGCATTATGGCTCGACTGCACTTTCATGTGACACTGAGATAAAAGCATATACTAGAAAGTATAATCCAGATTTCATACTGAAGAGAATCCCCTGTGTCTAATACAAAGTCCTATAAAAGGAAATACTTGCAACCGCAGCAGTAAATGGATCCTTATTTATTAAAATTCATTTATTCCTTAGCAAGGGACTTCCTGTTCGGCTGAATATAATTTGCCCTAATATTAATGAAAAAAATTGTCACTATAAAAACACAATATTGAAAAGAACTAATTCAGACACTTCCAACAGGACCCCAGAGTACAGGGAACTGTGTAATAAAACTGACTATACACTGGTTGGGTAATAAAACCAGGAGCACTGTTCATTTGCAGATCATATCCTCAATTTTTTTAACTTTTAATTCTGTAGTTAATAAATTTTAATTTAACCCCTATCTGTCTACTACTTCTTCCTTATATGTGTGTTGACTTCTGTACGCATGTGGGGTTTTTTGCTGGTTTTTTAATGTAGATAATTTTCTTCCAGGAATGAGGTATCATTTTAAGAAATAAGACATAAAATAAAAATTAAAAAAAGACTTCTACCAAGTCATTGGAGTTAAACTCACACATGGGAATTTTTTTTATGACTGTTACATGGCATTTCCTTTACTGCCATTCACATAGGTTTGTGAACAGATAAGAAGCATATTGCCTATATTTATAGGTATTGAACTTGTGGCACCATATTTTTTGCCCTGTCATCCATTTGGCCTGAAAATTGATTGCACAAATGGCCTAGCAATAGGTTGCTCTATGTTGCTGGTAGCTTCTCTCCAGGTTACTGCAGAGAAGAAATCCTATTACCCTTTTCAGCTCATCAATTATGTAAATAAACTAAAAAGATATTTCTGTTTACCTTGACACACCACTTGAATTCATTTTCAGATGATCAGTCTTCAGTTACATTTCTTTCCTTGGACAGCTTGTTTCTCCTCAGAGCCCAGGCATGTTCCTTGGCAGTACATATGGCAAATATCTCTCAGTGATATGAGGTCAACTGAGTAAAGCCAAAGGATAACTCTGGATATTATCTCCAGGTATTCCTTCACAATAACACAGTTTTTATACTTCGATTCATTCTGTTCATCACTACTTTAAGAACATTAAGTGAGAAAATACTGTAGTTTAGAGACTTCATCTTGTTTCCCTTTAAATGATCCAACCAGCTGTTCTTTCTCCCCACTTTAAGTCCTTATGTAATGCAGCCTTTTTTTTCAGTGTGTAGCAAAGTGTAGTTTACCATTCTGTATATTACCTTCTCTCTGGTATAGCCCCTTTTCCAATTTCTGTGATAATTTTCAAGCTGTTTATTTGCCTAGTTTAGTTCTTGAACCCTTTCCCAGAAATAATTTTTTCCCTTTACCTCAGAAACAATTTCCTTACAATTTTTTGTATCTTTAACTTAATAAAAATAATTTTACTCTGCATTCCAGTCCTTTGTTCAGTGAGCAGCTTCCCCAGGTTTCATCTGTAATCAAGTCACTGAGCTTCTGCCTTTTTTTCTCAGGTCCTGTATCCAGGAACAATGTTGGAAAAAAGAGTCAGTTTTCTATCATATTCAGGAATACCTGCATTAACCATGTTTAGTATTTATTATTCTCTCCATGCCATATCTCCAACTGTGACATGATTTTAGGAGGCATTTTCATGTTTACTAATATTTCGTAGATATCTTCCTAAGCCCAAATCTGAGTCTTCCTGCAGTCCTTTCAGACTTGCCGACTTCCTTAACTGATCAAACAGAAAGAAATCAGCTCCAAGAAGTTTATTACTTTTAAATATTTTCAAAACTAAAATATTATCAGAACACAGCATTCACCGTTAATTAGGCTCCTCAGCAGTTCTTACAGCATCAACCTGAACTATGGTGTGAGCAGAGTAACAAAGGTTCCAGTGGGGAGGCTGCAGGCAGACACTGCCCCATCAGCCCCATCTGGGAACTGCTTGGTTAAGAGGACTGGAGAAGGATTTGAAGGGAAGGGTACTCTGAACACAGATAATTATGTTAAAATTCTGCTTAACTTGTGTGTGGAAGCCAGAAGAAAATCAGGCAAATACTTTCCTTATGTAGAGGAAAGTATCAGAATTATATAATTAATTGTGCCTTAAAACCATGTGAAAAAGGAAATGACAAAGCTGCTGTCATATATTGAACTAGCTGAGCCTTTGTTTTACTACAAAATTAATGGTTCAATTACAAAAACAACAGATGCGTTTCACTGGTAATATTACAAACATCAAGGTTTGCATTGATATTTTCACAATACATATTTCAAGGAAAAAAAAGAGCAAAAGGTAAAAAAATGTAGAGATTGATCAAGAACAGCTCAGTCAACAAAAGAAGTAGTTCCTAAGTGAACACAAAGTGCAGGAAAATGCACTCAGCTTTTAAACTCTTGATTTGGGACTTCAAAGGCATTTTCCTTTCTCCTTAAATACTGAGGACAGGAACTTCTTGTAGACTGTAGCTTAATGTTCTTTAGTATGATGTTGGAACCTTGCTAGAAAAAAAGAAACACTTGCCATGCTTTTAATGCACATTCTGGAAGCTTAGAAATGTCTCTGCAGCTCTTTCATTCTCATAGCAGGGTGATTGGAAAAATGAGCATGGATGCCCCAGGTTCCTAACAGCACTCCGTGGGTCTCTGCAGTAGATTTCTCTGCAGTGCTATTATCCATGTACTGTTAACTTAGATTTTGCACTTAGCAGGTGGAGAATTTTGATCAATAGGAGGGATTCTAATCGAGGGACTCTGGATAGGCGTTAAAATTACTGAAGCAACTAAATGAAGTCTCAAGGAGTCTTGACAAATTACAAGCTACTGCTCTTGTCACATTCTTAGCAGTAAACTGGCTGTGAGCAGAGAACTGTATCAGAAATGGATAAAACGTGAAACAGTTAAAGCACTGCAAAGTGGCACCTTTCTCATTTTGTAAGACATATCAATTTCCCATTAAAAGATTCATAGGCTGAGCCCAAAACATGATGAAGAACCTTAAATGTCTCACTGAAAATAATGTAAGCTGATTATTTTTAACATTTGGAACTGTCACAGAGGATTTCTATCCCAGGTCTATATAGAGAAAAAAAATCTTACATTTCAGTGAATGTAAATTATTCATAGTTATGAGACAAAGAACAAATCAAGTGAAAAATTGAATTCAGGCAAAATCAGAGGAACACAAATGCTGAAGAGCCACCTTGCTTGTCATTACATGGGTTCCTTAGTTTTTAACCAAAAAGTATTGAACATAACCTGACTGAACTATTTATAGTCCTTTCACTTCATCTTCTAGCATCTGTATTGGGATCAACAATTTCATAATTCAAACAGAGGCAGAAAATTGAATGGAAAGGAATAAATAAAATTGTATTTATTCCTTCCCAAGAAATTATTTTTAGATATAATGCTACAGTTTTCAAAAATGTGCAAATAATACACTTGCTATCTATGCTGTCTTTGTATCCATAGTGCTAGGCACTGCTCAAGCACATGCAGTTCCCAGGTGAGGATGCAGGTTGGCACAACAAATGATGTTTATGTAAGCAGGTTTATTTCTTTGTGGAAGAAATGCAATTTATTATTTAAAATCCAGAAGTCAAGATGAAAAGCTTATGCTTTCTGTGTAGAAAAGTTGGCTCTGGGAATTTGTCCCAGGACACACTGCTAGTCATGATACACAAATACTGCATATAGCAGCATAAGTGAGACTCATAGTCAATATGACACATGAAAACAATAGAAATATTCTTTCTGAGATATGTCAAAACTCTCATCAGATCCTCTTTAAATGATAAACACTGTTCATAGAATAGGACAGGAGTTGATATGCCCATTTTTAAATAAGATAATATAAATAAATTTCTTAGTTAAACGTTCAATTCAGAAAAAGTATATCTTAATCATTGTAAGCTCTACTCCAATTTTCTACTGCAGGAAAAAAATTAATTCCCCTTGTTTATAAATAGGAGCTTCAAAAACTGCATTTAATGGAATGCCCACTGACTGATTTGATCGCCATGGAATATCTACAAAACTTGTGATTTATAGACAGGCAAAGGGTCATGGGAACCGTTTACCACATTAATGGTAATATATGAGAAAATTTGATGTGGTGGACAAGATCTGAGGCCAAATTATGCCCTAAGAAACAGATGGGGTGTGAAGAGGAGCTGTGTGAAACAAACTAGGAGAAAAAGGAGGCTGTAACCTGGCCTGTGCAGTACCCAGGACTGAGTCATATGTTTTCCCTTTCAGACTAGAAGCCTAGAAGAAAATGAAACTCATAGATGTTTTACAATACACAAACAATATTGGCCAGCCATGTCCCTGGTCACAAGGTTTCCAGTATTTTCTGTCTCCACTAAATCACTTCAATGAGACTGTCTTCTAACTGACGTTTTGTAATGCTGAGTTGTTACTCTTCCTCATCTCATTTGCAGATTTCTCTGTCATCCCCTTGTTTTACAAGTGTATGTGGTTTTACTTGTTACTTGCAAAGCTGGCCCTTGATTTGTAGTACAGTCAACTAAAGAATTTCATTGCTAATAGCTGCCTGAGTAATTGCTTTCAGTAGCTGTTTTACAAGGCTTTATTTTCACCCCTTTTCCCATTCAAGAGAACATAGGTAATTAAATTTGACACTTCTGTCATGACACTGCATGTCTAATGTATCATGCAGGAAAAGCCAGAGGGAGTCTTCAGACCTGTGTCTTTCCTACATGCAACTCAGAAACACATCAAGTTTCCACACTGTTTTGAGACGCCTTTTTGAGCATTGTGCATGTTGCAGATTAAACCATCTCATTTTCATTGCCCCCAGTGTCCTTTTCTCTCTTCCTCGCCTCCTGCAAGCACCATTAATTTTCCTCCTCTCCTATTCATCAAATTATTTTGGGAACTGATATATTTCACCAACATTTTTTGTTGGGTAAGTCTCCCATCACGGTAAAAACAACATTGCTGAGACTTCTGTCATGTACACTGCAACTTCATTGTCCTGGGAACTCCGTGGTTGTAGAAGTTGATTTTGCCCAATCCTTTCTCTAACATTTAGGAAAATACACCTTATTGTTTGCATTATCTCATTTCTATGGTTTTGTAGGGATTTTTATCAGACATTAATTTTTATGACCCCTGAAATATTTCATATGATTTCAGATATTAGCATTTTTTAATGACAAGCAAAAGTAATATTTTAAAATGTTTATACATATTTATGTAATATTGCTTTTATATAAACATTTCCTAACATTAAGAATCCTTAAATATTTGTTCATAGAATTTTTTTCTCTAGGTACTTGCAAGTATAAGTCAATATTTATTTACCTGCACTAAAGTTTCTGTCTGTGCAATACACAACTCAGTTTATTTTAATGTCTGTCTCTGTAGTATCTCCAGTCTTAAACACAGAAAGGATAAACATCAGATTCAACAAAGTCATTCGGTACAAATCCCTTTCTAAAAAGGAAGCACACTTTATTTTGAGAAGAAACCTTCATAGACTTTTAATTTTAGAATAAAAACTCTGTTGAACAATATATGCAATTATTTCTAACATTTATTTTCTGATTTTTTCAATATTTCTATAAAATAAATATATTTATTTTTACTTCCTTTTCTGCTTTTCTTCATTCATGACAGATAGCTAATGCCTGATTTATAGCAATTTATTTTAATTAATTCAGTACACCTGCGACCTGTAATTGATTTGGCACTGATATAAATTTCCTGACTCCGATCCATCTATTACACTGCCTTCAATCATATTCAGCTTCTCCTTTAGATATGGTGACTTGCCTTAGTATGGAATTAATTGATTTTATTGTTGCTGTTTAAATTCTTTTCATTTATACTTTCTTCCTTTCATTGGTTCAAAACACTGAGTAAAACCATAAGATAAAATTACGCTACAGTTTGCACAACCATCATCCTAGTTAAGTGGGGATTGAATATCTGTAGACTGAAATGGGTATAAGTGTGTTTATTTAAGGGTTCAGACTGCTTCTAGGCACCGAGCCAAATTCATTACTAATGAATCATAGGCTGCTGGGCTTTAAAGAAAAATAAATCTTTCAGCTTATAATATATTTGATTGTAACTGGCATTTTTAAAAAGGAGAATATTTTTATGGTACTGATAACCCCTTCCAATTATCTTCAAATTTCTTCCTATGTCCTGCCAGTTTCAGGCACAATGTATTTAATTTCCTCAATTTTCTAATTAGAATTGGATAGAAGTATTTCTAAGATTTTGAGCTGTGCAGTTCTGATCTTTAGTGTAGAAAACCAGAGATGTGATCCCTGTTTGGAGTAATGAGGATAAAGTCTCTCTAAGACCCCTGACCTCAACAATTACTGAGGATACCTCTATAAACCACATTCAGAAGACTGAACAAAAAATATAGAACTAATTAGACGTGCCACAAAACTGTCTTCTAAGGAGACTAATTTCTAACTACAGAGAAAAGCCTCTACAGGAATACAGGTGGAAAAAGAATAATTTGCATTAAAAACTTTAGGAGATAAATAACCCTCATCCACCACATTAAATACCCACAATAAGTGTATATTAATCACTGAGAATATTTTCCATATACTCTGAGGCAAATACAAGGTTATTTCTTATGGGGAATATATTAAATACATATAGTATATACACATTGTACTGTATATCTTTATAAATTATAAGATATTTATATTAAATGTATGTATTAAAATGTGCATATCACATTATTTATTGTATACATATATATGTTATGCTATGCATCTGATCGTTAGCTTTTTTTTTTTGCTACTATAATAGAGGAGATGCAGGTACTGTTTTCAGTAAATACCATCAAGTTATTATTTTTCCCTGTGTAACTGAATGAGCAATACACTGAGGATACAGAATAACTACCTGTTTCAGGCAATTCCATGCTCTTTTGCTTGTCTTTATGGTTTATTTTATGCTGATAATAACAGCTCTTAAACTGAAATTAAAGAAAAACAAACATTGACGAAACATGTATATACTAGGTAAGATATTGATGAAATGTTCTATGCCAGTAAGAAAGAAGTTTTGTATAGCAAGAATCACTGAGATTGCTTGACAAGCTCATAAGGGAGAGGAGGAGACACGTGCCTATCTTCCACAGAAATTAAGCCTAAATTTGAGAATAGAGTTCCGGTAAAAGAATGGTACCAAATCACTGATTTCATGTCTCAATATTTTCAGATTGGGGTTTTTTGTTTGGTTGTTTTTTCAACATTGCAAGAATCTTTTATCATTGCTTCTTGTTAAATACATACCATATTCCTAAGTTCAGTTCAGTGGAGATAAAGACTTCTGGATAATCATCTGAAAGCCTAATTTCTTTGAGTTTTCTGTAAAACATCTTAAACTGTCAGTGTGTGCCATTGTCAGTCTCAATGCACAGAGATCAACTTTAGAGACTGAAACAAGACTTTGATAAGGACTGCCATCACCCTAAGCCACTGAATTCTTTGGATTCCTCATCTTGATTAGCGGGATGGGAGTAATGTTTCTAATTTATTCTGCAGAGGCTTGCAGAGTTAGTTAGTCATATTATCAGACTATCAGTCAGGTTAGAAGGGACCCAGGAAGATCACTAGTCCTAGTCCTGGTCAAAGTTGAATAAACAGTGAATCAGACCTGGATACCATGGTACTTTGATGTACTTATGATAATTACTTTTAAATAAGTAACAAAATTAATAGCAATTGTTTTGGGGGGAAAAAAAAAATGTGTGGCTTCATAGTGTGACAATGGCATAAACTGAGATTAGGAGGAAGCATCATCACAAGAAACTTAGTGTAAATATTTTCAGAATTTGGCTAATGCCTCTACATGTCGTTCAAACAAGAAACTACAGCTACCTGGCAGAGAACAGATTCATTTCAATTAACATTGGACAAAACATGCAGAAAAAGACTGTGGTTTTATGTTATTTTGGGTTGAACTAAAACTATTCAAACTTCATATTTTTTCATAAATTTAATTTAAAAAAAAACTTTAGAAATATTTCTTTTCAACTAGAAGGTATTAGCTTACAAGTGATTCAGGTATTTCTAGTGCAACCTTATACCAAAATACATGGCAGAAAATCCGTATTTTCCTGAACTACACGACAAGGTCTCTTTATTATTTTTTTACCTGTTGTAGTTAAAAATACCTATTTGAGAATACTTAAAAATTATGTGTCTTGAAATTATGTGGTATACTACCAAAAAGGAGAATCTTGTTCTGAGAGCTCAAGAATTGTGTCATTGGCCTTAATTTGTGAGTTAATATGCTGGTATTGTTCCTGACTGATTTTATCTTTGTTCAAAGCTACAATAGGAACAGTAAATGCACTAAACCAATTTACAATTTGGTAACTTATTAGGCTAAAATCTGATTAGTCACTTATCTTCTAAAAAGGACATAATATCCTTCTGTAGCTTGAGGACCTGAACTGCTATGAATTAATGTAGGTCTTATTAGAAAACAAGCTTATTAAAAAACAAAATTGGGCACTCTAAGTAGCAGCATTCCTGAGGCAATAATCCTTACATTTTTCTGTTTTGTATATTGATGGCACACCACTGGCATTGCCTTGCAAGTGAAATTTTTGTTATGATTACAAGTTGATTTTTTTTTCCTGACTATTTTTTCTTGTATTTCCTATACTGGAAATAGCATGACCAAAACTTCTTGTTTTTTCTCTGACCAGCTTTTAAAAGGGCCACCACACAATATCTCAGAGTAACACACTTGTGCCTCTTTAGCGCATTTCTCAGGGTAAATGGGCAAGTTACGTCTTAAGTTTCATCTGGATGGATTTTTTTAATCATTCATTATCTCCCCTGGTGCCTTTGACTGATGGTGGAGTTCCCAAGTGTGGTGAGCCTGTGGGCAGCTCTTACAAACACAGAAAACTGAACTAATTTTCATGTATTTCATGCTTCATTCCACTTGTACTGATAAAAGCTGAGTAAGTCTGTGAACCTCGACTCTTCCTTTCTTACAATGTACAGATATCTTAATAATCTCTACAAAAAAATGCTTTCATGTGTCAAGAAAATTGCTTTTTTCCTGCACAGCACATCTCTGTGACAGAGGAAATGTAATGCTCAGTGTCATCCAAACCCATCATGGCCTGTCATGTATGAGCAAGAGAAAATTTTAGATTTGTGAATAAGTATTGTCAGAAATGGCATGGATGGCAAATACACATAAAGGCAACAGAATCTTCAGCAGCTCTCAGTGCTTGCAAAGTGACAGTATTTAGTGACTGCTATAAAGAGGCACTGGTCTCAATTACCTTTAAAGCAAAATATGTCATAGAATCATAGAATGCCCAGTTGGAAGGGACATCAAAGATCATCTGGTCCAGTCTTTCTTGGCAAAAGCACATCCTAGACAAGATAGCCCAGAAACCTGTTCATCTGGATCCTTAATGTGTCCAACTGTAGGAGAAGCCACCAGTTCCATTTAGAGGTTATTCCAATGGCTGATTGTTCTTATTGTGAAACATTTTCCTCTTCTGAGCAATAGCAATCTCCCCAGGAGTAACTCGTACTCATTACTCCTTGTCTCTTTAATATATCTCCTCATAAAAAGGAAGTTTCCCTCTTCAAACAGTGGAGCATGTTGATAAGGTGTCCACTGAGCCTTCTTTTCTCAAGGCTGAATAAATCCAGTTCTCTAAGCTGCTCCTCATGTGTCAGGCTTCCCAGCCCTTTAACCATCTTTGTGGCCCTTCTCTGGACACTTTCCAGCCTTTCCACACCTTTTTGGTATAGCAGGGACCAAAACTGAATGCAGTACACCAGATGTGGCCTGAAAAACACTAATTAGAGTAGGATTATGGCTTATTTAACTCTGCAACTGGTGCCCTACTTGATGCAGCCCAGCATCCTGTTTTCTTTCCTTGCTGCAGCAGCACACTGCTCATGTTGAACCTGGCCACCAGGACTCCTGAGTCCCTTTCCACAGAGCTGCTCCCCAGCCAGATAGATCCCAACTTGTGCTGCAATCCTGGATTATGTTTCCCCAGTTGCAAGACCTTACATTTGTCCTTGTTGAACATCATAAGGTTCTTGTTATTCCAGTCTTCCAGCCTAGCCAGATCTTCCTGCAGAGGGTTCTCCTTTCAGAAGTATCTGCTTTCCCACTCAGTTTGGTATCACTAGAAAACAATCTGATACCAACAATCTGATCACAGTTATAGATAAAATATGACTCAAACTGATGCTTTGATGCTAAATGGAAACTATACCATGAATGTTGGAAACATCCTATCATACCAATACTGATCATACTGCAGTTGTCAACAGAACTCATCTCTCGATAATGCCACACTGATATACTAACTTTATCCTATATACTATACAATTAAATTAAAATAGTATCAGAAGACAAAGGGTAATTTTACTTTTTTTAAATACTCAGTTTATCTAAAGTTCTGTGTACAAATGGGGCTTCACTTTGGTTATGTTTATTACCTCAAGAGACTATAATACATAGCATCTTCCTCTTCTTAGTGCTGCTAGTATTTTCTTTGTCTTCTAAAGATATTTCCAAGTCAACAACTAAGAACACTGTGTCCTATCCATTTTAACTTTCCATTCCTGCTTTTCTCTTTCTTCCTTTCCTCTTTTATCAGTTATTTGTGCCCACAATAACAGTGATATAAATATATTCTTAGAAAAGGTATATATAGCACATGATGGATACTACCAGACAATGGGTATAATCAAACTACATATAATAAATACAGATAACTGGAAAAGAGAACATGTACATCCTGAAAACTATACATTTCTTAATAGCTTAAGGTTCCCTGTTGAAGAAAATAAGAAATGCTACCTACTGTTTTTATCAATGGAATGCTTCTTGTCAAATAAATGTAGTACTTTTTAAAGGGTGTTTGGGTGGTTGGAGTTTTTTGTTACTATTTCTTCTTTAATGTCAGTAACTTGCAATAGTATTTATTAGCTTCTTGCTGGTTTGCATTATCAACTAGGTTAGGGTCTTTTTAAAATCAGTTTTACTCATGAGCCATTAAAATCCCTTTGAAAGACAGAGGAAACATTCAGTTAAACAGATTTCTAGTAGTGTGTCTCCTGCATATACACTTTCATATTTCAGTTAGAAGATAAACAGTTTATTCTACTGAGATAAGAACAAAATAAGTGCCATGAACACCTGAATGTGTCTTGCCCTTCCTGTTATTGTTGTACAAGTTCTTGCTACCTGAATGTAAGAACCCTCCACAATGTCTATGAGAAACTGGAGTAGGCACAGCTTTATCATCCTTCTGTCAATCAGAAAACCTGCAAATGCTTATCCGTGTAGTATCAGACATTAATGTCCATGTCCAAGCCTGGTATAAATACAGCTCTAATGTCTTCAGGTACCTCACTCCATACTAGGGAAAGGCTGCATTTAGCCTTCTGCTTTGTTCGTGGTGTTGTAGTGAAATGGCTCTGTCAGTTGTCATATGTGATTTTCATCTTTATTTGTTTCTTTCTATACAACCAAATACTACATAGACCAAATTAGAATGTTCAGCAAATTTTAGCATACTACAGGTTTATGAAAAAGGCAAAACATGCTGACATCAAATAGAGTTACTGTGTTGAGTACTGCATTGTGATTTACTGAAAAGATAAATAAAGCAAAGAACTTTTATCAGCTCAGTCCAAATCTGATTTGTTGATACTTCAAAACATTGAACAAGTCTTGCTATACTCTGTTTTGTAATATATCATAGGAGCTATTTACTATACAGATGGATAGCAACTATCAAATCAAATGAATTTTAATTTCTGCTACCTCAGGACAAGTTGTACAATAGCTCAATATATTCTGTGTCCTAAATCCAGTGGCAATAGACAAGAGTGGTCTTCTGCTTTCATGGAAATGTGCAAGGGGCAACTTGTCATCTCCCATGTTTTGCATTACTTCCAGGCCATCATCCGTTGTGAACAAGAAGCTGGAATGATGTCCCCTTACCACTAAATGTTCGTAATTTTCTTCTATCATGAAGTGCATTGCTGGATGCCAAGCATATACTCTTTTGTCAATGCTAATGAACCAAAAAAGACCACAGTAACAGGTTTTTCTTAGTGTTATAGAGATTAGAACTGTAATATGCTGTCAGATGATCTAGTCTGAATTGCTTTACACTTCAGATCCTTCTCATTCCCTGCCTGATCCTCCTTATTCCCTGCCAGGTAGCATGTTTGAGTATAGCAAATCTTTTAAAAAAGGAACCTAGATTTAATAAGAATGCATGAAAGGATAGGTATCTGGCTCTTCCTATGCTAGTTTTGGCAATTTCTTTCCAGCAAATAATTGGTTTTGTTTGTCTGTAGCTTCCTGCTGTTTGTACTTCTAGTCCCTTTCCCTTCCAGATTATGACCTCCACCTTGCTACAACCTCCTTTCAGGTTGCCCATTAAAAAATATTTAACGGTCAAGTTTTATTTTTCTTGAATAATCATGCCCTCAGGGAAAACAAGACTAAAACCCAAACCAAATTAAACAAACAAAAAACAACTAACCAAATAAACAAAAAAAAACCCAACCAGAGCACTAACAAAAAAACTCAAAGCTGAACAAAAACTTCCGAAAACCACAGAGCATTTTTTCAAGATGGGTATCACGTTCATAAGTCGCTGTGTTTGTCTCAACCCTTGTCAGCTAAGGGTAGACTAAGATACCAGTAAAATGCATGAGCCATGCTCAGCCTCTATACTGAGTGATGGATCTCCACTATCAATCAGAGGTAGCAGGGAAATCTCTCCACTCAGGCTCTAAAACACAACAGATGCTGCTCTGCCAGTTTTCATTATATTGAAGTAGTGTAGCAACAAGATTGTTTCTGGATTTTTGAATCTGATGTTATCAGTTTCCTCAGGAATAATACCCATTTCAGATTTCTCTTTTGACTTTGATATACAGCACTTCTTAACAGCCAGCATCTTTGCTGTTCTTATATTTAACAGCAAAGCAAACAAAGGAAAATTAAATCTCGTAAATTAAAATTTCAGGAGATTTAAGGACATTAGGATCTATGCTGCAAGTTGATAGCAAATAATTATTTACAAAACATTCAGTAGCAGGGGTTTGAACGAAATGTAAGCAGTTCTTCAGACTTTTATCTAGTGTCCTCAGCTGTGCAGTGTTAATGAGTGTTTGTAATTACCATGAATTTTAACTACTACTCAGCTTTATTTTTAATTGATTTGTTTACAAAATGCATGCATTAATCACATTAATGTCATATTTTATCATTTTCAAAATTACCTGATGGCAATTGAGGACTCTAGATAAAACAACTTGTTTCTGTCTTTTTCAAATGCATATGAGAGGTGATATAATGAAACATTGAAGGCATTACTAATTTATTATTCTGAAGCGAGTTCATAAAAGATTTTAACATAAGATATTTTCTCAGATCCATTTCATTTCAGTATCTTATGACTATGATTGAAGTTATAACCCTGTAAACCCTTTATATAAATGTTCTTGAAGTTTTAGGCAATAAGCAATTAAGTGTGTTACAAAAAGTTAAATCTTGGCTCTAGTTATATTAAGGGTAATTAAACCACTAATTTCTGTGACGTTAGAGGATTATTCTTGAGTTCTGTATAGCAAAAGGTATACTAATTATACCAATATATGCTAAAAAATCTGTTACATTTTTAGATACTGAGATTATTATAAGGCTATTTCTAACTGCTACTCTTTTGCATAATTATTTTTATATAATTGATACTGTTTTGATTGATAGCCCTCTGCCACAGTGCAGATAAGGAGATATTGATGTGGTACCCTGCAACAGTATTATAGCAATGTGGAAAAGAGAACAAGATCAAGCAAGGCCTTCCAATTTTCGTCTATTTTGATCCCATCCATGCAAAGCCAAAAATGTACAGTTACTTCCAAGAGCATCTGCTTGTACAGTAGTGGCATTTATTTTCAGAATTTTAGTGACTGACAACAGTGCATGACAGTATGAGATGCTGGTTTTGCCCTACAGTGCAGCAACTTGGTGTCACAGGGGCGGGCTGAACTCAGGCTGCCTTCATGGGCACAGTGGGCAGCAAGCTCGCACTGACACTAGATAAAGAATTAGTCTAAGGAGTAACCAGAGATTCAGAGCACCTTCAAAACATGGTCCTCCAGTACCTGTTAGGCTGATGCAGCCAGTGAGAATAACCAACACCAGTAGGGACAGAAGTGGAGGGTAATACCTAGTTCTGCTACCTCCAGTCTTAAGTGTTTCTTTTTGTTTTCATCAAACTCAGTTTCAAGCACCAAAGTCTATAATTGAGTTCCATTTGAATACGATTATATTAATCCTTTTACAGGCTTGCCCCTTTGTACCTCTGTGAGAAACTGAATTAATTTTGATAAAGCAAAAATGGAGCTGCTAGACAGACCGTATGGACTATAAATGAGTGAGATCTCCTTTTCCTATAACCTGCCTTACTTTTTACCAGGAGGTACTAGAGCAAAAACATTGTTCAATTTTCCCCTTTGTAGTCTGGAAGGGAGAAAGTAGTCAAATATTGCCTGATCTTTGTCAATTAGTGCATGTGTGGACAAGCTGGAGTTGAGTGGCAGTTCCAGACAGCAGGACAGCACTGAAACATGCTGCTTTTAAGTCCTCTCAATTCTTTGCTTTGGATCAAAGACAAATTCTGCTGCAGTCATCTGAGCCTTGGGAGTAGCTGATATCCTTACTAAATGAAGTACGTACGCCTTTCCAAAGGTCTAACTCCATGCGCCTGTCACTCTTCTGATTTTATTCATCAGGCAATCGCTGGATTCCTGGAGCATGACAAACAGCAGCAAAACCCATCCATGACCTTGATAATGGAAGTGGGAAAGGAGAGGATCCTTGAAAAATGCTGAGTTTATCCATCAGTCTGTTTTAGCAATTTGATAATTCGATGACTAGACAAAACTAACTAAATATGTTTCTTTATGAAGTTCTTGCTAAAAAATTAGGAAAAAAATTTAACTCTCAGGCAAAAAGTGTGTTTTGCCACTGTTTTACTTTTCTTTTGTTTTACTCTTGTATACTTCTTGGATGAAAATGGGTTCTTTCCCTCAGTGACTTATAGAACCATTCTTAATATTTTATGTTGAAGGAGGAATCAAATTCATAAATAATAAATCTAAACCTTGTAGGTGGAATACACAGGAATATAATGAGTTTCTGTGAGAAATCACAGATTTAATGCAATAATGCAGTATTTTAATGTCAGCTATACTCATTTGCTACTGCATGAGAATAAATTATCAGTCATTAATGTACGCATTCAAATGAAGGTAATTACTATATTCCTCACTGATTTTTGCTACATCACTTAACACGAATGTGAATCTTAGAGATTACAAAATGAAGCAATGTACTGCAGACAGTGGGGTCAAAATGAAAAATGTATAAGGAAAAATTTTGTATTATTTCATAGAATCCATTAGATTATATTTGAAAGCCTAAGCCATAACCACAGTTTAATACAAAACAAGGGGAGCAATTTGATAAGCAAATAAAAAATTATCTCAGAATAAAAATATCATTGGGAAATGAAAAAAACCCAAAAACCAAAAAGAAAAACCAAGAAAAACACACTCCAGTCACAAAAGAACCAAGCTCAGTAGAAGGGTCTCAAAAGGTGGTATGTGTAGAACTAAAAATAGATGCTAGCCAGCCCATTCAGGTTGAGAGTTTCAGAAGACCTGAAACACTCATGTCCTGTGTTAAAGAGGGACAAACAGAACCGAAGCATGGATTTATCTCTATGACAGACAGATGACACTGTATTCTGCCTGTATTCCAGACCTTCAAATGCTATGGACTTGAGTTATCATAGCCCTGAAGTTCATACTGACTTTGTAGGCTCTGTGCCTCACTGATATGAATGTAAGTAACTATAAGAATTTCAGTAAGGAAGCAACCTCAAAAGCCTAGACAATCTGAGCTGGAGAAATCTCATAAGGCCCCTCTAAATGTGGGAAGAAACCTTTTATGCCCCAGAAGTTGGGCATATGTTTGCAGCTGCTGAATTGGAGCCACCTCTTTCGACACTTTAGCCCTCACCTTCCTTCCTTCAGATGCTGGGTAATCTAGCCACTTTTCTCACATGGACAGAAATATGTTCTGGCAAAATTTAAACTACAAGCAGATGTCTTCAACAGTTTTGACTTAAAAGTTGCTGGGCAAAGATTACTTGACTGAATTAAATAAGTAGGTACTCAAGAAGTCACTGAACATTTAGCTCAACATTGATCACTTTTCACTTTAGCTGTCCAGTTGGCTAACTGCTGTTGGGATGTAGATTTTTCCCTGCATGAAATGTGTTCCCTGCTACAAATGTTCACTAAACTGCCATTCAAGAAAGGTTTAAGGTTTAATGATGACCTGGCTAAAAACCTTGTCTTTGATTTGTTATCAAAACCACAATGATTTGATTTATCGTTTCTTCAAGAGGCAAATTTATAAGACATATATACTCACAAATGTGAGTAAATATAAATATAAATAATTTTGCTGGCAATGTAATTTTTGCGATTTCTACAGATTAAACATTTTGATTTCTAATCGTACTTAGAAAAGTGGAGTCAAAATGTTCTGATGCAAGATGTTCAGCTGTGTTCAGATGGTATTTTTTTAAAGTTACAGCAAATAAAGTAGGCTGAAACTACTTTTCCCCTCCCTCTTTTTGATAATATTCTATATACACAGCTCAAATCTGGCTTCAAAATTTTCCAGGCTGAGGTACTGATCTATTCCTCTGGAGCCTGAGTTTATGCACTTTTTCATCTTTTGTTGATTTTTCATGGGAAAAAGGCTCCATAAACTCACTGGAACTCATCAAGAGAAGGTATGTCCCCCAAGTCTCAAGTCAAGAAATTACGCTATTCCTAGTTTTTATTTGCACAATATGTGCTGTTTCTAGCACCTTTGTATAAGGATAGTTCTGGCAAAGTTGCAGACTTCTGTACTATGCAAGCACACTTTGAAACGAGGAAGATCTGACTTCAATATTTTATGCAATCTTTCTTTTTTGAGTGTGGTGAGGAGCAGAAAGTCCAAGACAGTGTTTTAGAACAGCACACAATTTTTCCTTTTTTTTTTCCTTTTCCCTTTTTTTTGATGGAGATAATTCCCACCTTGATAGTACAACATTCATTGACTTTTGAGACAGGTAATAACACAGTGTGTTTTCTATTTATCATTTTTAGTATCAGAAGTCAGAGAAAGTGTCAGATATGCCAGGACTGAGGCAGTCATATTAGTTGCATGAATCAGTACCAAGTTTGAACATCTGTTCTCAGACTTCTCATAGAGGGACCTAATCTTTTTTCCTTCTTCATATTTGCAGATACATATAGTACAGTATAAATGCCAGTCTGCCCATCTGTCTGCTTAACTATCTGTGAGCAGTCTTTGGCATGCTCCAGAATTCTTCATTTCAGCCACTCACTCCTTCCTGAACATCAAACTGTCCATTTCTTTACTTTCTTAAATGCTCTTCCACCTACCCCTTATGTTTAGGAAACCAATACCCATGAATTCAGAGGAGTTGCACCCGTCTAATGTCAGTCAAAGATGAAATGTTTCAAAAGAGAAAGAAGAAGGCAAACAAGAAAGCAGTCAGAAGAAAAACACAGATTTAACTGAGACTTAAATACATGTCTAGATTTAGAAATTACAGAAAGAGAGGAAGAGAAAATGCACATATCCTAACAAATGTTTTGTAAAGATCTTATCTACAAGTGATAGCTACATTTTCCAGATGTTTCTGCACCTTTTGTTTTCACAGCATGGTGTAACTTCTGGATTCACGGTCATTTGTCTGGGTTTAGTTCAAATATGTCTAACACAATGGAATCTCATTCACTTTGTTGGATAGGTTCCTTAATGTGCTATAAGATTTAGTTCATTGTTCATTACTGCTCAAGATTTATTTGATTTCAGTATGTGACTTATTTGTCACTATTATCTATGCAGTTACAAATACATTGTTCTGTGCCCACAGATTTCTCTTCTATTGAGTTAACTTTATAGAAACAATTTATTTAGTTTACTCAGCTGGGTCTGCCAAAATCATCTATGTACCACTGTTGGGAATTTGAATTAGGTTGCTCAGTCTTTGAATATTACTTATTTTTTTGTTAAAAATAATAAATGAAGATGACACTTCTGTTTTCATGTTTGAGCATACACTATCAATTTCTTAGAGTGACTTTTTTTTATTTCTTGTGTAATGGCACAGATCATTTTTATGTCACTGCAGACATTGAAATTCTGGATTATTTTCTTTTAAGCTTGAACTAGACAGCTGTTTTGGAACAAAAATGCTTCTATGCTTTATAAATATAAAATTTATATTTAATAAATGTAGAAAGTTTTATTTATATAATCACACATCACATATCTGCATTAATGACAGATATTTAAATCTAGGATTGAAAGGAAGCCCCCATCTCTATCATCAACTCCTTTTTATTATGAAGCACAGAAGACATTTTTGTTGTTGTTTAAAGAAGAAAACAGATGACTTTTTCTGTTACTCTAAATACATTAATTAAAATGAAACTAAGAAGAAAAACCAACATATTTTTAGAAAATAGTTCTGAAAGGATTGTGGGACATCCTTAGTGGCTGATTCATGACTGAATTTTTAATCCAGAATTAGTGCACAATGAAGGTCTAAGGATAGAAATAATGCTAGGGAAAGGAAAAGGACTATCTTTGTTAGCCAAATAATACAGTTGAAAATCAAATAAAGTTTTGAGATTACTTTCTGCAGATATTCTAAATCCATAGGGATCTACTGCAAGAGGTTTTTTTTTTCTTTTTTTGTCATCTAGATTGATGGGTCTCTGCAAATTTATCAGTTGTTGTAGTGTTTCAGATTAATAGTTATTGCAAGAAGCCATGGTTAAATAGAAGCTGGTGCTGCCATACCTACTACATGATGGATTACACAAAATTTGTGAGCTACATTCACAGGTTTGGTAGAAAGACAGTAATGAACACAAAGGTGGAAATGTTTTTCCATCAGTAGCTTATTCCGGCAGCTATGAATTCAGGCTGTAATATCCAGACTCTTGAATGCTATGCATGTTGTCTGCCTATTACAAGATTTAATTGTACTGGTTTTGAGGGAATATGCAAGCTGGAAGGGGAAATATTACATTTCCTCCCAAAAGTATCACAAAGGAATTCTCTTAGATATAAATTAAAAAATAAATACTGTGGGGGCTGGAAGCAGGGCTTTCTGGAACACCAAAAGTATTCAATTGTGTATGACAACAACCTAGAAGCAGATTTTTATATTCATTAATAGGGTGATTGTCCAGTTCCAAATCGAACCATAGAACAGCCTAGAGCACTCAGGTAAATTTGTTACCACTGTGCTTCTTCTGACTGCATCTTCACTGTGCATATTACAGGTGTTTTACATCTCAAACTCTTTTGAAATAGAACTATATTATTGAACTTTTTGTAGTAATGATGAGAAAGTGATCTTATGCCTGTCTTTTCCACTTTGAAACAGAGGAAGTTTCTCTGTCAAAGGCAGGTAGGTGAAAGAAAAAATAGAAGCAGTTATTACATTCATTAATAGAAGACTTTTATATCAAATGTGAAAACCCATCCATTAGGGGACAATTCCATTTGTGTGTTAAAATTATTTTTTTTTTTTCTGTTATGTTAACATAGTCCTGTAGTGTGGCACAAGAAAAAATTCACTCCCTACATGCACTGAGTTCAAACCTATTCTATTAAAATTAGAAAGTCTGACAAATAGAGAGAGCAGTAGGAGCCCTGTGTTCCACACTGGTGAAATTTTGTTGCTTTGTAGAAGCTCCTCCGATGGCTGTGACTCACAAGACAGTAAATCCACTTTCAGAGTGCTTATTCTGAAACCAAGTGTGCTGAAGCTGTGTTAGAAAACACTGAAGCACAAAAGCAATCTGCTGATTCAGAATTGCTGGGGTTTTTAGACAAAAATCAAGTCTCAGTAAACTTTTCTTGCATTAAGTAGTCTGTCCTCACATGCCATTGGAAAGCAAAATAAAAACATAAGAATGTAATAAACTCTTAATAATGAGTTTTGGCTAATTGAATGGAAATGCCTATTGTTCTTCTGTCTAAAATTTATGGTGGAAAGTGATCCACCATGATTGTGAAATGAAAGAGTAAGATCCAGAGACAATCGGAATTGAGACAGTTGTTTCATCTGTTAAAAAAATAACACAGTTCTTCCGTAAGTTTCAGAGCTGAATACAGAAAATTCTAATTAAATATGCCTCTGCTTTGCAAGATATTTTTAACAATTCTCCCCGTTTCCATTTTAAGTAGATGTTTTCCAATGCATTTGTCTATGTCTTTTGTTCTTTGATCAGGCGTATAAACCTTTAAATTGAATTTCTGCATTTGTGGGTTTCATTTTAGCAGTTTCTTATTAATTAGATCAAATGAAATGAAATCTTATAGCTAGTATCCCAACATGAAGATCAAGAACTAGTGTGACTGCATACAATGAAATGCAAGTCATTATTTAATTGCCAAGATATTAGTTGTTTAGATATGGTGATTAATTCATTTCGCATTTACAAAGATGAAAATGGTAATTCTGTAATTAATTAGAGGCATATTGCCTTAAATTAATCAAGCCTCAATCTGTAAATCTCAATGAACACAGGCTTAATTTAAATGGAAACATGTTAAATTCCTTTTATTTAATATTTTCCGATAAAGATTGTGATTTTTGCCCAATAGGCAACCATTTGCACAAGAAAATATTACTCCAGTAACTATTCAGGATTTCTGTTCAAGCACTAATGATTTATTTAAACAAATGTCCATACATAAGAATATTGATGTGCAAAATAAGTTATAAAGAGGAGGAAGTAAGGCTTGGCACCAGTGACTTGGAAGTCAGTTTTTCTTACTTCCTATAAAGCATAGTTAGACAAAACCTATGAAATTAATTTTTAAAATCCTTGTCTTTGATCACAAATTTTTTTCTTTTCTTTCATCCCATCTCAGAGTGAGTACTTCAACTGAATGGCCAAACTGTAAATATTTTAGATTTTTTATATGACTAGTGATGTAGAATGTTGAATACTAAAAACATGTTTTAAAATATTCTGATCAAAATATTCTAATTTTTTGTTCAAAGCTCAAGGAATTCTGGAAATCTGGGGGAAAGAAAAATAACATCCTCTACCAAATTTGAACCTTCCACTACCATGACTAATTCTATGGAGTTAGATATCAGAATATTATCCCTAGAACACCTGAATATCCTCTAAACATTAATTATCTGGTACTGAAATAGTATCTTAAAATATTGTCCTTTTTTCTGTCATGCATGTTTTCACACACATGGATAGCAAATCAGTATAATTTGTTGTTAAAACACAAATTAATGGCATCGCAGGTAAGAATATGGTTCAATACCTGTGTTGCATCCAAAAATTTCTTGGTGGTCTACATTTTTCTCTTGATTATAAGCAAGTGACTAGTGGGCTACTGAATTCTGATTGTATTCAAAATTCAGGCGGAACATCAGAAAAAAATTTCCTTTAGAAGGTACCTATTCCCAAAAGGTGAACTTGGAAACAAATGTCTCCAGTGGTTTGTTGGGCTTATGTGCTGCCTGCAACCTGGTTAAATTTCTATAGTAAAGCAAAAGCAAAGCAGAAGGGAACGTTTTGTCATTATTGTGTTACAGGAAAGACTAGTATTCTGCAAGAATTCTTAGACTTAGAATATTTCATCTTTTAACAGAAAATTAGAATTGGATGAAAAAGAACCAGAAAATTTAAAAAAGAGAAAATAAAATTTGAGTGATCATGCAGCTGTAAGAATTAAAGCATAGCTGAGCTTAAGCAAGATTTCAAACCCTGTATCTTCAAACACTCAAATGTGAAACCAGATCAGAAAAGTGTCTAATTGGATTAAACCTATATCTTGACTCAAAGCCTCTTCCTTGGGGTGAACTTCAGGCTTTGAGGTTATAGCAATGTATAATATCAACAACATAAACATTCTCATTTTGAGATAAAAATAGCTGTAGAAGACTTGATATTAGCTTGCAGATACAAGATTCCTTTATAGTCACAGTGAACATGAATCTTTCATCTCACACTTTAGATTTTATTTTATTTTTTTATGACAGCATTGCCTAAAGGCTTCAGTGTGTAGTAATGTTTTATTCTTTGATTATTTTACACTACCTTTCTTTCTTTACTAATTGTGACTTTTGAATCACGGTGCCCATACTCTAGAGGAGTTCAGAAAAGAGCTAGAATTCATTCTGAGTGTGCACAGGTTGTAAAAGAATGTCCAACATTTTCTTCATTCCAATTCGTTCCCCACCTTTCTTCTAATATCTGCTGTCCTTCCTACACAAAACTCATGAAAGTGCCTGGCCCTTGCAGGAAATTGGTTAGAAAGTAACAAAGTTTTCTTGTACCTTCATTGTTACTTGTATATCTTTGCAAGGATAACAATAATAGCCCTCTTAATAATTTCCTTTGCTTAACTATCAGGCCTGAAGTGAGACATTCTTAGTAATGAAGATGGTCACCACTTTGTTCATGAAATAAATACCAAATGTTGAGAAACAAATTATAAATACAACTAATTCCAGAATGACCAAGAAAAGCTTTTAGATACAAATTGCAATTTGGCAGAAAGAGTAGTCTGTGAAAGAGCAGTCAATGGACCATGGTTCATAAATGACTCAGAGATATCAAACTCTTTACACAGGTATAGTGATCACTAATGACCTCTTTGCAATGATAATTACTGCAAATCCATACTTATTTCACATTTGGCAGTAGGACCAGCTGCTTAACCAAGTGATTTATCTACTGCCCATGCCACTGCTGAACAACTGAAGAAGGCTGTTCATTTGTTCCACTACAGACTACGGGCATAGAATGTGTCTTCCCTTCCTGGATTACAGAAGTAGCTACACTCAAATTGCTGAGCATTGATTCTGCATCCATTGCATCTCCTTGGTGTGAAGCAAAACCCATAGCCCTTTACATTGCCATTTATTTTAAGACTATTTTCTCCTTTTCCACCAACTGTTCCTATTTTCATAGAATCAAAGAATCATAGAATCATAGATTCATAGAATCAATCATAGAATCATAGACTCATAGAATCACAGAATCATAGAATCATGGAATCATAGAATCATAGAATCATAGAATCATAGAATCATAGAATCATAGAATCACAGAATCATAGAATCGTGGAATCATAGAATCATAGAATCATACAATAGATTGGATCAAAACTGACTTCCTAGTGTCCCTTGCAATGAACAGGGACACCTTCAGCTAGATCAGGTTGCCCAGAGCTCCATCAAACCTGACTTTGAATGTTTCCAGGGTCTGCTTATCCACCACCTCTTTGGGTAACATTTTCTAGTTTTTCATCATCTTCATCATGAAAACTTTCTTCCTTACCTCCCCTTTTTTGGTTTAAAACCATTGCACATTGTCCTATCACTACAGGGTCCATTAAAAAATGTGTCCCCATCTTTCTGCTAAGCCTACTTGAAGTATGGGAAGGATGTTTTTCTGAGTGTGAGGGACAACAGTGGAAGATTCATGGTAGAGGGCTCATAGAGGTAATGTTACTGCATTATAAAAGTCTGCTAATTGAGCTAATTTGATTTAGCCCAGAAATCTCACAGGTCATACTATCAGTTTGTATTTGAGTATGAATCTCCTTAGATTCTACATTTGAAGATACAGTATCTCCACAATGAAAATAAGCCCAAAAGTAGGAGTGCTTTATAAATGTTGCTAGATAGAAGTCCATCTAGGAGTGCCTTGAATATACATTTATTTCTGGGTATCACATACTAAGCCTTATCAAGGTCAATCCTCACCCTTTTTCTTAAGGTTTTAAACTACACCCCACTCTCAAAGGGATGTTTTCATCTGATCCTTGCAGCAAAGACTCCACCATGTTCCCTTCCACAGCTCCACTGCTAAATGGCAGCTTAGGTTTCCACTCTCAATAAAAATAGTAAATAAAATTATCTTATAAAAAAAGGTCTTTTTTTTTGCTGACTATGCATGAAGTTATGAAATCCTGCATTAAAAGGTCAATTGCTCTTTACATACTACTTTTTCAAAGTTCATAAATAATCATATAGTCATATTCAAGCAACTATGTGAAGAGTACTGCAAAGGGTCTGAGTTCAAACACTCAAAAATAAGAGAAAAAATGATGGATGAGGTTGTAAGTGTAATCTCAGTTCAGCAGGAATTCAAGTGTGATAGGAGCATGAGTCAACCAGTTTTGAGGATTTTTCTGCAATTTTCATCAAAGTGAGCATGCCTAAAGCACCAAAAATCTTTGAACCACAGGAGCTATGTTTTCTTAGAAGTGAAGTAAAATCAATGAGCATTTTTTAAATTAAGAAAGTTTGGCAACAGAAAGGTGAAACTATAAACACCTTATCTCCATCCACTGTGTCCTTGAAAGCCTCTTCCTTCCCTTCAGGTTTGCTCTTAGTTCAGTAATCTTTCATCAGGTTTCAATAAACCTGTATGTAGTCCTCTCTGCATCCCTAGGAAAAATATCTTTCTTTTCATCGCCTCTGATCCCTGACTGTGTCCTTTTCCAGACCTCTGAAAGGAGGGAAAGAGAGATGCCAACATAGTGAACTACAAAATGACGGGCAAAACTTGTGCCATCTGTCACTACCTGCTCTAAGGACACATTCACACTACTGCCTTTAGGTACTTACCTTAGCCTTGCCAGGTCCCTGGGAAGTACTCACCTGGTCTGATAGATTCAGAGTCCACAAGTAAAGTTATTAAAAATAGATTAAAATTCTTTTAAATGGCTGGAAAATAATTCTGTGTGCAAAAGTGAGATGCGATTATTTAGTAAGCAGTGAGGTCTCTGTTGATTCAGTACTCCTCTCTGTCATTCTGAGAAGGGAGGTTGTTATAGTACAACTATATAAAATTATAAAATGTGGAGGGTTTTCTGATTAGTCTATCTGTGCAATTACAGGACACAACTGCATATCTGGCAGCAGGTTATCCCCAGTGAGTCAGTAATTTTTTCATTCTATTTTCTGTGTTCCAAGCTCCACGCCAATGTCATTGATAATGCACTTCAGAAGTAAGGCCAGGGAAGAAGCAAGATAGGGCAACAGTTAAGCATACCATAACACGCTGGTTTGTGCAAAAAAATAAGATTTAGGGGGAAAAAAATGAGACACAAATAGGTTTGAAGAAAGCAAGTAGAATTTAGGCAAATAGGGAAATTATGTCACTGAAGAAGAATCATGTTCTTGTTTGTGTGGTGATGAAAGAAGATGCCTATTTATGGAGCCTGTTGGTATGAAGACAGAAAGTAAGCTTGGAGTTGTGTGCCATGTGAATGCTCTAATGCTGCTTTGACCTTCTCAAATAGGAAACAAGAGCCAGTTTTTAGCACTAGAGTTTCCCATTACAATTACAACAGCAGATACCTTTGAATCATTGCACAGCTACTGTGCCACCAGTCCAGGTGTGACACAGTTAATGCCACACAAAAATTCACTTCTGCCTCTAGACCAATATGGGATCCTCTCCAATGTGGTGTGGCATTGCAACCATGACAGTTTATATCTTGAAATTAGCAATCCACAACTGATCACCTGTGTCATGTGGGAAGTTGTGGTCTCACCAGTGGGATGTAATGATGTGCACCCAGACTTACCATGATAAATAAATATGAAGGGACATTACATCTCGTCCATCAGAGAACCTGTGGTAGAAGGAAGAGCAGCCTAAGAGCCATCCAAATCCTTCAAACGATGTGGGTATCCAACATCACAAAATTACCAGTTGCATCTTCTCTCCAAGCACTTTCATTGCTGACTTCCTAGTCCTCTCCAGAGCCTGCGACCATCACAACTTTCCATCCTTGCAAAAGCAATAAATACAGTGTGAGAGAGGATGTAGAGGTTGTGTGTGGGTAGTTTGTGCATAAAGCAAAATAGGCTTGGCCTGAGGACACCTTTTTTTTCACATACAGTGTTTCTCCCAAAGAGGTCTATGACCTTCTCATTGTGCATGATGGGACACCTGATTCTAAAACAAAAGCCATCTTTGGGAGCAGCCTGGAGTAGCACATCTTTGGAGTAGCACAGATAGAGTCACTGATTTTTTTTTTCTTCCATTATTTTTTTCACCTGCTTTATTGCACATAATTTATGTCACTGCGGGTGTTCCACCTGTTCTCTTCCATGCACAGCAATACAGCTGTAGACAGATAAGTCAGTTTTAAACAGAAGCACATCCTACTGAACTGTTACTTCAACCTGTAATCAAAATTTTTGAGTCACTGCTGAAGTGCAAGGTATTCCAAAGTAAACTAAAGCTTCTAAGGTTCAAATAACCCTAATCAATAAATTGTTTGTCAGTAAGAACTTTGTACCCTTTTCACCCTTAGTGGCAATGTAGTTCTCTGGAGGGAACATGTGTCTTTTTAACTGCCTTTTCCAGTTAATAGACTGTATTTCACCTTGTGACATGAGAATAAAATAAATCTTGTTTTACCTAGTTTTCCAGCCATGGTACCCATTTCCCCCCCAGAATGCAAAATGAACTCAACTGACCTGAAAAGTGGTGTCAATGAGATCCTAGTTCATTTTGGTCAAAATCCCATTTACCACTCCTACACTCTGGAAGTATTTTTGTGCTGAGCCAATGCTTTTAAACTGTCTCTCCACTGAACTGATTGTCTCTCCTTCCTGCAAGATGTCTGCTTCCACAGGTCAGATTGGTTTTTTCACAAAATGTAATAAAATTAATGTAGCTCTGTCAGCTTTACAGCTTAGTTAGATGTATTTTTTAACCTCTCATAAAAGTTTAAACATTGCAAGACCCTGTAAGTAGGATCATTAATGTGTGGGTTTACTATTAAAAGAGAAAACTAATTAGAGAGCGTTGTCAATAATTAGAGGAAAGGTAGTACTCCAGCAAAGCTGTCTTCCAGAACAAATGTTCCTGTGATAATTTTGTACGTGTTGCAGAAACAGCATAGCCTTTACTCTGCGCTGCTATTTATAATCAAGGTTTCTGAATTCTCATCTTGCACCCATATCTTAATAAATAGCAATGTGTTCTTAAGAGGTACAGCCTTTTGAGCACATCCCTTGTCAAGGATGCAGTCAGGAAGTGTGTTGAATGTAAATGACATAGAAATCTAGAGTTATATCACAGAAATAGGTTAGAGATGCATCATGGAACTATAGAGGGAAGGTTGTTCATCAGGTCTGCTTTCACTCCTCACATTTTTTGTGGAGTCTGTTCTATCCCACAGATTTCTCCACTGAAAAGCTCCTGTCTCAAGGTGTGAAGTAGTATGGAGTAAAAATGGAGCCATGACATAGCTTTTTGCCTCTCTCCTTGGCTTTCTGTCTGGATGTAGCTGTAACAGATTATTTAGCTCTTTCCCACTAGATCTAATTGTCAATTAAGATGATAGAGAAAAGAAGTGCTGGAATGTCCAAGGGTAAACTGAGACATACTGTGGAACTAAGCAAGCAAGTTGTGTCTGCCCCTTATTGGTCACAGCATGGTGATCTCTGATTTGAATAACCAGAGAGCCAGCAGGGACATCTTACTACAAAGCAGGACCAATTATTCTATTCTATCACATCTACTGTTATACTAATATATGCCATTTTTATTGCATAGAGTCTACCAAGATTATCAATGTTCAGAAATCTCTAAACACCTCAACAAATGTATTTTGGGAGCTAAAGTAATCTATGTTCAAATTACTCTTTTGCCATTTTCAGAAGTTGTTTTTTTAAAAAAAAGAAAATTTTAAAAATTCTTTTACTCTGTCCCTCTAGATCATGTATTGTACATGAAAACACTATGTCAAACTCATCTGTAGTCCAGCTGAGACCTTATGGTTATTAGATAGGGAGAAAATAGTGGCTATTTCACAACAGTGATGGCTAGAAGGCCTGTAGTTCTGTGGAGCACTGAATCTTACAATGACAACTCCAAAGAACTAGTGAAGAACTCATAGCTATTGATCCAAGCATAACATACATCACGCTAATGGAATCTCCCCTCCAAAGACTTTCTACCTGGACCAATATACAGCAAGGACAGACTTTGCACACTCTTCCAGAGGCAGCATAATGATGAAAGCAATCAGTCTTCATCTTTCAGAATCTAGCAGTACCTACCATATGATAGAAATATAATTGGAGCTTCTCCAGTTGACAACAGAGCCAGTTTGATGTGAGGATAAGGCAGACACATAATTGCCACATTCATCTGTCCTGTCTTTGAACTACAACCAAGATCAGACATGAGATAGTTGAAACCACAATTTTGCAAATTCACTCAAATTAAAAGTAACAAAGTAACAGAATGCTGCATTTACAGCATTTATCAGTAGACCATTAAAACTATCTCAGCCCTCCTATACCATGACCATATTAATCTCATTATCCTGTCTGTTCCTGAAAATGTCAGGAAAGAATATGCCTTCTATGGTGTGTTTTGATGCATTGTATGAATGGGACAATGTGTTTAAGCCCTAGTCCTTTCCAAACCTCCATGCTGGCTATTTTCCAAGGATTTGCAACTCTCTTGCTGATTTGATTCTCAACAGTCAGCTTCCTCCTCAAGCATCCAGCCACCAGTTTGACTGCTGATCCTTTACCATCTTGCTTGGGATTAGGGCATTCAGCCCCCAGTGGTGCTTCAATAACTGACTCCATGTATGCCAGGGAGAGAGCACCACAAAGTAGAAAACAGTTCCATCAGGGGGGTCTTAAACAAGGCATATTAATTAACTGCAAACTACAATGGTTTGGGTTTGTTAGGTTTTTTTTTTTTTTTTTTGGGGGGGGGGTGGGCGGGGAGGCTGTTTGCTGTATTTATTTTTCTTGAGATCAAGGGCTTAATGCAGAAGAGCAATCATTAGTTCTCTTCCACCCAGCTCTTCTATTCACATGAAGCCAGTAACAGTATATCCAACAAAATAATTTTTCAGAGAGGTGGGAAATATTCAGTTTCATTGCTGTGTTACATAAAAGTACCACTTGCAGTTAATATTCTGGTAGTGTTGCTGTAGAACATGAATCAACAGTGGAAAGCAGGTTCCATCTGACTAGACATTATTACAGAGCTTACAACAATAATGCTTTAGCTAGATGACTGCTGCCCTGAGCATATGAAAACTTCCCATGTAAACATCTGATTAACGGTCTTCAATTTACAAGAATATCATTTGAATGAAATTAAAGTTTCTACTTTTCATATCATATTGCTGAGTTTAATGTTAACACTTGAAGCATAGCATAGTTTGGCTGTTTTGAGATGTTTCTTTATCTAATATGAGCCAAAACAGAACCATGTAGTTGAATGAAATTATGTTATTTTACACTGGCTAAAGATCTGCCTCCTTGAGCACCTGGTCTATTTGAATTTAACCTCTTGCATATAAGGTCTGCCTTTGAGTATTAATGTTGCCTTTCTAGCTAACAAGTGAAACATGGAAATATCTTAGAGTAACTGAATTTTTCTGTGTATTCTTCTTTTCCTGGGGGGATAATGCAGTCCTTGCCAACATTATTATTCTAAAGCTTCTGAGGAAAATAGAATAAGTTAATAATTCATTGCTGTCACTTAGAAACATGGAGAAAATTATTGTGATAAGGCTTTTCCTTGAAAAGAAGGAACCTTTTTGCAGGAGGAGAATATTTCTGACATTGAAATAGGGTGCAAAAAAGAGGAATACATTTATTATTAAAAATATTTAAATATTAAAATAGATATTAAATTTAAATGGGTCAAGAGTATAATACGGATTTTAAAAATATGAAAGAACATTTTAATAATTTTAGAGTATTTTCAGCATGTTTAGAGATAAATTGTTCTAAACCAAACGTATTTTACAAGATCTTCTAAAAGAAGTCTTGGACTTCAGTGCAGGCCAGAAAAGTCCTTAAATGGCCTTTCCTAACAATTTTTTGAACAGTGTTTCTAGAACACTTATCCTGATATGTCTTCTGAGTAATACTCCTTTCTTTGCACAAGATTAAACACATTTGACGGTAAAACATTTGAGCAGCATGACAAAGTACCAATTAGTAAATAGATACTAAATTTTCAGTATGTACCAAAACTTACTTGAGCATACCAGTAAAAATGTAGAATAATTTAAATATCTGCTTGTTGTATAATTTCACTAGCGAATAGGTATTACTGATCTGAACTTCTGCTACATTTACAGTTAGACTCCATTTCAGTTTGTTACCTTAGTTATCTTCAGTTTATTACCTTAGAAATTTAATTTTTAGCACCTTTTTGTCATTTTTGACTTCAGTGCTATTAATATAGAGTCTTTAAAACAAATAATGTGTTTAAGTTTTGGTTTGAGTAAAGTCATTAATGCTAAGCATCATTTAAACTAATAATGACCAGCTGATTCATACAAAGAAAAATGCACTCTCAAAGACCCTGCCAGGTCTGATATATCAGTATTTTCCAGACTTTATTGCACGGAAATACTGCAGAGATCATATTTATTTCCTATGCTTAGAACAGAAGCTACGTTTGTTAGCAAAAAATAACTTCTAGTGTCATCCACATGAAATTATATTTACATACATGGACAACATTTGCAGCAGTGAGAGCTGTGTATTTTCATGCACAAATGTTCCTGTGCAGCAAAGAGCAAGGACAATATGAGAGGCCTGGTTGTGGTTCCTTTGAAAGAAACTGCCCTAAGACATTTTGCATAGATTAGCTCAAATAGAGCTGGAAGTAGTTTGTGGTTTGTTAATAATACGGCTTAGCATGTTCCAATGACCTAAGATATCTCACATAGGAATTGCACCATTATAAATGTTTGAAAACATGAAGTGAGGAAAATCCAAATAATTTAGTGCTTTGACAAGGAACTGTGCCAAATATAGGGTTTTTTGCTAATTAAGTCAACAATATTAAAATAAGAAATGCTCTATCTAGGGTGATATTATTATAAAATGTATATAAAGTAGATTGTCTTTTGCTTATCTAAGTGGCTTTACTACAGCAATAACTCACATCCATTTTCTGTAAGCATTAGAGGTCTGTGCATCTATTATGATGCAAGAGGAAGCAAAGGGGAATGAGGTAGCCCAAAGCCATTCATGGAGAAATAAAGGTTTCAACTATTTGCAAATATTTGTTCTGATTCCTTGTAGTCTACATTAGAGGAAACTGACAGATCCCAAACCCAAACTAATGTAAAATGACAGATTGCTCAGATCAGAACACTGTGAGGGGCCACAGGCTAAATAAGTCAGTACAGCTTCTCTTCATTTGCATCTTTAAAATCCATATTTCCAACATGCAGACAAACCAATTTCATACTCCTGATTTTAGATCCAAATGGAAAATGCAGGGGATGATTTTCTAGCCACCAATAACTTTTTTTTTAATCCCAGTTACTAGGTGTTAAAATTCTCAAATGTTTTAACTAAATGTAATGGTTCCCTGTTTGCTGTGGTTATACCTCTAATGTGCTATATAAATTTACTTTGCTTTGAAAGTCAAAATCAAAAGAATTAATATAAAACAGAGAGATACTAGTATCTATAGCCAAACTACCCACGGCCAATTCTTCCTCCCCACCAAAACTGGCCACACATTCAACTTCTATTCTTTCTTACTCTGTAATTGTTATTTAAAGAATATAAAGCTCCAAGTATAAGGTGCCTGACGTTAATTTCTATCAAGATCCAGGCATTGTGTCCCTGTCTGTGCAACAAGTCCTCAGTAAAATCCTGAATTTTTGTGTAGCAACTCTAAGGTTTGCTGCCTCAACTGCTCAGCTACTTCAGCATCCAGAAATAATTTCTACCACAGCATCAAGACATTTGATTGTGAGAATCTGCTATGAATGATGCAACAGAATGAAAATTAGAGTTTCCATTTCTCATTATCTTAATCTTAATGGAAGTCTCTGCTCACTGATTTCACATGTGATATGGAGAACAAATGCACATCCTGGCCCCAGTGAGTCAAGGTAAAAGTGTCCCTGGTGATAAAGAAAGCTGAAAAATTCAAACATCAATTTCTAGCATACAATAATATGTCTTCTACCAGTTGTAAAAAATATCTGAGAATTTCTCTGGTGGATGACACCTGATATTAATAAATTAATATTTTTCAGTAAGACAGTGCAACAATAAAAGTATCTGCACTACTAATACATTTCATTTTTACTTAAGAATTAATCAAAGGAAAAATTATATGGCAGGCAAAATAGATATCCTTTTTTTATACCAAAACAATGATGTCTGCATTTCCCATTTCTTACTCCTTTCCCTCAACATAAGACCAAAGTTTATGGTCACTCTCAGAAGTTTTTTGTAAACAGAGCAGCAGAAAGGAAAAAAATTACTACCTTTTAATCAAAATACTGTAAAAAAATAAAATGCAAAACTTCCCATACAAGCAACTGTTACATATTGTATCCTACTCACTCACATTCTCTAAATCACATGAAACATAAAGTGGAATTTTGCCATTCACATTTGTGGGGACCTTACACTCTGTTCATCGCCGTCAGCATTTTCCTTACCTCTCTGTCAGCCAGCAGCAATTAAGAGAAGGCATTTCAGACTGCCAAATAAAGGATAGTGCCAAACACCATCTATAAGCAAAGATCCAGCATTTCTTATGAGCCTGATTTCCATCCATCAGCTTCTTAGCAGACACTTGGTCTTAGAGCAAACCCTTCTATTCACATCAACGTCCCATATGCAAAGAGCGTGGAATTTCAACCTTCCAGATAAAGCAGAACATTCTTTATCAAGGACTTACTCTCCCTGGTGCATACTTCATTGCTGAAGGAAGAAGAAAATTAACAAAATTACTGATCTGAGTGAGCTAATACATTTTTGTCTAAACAAACATCAGTAAGCACGTTTTCCAATCCAAAGTGTTACTAATGAATATAAACTTTGAGTAGATTGCAATATTTTTACAGTGAAAATAATAATTGGAAAATATTGTCAGAAAACTATAGTTGCTGGGTATTTTGCAGCCTTCCAGTGTTAATCTAAGTCCAATCCTGAAGCCTTAGAGAGGAAAATTTGCACTCTCATTCATGTTTCTATGGCTTTTTAGCAGTTCTCAAACTAGTTTACTGGATTGTGCTGTCCTTAGCAAAACTGACGTTATAGAAATGAGCTACTAATATGTAAGTCCAAACTTGCTGATATTCTGGAGAAGAAAACCACAGGTGTTGCAAGATGGGCATCCAATAACTGCGTTATTTCTGATACAATCAGAGTGGAAAGTTATAATATGCAGAGATGTAAACTACACTTTGAAATCATGTTCAATTTCAATTTAAATCTTTTAATTATTAATTTGTTGGGTAGTTTCAGATGCATGGGCAGTGGAGCTCGTGGTTAACTGATTTCTGTGCCTCTGCTTTAAGCACTTACATACTCTCACAGGTCTTCTGTCACATTTGTCAGCCCAGTGCAGGTGTCTTATGACTATTTCTGCATGAGCAGGTAGCATGGATCAATAGGAGAAGAAAAAAAAGTTGACACTATCCACACTGTTCACTGTCCAGAGTTTCTCTCTGGAATAGCTCTAGTCTCATTCCACATATGGATTCATGTTTTTATTTGAAAAACAATTCAGTATCAACTGAAGTTCAGATGTTCAGGCTGCTTCATTTCACATACCAAACCCACAGCAAGTGGGGATAATGAGGAAATTAATTTCCATGTCATGCAGTAGCTGGGATATTGTCCCACAAATTATGTCAGATTGTAAAATGTACTTCTATCTGGGGAACTAAATTAAGATTAGAGAGTGATCTTCAGTTCCAGGTTGAGATACCAAAGTGTAGAGATCTACAATGTGAATTAGACATCTCCACTTCTTTAACTGTAACAGAGGTTCAGCTGACTGCTGACAAGATCCATGAATTAATATGTAAAATAGAAACTCATTTCACATGCAGACACCTCAGATTTAATTTTACAAAGTCTCTAGAACAAAAGGTTTTCTTTGCTCCCTGGTCATCTTGTTGATCCTTGCAAATGTCAGCTTGATTAGAATTAATCTTTCTGAATGCTGATGATCAAAACTGTCCTTATTATATTTCATTAGCACTTCATTTATTACTACTTTCATAAAGAGATGCAGGTTGGTTCTGATATATTCCAGGGTTGCATTTTCTTTTACTGCATGGTCCTCTTAGTTCAGAGTCACAATTACTGCTTTTCTATGAATCGGGTGCTCAGTGGCAGTGTCAAAGAACCATTTATTTAATCAAATTTTTAGCAGCCTTTTTGTATACTGGTAATCTTGAAAAATAATATCATAGTATAAAAACCAATTTATCATTCAAAAAAAATTCTCTTTTCTTCAACCAGTTTCTTAACAATCTTATTTTTGTATTAAACCTATTTAACCAGTCATATGAATTTCAGCATGAAAATCATGCTTGAAACCCATGGAAGATTAAATCTGCACTTATTTTATCTAGAAAATATTTCTTCATATTAAATATCATAATAATTTAATCTCGTTCAGTGTACTTAAGTTAACCCATGTTCAATTTTATCTCAAGACCATTTGCCGTTATATCTTGATTACTCTTTCCTAATAATTGCTGCTAAAATCTTTGTTGCAGTTGATCTCAAGACAACATGCTTTTTGACATCAAAACATTAACTCTCATCTCTTTTTCTTCATGGTATTAGACAGATTAAAACTCTTTTCTACAGAGACACTGATTTTGTGCCACTTTTTTTCAGAAACCTTTCATGGACAACATCCATCTCCTTTATGTGATTACAATGAGTTTTTCTTATTCTTAAATACAATAATCTCCAAATTATCACCTTGATCTCTCAACCATCCCTTCTCTATTTGTTCATCTATCATCATCTTTCCTTCAGTTTCTAGTTAGTTAATAATTTAGGGTTGCTTCTTTTCCTGAATTATCCTTAATTCTACCCCAGCCCCATTCACCTTTCTTTTCTCTCTTCTTTTTATGATGCAAAAAACTTTTTGCTATGATTTTTTGTGTTATTAAAATATGTAGACATGCTATGCAGGTGGCCTCTCTGTGACTGAGAGATATTGGCAGGGAAGGAGGAGAAGTCTATGTTCCTGCTGTGTGCAGCAAGTATTATATGACTGAATAAAGCATTTCAGTTTCCATCATAACCAGGCCTCTGTTTTTTTTCTCAAACACACAAAAAAAAAAGGAGGACAAATGAGTGCTAGGCACCTTAAGGAAAATATTGTTTTCTGAGCCAAATAATTCACCAGCAAATGTGTTTGCAGTTCCTTTGATTGAGTGATTCCCTTTCCCTCATGGATAGCATGAGCTTTTAAGTAAATAAAAATGTAACTGATAATATCAACAAGATTCACTAGATAATCTTTCATATGCATCTAGCTTTCTTTCCAAGGTTAGAATTTCAAAACTGTTTTATATCAAGACTTAAACTGCCTATAAACTTTTATAATTTGCAAACATTAAAGGAATGTCCTTTCATTTTTCTGAACCTGTCAGTATATTGATGAGAACGATCACTCACCTACTTATTTAGATTCTCTGACACAGAGGTCTTACCTTGGTTTTCAAATACAGAAGGGAGCACTCCACGTCCTCCCACACTTGTATGGGATACCTGAAAGCATTTGCTGAGGATTATCTGCTTCCAGTGTCCATGCCTCCCAGCCTACATCTCCCAAGACCTTCGAGAGAGTTTTAACCTAATCTGGGAAAGGATACACGACACCTGCAAATAGGGATTGGCTTGAATGCCATCTAAGAGTTGTCATATTCCTTTTAGGCTCCTAGTTCTCTGTCAGGAAAAGAGCCATGATTATTTACTGCTCTTCCAGGGCTGCAACTCTAAGATAGAATAAATTCAGGGTCTTTGTCATTTTAGAAGAGCAAAACAAATGTTAATTATCAGGCTGCATCATGGACTTTATGATTAATATTGTGTAAGCAAAACCAAAATTTGAAACTTCTAAATGTGAGAGGTGGAACATTTCTCATGAATATGCTTTAGTGGGGTTACTTACCAAAAGGTATAGTGGAGCTGCAATTACAGACTCAGAGAAAAAAAATAAAAGCCCATCTGCAAAAAAGCAGAGATTATTTAAGTCCCTTTGCTACACTGTGCTGTGATGCCATAAATCATGTTTTGACCGGATACAATTAATTTTATGGGGTTTTTTTCTTGTCTTCTTTGGCATTTTGCTTCCTATTCTTCTCCGATCTGATTTCTAAGGTCATTATTTTTCTAGATGGAATAGCCTGTGCTTGATATTGAAATGTGATTTGACAATAATATAGTGGTAAAACTTTGAAGACAAATTATGTAGGATTACCTTTTTTACTGTTCTACAAAAGTTTCATTAAAATTCACCCCTAATAAGTGTCAAAGGATACTAATCCACTGATGCTTCTGTGAAAATTTTGAATTAAGGGAGGAGTAGTAAAATGGATTTATTAAAATCATTTTGAAACAGAAGATAATTCAGTTACCATCTTCATCATCTCTTGCTACAGAGGCAGCAGTCCTTAATCCTGTTTATTATCTCTGAAAAATATCATCATGGAATTTGGCTGGCAGGATGGGACAGATAGTTATATATTTATGGATTTATCCTTTCCAGGATAACTATTCTTCCACATGGGAGCCTGCGAATCCTGAATGCTTCCAAGTCTGATGAAGGACGATATTTATGCCAAGGTGTAAATGTATTTGGATCTGCAGAAATCATTGCAACAGTGTCTGTTAAAGGTATGAAAAAATGCTTTGACAGTAACGATGATTTCTTTTGACTAATATTTAAATATTACTTAGAATCCCCAGCCAACCATAAAACAGCATTCTACTGGCAGAATAAAAAAGCATTTCCAACAAGCTAGGGGGACTAAACTCCATCTGGTCAAACATCAAATCAGATTACATACTCCAGCTGTTATATTGTAGATGTGTCATAAGAATTTGTACATATATTAAATCACTCAAACTATAAATAATTCTATAAGTAAAGGAATCAGTATCCCTTTTAACATATTTTATCTCTGAGAACTCACTTACCCCTAAGTTTTTCTGCATGAGAACTAACCTTTAAATTAAAGTAACAATTCCATCTATATAAAATTCAGAAAAAGGTAGTACCTTAGAAGATTAATAATAATTAAATCACTGAGTAGCAATCCACTTCTGAATCACTTTCTTTTTCATTTTTCAGCTGAATTCATGGATTTTCTTTGCAGATGTTAAAGCCTTTTGACTTCATTATTCAAGCTTCTTCCTATATTTATTAATCCAGGAAACATCCTTTATTATTTTATGTGACAAAACTGAAATTTTCATGCAATCACAAGATTCCAGGTGCTGCAGCCTTTAAAAAAAAGTGGCTTTTCATGAAACTAATTAATTAATTAATCCATCTCAGATGTCCTATAGATTGTTGTTTAGGATTCTGCCTTACTGACTCCATGAAACTGTCTGTAACTTCTGATCTCCAGTGTCATAGTTCAGTGTGCATTTTGATTATATTTCATTATTTGACTGTGCAATTGATACTAAGAGTAAATGTAAGGTCTGAGTCGCCTCACCAGTACTCAGTCATATTAATTTGTACTGGCACTATAAGTAGGCTTCCATCTGAATATCCCTAACACTTGTCTGTTTCAAGAACCTACAAGAATAGAGCTGACTCCCAAGAAGATTGAGTTAACGGTTGGGGAGAGCATCGTCCTCAGCTGCAAAGCCCTTCACGACAGCACCATGGACGTCACCTTCTATTGGACACTCAATGGGCAGCCAATTGACTTTGAGAAAGAAGGCGGACACTTTGAAAGCATCAAGGCAGTAAGTGACCATACATTTGTCATCTCTGTGCTAGGAACTGATAGAAATTCGCACGCTTTTATATGTCCCTCATTTACTAAATTTTGACCAAATTGAGTCATAACTGGTTTCAGTAATATTGGAAAGAAATGTTAGAGGAGAAGCAAACTGCAGATCACTAGAATTACTCCATGTAGTTTACATCAAGAAGATATTAAATTTAAACTTGTACATCCTATTGTTAGTGATGTATCTGATAATCTTTGTGAGGGAACAGAAAGGAGTTTTCATCAAATCCTTACATTCTTCTGTTGATTTTAATATAGAAAGGATGCTGCTTATAAGCATTGATGATTCTCTCACAGATAGCATGGCTGTTGAAATGCCCTCACCTCCCAATGCTTTACTTGCCTAGAATATATTTTAATATCTGAATAGCAAGGGTTATATTTACTAACTCCCCTGCATGACGTACTTCCTAACTGTGTAACCATTATTTAAGTCAATAAGAATCATGTGGATAAAAATATGCATACCAATTTCAAATATTGCCACTTGAGTCAAAAAGAGTTTCATCTGATGAAATGGCATGATAAAATAATTCAAACCTGTCTCATGTAAAATTATTTGAACATTTCTTAGTAGAAAGAAATCTTTTAATATGAACAAGTTTGGAAATAGAATCTTCAGTCATTTAACTCAATCTTCCAGCTAATGAAATGTAAATCAAATGTCCGTGCTATGTTAACAGAGAAAAATGGAGTTCACAAAGGTCAGGAAATTTTAAAACTTAATGAATCTCGTTTGAGTACAATGTAGCAAAGTTAAGTTTGCATTAAAAACCTTGTCAGCTGCAATCAATTTATTCTTCTGCTTGCCTGTATGGATGTCATACTCTTATGGAAGTCATATACACTTGGTGGAGGGTTCACATTTTTAAAATTTGAGTTTACTTCAATAAACTTTTAATTGAAAAACATTAGTAAGGTATATCTTAGTGGGAAGGTTCTTAGCATAGTTATCTTCATCTGAGGAATACAACACTCAAAACAGCACTACTTATGTAAGGAGGAAAACTTTCACTCTTTTTTAACTTCAAGGTCATTTTTTGATTCAAGAAAACATTCTATGACTACAATTTAACTTCAAGTCATTCCCAAAAAATTAAAATCTAAAACATACTACATGGTTCTTTTCATGTATTTCAGCATCTCTCTTCAAAGGAAATTTTTAATCACTGGGAAAAATCTACAGGCTAGGAAATTTTCAAAGCAATTTCATATCTCATGTCAAAATAAAACTAATTTAATACTATTTATTTTATGAAAAAATAGGATTTTATAGATATCTCTCAAGAATTCTTCATTAATTTCATTTTTACAAGAGAAAGCCCTCAAATTGATAGAAATAAGGCTTATTCAAAGCGATCAAAGATGACATCCTATTTTCAGAAAATATTCATGTAAATCTCACTGGAATTATTGATTGCTTTAACTGCCCTGACATGATTAAAATTTGGCCAAAATTTGGTAGATTTAACCAGCTATTTGTGTTTCTGACCTCCTCCTCCCTGTGCTTCTAGATTGTCTGCTGCTATTTTACTAGGTGAAAATAGTACTACCCACAGAATCACAGAGTAAGCTGAGTAGGAAGGGACACACAAGGATTATCAAGTTCAACTCCTGGCCCTGCATGGGACACCCCAAGAGTCAAACCATGTGCCCAAGAGTTGTTTGTACACTTCTTGAGCTCTGTCAGGCTGGTGCTGTGACCACTTCCCTGGGGGGCTTGTTCCAGTGCCCAAGCATCCGCTGGGTGAAGAACCTTTTTCTAGTGTCTCAGCTTCAGGCCATTGCCTTGGGTCTTGTCACTGGTGACAAGTGTGAATAGCTCTGTACCTACCCTTTTGCTTCCTCTAATGAGGAAGTAGATGGCAACAAGGTCTCACCTCAGTCTCCTCCAGGCTGAACAAGTCTCTCATAATGGAGTCAATACTCACGGGCTAAATTACTAAGTGACTAAGTGGATTTAAAAAGTTATTTATTAAGTAAAAATCTCTTTTTTTTTCTTTTTCAGGGGCACATAAGCATTTTTTTTTTTTCCTAAAACATAGTTTTCAACAAACAGCAAACTTCAGCTGATCAGAAAATATAATCAGTCTGGAAACAAAAACATTATATATTTTGCAAAAAATTACAGAATTCGATCCTACCTTGTCACTGTTAAAACCATGTTGAAACAGCAAAATAATATACAACTTTAAACCAGTGGTTAAAATATCTTGATTTTTGCATTGATCTGAATGAAGATGATCAGCTGAGAGATGCAAATCTTGAAAGTGGTAATAGTAACTGTGGTAGTACAGCAATTTTTTCTGGTGTTTTGACTCAATTCCCATAACTACTAATTTGTGGAATGTTGTCAATTTTATCTCACTTTCATTTCTGTTAACTACATAAGAATGAGAAATTAATCAAAAGGTTAAAAATGTAATTCTTTATGTCATTAAAATCTAAATCATGATCAGGTACTGAGGACAAAGGAAGATAAAACTCCCTTTTTGCTGTCGTGTTATCTCATTTAACCTATCCAGTTTCAAAGTTGACATACACAATGTGTTAAAGCCATAGGTTTATGAATGGACAAAAAACAGGAACTTGAAGTCTGATAGAGTTCTATCTATACCCCTTATTTCTCTCTTCTGAATGAAAGACTTCAAAATTGCATGAGTTGATCCTGTACAAAATGCTTTTTAATGGAGTATGTTTATGAAAAATATTATCCTTTGTGTGCATGAAGCCACAGAATTATGTGTCCATTTTTTCTGCATACACTGACACTTCATCAGATAAAATTATTTTCAGGCTTGTCTGCAGTTTGCTTATTCTTTTTAAAGCCTGACAAATTAAACATTGTTTAAATGGGTTTTGCTAATAATAAAACCACTGTAAATCTCTCATCACTGGTTGCAGTGCTCCTACTTTCACTGTGGCAGACCCAAGTGTTAATTATGATGAGCATCTTGATGCTTAATGCAGTGGTATAAAAGCTATCACCAAAGTTTATCACATTTATTTGGGCTGTAGATAAATTTTCACTTCCTAAAATGGCATGATTCCTAGCAATTACAATTAAAGGAAAATCTTCTCTTACTAATAAATATTACTTTGCTTGTTTTGAAATTATGTCAGTAGCTTTTGTACCAAAAAGGTGCTATAATTTTTCATATTGAGAAGTAATTTTTTATACAAACTGAAGGTATTTTTGCGGTTCTTTACTGAGCTATCAATGATTTAGTACCCATACCAATTTATGTACTTCAAGGACTTACCTGGCAAAAAGATAAGTGTGATAAGGATGTCAACTTGTACATGAAGGGAATATTAACAAAAATGGACCAGCTGAATTCCACTGGAGTGACTGCAGATTACAGTCTAGGAAAAGAAAACATCCCAAATGTTGTGTATATGTAACTTCACAGTACATTTGGCAGAAGAACAATAATGCCAAGGGTTATATAAAACCAGAATCCTTTGGTGTTGGTAAAGTCTTATTTTGTCTAACAAAGGATAACATTTTAGGTTCTGTGAAGAATAATCTGTGTAATTAATAGAAATAATTTTGCATGGAAGTTTGAATTTCCAAAATTTTCTTGTAGCAGCACGGTATGCAATGAACTCAGAAAGTATAGACCTGCTTGTTTTTATTAGGATAACTTCGATTTTCTGTCCCTTGTGCCAAATCTAGAAGTCCTAGTCAAAACTCTATTCAAAATATTCTCTCCTAAGATCTCTACTGACCTTAATTTTCTCATAGAGATATCCCTTTTTCATCTAAAAATATCTGATTTTTCAGCAGATTTTCATCCAACTATCATCATTCCAACTCTGTGTTTGAAGGCTAATACTGTTTTTATAGCAGCCAAACAAAATTATTTACTATGGTTATCCACAGCCTGGTAAGCAACAACATTGCTCTTAATGTCCCTCACCTTGACTTTTCAGACTCAGGAAAGTGATTTGGTCTGAATATGTTCTTGGTCTTTGATCTTAGCTGAAACTGCCACCAGAGGAAACAAAAGTACAACTTGTCATGTTATATTTTACAATGGTTATTTGTTCACACGGAAGTGAATGGAAATCTACTGTTTTACTTCAAAAACAACAGCAGATACAGATTGGAAAATGCATTTAATTCCTGCCTAGTACTGGAGACTTCAATCTGATAACGTAGAACTTTGGGAAGTGCAAAAATTTGCAACTTTCCTTGTGTATTCAAGTCACTCCCTAATTTCTTTTAGTACTTTTATTGTATTTGAGAAATTAAGATTAAAATTTCCTAAGCATTTTCTAAATAGGAAGAGCTAAGTTCTTCACTACATGAAATCAATTAAAACAGCAGGCTGTTAATAATAGTGTATTTCCACTTTATTGGATATAAACCCAAACAAGGTTAATTAAATAGGGATTTTACTTAACACCCCTACTTCCTCCCCACGTGAGGGAAACAGCAATAGTTGTCAGAAGCCTTGCAGAAAATACGTGCTCTATGCACCGAGAATTTCTGCTCAGGGTAAAGCTGCCACATCAACCTCATTGCTACCAATTTGTTTCACTGTCTGTTGCAATCCGTTCCTGCTGATGGAAGAGGTTGAACACAGCCATTACTGTCAACTCTAATCTCCAGATACTTCAGCCCTGTGCTCATTACCGGATTTTCCCCACTTGTCATGCTACAGCAGTTACCTATCTGAGCAATCAGGAGCAGTTAAAAAAATAAATAAATAAATCTCGTCTTTGGTAATAAATAGTTATTGTAAATTAGGTAAGGTACGAAATGGAAGAAGGATTTCTGGAGTTTGAGTTCTATGACTGATAACTACAAACCAAAATCCAAACACAATGAAGACCACAGTGTAATGCTGCACTTTACCATGTGTTGCTGCCAGGATATAAACAGTTCTAGTGAACTGACTGAATTTATTTCATGCTGTGCTAGAAAGAGACACTCCAAAAACTTCCTAGAATCAAAGTATATAAATTGTTGCATGCAAGTGCTTGTGGCTTTGACTATTAATAGAGATTAAGGGACAGAGATGATAAGCAATGTCTTATTTTGATTAGCCTGGAGAAAAGGAGGCTGAGGAGGATCTTATTGCCATCTACAGCTATGCCAAAGGAGGATGTAGTGAGGTGGGGATCAGTTATCCTATCCCAGGTAACAAGTGACAGGCTGAGAGGAAGTGACCAGGTTGCACCAATGGAGATTTAGATGAAATATTAGAAAAGATTTCTTCACTGAAAAGGTGGTCAGGCATTGAAACAGGCTGGCCAAGGAAGTGGTGAAATCACCAGCCCTGGAGGTGTTCAAAAGGAGTCTGGATGTGGCACTTGGGGCTATGGTTTAAGGGTGAACACAGCAGTGCTGAGTTAACGCTAGGACTTGATGATTTTAGAGGTCTTTTCCAACCCTAACAATTCTCTGAACTTCTCTATTCAATTTTATTTTAGACAAGAGAGATTACCAATAATTTTGGAAAATGTTAGCCTCTTTACACTCCTGACCAATTTCTATTAAAAAAAGATTGTAATAAGTCATGAAATACAGTTACATAATTTTTACTGCTTTGTTCCAGTAAGGTATTTTGTACCTTTCTTTTTTTACAATAAGCATTCTAATGCAAAAAATCTTGGGATAAATAAAAGGCATTTCATGACAGTTCATTCTTTTCCCTGTTTTCTTGGAGCTGATGGATCATTTAACTGCTTGGCACAGTGTTAATCTGAGCCATAACAGCAGAGTCGATTGTTTGAACAACTGATCAATATCAGTTCCTAACACTACAGCTTCCATTTAGAGCTCTGCTGCCTGTTTTACATTTGCAGCTCTGCAGCCTTTCTCCCCAGGTGCTGTGGCAGTGCTTCCAAAGCCTTCCTGGCAGTACTTCTCCATTTCAGTTCTTACACTCCCAATATTCTAGTTTTATTCTTGAGGTCTTGCACCTGCAAACCTCAGTTGTGTTGTTACAGAGAAATGTCAGTGTTTCAGAGAAGCTCTCACTGCCCTGAAACTCATCTCTACCTCTTGCCCCCTTTCTTTGTCTCTTGTTTGGTAAACCAAGATGCACCATATAGCAAGGTAGACAATGTTCACATAAATACTTCATAAATATTATCCAACAATATACATACTAAGAATCTTAACAATCAATCATTGTGTAACAACTGCTCTTAATTAACATATTCCAATTAACATTAATAAACAGGAAGTTTAAGTAGGTCCCAAAGAAAATTATATAACACTAGAGGGAAAAAAACCCAGCAAAACATAATCATCATTTTCATTGTCACCTACTGCACTGCAGGGAGCCTCTAGAGGTATTTTCTTCCTTTATACTTATGGTAATAAAATCTCAAATACAGAACATGAATTTAGAAACAGGAGTGTAGTGGGCTTCTCTGTCCTGAAGCTTGCCATTTCATATCCCATCTCTTTTCTCATTCCTTCCCATTCTCAATGCTTTTCCCACATTTTTATTAATCCCTTGATTTCACAAAACTACCCCAGCAAATGACATACCACCCAACAGCTGATATTCTTTAAACTTCATGTCTTTTTCTTCCTTCTTTCAATAAAATTAATCAAACTCATTTGCAGCAATTCAAGATGCACTTGAGATGCATTTGAAGCATTTCAAGCTGATTCAAGTTCTCCCTGTCCACTCCCAACACTCCATCACTCACTGGCATCCACTCAAAGCCACCAGTGCTCACCAAAACAACTCTTCATAATTCTTGCCTTGTCTATGCTAACTGTTCATAAATACTGCCACTCAAGTGGTCTGCACTCACCCTGGATGATTCTTAAGGATTCACAAACCTAAAGCCATCTTTTTAACTTCTTATAGACAGGGGAAAAGCAATCAAGTATGCCTGAGACAATCTGCATCAGGCTGGATACTGCTATATTACCATTATTATCCTACCACATACCATTAATCACAACAAAACTGAAAACAATGATTACATCTTCTTTTTTCCAAAGGTGCTTATAAAAGAAAGAGCTCAGAATATAATTTTCCATTATCACTATATCAACCAAGAAATCTGCTACTTCTTAGGAATTAAATATTTGCAATTTGTAATCATCACAAGCAGCAGACAGATGTAGTTGATACGTTCAAACCCGAGAATTTGCATGAAATGGCACTGAAATTGCTCTAAACACATTATGGACAGAATTTGGTTTGGAGCCAACAATCCATTGTAATGTACATCAGAATAATTTAAAAGAACTTTATTGTATTGCTGCTTTTCGCTTACTGTTGATGATACAAAGATAACACTGCCATAAGGTTATTCTATATAATCATTAGTTTGCTTCAGATAAATTAACCAAAAATAAACTCCATTGCCATTCAAATATAGCAAAAACCAACTGTGAAATAATTTTTCAATTTAGTCAAATTGAATTTCATTAATAAAGGCTGTTCTGCAAAATGAAGTAACATATGAGTCAGGAATCCACCTAATCTGTGTGTTATAGGTAAAAGCACCCATATATTTTAAATGATCATTTAAATTGAAAAAGCTATCATTAGTAACCCAGGTAACTCTTGTTTAGGATCAAATCTCACTCCTTTTTGCTTGACACAGCATTGTTTATTGTTCTCACTTTAAACAGGATCTTTTTAGGCCTTTAGTACCTCCCAAGCACTCTCTTCTGTATAAAAACCACTTTGTAGGAAAGCATCCTCACCTCTCACTGCCAAGAGATTTAGATGACAGGCAGCAAACCTCAATAAACCCCTGTAGTCATAGTGAAGAAGTGACCCAAACTTCACTTAGGTTTTCATCATAAAAGTTTTCCTACAATGGCAGTCAGTGTTTTCCCACTCTTTTCTTCCCTTTGATTTAAGCCTTTGTTGAATCATGATAATTTGTAATATTCTCATTCCCCATTTTAGACACATTCTTCCCAGGCAAAGAGACAGGTTTCACCACATGTTGTCCAGGTTGAGTTCCCAATCTGAATCCTCTGCACAGTAATAGGCAGTCACCAAGCCCTTGCAGTGCAGAAGTTGAGAGCTGTGGGTCAACACGTCATCTCTACCGACTACCCAGTATTATGAACTTTGGCTTTTTGTCCCTCTTTCTGAAATAAATCAGAGCTACATTCAAAGAACAGCAGTTGGAGTGCAGAAGAGAAGTATGACAATGAATGTGGAAAATGAGCAGCACTAGAAGCAGATTAAATGAAGCTGGGTTTGATACAATGACAAAATAATGATGTTTCATATATATTTTCCACATACGATTCTGTAGTTCGAGCATATGTGATAAGTTATGTAATAATCAACCCAAAGTGTAATTCCTTCATGGAAGAGATAGGGAGAAGGGAACAAAAGACTTACTAGATGTTAAGAAAGTGCTCTAGGGTGTAGCTATGAGCACCATTTCAAATGCAGGCAGATTAGAAATTGTTCTTGTGCAAAGTCTTCAGGAGAAAAGGTTGGATACACTGAATGGACCACCTTGGTTTAGAGATAAAAACTCAGCAAATGAATGGACAGATTAACAGAGAGGTTTCCTAGCAACTGGCTCAGGACAATAAACTCACTCTCATGGGAAGAATAAGTTTATATCTCTTCATTCAAAGGAAAAACCATATGTAAAAGTTGTTTATTGCAAAGCAACTCACAACTGTTAAGATCTGGCTATTAAAATTAGAGAGATGTCTTTGCCCAAATTAAGGTGCAAACAAGACCATACATCAAAGACATTAGTATGGATTTTTATTTAACAGTAAATGTGAGGGAGAAAGAAATAGGAAAAGAGAGTGGGGGCAGGGAGAGAAAGAGAATGACAGAGAGACAGAAAATATATCACCACTGCATGGATTCTGTTTGCTCTCTGCTTCTGGTCTTCTCAGCTGGGAGGGTCCCAGTCTAGTCAAAATTATGGTCACTGTCTTGAGTCATGAGGGGTGGGAAAAACCTGTGAAACACAAAATCCACAGGGTTTATATTTACTCAGGTTCAGGTGGGAATGCCCAGGTACCTCCCCTGGGCAGCGAATTTTACACTGGATGATGTAATACTTTGGATCACAGGACACTTCAGGAGTCTGATGATTTATGACACCTTCTAAGACTAAGCCATCACAGCTGCCTCTTTTATCCATGAAACTGAGTAATTATGGCCCACCAGAAGGGGTGAATTCCTTCAGGTTGTGTATGAATGTCGTGGTATTTTCCTGGAAAGGAGTTTCCACAGCTAAGCCACTGCTGTAAGGACTTTGGCATCATAGAAAGTACAATCCCAACTTGCAGGATTTGTGTCTTATCAGCCTCTTCCCTTATCCGACTCCCAGCTGTAGCCTCTGGTGATGGTGTGTAGGCGTTCTGCACCGGGGCAGTTGAGTGGTTGATTGTTTGAGTAATTAACTAATAACAATCCAGGCTTTCACAACAACCTCTTAAGATTTATGAGGTGGAAAGAGAAAAAAATTCACACAGAACTTCCTCTCTGTGGGAATTCAAGATGGCTGAAGAAGTATTAATTCACCAACAGCAGATTCTCAAAAAATTGCCTTTTTTTTTTTTTTTTTTTTTCTCTGCAAACTGTCAACAGCAGGACAATGAGTGTAAAAGAGAAATGCAATGATGTCATTATTACACACTAAAGAACACATATTGTATGGTCCTTAGAGCCTTTTTTACTTTGGGGAAGTATTTCCACATCCATAGCAAATGTTAATGTATAGGTGTAATGGTTTGAGCTCACCAATCTGAGTTTCTGGCCAAACACCAGCACACTTACCAAAATTCGCTCAATTTTGCTGTGAGATAAGACAGAGAGTTGTCAAAGCAGTCTCAAACTTTAAAGAATATAAAGAAAGTTTATTAATAAACCTAAGAAAAGGGGAAAAAACTAAGAGAAAAATAGAACAAAACCCTCAGACCACCCCTCCTCCCCCCAGCTTTCCATTCCTTTCTCACTGACAACACACAAAAAAACCAACACTTCGACTTTTAGTCAGTTTCCCACCTCTAAAATAGTCTTTTCTCAGTTCATTTAGGGAGAGAAGTTTCTCTTGCTTATACCATGGACTTCTCTATAAGAAAACACAGTTTTTACGGTTTTCAGCCTCACAACCAGCAGCTGCTGGGAGAAAAATCTGCTTGTTGTGGAAGATCCCTCCCACACTTGTAGCTTTCCCGCAGCTACTACAGTGGGTTATGGCAGTTCATGGGGTACCCTTTTGAGGATGAGCAGTTCTATTACAGAAGCAAAGAACATCCCCTTCTTCTATGTCTAGCAACACAATTTCTCCTGGCAACACAAGTTCTCCACCATCGCCAGGGCAAAGGGACAGCTCACAGCCTCTTCTCTGTCTCTGCTCAAGCTTCTCATCAGCCTGCAATTACTTCAGCACCTACTTACACAGTTGTCTTGGCTCACTGGCTGCAGTTAGAATATCACATCCCCTCTTTGGACCATTTTCTCATGTATTACAGAGAATATTTCAGCTTAGTCCCAACCATGGTTTTACAAAGGAATTTCCAGCTTCATTATTGAAGCACTTCTCATGCTCCTCCCCCTAGGTATCAGTTCTGCTTCCTCTACTGACTTCAAAGTCTCTATGCTGTGTTTCTGTAGGTGTCATCACCCTTTCCTCTCTCTGTGCAGGGAAGGATGGGTGTCTGAAGTTTAGTCTGGGCATGGAGAGGGTTAATCTCTCTCTTGGGCCTTGTGATGGTCACAGGGTCTCTGCCCACGCAGTTCAAGAACAACATTCCAGCATCCCGAGAGCAGCATTCCAGTGTCCAGGCTGTGGGGGAGGAGAGCAAGGGCTCGGCCCTGCCGTGCCATAGCTAGAATTTACAACCCAGCTGTGTCTGACCCCTGAAGGGCTCAGCTCCCCCTTCCTTGGGGGGAGAGATGGGCAAAGGCCCAGTCCTACCAGAGAGAGAAAGCAGGGGACCTGCTCCTGTCTGAAAAGCAGGAAGGAAAGAGGAAGAGCTCTAAATGGCCCTCTGCTTATATAGGGTTTGTTTCCTTGAAGGCGGATCAACTTTTAGTTGGTTGGCCCACATATCAATATTCAAAACTACCTGGTTATTGATTCTCCTAGGAAAGAAGTTGTATTACTTTCTGCAGCATGGATCACTTCCGAGATTTTGACCCCTCGGGGCCAACCAAGGACAATAGGTTGCACCAATGTTTGCAGAAAAACTTTCAAGCAATACCTTACATGTAAAGCTAACTAGATATATTGCAGACATGGCTATGACCTCAGACAACATGCCACAGTGAAGCAGAGAGAGACATAGCTTGACACAGCATTCAGCACTGCAGCTGCCTAAAACCAGATGAATGGGATGCTTGGGAAAGTAATATGAATGGTACAACAGTTTGTCGTCCTGAAGACACACATTAGTCATGACAGATAGCATTCTGAGCTGTATTATTATTTATTTTCTGCTTAATGAAGACCAACAGTGTACAGCAGGTCTGTAGGTGATTCTGACCTTGAAGGTTTCTCTTAGCTTTCCTGAAAATCAGTACAAGTTGGTTGTTGAACTGTCCTAGGTTGACTGTATGATGTGTGTATCCCCAGTCGTCTGTCCTGCTTATGCCGGGTATTAAGTTCTGTAACTTTAAGTTAGGCCCAGAGAGACAGAGAGAGTGAAGAGAGTGAAGGGGGGGAGAGAAAATTCGCACAGTTTGTCACAGGAGTTATACCTTACTCCTCTGGAAATTCCTTCAGAGACTGCGCTCGAAGCGGGGACAGCAAAACTCTCTTTTGCTGTCTAACTGTTTTGTTTTGTTTTAAGTTTTAGCATCAGTAAAATACAATATACATTTCACACAGTGGAATTTTATACTGAGATTAAGGTACTGATACTTGGTTACATGGATAATACATGATGCTCAGACTACCAAGGAATACGCATTTTTATAATAAAATGCTACTTTGAAATAATACACTTCTTTCAAAATATTCTGTGTCACAAAATAGCATAGAATCAGTGAAATAAAAATCAGCTTTTAAAGATATACACTTAATTGCATCAAAATCTAGACCTAGACAAAGAAATTTAAACGTCATTAATTTCAGCTTGGAATAAAATTGAGACCACAAAGTTGCTGATACACCAGGCTGTCCTAAACCACATTAGCCCAGGTGAGTGACCTTCCTACACTGTTTGCATCCATGTCACCCAGTTTTTATCTTCCCCCAAGGGGAGTGTATGTCTCTGCTTTGCTGAAGCATCACATCTTTTTCCACTGACAGAAGACTAAAAGCAGAAGAAAGTTTCTGACCTTAGATACTTTTCTTAATGGAGTCTTTGTTGTAGTCCCACTTAGTAGGGTTTTTTTGGACTGGATTATAATTGTTCAAGTTAAAGTAGAAACTACAATGACAAGGTGCAGAAATTTTCTTAAGACTTAGAAAGCCAGCACATTAGTTTAACCTCTCCCAGACTATTTTGTGGCCTAGAGCCTCTCATTACAGGACTATTCAAAAAATAATCAACTAATCAACAAATAATTTGTGTTTCAAGACTCGGAAGAGTCAGTAAAATTAATGAAAACCACTTTATAAAGGCTACTGAACAGCAGTAATGCAGTATTTTCTTTAAAGTTCCTGGTCAAACATATCTTCTGCTTATCTAAATGGAAGCTAAAATGTGTCTTTATTTTCTTGATTATGACCAAGAATCTAATGTCTGAGCATATCTGTATTAAACATAGTGAGTTTAATCCACCCACACATCCTCAGGAATGCTGGCTGCACATCCTGTCATGTTGTAATAAACGTGTTTCCTAGAGATCTATTGTACTGCACTGCTCTCCACTTACAGCAATGATTCTTTCAATTGCTGATTGTCTGCCCAGTTACACAGATGTGCAGATGAAACACGTGTATTTTTCCTGATAAGAATATTGGGATTTATGCATTCATGAACCCTCTGGAGGTTAGAGTGACAGCAAAGATTTTTAACAGCTCCTGAGCAGTGAAATCAGACAGTTGCTATCCATTATGCTATTCCTTACACTTAACAACAAAACACATATTAGATGTAAATTACCCTCAAGAGAGGAAAAATGTGGACTGATTCTGGTCTTCTCCTTTTAATAACTAAAGCTTTGTAGCAAGATCACTAATCATCTTGAACAACCCTTTTCAATAGCTAGTAAATGCCACTGTTACACAATTTAAAAAAATTTATACCCTGAATTTGACTCTTGGTAGAAGTGTATGTTCTTCTTTCACATTTTGAGCTGTAGAGTACTCAGATATCCTTTTCCACTGCTGTGATTTCTCATATGCCAGAGCAAGAATATAAGAATTGCATTATGGCCTGACTGGTCTGAGTATCTTCCCTTCAGCGACATCATTATCTAGGCCAGTTCAGAAGGCAAAACACTCCCATGGTAATCACACTCTTAGATCTACAGCGTTATTAAGCCATAGATCATGCCCATATTCACTTTGGCCTCAGAGGCAGCCTTGATGTCTCCAAGTCTCTTTTTCTTCTTTACATGTGAATATCCTTTGGTAAAGATTTTGCCTTGATGCTGCATGGAGTATTACAAAAAGTTAGCTCAAAAAATGTAAATGAAGAGAAGATTGACTGAAGAAGTGTGCCAAGATGTGCTGCAAAGGAACTCTCCTGCCTAAAAAGAAAAAAACTAAATTATAGAAGATGGGATCTTGAAATTAATCCTATTTCATCTTGTCATTAATGACCTTGGCATAAAAGAAAGAAGTATGCAAATGATGATTGTATGGTACAAAATTGGACATCTTACCAATACAGCAGATGATGAAAATAACAGATGGGAACAGACAAGAAATGCAATTCTACGAAGAACAAGGTCATGCACATATGAATGACTGGCTATAAAGTGGGAGCTCGTAACTTGCAAATGAATAAGGATAAAGATCTCGGTGTATCTACATGAGCACAGAATAAGTATGTGCCTAAAAATAAGCAAATATGAATCTAGGTAAATTCAGTGACAGATTTCCAACAAAGCTAGAGAAGTATCAACATTTACACCCCTAGTAAGATTTTATTTTGAATGCAGGGTACAGTTCTATTCACTCAGGATCAAAATTACTCAAATTAGAACCACTGCATGGGATAGAAATATACAATTCAAGGAAAGACTGTCAGTGTTTGTCAGTTGGCAAAATAGACCAAATCTTAGAAAGACAATGCCTATGCTCGATTAATATTTCTTAAAGTGAACTTTGGGGAATTGTAATGATTGTTGGCTAGAATTCTGAAAAATAAAAATTTGAACTGGTTCTCTCTTTATACTCTCTATATACATTTTGCACTTTTCAGGTTTAAATATAGACAGATTTCATCAGGAAGGATGAGAATCTGTTCATATTTTCTCAATCCTATTTTGCATTAATTTGCTCTATATTAATAAAAATCAATCAATATTATCTTTCAAGTTATCTTAATTTTAGCACAGTAGCAAGACATATTCCAAATGTCACTGCATTGCAGTAAAGAGGAAGAAGAAGAAAGTTCTTAATTTCTAAGAGGACTTTTTTTAATACCAAGGATAGCATCCAAAATATTTCTGTTCATCTCCTTAATGAATTTCTTTGTGCTAGTTGGAATAATTCTCTTTGAACATGCAAATATGCGCAATGTGCTTTAAGCAAAGTCAAAGTTATTAAAAACCTGAAATACTCTTCTTTAATCCCTATTAATAATTGTATAAATGCACTGTTCTGATAATCCTCACAAGAGGGTATTAGGACACATACGTCTTGTAAGATGAAAGCTGCATTCAGGAGTTTCTCAAACTGTACAAAAAATACCCTTGTGAACTACCTTGAACACAGATTAACTGAGTTTTTAACTGGCACTTCATCCCTGTTTCAGCAAGCGTCCTCTGCAGATTTAATGATCAGGAACATCCTCCTGATGCACGCTGGGAGATACGGCTGCAGGGTCCAGACCGCAGCGGACACCGTGTCAGACGAGACAGAGCTGCTTGTTAGGGGTGAGTATGCTTGTGGTTCCCTCCTGAAAACAGTCACCACACACAGTTGTACCAGGGACTTTAAATACGTGAGCTTCTCAGGGATGCCTCTGCCGTGCAGTGGTCCTCAGATTTTATGTTATTGAAGCCATTGTGATTAACCTGCTGTCTTTGAAAGCAGTTTCACCATAAACTGACCTGCAGACACTGCAAAGAGAAACAAAAGACAGTGGGTTAATAGACAGTTTTAAAAGAGGTAACAGCACAAAAGGTATACCAGATTAGCTAAAATGCAGGCAATTAGCCTTCACAGACCTAGGTAAGGTAAGTATAATGAGTTCTTTGGGTTTTTATGTGATGCTTTGCATTTCATCTTACAGCCAAGCCATTCTTTCAGCTTTAGCAGTTTAGAAACATTCATTCATTTCCTAAGAGGGGTGCCTATGCAGCCTTTTGTAAAATTATAGATGTGAAAAAGTGAAACAAAAGCCCCATAATATGACAAGAATTTGGGGTTTTTTTCACACATAGAATTGCTAGCACCAATTGTTCACTGCATCTTTATACCCAGTCCTATAACCTGTAAATCGTTTCACCTGTCATTTAACATTCCTGATTATGCACAGGAACACAGAGTCCTTTTCCTGAAGGATCCCAGATCATACCAAGGATGCCAACTAGTTTAAAGTAAAGCAGGGCACCAGCACCATCTGTGCCTTACATTAAGCAGAGTATTTCTGCATTCTGCACTACTTGTGTGTGTGTGTGTGCACATGCACATGTGTTCAGTACCTGAGGGGATCTGAGCACTTGCAGTTCACTTCCTGGCATAATGACTGGTAGGTCTTGCAATGCCAAGAGAGATGGACTCCTGCTAGGTAGCACAGCTGGGTAGCCTTACTATGAATGATACATTTTTGAAGTAATAAATCAAGTTAGATATTTTATTAACATTTGAAAAACTCCAGATAAAAATAATAATCAATATTATTTGGATATTATGATCTTTCAAAAATCATGATTTTACCACATTCCACAATGTCTTTAGACTTGATGTTTTCCTGTCCATCACTTTTAAGGATAAATATATGTTTTAAATTATAAAGAATGTTTCTGGCTGACTGCAGGGTTCTTCACATTTTCATGAAAGTAATAGTTAAATATTTCCACAAAGACACTTTGAGGACCATCAGATTTCCATGAGCTATGGCACTATTGAGAAGGTTGTATTCAGTTGACTTGCCATGTAATACCATTTTAGCTGCCTTATGAAATCTGATTCATCCTTCTGGGTTATGCAAGACCTTTTATGTTACCTTTGTCTGTCTCAGACAGGAGCTGGAGGCTCTCTGGATAGGCAAGGCAATCTCAACTTTAAATTGAACTTTTGTGACAAAAAGGTCTTAGTTATTATCTAGGATAGACTGATTACAAATTTCTTTTTAAGAATACTGGTTATATAAATTAGTTTATCGAACTTCCTGTAGAAATTAAATTCTTCTCTGAGGAAGAGGTCTGAGATTAAATTTTAAAAAAGGCATTGTAAGAAGTATCAGGATGCATTTATGTGAGTCTCATTACCATGTCACCATACTGTTGAAGTATAAAACTGTAACTGCTTTGTAGTGAAATTTAAATTCAAATATACTTTGCTTACAGTTTTCTCCTTTTCTTGTTTCTACAACTGAATAATTATAGGATAGAGTAAGAAATTTTTTGCTTTGTATTGCAGAGAATTTTTAAAGCACCTTTAGTATAGAGTTGCAAATGACTAATCCTTACAGATGTCAACAGTGGAAAAATGAAAAATATTTATGAGATTCTAATCTATATCTCCTTATACTTTTACAGGAATTAAATTTTCATTTCAGCGTCTCTAATTTTTTTCTCCCCTATCTCAGCCTGTAGAGTGCACTTAAGGATGTGCAATTTGACACAGATGATCCCAAATTCCAGCACCTTTCACACTTCTTTATATTTAGCTTCTGGTGACACTGGACATTGCTTAGGAGAAGATACCAGCAGAAACAGATGTTTCAGTAAATATTTCAGTTAACTCTGAAGAATTCTACCTGACAGAGGAAGCCATCTTCTATGAAGAAAACTCATGCAGTAAAGTTTGTAATTCAAAGCCATATTATTCTTTATTTCCAGTACAGTTCATAGTTAAAATAATTTCATTTTATGCATATTACAAAACATCCTTTTCTTTTAAATGTTACAGCCCATAGCCAAACTGAGATAGCAGAAGCTTTGTTATGAACTCTTGCATGTACTGACATAAGCAAACCTACAGCACACCCTTGCTCTGACCTTACTTTCTCTCCTTTTGCCTCTGCAGAAAATGCCAGTGATAATACTGATAATATCATATCAGCATATAACTCCATTTCAATCATTGCTTTTATTATAGGGTTCAAATGGTATTTTCATAAATCATTGTAATTTTTTTCTTGAAAAATTGTTCCTTCTTACAATGTTTCTACAGAAAATAAATTGGATGTATAAAATAAATTAAATTAAAATAATCTCATTCCCCCTCCTTTTGATATTCAAGAATATCAGAATTACTGCTACTAGCAAATTGAATAAATTTAAACTGAAGTATGCATTCAACTGGTTCACTACTTTTAAGTCAAAAGACTTTCTGTCAGAACTTAATCACAAGTGACTTGGAGGAGTACTATACTTTGCTGCAGCCTCCTCAGATGGAGGAAGCAGAAACAGACTTTGCAGACTTCTGTTGCTCATAATTAACGTCCCGGTCTTCAACAGACAGACATTCACCACTGTATTTTCAAGGAAGTGCCATATCTCAGTATCATTTTTTGTGGGCAAAACATAGAGTATCCTTAAACAATATTTATCTATTTTGAAGCAATTTTTACTAGCTCCTTTTCTGGAAGTTTCCTTGAATATATGCCAGGGAATGTCACTATTTTTGCTCTTGTTCGTCTTTGCATTATAGAATGAAAGTTAAATTCCAAAAATATCACCAATGAAAGACAACATGAACAGAGAATGAAAAGTTCCAAGTAAATCTCAATTTCTTTGAGTCTAATTACTCATAAGAAGGTAATTAATGGTGCAAGAAGATTTCTGAATTTACTGCATATATACGTGTGTGTGTGCATGCGTGTGTGCATGTGAAAAACAAAGGAAATAAAGACAGCAGCAAGTTTCTATTCTGCAACTTTCTATAATGTGTTACATGTTTCTTAACTCAAAATTTAAATTTTCAAATTTACTACCTCACAGATCTTGAATTTAGGTAAGTTGCAGTGAAAAACATATCTAATATTTTTTCAATAATGATTGTGACCTAGTGAATCTCTTTCAGGAGCATTTCAAAAGTATATGTGAGAAAATATTTGTTTGGAAAAACTCAGGATTCAAGTCCTATCAACACTAGCTACTCAAAAACAAACTCCAGATACTTCTCTGAGTGCTTTATGTATATTAAAGAAAAACTTTTTAGTGGTCCCTAGCATTTCTTTTTCTGATGCTGCCAGTAATGTGGGTTTCATTAAGAAGAGATGTTCTGCCAACAGCTGGAACTGTCAGGCAGTACATTAGCTTTCCAAATTAAATGTCTTGCATTTTATTCTTGGAGTGGGTTGTGACTGAGAAGTGTTTTGGTAGTCTCATGCTGGCAAACAGTGCCCTTCAAGGGTGAGCTTTCCTGACATACCTGGCATCATCTGTTTATATTCAGGTAAACTACTATCTATCTTGCAAAAGTGTTTCCTCTCCAAAATACAACTCTGCAAAATTCTCTGCAATTCATCATCACAGGTTGTTTTTATTATTAGGTGCCTAAAAAAAAATCATGATCTTTTATTCATCCAAGATCCACCATCCCCTCTAGATACACACATTGATTCTGTAGATGTCCCCAGAGAGTCCTTTACTCTCTGAATGTGAGGAGGATGAGAGAAGATTCAGATCAAAGGCCAGAACTGATTTAAGGCAGAAGAGGCAATGCCAATCACTTTCAACTTAACTCAGCAGCTGCAGAGTTCATCAACAATGTAGGATAACTCTTTTTAGATGTCTCAGACCAGGAGAGACACACACTTTCTCCTTACAAGCATGTTATCTGTTAGGTGGGATCAAGATAGGTTCAAGCCTCTTTCTGAGGCAGAGGAGTCAGGAGTACAGAAATCAGGTGACAAAGAAATGAGTACCTGGATGTGTACGCACAATTTAAGGCATCTCAAGTAACCCAAATATTTTCTTCTTTCATTGAATTGACTCCTGCTCTAGTGAGCTCTAGTTCCCTCAGGTGAACTACTGTCAGTGGCTTAAGCCAATACACTGAACTGTTTATTGGAAAGGGAAAAGTTAAATAACAGGCATGCACCCTCTGCACCAGGTTGCCCTCCATTGGGGCAATGATGCAGATAGTAGTAAATCCTTTAAAGCTGCAGCAATATTTTTCTGGAAGACAGTCATCAGAGTCCATAACAGCAGAAGATATATAGGCTGATACAGCTCAAGGACGTCTAGAAGAAAAAGCAGCTTTTCACAGAAGCTGGTAACTATTCTGGTACCAGGGCTGCACAAATGTGTTACCTCAAGTGCAATCCCATGACAGAAATTATGTGTGTCTGATGATCAAAGAAATCATTTTAGTGGAGTGAATGAGCACAACAAAAATCACAACTGTGGACTTACATTCCTGGCACCCAAGTCATTACATGATTTCATTTCATTTATGTCTTCTGTTGTTTGTTCACGCAAGGAAATGCAGAATACCTGTTTGTCATGCAAACAAGAATGCTTACAGGAGAATATAGATAAATACTACAGAGTCAACAAAAGTTTTCCTCAGTACATGTAGTCAAGAGCCATTTAAGAAGTAGAAGTGATTTATGACTTTTATGAATGTCAATCAATCAGTCCAAGAATAGTTTTCCCATGTCATGTGCATTCTCTGGCTACCAGCCTTTACTTATCCACCCAGATCTTCAACTTGCAGCAAACATTAAGTAGGAGAGGGGCAGAACAGCAGAATCCTACAGCTTGGCTGGTTTTCCACCTATCATTGGCACACCAGTCGAGTTGTCTCTGTACTGATTTTTCACAAAGAAGTGATTACCTAAGCAGAAGGCTCTAATACAGGGTAAATATGCATGTCATGTTCTGACACTAATGATATGATCACAAACATGGGTACCAAGCACCCAAGTACCAGCCAGGAGACCTGCCTCTCACAGATGTCTCAGTTGATCTCGTAGCCAGCAATGTGTCAGCTTTTCTTGAGACAATGCCTGCTTGGTGAATTAATTTGTTTTTTAAAGCATGACTTCCAAAAAGGGCTTATTACATACTTATATTCCATTATGCAGTTGAAATCTGAAGCTATCTGTGCTTTCATGTTTTCACTACAAAGGATATCTAAATGATCCCATGCTTCAACTATGTTTTGCTGTAAAGAGATTTAGAACAAAAGAGGTTGACACCATGAAAGGGCTGACCCTTACTACCATACATTGGTCCAATTAGCTACAGTATTTTTTTTTACAGTTTGTATTTATTTAACTCATTGGTACAAAATCTATTATTCATTGACTGGGAGGTTTTGAAGAACACCAGCAGAAGTCATAGATAAGAGCAAAAGGCTACTTTACCTAAAAAGTATTTCTTTTCTCTTAAAACACAGTTTCTAATGAATGCATTTGAGGCACTGCTTTGCCATAAGCTGCATAAAAAAAAAAGGTTGAGTAGAAAAAAATTCCTACTAAAGCCACTTATTGTATATTCCTTGTTCTTTCTTCTGCAAGTTTAGAGGGTTTACTGGAAAAAAAGCATCTGTAGTTCAGCAAAGAAAAATACTGGAAATTGGGAACACCACACAAGACTCTAACTTGCTTTCACAGAAGTCATCATGAGGCTTCCTACAGTCAATTACATGTAGAGATCCCTTTCACGTAACTGAGATAAGCAGTACTCCTGGTTCAGCAGGAGTTTCCAAGAATAAGAGTTTCTTGCAGATTAGAGGATCAGTGCAAAACCTGCTGTAATACTCATTTCTTAAGAATGGGGACAGTGCTTCAAACATTTAGAACAGCGTGAGTGATTTTTGTTACATAAACCTACAGGTTGGTAGAGATTATAGGGACACCACAGACACCAGAATAGTTATTTTCCACAGTTATCCATTTCATACATGACATTCCTTTTTAGAAGCAATGTGACTGAGTTAGAAATACAAAGTTGTGAAGCAAAAAGGTTGAGTTACATGTGTGAAAGCTTTAGTGCCTAATCAATGGTACCAGGTTTCCAAAATTTTAATGCTTATTTAATAAATGAAACCTTTTTATCATAACAAATTACTGGTTTCAGTAACATTAAGCTCAAATTAATTCCAGCAACTTTTATTTGTAAATTAGTCTTGCAAAGCTGGTTTGCAATTCATTATAACAAAAGAGTAAGTTGTATTTGTTTCAAACTACTCAGACAGATGCTGGATACTGCAATATGCACTGCCAGTCTAGGGAGCAGCAAGGCCATCTCCAAACTTTCTTTCTTTAAAATTTCTCCACCTTCTTGCAAAGGAGCAGAGACTACCAGTTCCAAAATTACTTACTCAGTGTTTTAATTTCTTCAGTGCAAACAGCATAAACAAAGGTAGTGAGAGTTGACAGTACAAGGTAACTAAGTCTGAGAGAGTGTAGCTAAGAAGATGACCATTAGGTCTCTGCCAGGAATCTACAGCAAGGCAGCAGACAGGCAAGTGTGCTCAAGCTTAGAATTTGAGGTGCTAACTAATGACATGTGCCATTTTCTAAAACAGAAAAGATTTCAAATGAATAAAATGCATAGAAATTATTTATTCGTGTTTCCTTTCACAACGATCGTATAAAAGATTGTTTCAACACATCTAGTCCCTTTAATAATTTATATATATTTTAGATAGATAGATAGATAGATAGATGGATAGATAGATAGATAGATAGATAGATAGATAGATAGATAGATAGATAATCACTCTCTACAACTACCTGAAAGGAGGCTGTAGTGAGGCATGGATCAGTCCCTTCTCCCATGTAACATGCATCAGGATGAGAGAAAATGGACTCAAATTGCACCCGGGAGCTTTAGATGAGATATTAGGAAAAATTTCTTCCCTGAAAGGGTAGTAAGGCATTGGAATACACTGCCCAGAGAATGGGTGGAATTACCAATCATGGAAGTATTCTAAAGGTGTGCAGATGTGGAATTGGTGGTGAACATGATGGGGCTGAATTAATGATTGGACCCAATGACCTCAGAGGTCTTTTCCAACCTTAATGATTCTATGATTTCATCATTTTATAGAAGTACTTTATGAAATATTTTTATATCACATATCTATTATAAAATATGCTTTAGTAGAAATAATATACTGGTGTCAGTTATATTACAAATAGACCTGTGCTCTCTAAGCATAAATACAGTTAACTTTGCTTACAGTACTATCTCATTCATTTACACTTAAGGATTTTAGTAGATTTAGATGCCAGCTATTTTCTGGGTATTTGAGTAATATTTGCTCACTGTTGTTTGCTTTTATTATCCTTTTCACTCCTACTGCTCAAATTGTGTTTTCTATTGTTGTGGAGGTCAACAGACACTGTGATTTTCTAAGGGAAAAAAAATAATGTCCAGTCCTCTTAATTCTCTGATCAATGCTGTAGACCCTTGGAAACTTATTAGCATATGCAGAGCTAATTAAAATCCTTTGGCCAGTACAAATATTAGTCCAAAAAAAAAAAAAATCAAAACATGGTAGAAAGCTTCTTCAAAATTGGAATAAAAATCAGCTTCCTTCTACAATATATAACATGTATTTTAAGACTGTGCCCTGAGAGCTAGCCAAATGCACTGTTCATGCCTACTGAAAGTTATCTGAGCATTGAGATCAACCAGCTATCTGCAAGCTGGCAGATGTTGAAATGAAGCAGAGCACAATCTGGTAGTGTGAAGGGATGAAAGTCTTTGTGACTACAATCCGTGGTTTGAGTACACATTTTGTGGTCTAAAAATAAAATAAAAAGGTTAAAGCTATTCATCTTATAGACTGGCAAAACTAGCAATCTAAGCAACAAATCCACTCTTATCCTTTATTTTTTGAGAAGCAATATTTCCTCTGAACTCCGGTGACCTGGAGCAAATATAACACTGGAACTGCTGGTTAGGTTGACCACCCTGCTCCTTTCTGTTATGATATTGCCAATAAAACTTAAAGACAAGTACTTGGGTTTAAAGGTCTTCAAACACGTTATTAAATGGAACATAAACAAGGTCAGCAGATTCTTGCTGGTCCCTGAAATTACGTTTGAACTGTAGCAAAGGGCAGGAAGATGCCCTGAGCACAGACCCCGTTGTTTGGATCCACAGAATATGTCCATAATACAGAACTGCTCCCTGAGGCCAGTGGGTACAGCAGAGTTCTCATTCACACAGTTACATTCCCAGTCCCCCTGCCCTCAGGATGAGCATGGCAAACTGCTTTGTTAGGATTTGCCCCAGCCCACAGTAATCCATTAATTGTGACAAAGCACTGGTTGGAAAAGTCACAATCTCACAGGGCTGGAATTGTGATGGGATCTGTCAACACAAGAGCAGATAGGATCAGGACTAAAGTTCAGATCTGTATTTTGGCCCTCTTCAGTGTATCATCTGACACATTTATAACATTGGAAGATAGTATATTACTGTAGATGGAGAATCAGCCCTTTAGCCCACAGATTTCACCAAAAGATTTCCAGCAATTTGGTCTTGCAGTAGGACCTTTTTTTTTTTTTTTAGTATTTTTAATTATATGAAAGGGAAATAGATTCATATCTTTAAGAAGCTTTTTTCCCCCCAAGAGTTTAAAAATGATCCTTTGTTCTAAGAAGCCTTTTTACAAGCATCAGCTTATAGGTATGAACTTACTTTGGTGGAAATGTGCCTAGAAACAAATACTAAATTAGAGATCAGATGTGATGATGTTTACTAACTCAGTGCCTGAAAGGGACACGTGTAGTCCTGGGAGTGCTGGTGCCCAGAGCAGGACTGCAGGGAGTGAAGGAAACAGCATGGACCAGGGTTGGGACAGCTGGCAAGGAACACCCTATACCACAAAAGGTAGTCAGTAGGCCATGCAAGAGAAGCAGACATTTCCAAAACTCAGTCTCTCACTCTCTTTGGGACCTGCTAGCAATGTCGTCCATGATCAATTTTTAGACTACTAGTGCTTTTATACCTTAGATGAAATTCAAGTTCCCTGCACTGTCCATACATTTGTGTCAGCAACTGCTGCTACACAAAGATCCATCTCAGAGGTTCTGGACTGGAGTCTGGAATCTGAGCTCATGAAAATCAGCAGCTCTCAAGGTTGCCTCATCCAAATTCACTATTTTTAGCTTTACGCAAGGCAGAAAAGTCATCAGGGCAAAGGGGCACAACATGATGTAAGTACCACTAAAGGACTTCTCAGGAAGGAAACCAGGGATTTCTCTTGACCCTCATCCCTGAAATGAGTTGAGACTATTCAGGCTGAAATAGTCCATCAATGTCTTCTCTTTCTTACATTCCAAATCTGAGTCTAACCTTCCTGTCTATCCTGACACTGGCTGGGTTATAACCTCTCCATCTGCCCACAGCCCTTATGGACCTTACAGAAACCACCCTTGAAGGGACTGGGGTTATGGATGCACCCACTAAAACCAGAGTGTCTCTAGCATCTACTGTACATCCAAATTTCTCTCCATCATCTACTCCACCATGTGTGAACATATCATCTGTCATAGGTGGGTACAGCGGAAGGGATTTATGCTGCAACAGTCAAGCTCCTGTTTTATGCAGCAGTTTTACGTGCCTTTCCCAATATTCTGCAGTTATTGCCTCTTTCTTATCCTCTTTTTCTCGACCTCTCATCTTCTTGATGACAAGCCAGTACACCTTGTCACTCAAAAAGCAAAAAATCTTTGGGTCAAGAAATCTGTGTTTGTGAACTGCTATGTATCAGGCTTCTTAACTGTTTGGTAAAAGCAAGAATTCTCCTGGTAAGGCAGCAGTGGAGTAAATCAGTGCATATTCTGGGATTCACAGGAAAGGGCACTGCCTCACTGAATGACTACAGCTATTATTGGTAATTGTTTTTCAAGAACTCTAACATTGTATCATGGCAAGCAATCTAACGACCTCTTGGGATGATCATTCCAACAATAAAAAGATACATAAAACAAATTTGCCAAAATGCAGTCATGCATGTCCTGAAATGAAATATCAATCTATGGAATTGCTCTGAAAGGAGATAACTAATATCCTTGGCAGTGGATTCCCAGTGCTCCTAGAGTTGTATAAGAGCCTTTCACAGCCCCTGATATCTTCTTCATGAAGGTCAACTGCACTATAGTGCATTTATGACCAGTCATTTTCTGTGTAGTTTCCAGATAAGCATTTGAACAGACCATGCATTTTTTCCTCAATTGGCTATTCTCAGCTAAAAAATTGTTTTGGAGATCCTGAGCAATAACACAGCCCTTGGGAGAAAAGCCTTTCTGCATTAGCCATCTGACTGACACCATGAATGATTACATCCAAGCAGCAAATTTAATGAGATTTCTACAAAAATGAGTGACATCTGCATAGCACTCATGTCCTGGCTAACTGTCATACGTTTGTCATCACTGAGGCCTTTGTCCTTTATTTATCCACTTTCAAGAATGCCTGCTGTTGGAAATTGAAATGCTTTTTAGCAGTCACCCTGCAGATTGTGTAAGAGCACACATCTCCGAAAGCATAATGACACATTGTCACGCCTAGGAATACATTTAAAATATTTAAAAAACATAAAAGAACTCTGAAAACAAAATATATTGAGAATTTAGCAGGGGATGTCTGCATAAATATTATTTTGCATCCTATAATATAAGTAAGGTGCATGTTCTTTTGTTATAATATAGTGGCTAGAAACTCTTTAACAATATTCACAGTGCATGGGAGAAATATTGCCATAAAGGAAATGTAAGAAAATTTCCCTTTAATTTTGTTTGTGCTTGGAACCATTATATAATTCTGGGCCTAGGGCTCCAACCCAATAAAAGCATATGATTGTATCAAAATCCCAGCTTTCCTCTAAACTTTCCCTCATGGCTACAAATAAAAATTTCACTAATATTTTCCTACATCAACAGATAGCCTGAAACAGTAGAGGATGGAGATTGAAGAATCACCCTATTTTATTAAATTAGCCCCAGGACTTTCTTTTCTGAGACAAAGATCTGACCTGGTGCTTCCCAGCATAGAACAGCAAGCATTTGGCAGGAAGGCAGGAGTGCAGAGAACACACCTTTCTGCCATGTTTTCTCCAAGGAATAAAAGCAAGACATTTCCCCTGCCAATGAAATGGGACTCTGGAAGGCCAAGAGCTGCAAGGTGTCAAATGGGTGGCACCACCTTATTCCAGTCATTGTTTGTGGCTCAGTGAAAGCTCCTGACAGCAGCAGTCAAGCCAGGTGAGCAGGCAGAGCAAGGGAAGAGGAGAGATTCCCGGTAATGAAGCTGCTCATTGCCCATGGAAGTGGAAAACCTTGTTCCTTGTTCTTCCTATGGCCCAGAGCCATACTCTGAGCTCCTATAAAGACTGCAGTGAGCTGTGAAGACAATATTCTTCCATCGTACATCCACAGTGCTAAAATTTACTGAACTGAATCTCTTGAATTTCAAACATTTGCTTCTCTTTCTTGTTGTTATTTCTAAATGCCATATATTTCCAACACGTTATTGTCAATTAGTTGCTTGTAGATCATTGCCAAGCAAATAGAGGCAAGTGAATAGCACAATTTGCTCTCTCATTTATAGGATTCAACACTTCTTTCACTCTGAAGATATTGAGTTCAACAATTACAAAATTCTGATCCTACTGCTGTCACAATTCGTGTAACCATGTTTTGATTGAAGGCATATCAGAGGAAACATAAAGGTATTTGTGGCTGCAAATGACAGAAAATCACAGTATATACAAATACTTCAGTTAATGGGGATTTTTAGTCTTTGATGTTCAGATAAATTTGTTTCTACTCTTGGGCTAAGAAACCTAGCCAGTAAAAGATTTGATTGCATGAAATACACTAAAATATAAAAATGCTGAACTCTGTAGTGCAGAAATACTGGCTGCAACTTCCTCTTCAAAGGAAGGCACCAGATCCCTGTGTTTGCCACCTTGATCTGCAGGTGCTGAGCTCTGACATTTCAGCAAATGGGACCACACCACTCACCAGAGCTCAGAGGAATGGAGATTTTCAAAGGTCCTACTCTACTACAGCTTGTGATACATTCAGACAGCACTGGGCTCCCTCAAAAGTCTACCAGCAATGGCTTTCTATTAAAAAAGTTTTATTTCCATCACCTCCCTTCCTGCAGTTCCATTTTGGGAGAAAGTGTCCAGTAACACATTTCTGATTTCACTGTCCTCCATCTGTGTAAAAGCAGAAGCAAAACATCAATCTTCAATAGCAAGAGGATGGAAAACAATTAGAAGGCTCTTGGATGCCAAAAAAAATATTTTTTTTTCATAAATAATTATAGTTATTAATAATATGATTATTTTATTGAAGTATCAAGTTCTGTCCTCCAGGACTTATATAAGCTTTTAAGTATAAGAAACCACAAGAAAGGGGTTTGTTTTGCATTTACACATGGCAGGGACACACATTTTCCCCAAAACTTCTGGTTAAAAACAACTGTGGAGGAGAATCCTGAACCACGACAAACTTGTCTCCAATTTAGTTCAGCAAGTGTAAATAGACAATGTTTTCAAAACCAGTCATATCAATCACCAAGAAGAATGAAATAAGAAAATTATGGATGGGAGTGGGATGTTATAGCCACAGTTTTCTTTGCAAAGTCATGTTTGTTACCAGAGACCTCACTTATTGCAGCATTCACATGGCCTATACAAATGGTGATTAGCATATTCTCATTTAGAGCAGCTAAATGGAAGAAATAATCCTTTGTGTGATTATTGATTGGTTTTAGTGGTCCCCTAGTCATTTTCAGCTTTTAAAATATTTGGGTTCGGGTTTTTATTTTAGGTTTAGTAGCTTTTAATCAAACAGTTAATGGACTTCCAGCAGGAATCCAGATGGCTTCCCCAAGTGAGAAAAAGGATGAATGCTGTATTCTTGATTCAGATCTTAGTAACATCATTGTTCTTCATGAAAAACATCCCCCATGTTTCATTTTGCTTACTGTCTTTCCTGCTGACAAGTTTCAGAGAAGAGGTGATTGTGACTGTTCCGTCTAGCCTGGATGCTTCTTAAAGTTCCTCTTTTTTTCCTCTAATTTTAGGTTCAGAACCATTATAATGGAGTTTTGGGGGTGTTTTCTAATCTGTTTCTATTTCTAGTTCTTCTGCTGTCGCTCTGACAAGTTAACTGATGTTCACTCACACAGCATCTAAAGAATAGCAGCAATCACGGTTTACCATCAGAAATCGTGGAAATGAGGTATCTCCATGATGTAGTACTGTGTATCTTAGCTCTCCTATTTCATGGATATTGAACTCCACTGGGTCCCTACAGAATGCATCTCCTGTATTAATGCTGCACATCCACGATTATGGTGTAGTCTGTTTGATTATTCCACTTTATTTCTAGGTCCTCCTGGTCCCCCAGGGGTTGTAATAGTGGAGGAAATTACAGACACAACAGCAACACTCTCCTGGAGTCCTGGGGCAGACAATCACAGCCCTATCTCCCTCTACAACCTGCAAGCACGCAGTCCATTTTCTCTTGGCTGGCAGACCGTAAAAACAGGTGAGAAAAACTTTCAAACAGCACAAGTAGACTGTTCAAAACTCCTGATCATAACAATAATAACCACTCGCAACTACAGGAACAGATACTCTTAAGAAAACAATGACAAATTAAAAGCACTGATTTTGTTTTTCTTTTTTTCATTCCTTTTGTGTTACTTAGCAACAGCTCTGAAAGGACAGCACAAAGACACCTGCCATGATGCATCTGTGAATAAGCAGAAAGCTCTCCCCTACATCCTTCAACCTGTGTCTTTTCAGGAGCACTGCAGTGCCAAAAACTTAGCTGTGATTTCTGACATATTAGATCCTTGATGTCGATCATTTCTATTGACCATGTTGTATCACAAAGTCTGCTTTCTGTTGAGCACCTCAGCTTCTGGTTTCTGAGTGACCTGTACATTTCTTTACTTTCTGCAGTTCCAGATCTGATAAGTGGTGACATGGAGTCTGCTATGGCTGTGGAACTGAACCCTTGGGTGGAGTATGAGTTCAGAGTCGTAGCAACCAATAAAATTGGGACTGGAGACCCAAGTGCACCATCGCGAGTGATCAGAACAAATGAAGCAGGTAAGGAAAGGATAAAAAAGATTCTTTTTACAGCACTATCAGAAACAAGAACTGCTTTAATGTAATAATAGACCTAATGTCTTTTCACTGGTACACATCTGTGTGTCCAGTCAACACCGTTCCAGGGTGATATTCTTTGTAGTGGGGAGTCAGTTTGTTTTAATCACAGGAACACTGTTTAACTCACAGAAATTTCTAATAAAACTATTCCCTGCTCTTCTACTCCATCTGAATTGCCTTACTTTTTATCTTATGCTTAAGCCATTGCTGCCTTCTCTCTGACAGACTTCTACTGCTCTTAAATTAGGCTGCTTCGCAGTCTCTTCAATCAACTGCTCCTAAGCAGCCTCTTCCCCCATATTTTTCACAGCTTCTCTCACTGACAGTACATGGAATTTTTTCAGCAAGATAGGGAAATCATAAAAAGCTGCTTAATTTAAAATTCCTTGTATTCTAAGTGTTTCTTTATCTTGCACACTCTACCATGAACAGTTACTACATTTTAATAAATTTCATTGTATTTCTAATTAGGGTCATACTGTGGGAGACCAAAAAAACAAAATATCCCACTTGGGTCTCTTGAAGGTTATAATGAACTCATAAGATTTGAAATCAGTGACCATAGCTTGGGCAGAATGAAAGGAGATAAAGAACTGGGAATATGAGAAAAATAACTAGGCACTTAGAAAGACGTTTAAGAAACAGAAAGAGATAGAGATAGGATTTGGACAAAGCTTCAGATGAGAACTAAATGTCAGAACACTTCAGATTATTCTTCAATCTTTGTTATTTAGGATGCCTAGACAGATTATTTTGGGTTTTGATGTTTCATCAGTTGAATAATTTTTAAGTAACTTATTGCACCATTGTGAAGACCTCATGCCTGCCTTCTCAGTGACCTCCCCACAGGCACTGGGAGCTCCTCTTAGGTCCCCCCAAGGCCATCTCTGCTCCAGGCTGAACAAGCCCAGTTTCCCCAGCCTCTCCTCACAAGGCAACTGTTCCAGCCCCTGCTCCACCCCTGTGGCCTCCCCTGAATTTGTACTGACTGATCAATGTCTTTCACATAGTGGCACCCAAAATGGGATGCCTTAGTTCAGATTAAGGCTAACAAACCTATCTGCAGTCATAATAAGACATATTTATGTTTTCCTGCTATAAATAAAAGTGTAGTTGCTAGATGATATTAAATTTCACTGTACAATCACAGAACAGCACAGAAGTGATTTGATTCCCATTCATGCATGTTGAAAGAGCCTTCCTTTCAACCTCTCCCCCTCCCCTTCTTCAAGCCCCCCAGTGTGAAACTCAATAACTTGGTATCAGAAGCTTCACATGCTCCATGCTTTTTTCCATTAAGAAAAGGAGGAAATGAAAATGAAATAAAAAGCACAAGGTACTTTCATCTCAAATTATTTTTTAAAAACCCTCCCTTTTTTTCATCACCATTATTCTTTCTTTAATTTTGTACCATATTTCATTGGCAGTGCAAATTCTTCTGGACCTTAATGTTTGAACAACTTTTCTATTTATTCAGATGATACATATCAGAGAGGGCAAAAACATTCTGGAAAAACTTATCCTGAAATAGATTACACCCCTGGTATTGTGCTCTTTCAGACTGAGGAATATTTTCCCTGTTTTTACACGGGTGGTTCAGCATTTTAATCAAACAGGTGTAGCTAAAATGTGAGCTAAAGTTTTCTGACAAACTAGAGTTTGAAAATGCTAGATTTCATCAAGCTGTCATGTTTTTAGGCTCCTTCTTCTTCTTCTTGCCCAAAGTTTAACAAACTAAGCCTCTATTTGCTAAAACATATTCTTATAACTCAAGTGAAACTCTTCTTAATATGTATTAATTTTCGATATTCTTTGCAACTTTACCTCTGTAAAAATAAATTGATAAATCATGATACTGATCAGGAAAAACAAAATTTTGGGAAAGACAAAGCATGCAATGTGTGATGAATTTTCATCTAGTGCTTGGTATTCATTTCCGGGTAACATTCCACTGTTATTGCCATCAGAAAGAACAGTTTTTAACTCCAGATCTGAGCTCCAGTACACGGGGCCTCTCCTGAAAAACAGCACTTTAGCTAATAATAAGGCTTGTCTTCTTGAATAATAAATCAGGAACATATTAGTTCAAGTAGGAAAAAGGCTGTAATAGACACTTTCTTACACTTTCATATTCCCAGGAAAAGGGAATACCTTTTTTGCTACAAGTTACAGCTGCACAAAGGTCATGCTAGAAAAGAGTGGTTTGTAGCGTGGTGTTGAAATCCAGACAGGTGCCAGTAAAACAAATGAGCAGCTTTCAAAGAAATAGAAGCTGAATTTATTCAGTGTGCCTGCCTAATAGGGCATGGCACAGCAGAAGTTTGTGGCTATCACCCCAATTTCAAAAGACCTTTCTTCAGGAAAGGATTTGGTTTCCATTTCAGTTGCAAATGGCTTGGAGTTTAAGAGTGGGATGGCTAATAAAAAAAGTTGGATGCAGCCTCCACTTTTTATTCTACAGAGGAAGTGAGAAAAATTTAAACAAGAAAAACTTTCCAAATTGCTTGAATTTGCAGAGTTGTCAAATTGGAACAATAACACGATGTACTCTGCTTTAAATGAAGAACCAAATAAATAAAAAACCCATCACTGTTGCACATATAATTCTTTGAAAAATGGCATACAGTTCATAATATGTATGGCACTTTTGAAATGCCAGAGCCTTCATGATCTGCTTCATTCAGGCAGTCAGTTTTTCCTGAACTTCAGATATTTCTGAAGTCCAGAGCCTGTTACCTTAGAATTCTGAAATGCCTTTCACTGATTTTGGGAATTATCACACTTGGTATAATTTTCAGCTGCCAAAGAGACAGGAAACAAGTAATAGTTTTTATTGGCCTACAGCAGTTTTCATATGAGCTTTCAAATTAGCACATCATTGTCTATCTTCGTGAACCCAATGATCCATTATTTTTCCACAATCTCTCTGCTACTATTTTTTTATCTGAAAGCTTCAAGGGAAACTGTCTATTAGCATGATGCCCAGTTCTAATATCACAATTTTGATTCTTGAAGGACATTCATGTGAAAGAATATCATATTTCAGAAAGAACATGGCATAAGCCTCTCTCCTCATGACCCAGGCAGAATAACCTGGCTATTTGCACTGATGGTTGATGTGGCCCACAAGTGCAAACAGTCAGATTGTCCCTGCACTGGGTGGAAATCCAGAAATATCCATCTCCCAGCTGAGAAAGTGACTGTGACTTGTGTTCAGATAAGAGTTGAGACCCATCAGGCTGAATGGTAGCTGTGTAGACAACCCACAGAGGCAGAAAATGTGTGATTCTGGTTTCATTATTTTACACTTAAATGGAAATCGTCATCTGTAGTTTAATGGCACAAGAAAATCTGACTGGAGACTAAAGTCTTTTTATCCCTATACCTCACTTATTTTATCACCTCTCACCCAAGATGGTAACATTTTGTATTAGTCCATTGCCTAAAAACACCTATGAAAATGATAATTCAGATGGTGTAAGGAAACCAAAAGAATAATAAGCAGGTTTCCACTTGCTTTAATTTTTTAATTAAACTCTAATCTTGTTACTTAGCTCATATTTAGTTAACATGATTGCTTTTCATTGCTACTTCCATTGGAACAGATAATACTGCAATTTTCTGGCACATCTAACTTACAGCCAGCTGCTGCATTTCCGTCAGTTCTAGCCTTGATACATATTTTACAGGTCCACAAGGTGCAAAGAGCCAATAACATGAATTTAAACATGTCTGGCATTCCACTAAGACAGTCGGGGCATTTGAAGCCTGGGGGCAAAGCATCAATTACATTATCTATTCATGGGGAAACATGGAGAGAGGGAAATTGAGTAGAATCAAAGTTTAACCTGCTAATCATGCATGCAAACTCGATTTTGTGAGGTAGCAATGTAATGCACTCTATTAGTAGCAAACTGTACACTGGCTTTATTTTTAATAAGTCCTTATGTTCCATTAAGTTGCCCTTATTCTCAGCTAGAATTCCTTCACGGCATAACAAGAAATATCTCTACCCATTTTAGACTGGCTTTATTTTCAGGGGGGTTTTTGTTGTTGTTTGGGGATACTATTTTATTTAGGCTTTTTACAAAAGGAGTTCCAGATTTTCCCATTATCATAATTATTTTTGCACTAGGAAAAGAAATGGGTAACCCGCTGTATCTGGGACATTTGCAGATGATGGCATGGTCTACTAAAGCCTTTGTAGAAAACATACTTTTTCCATGAAGAAAAATAAAAAGAAAGTAGGCTGCAATCATTGGCTGGAGGCTACTTAGACATTGGCTTGCAGGCTCAAACTAATATTGGCAAGGAATCCAAATGTGTGCTACTAGAAGATGGAACAGAAAAGCATCTGCATTGGTCCTATAGCACATGTGTATGCCACAGCACTCGGGATTTCAGTCCTATAGGTGGTGATTTGGAGGCTATCAGGCAGAATCCTGCATTCATATATGACCCTCTTGTCAGTGAATAGAACTGAATTCAATCTCCTACTTAAATACAAATATTATTAGTACAGAGGAAATTAGAACAACATTTCAGATCCTGAGACCAGTAGAGGCATCCTTGTTTTACGGTTGTTGAATATGTGTGTCAGCCACTTCTGAGACGCTGGCCTGTTGTACATTTCATTCCTGAACAGGTGAGATGTGACTTATTATTCTGGGAGGGCTACAGCTTGAGGGCTGGTCTTCCACAGAGTGAAAGGGTTTTCACTAAACACCCCCCTGTTTCCCAGATGTGAACTGCAGAAAATATGTAGAGATACACACACATGTATATACATGCATATAGAGGGAGAATGGAAAGCAACTGCGAAGAACAAACTGAGTGTGTTATAACTTTGGTCTCACATTATAAAGTTCTGCCAAGTTGGTGATGAGCCCTCTTTTCTCTGTCCATTTTCTACAGCTGAAAATTGTTGCTTTTCAAAGGACATCTACATCTTAAGTTATAAAAAGCTTTAAAATAAATAAGTAACAGGAACTGTACCTTGAGCAAAGGTACAATTCATTTCTTAAGGACTAAGGTCAAGTTTATTAATTTATCCCAAAAAAAAAAGTCTAGTAATATCAATATTTTCCTTCATTTTTTTATTTGACAAAAGTTTCAGAATTTATGTAAAAGGTATCCATGTGGATAATATCTCAAAAAATACAGGATTCAAGCAGAGTAAGAAAGACCTTGAGTATATAGCATGGAATTGGGATTTGGGAAATCTGGACAGAATTGGTTATGAGCAAACTACAAATTTAGGTAGTTCAGATTAGCACCTCTTAGTCTAAGAACAGTTTAGTAAGACACTTACTTTTGTTTGTCTTCCCTTTAGCTCATCTATTCCCTATTAAAGGATAGGGACTAAATCTAGATACAGGTTTCTACTGCCATAATGCAATCAATTATACTCAATTGTAATCAGTTATAATTTTGGCTGCTAACTACTTTTGTTCTGCCCAAAAATTAAGACAGACTACAAAATTAAGAATCTGTATTTTCTCTTTGTAATCAACAAAGCACATTCAAATAAGCCACTAGGCACTTCCTTGGGAAAAAAAGGCAAACAAACCAAAATGCAAAACAGAAACAAATTATTAATTATTAATTCAATAACATTTTTGAAAATTTTTTTACAAGACTGGAATGTTAAAAAGAGCATGAACTGGCTTTCAAGTACATTTGGCTTTTCCAGGTTCAGTGTGATATTTTCTTTTTCTTTCTATAAGGAAAGGAACATAGAGCTAGTTTAAAACCTTTTTTTAGCTCATTCACTGACATAAAAGCATGGAGTGTAAAACTGCTTTTACACAAAATGCTTATTTATTTTCTTCAGCAAAATGGAACTAAAATAATAATTTTTGGATTAAAATTTACAATCTCTGTCAACTTAAGCTGAAATATTCTCATCTGTCTTTCTATGTTTAATTTTTCTATTTTTCAAAAATTGAAACAAAATACAAATTATACATTTTTTTCAAAATCAAATTGTTATGCTGCATTTATTATTATGTCAAAATGAAATATTTAATAAGTATTAATATTTTGCCCAAAACTGAGCACCAAAAGTCTTTGAATCACCTTATCTTTGCAGCCCACCATTTTCATATCAAAAGTAAACAAACAAACTAAACTAAAAAAAACCAAACTAACACCACAGATAATCCATCAGCCATACAAACTGAAGAGAAAGGAATTTTTTAAATGAAATTAAATTACCCTAAATCACTGAGTACTTTTCAAAATTTTGGACACAGTAGAAGTCTGGAAGGAAAGTGAACATGTACCTCATGTTTGTGGTTTCATAGCTATACTATTACCCACCATTTCAAAAGCTTTCCCATTTAAACGTTTTACACTTAAATATAGGTTTAAAATATATAGATTACACTGATGGCATTTTTCAGCACTTTATAACCACTGTTCCCATACATAAAACCCTCAGCAAGAGCAATTCTGTGCATATATTTTGTCCTGAATTAAAACTCTCTGCTTTTCATCCATATTTAGCTTGCAATTATAAGATACACATGAATTATTAAACAATTGTCATGGCTTCATGTATAAGCTTTATCCTTCCATATCACCTTTTCTTTGTTTATATCTTAAGTATCTTGTCAAATGCTTTGTAGGACTGCTGAGGGCTACATTCCCCGTGCCTGCTCTTAGAGAAAATGTTAATGGGTTTTTTGTTTGGTTTAGAGGAGATAAGTTTTAATAGAGTTTAATTTGACTTTCATTTCCAGCATATCACAGTAATTTCATGAAAATGGAAAACAGTAAGAAAAAAATCCTGCTGTTTGCATTCGAATCTAACTCCTGGCACATCCATTTCAAGATTTTTGTTTGTTTGCACTAAGTTCGAGGATCTATTTATTCAGAAGAAAAATACCAAACTTCTCAGCTTTGATAAACCCTAAACAAAAGAGGTTCTAGTGTCCTTGTTCCCCAGGCACATGTACCCTGTGTCCAGAAGCCAAGCTTTGGCATCATATTTGCATATTTGGTGCAAGTGCACCTCCATGAGTGTCACTGCTGAGAATTAACAGCTTAAAGATTGGAAAGTTGTTAATTGCATGGCAACAAACTTGGGCCGTGAGTGAGTGAATTCAGATATAACACTGATATCAAGGTGATGCTGTTGAAAGCGTGGCTGATGTACGGCCTTGGTGCCTGGCAAAAAATGGGTTTTTTTTAATGGTTTTCTTCACTTAATAGTTACCCATTTCAAACTGTCTTCCTCTAACTGTGTATACTCTGCTTTGCTGCAGTGCAGAGGAAATTTATTCTTTTGACACATTTATTCTTTTAATGGTTATTCATTTGAAAGAGTTTCACTGTGTGAATGTACATTTTAGTTTGCTGCAAAAGAAATTCATCGTTTTGACAGTTTTATTCTTTTAACGTTTATTCATTTAAATAGGGCCACAGTCTGCAATGCTGTTAACAAGAAAACTCTAGAAAGAGGATGCTGCAGGTTAAATAAGTCCATCATGTTGGATGCTTCAAAGGAGAACAGCATACTCTCTCATTTCTAATGTGGCAGGCACCTGCATAAAAACTTCATTTGTCTCTATAATTTACCAAAAAATACCTTAGAAACGCAAGAGAAAAATGAGTGCTAAACAAGGTTTAAATATGCTCCATTAGAGATGGCATCATAATTTTTGGATGTTAATTAACTGTCAGATGAGGCTTCATCTGCATCTTTTCATGCTGGAACATTCATCACACTGTTGCACATTGATTGTATTCTTTCTATTCCTTTTTTAAAGCCAGAGGGAAATTCTGTTTCTGAAATGAAAACTTCATTGCCTTTTTGCCATTTTAAAGCCAGAGGGAAGGAGGGAGGGGGAAGGTAGGAAAGAAGGAAAGAAGGAAAGAAGGAAAGAAGGAAAGAAGGAAAGAAGGAAAGAAGGAAGGAAGGAAGGAAGGAAGGAAGGAAGGAAGGAAGGAAGGAAGGAAGGAAGGAAGGAAGGAAGGAAGGAAGGGAAGGAAGGAGGAAGGAAGGAAGGGAAGGAAGGAAGGAAGGAAGGAAGGAAGGAAGGAAGGAAGGAAGGAAGGAAGGAAGGAAGGAAGGAAGGAAGGAAGGAAGGAAGGAAGGAAGGAAATCAAAGGCACTATGTTTTCCAGATGAACACAGGTTTATTGGAGAGAAACGTGTTAGAAATCTCCCCTATCAGTCTGCTACCAGGCACAGATAAAATGACACCTGCCTCATTTCCAACAGTGTAAATCAGAATCAATCCGTATGTTTTGTAGGGTTGCATCATTTATAAGGAAAAGCAGAATCGGGCTTATGTTCTTTATAGTGCAGTTCAAGGTTCAAAAAGTGACTACACAAATGAATTCTGAAGTCTTAGGTGGTCTGACAGGATCTAATAAAAACTGCATTTTCATTGAACTTAGGATATCAATGACACAGGAAACAGAGAGGACTGTGTACATTTATTTAAACGCATTTTATTTTGTATGGTTTAAAGGCACAGTGTTACTCAATAAATAAGTTAAACAACTTGAAATATGGCCTAAACACTTAAAGGCTCACAGTACATTTCTACCAATGACCTATGTACTGCTGTAAAGAAGAAAAGAAAAATTTGTGTCTCAGGACATAATGAAACAAATAGAGAATGCAAGTATTACTTCCTCACAGTAAATAAACTCAAGACTTGGGCCATTTGAGGAGTTTCATTAGAGGCACTAAACAAGGTAAAAGAAATTATACAATTCCAGTGGAACAATTGACATTTCTGGTTTTGCAAAATATGATAATCCAAATCAAAAAGGTGATGATAGTTATAATTTACTTTAAAGAATTTTACTAACTGCTCATGTGCTTTAAAGCTATAATGATGAGCTCAATTTTTCAAGAACTGTGAGTACTACTGCTTCCAGCATTTTGCAAGAAGTCATGAAGGATGTTTAAGGTTAGTTGTTTAAAATTTCTGAAAATTGGCTCCCTGGTAGAGCAGTGAAAGAAAGATTTACAGTAATAAAAACATTCTAAATCACTAACTACATGAAAAATAAGAGAGATATTATTAATTACATCCTAAGATTTTACCTGAAATCTGAAATATGTCAGGTTTCCTGGCATTTTGAGTTGTTTGTTTAAAAATTACAAATATTAACAATATAATTCCTGTTTCAGATATCTCTTAGATATTGTCTCTTAGACATTGAAATTTTTTACCAATCTGCAAAAGACCTAGTGCTTAAGGAGTTTTTTATTCCAGTATTATTTTCATTCTCAGCTTATGCTTTGTTTGAGTTTGCTAGCTTGCGTGTGCAATTCTCTGAAATGAAGCTTGAGCAAATTTTCTTCACCACAGAGTGCTCTGTTTTTATTTCTGTTCTGATTTAATGGTCTCATGTCTTCTGCAGCAACTTATTACTATGGGGAAAACTTCAATAACTTGGATATTCTGCTTTGTTTTGTTTTTCCTTCTTACACACAGTGCCAAAGACACCTCCAGCTAACGTAAGTGGCAGAAGTGGAAGGCGACATGAATTAGTAATAGCATGGGAGGTAAGGGACTTTCCTGTTTAAAGGTTTTGTTTCATGTTAACTTCTTTGAGGCCAAAATAAAGAGTACTCTACTGGGGTTTCCTTACAACAAATCTTGTCAATACATGAATACAAAATACTACTCTTAAATGTGTTCTAATATTTTAAAGTACTGTGCATTTTTATGAGGTTTGAGTAGAAGACATCAGCTCCAAAGTTCTACTAATTCACCAGGCTTTTCTTACTGTTCTACTGCTTGGGGTTTTTTGATTTTTCTGGATCTTATGTAAACAACAGATGAAATAATAGCTAAGAGAAGAGAAGGAAAACCTTGCAAAATGTTTTAATTTTTGAATAAAAGTATGAAACTAAAGAGAATCTTGAGAACATATTTGTGATACAAGACACAGCACAGATGTATGGTCATACCAGTGGGCGATTGGAAGAGTGGGAGTTGCTTTCTCTGCTAATCATGCCAAACAGTAGAACAGAGACTTTTCTTAAGGAGTTTTCAAAACTTGTAGATTCATCATTAACAGTTTCAGATTCATCAAAATTCATATATACATATATATATACATACTCAAGAAAAATTCCATCAAATAAAGATATGACGTTACAATGAAAAAGTTTTAGCTTAGAACTTTAGCTTATTTGAGAAGCAATTCAGTTAGCAAGAGACACACCAAATTCTAATTGTTTCAATTGGCAAATTTTAGGACATCTAAAGAGACTACCTGCTGTTGGCACATCTGCCTTTTTCAATATCAGCTACCAAAAACAACTGAGACAGAGCTGATTTCAGTTTGCTTTATATTCTAGAAGGGTAAATATCAACATCTTTTTTATTAGAAGAGAATTTGCTGAATCCTAAACAGAAGTATCTGATGTGAACAGACCTAATCCCAGTCTCTAATAAGATATATTAGTATGCAGTATTCATATGAAGTGTCTATAGCATTTCCCAGGTGACTGGGTTGGGGGACTGCTGGAGAGTGTTGTAACTCCCACTCTGTTAAGGGCCAAAATTTTCTTCCAAAAGAAGCCAGAGACCCAGAGGTGAGACAAGGTCACAAAGTTTGTCTTAATTTTGCATCCTTTGCCCATGGAGTCATGATTCTTTTTTTTCTGGGATGATGTGCAGTGCATAGCTTCAGAAGGATGGGTAGGAAATTTTGTCTGCAAGTGAAGTGCTAGGTGATGAGACATCCACTTGAAATGTGGAGGGGAGAGGGTTCAGAGTCACCTGTGCCCCAGCTCTGATTCAAATGTCCATTAGCTATATGTCTATGATGGGCATTTCAAGAGAAGGAGTTTAGACTCCCATTTTTTTGACATTTCACATAGGTTTAATATGCAGACAGCTGTTAAATATAACCCAATCCCTAAACTAGTCTGTTGACTTCATAATAAATGTAAGCTACTGCTGATTTACTAATTAGCATGAAAAGTTCCATTCATTGAGTTGGACATGAAAGTTTTAGCTTTTGCAGTGCTCAGACTCTGAAACAGAAAAATCCCTTTTCTAACTGCCTGCTTATGTCAGATGTCTCCCAATTTAAGTGGCTGATTTCACAGGTCCTCTGAGAAGGGAAAAGGAAATGAGTCTTTTCAACAAAAAAAAAAAAAGTAAAAAACTTTTTGAGATTTAGAATACATTGTAATAAATCTAAGTTGTTCTAAGTATTAAGTTGAACACTGGAATTGAATCTCTAAGACTTAACACCCCATTTGGAACAGAATTTAGACAGGCTGTCACCTGAAACCCAAATGAGTCCCACCAGAGTAGGTATCACACACACCATTTTACAATATATTGCTCTATATTTTTCACAAGACCACTGATAGAGGCTGTTCCACCTACAGACAACAAGTTAAAGCATCCTACTAAAAAGTGGGATATATAAAACAAAACACCATTCTGAGCACAAGAGCCCATTCAGTCCTAGGACAATGACCTAACTGTGGCAATTAGGTGAGGAAATTCTTTTAGAGGGTTTCTCTTTGGATGCAATTGTCCTTATGAAGACAGATATGGTAAGTAAAACTCTATAATGCAACTGTGACTTTTTTCTACATTACTAAAACAATTTCTAATCGTAATTAAGTTTCTGAACTTGATTTCTCAGCCAGTGTCAGAAGAGTTTCAGAGTGGAGAAGGATTTGGATACATAGTAGCCTTCAGACCCAATGGAACACGTGGGTGGAAGGAAAAAATGGTGACATCTTCCGATGCCTCAAAATTCATCTACAGAGATGAAAGTGTGCCACCTCTGACTCCTTTTGAGGTGAAAGTTGGTGTTTACAACAACAAAGGAGATGGTCCCTTCAGCCCTATCGTGGTCATCTGCTCAGCTGAAGGAGGTCAGTTCAAAATGAAGTTAAATTGCATATTGTGAACTATATTAAGCCTTTTACGTAGTGTATCCTCCTATAACACACTTTTTTAAACTTGAATTATGTATTTATTTGCAGAAGTGCTTAATAACATTAAACAAGTTTTGCAGAGAAGGGAGTGAATTAACTTGCCAAGCTTACCTAGAAAGCAAATTGCAAAGTTTAGGAATAGACTTCAAGCCACATCAGTCATAATAAAAAAAAAAAACCAAAACATAGCAAAAACAAAAAAAAACCACAACCAAAAAAACCCCAAAAAACCACAAATAAACAAACAAACAAAAAACCCACAGAAAAAGTCAAAACCCCAACCTTATTTTCATGAAGGTTCATCCTTAATATGAAATCATTAGCCTTAATTTTATACAGGATTTCTCTAACACTGCATAAGGAAAGGATGTTATTTTCTAATGTTTCTTAGATTCATGATTCTTTTTTTGATGGGCTAATCAGACAGCAGCTCAAAGACTAAATAAATTCACGTCTGAATGTTCATTTCCTGGTTAATGCATTCTAAAAGTGTACAGAAATAAATTTTATTTTAATTTTTATTTCATTAGTAGAAAGTTCTGACTTTGCATTAATGTCCCAGTCTTCAATGTGAATTAGAGGAATAGCTCTAAAGAGCAAACGAAAAATATTTCTTGAAAAATTCTATTGAGAATTGCTATAAATTCTAATCAGTATTTTGTAGAGAAGAAAAGAACCAAACAAAAACAACCAATAAACACTAATTTGTACTAGTAAAAGAAGTTGTTCTGTTTTGACAGGACCCAGCGTATGGAAATTCCCATGCACAAAAAAGGCAAATAAACGTTATCCACAAGAATATTTTGAGAAGCTCCATTACTGAAATTCATAAACATCAGTGTTTCTTCACTATACTATCTTGAGTTATTCCACTGTCTCCTATTATTTAAGAGTATAAAATAAGCAGAGTCCTAGTGCAGATGAGAGGAATTTCGTACTCTCTCTATAAAAAAGTAGTGTGAAGATAATTGTGCTTCATGTGAAGCTGGAAAACATTAAATGTTATTTCATATTAACCCACAGTAAATCTATAATTTTGAAACCGTGATGTAGCAGACACTGTCTACTACTATTCTCTCACAGTAATTACAGAGGTTGGAGCTGCTGTTTCTGCTAAAAGCAGTCCCAGTAAATTGATTTTTTCTAGTTCTTGAATCAGGATTACCAAGAAGTCATATTTTTATAGAAACAATTACATTTTAAAATGTAAAAATTGTACAGTACCACTTGAAAATTGTACAGTTAACTTCCCTGTTCCTCAATGAAAATTGATACTGTGAGGCCAATGGTGATGTTTTTACTTTTTAACAATTTCATACTCTAAGCAGAAAGTTCATTGCAAATAAAGTTTTGCAAAGGAGGGAGACAAACACTTAACTTTAATTTTTTTAGTAGTGAAAGCTATTTTTACAAAATCTGAATGCTGAATTGTAATAATGCATCCTTTGATAGTTATTTGGACAAGACTGGAAATAGAATAATAAGCATAAAAACTTTTTTCTATCAGTTCTTTTAAAATACGAGCTTTACAAATGGTCTTAATAGAATAGTAAAACTAACTTTCTTTAGAAACCAACTTTTCTGATTTTAATCCAGTAACTTGAAAGCACCTATCCATTATGGCTTTTCCCCATTATGGGCCTAAATATTTTTTACAAGACTTATATTTCAGGAAAAATATGGGACGCTGTGACATTACAGTACAAAATTAATTTATAAAAAGCTTTCCTCCAGAAAAACCCAAGGTAATATACTGAGAATTTAAAGGAGTAATGAAACAGTTTATTACAGCTAAATTCTGGGCAATATGAAGATTGAGGACAATAGACATTGCAGTTTGCTATGAAAAGGGGGAACTGCTTTTGAAAGAGGTATGGTCTGTCATGCCTAAGAAGCTAAACAACTGACGGCACAATTTTTCAAGGATTTCTATTGAAGAGTGGATATTAAACAACAATTGACAGTACAATATATTGTGGTCCTAGGGCTGATCCAGCAAACCCTTAGCTTACTTGCTTTTCATCACACATTCAATGCACTGCTCACCAAACATCTAGAAAAGCAATAGGACAAAGTGATTAAAAAATTAAGGCCTTATGTTACATATTAAAAGTTCTCCCACATCTACAAATGGATCTACAATTGTTTAATGGTGTAACAAATTTGTCTAAGGGAGTTTAAAACATGTTGCTTCTGCTAAGCACACAGAAAAAAACAGAGTTTTCACAGGACAGAGTCTGTACCATGAGGAAATCCCATATTTATTAAGAATGAATGTATCTCCTACTTCTGTAGGACTGTGACAGCATATTGTGTGCTTTCAGATTCACATTCAGAGCCCTTTTGCAGTGGCTCTGAGTTGTTCTTAAGCAAGCAACTTGGCAGATGTTGTTGAGTAAGGTGCTCCCTCAGTGAACACAACAGACTGCCCTCTGATTACATAAAGTGATTCTGTCTGGGGCAAAAGGCTTAACAGCTTGCCTTCGGAGTAAAAAAAATCCAGGAATTTCATCAAAACACTGAGGAGTTTTTCAGAAGTAAATAGAATGGCTAATATTTTACTGTCTATTAAGTCAGATCATATAATAGAATCATAGAATGATTTGGGTTGGAATGGACCTTAAATATCGTCAAGCTTTAACACACTCTGCTGTGGGCAGAGAACCTTCCACTAACCAAGTTGCTCAAAATCCCATCCAACCTAGCCTTGAACACTTTTAGGGATGGGGCATTCACATTCAACTTGTTCCAGGGTCTCACTAACCTCACAGTAATTAATTTCTTTCTAACAACTAGTCTAAATCTCTCCTTTATTAGTTTAAATCCATTCCCCCTGTTGTAATAACATTGTCCTGTTGCTATTTGCCTGTATAAGTATCTCTGCCTTTTTTAGAAGCTTCCTTTAAGTACTGGAAGACTACTAGTCTAACTGGGCCCTTCTCATCTCCATACTAAACAACCCCAACTATCTCAGCCTGTCTTCGTAGGAGAGGTGTTCCAGTGCTCTGATCATCTTCATGGCCCTCCTCCTGCTTTAACAGGTCCACGTCTTTCTTGTGCTAAAGACCCCAGACAGACTCCAGAGCTGGATGCAGCACTGCAGGTGGGGTCTCACCAGAGCAGGGCAGAGGGACAGAGTCCCCTCCCTCACTGAAGCTAAGAAAGCAGATGAATGTAATGGAAGAATAGAGAATAGAATGGAGAATATGTTAAAAAGGTTGTACAAAACTAGACATGTAACCCATGGAGAAGAAAAAGCAAATATGTGTGTGACTCTCTGGAAAAGGTGTCTTAATACAGTAGGAAAGTTTGAAGGAGGAGCCTTTCCTGGAGACCTCAGGAAAGGAAAAAACCAAGTAATCAAAGAGAAAAGAAGAAAAATAGGCTTCACATGTAGTGATGTAAAAAGGGATGATGAGAGCCAGGAAGCAGTTCTAAAGAGGGAATGAGGATGATGCTCAGAAGATGTAGCATAGAAAAAAGATGCACAATTACTTCAAGAAGAAGGCAGAGCAGAAGGAGACAGTAGACGTTTCCAGCATGGGGGAAGGACAAGCCTGAACCTTACATGAAGGAAAACTTTAATAACAGAAAGATACATGACAGCACGTGGAGAGCACGGCAAATTAGGCTACAGGCCAGGAGAAAGGTGGCAGTGTGCAGGCCTGAGGCTGAAAAGGATCATGCACAGAACAGAGAGAAATCTTCTGACCATACTTTCTGTCAGGAAAATAAGGTATCAGATTCATGCTAGAACATACTGAAACAGCATTGAAATTCAGTGCAGGTACCGATTATTTTTATCCACAGAAGAAAAAAATTGTAAAGGCACTAGAAATTGAAAATAAAGCAATGAACAGGAGAAATGTTAGCACTGCTTGTTACAACATAAACATCTATGCATTCTTTTTTTCTTTTTTTTTTTTTTTTTGATGACTACATTCCACCTAAATACTGAGGTGTGAAGAATTCTAAGATTACTAATACAAGCTTTCAGTATCAGGGAAAACCTTAGACAATCTCTATGTGTGGATTTAATTCACTGGAAAATGAAAACTGGAAAAATCACAAATATAGCAATGGAGAGGGAACTAAGAGCATGAAGTTATGATGGCAAGATGATGGAAAAGGCTGTGCTCATAACAGTGATGGCCAGGCTGGCTTTCTTTGACAAGCATGGCTAGACAAAGTATGAGCTACACAGGAAAGACAAAATAAAAGTGAGAAGCTGGATGTCATAACATGCTGATGATGTGATAATGTATCAGCAAATACAAAACCAGTGTTTGGATAAAACAGAATAACCTTGGGTTCTGTGTAATTTTGGACAAGGGCAATTAAAATAGCTGGAAGTCAAGCTAGAGGTCAGTTGCTGATTACCATGATCAATTTGGATGCTGAGAAAGACCTTTCTAATTGTTGAGAAATATTACAGAATGCTGTTATTTGTGAGAGAATTTAGCTGTTCAGAGTAGTTTGGATAGTAAAAAGTAATTAGTAAGGACTAATGACCTTGTGTTCTGGCTGTGCTAATTAGCAGATTCTTTATCCAGTACTGACTAAGTGAGAAGAAATAACAGTACAATAGCCTTACTCTGATGAATAATTAAGACACTATAGAAAAGCTGATCATAACAAATAACAGTAGAACATGTCATCATTAAAAAGCAGAAAATTATTTTATTAACTGGAATTAACAGTTGAAACTAAAAATAGAAGTGTTTCAGAATGTCTCTAAGCCAAACATAACAGATATTTGAAGTTTATACTGCAAGAAATGGTACATTTCTGAGACAAGGACATTACATCTGAGGATCTATAGATGTACCCTCTAAGAGATATTCAGAATAAGTAAAAAGCATACATACTACAATGCAAGTAATGAAAAGGATACAAATAACACAAGTATAGAAAAAATTAAGTTTTTTTAATGTTAGGAAACTATATAAGGCATGAAAATGTGATGTAGATAAGGAATTGATATTAAATATAATCAAGGAATGGACAACAGTAATGAAATCTTTATCATTTATTTTAAATAGATACAATTATATAGACAGAACAGCTAAGAAGAATGTGAAAGTGAAAATATTTACATCTGTAGGGAAAACTTCTGGTATTGTCAATTGCCAGAAATTCAATCCTTTCCAAATTAAACAATGCTGAATTTGCTATTCAAATGTACCATAAATAAAATTTAATATGTTTTTCCGCTCATGGAGATGTGGTAGAAATTGCACATAAGAAAGACTCAAATGTTTTAATTTGCATCAGGGCGTTATTCTGATAAAACTATCACATCCTTTGGCAGCACAAATGCCCAGAGTCAACACAGATGATGCCAGCAATGTAATGCTACAGATAGCTTTATGTCCATCCTCAGGCTGGTGCCTTGTCTCTCTGTCCCTATTTAGATACAGCCTAAAAGCATACGGATAAATATGAATTAGAGTACTCTACAGTATGGAAATAGGGGAGAATATAAAATGAAATAGAAACAAGTTTCTGGGAGCCCAACGAGTTTCAAGATGAGTTAGGTATTTTATAAAGGGTTTTTTTGTTAATGATTGTCATAATGGGTGATACAGGATCCGTTCTGTTCATTTCAGTATGTAATTCCTCCTTCAGGCATTGGCAGAATTATCTTCACAACAACTGAAAGATCTATAATTTTGATAAACGGAGTAGTGAATACTACTAAAAACTTCTGTATAGGAAATAGAAAGCCCTGAGCAATACAGGTTAAAGCCTGAAGATTCTCACACTCACTGTGTAGAACCTCCTGAGAGACCCCAGATGCACTTCTGTAATACATACAAGATGCAATGATACTGCACAGAGCTTTTGTGCTTCTTTAGTGTTTGTGGTAATTCATCGAGCCAATGGAAATTCAACACTCTCAGTTACTGAAAGGCAAAGGACCATAGAAAAGCCATTGCAATTTTGTTTCTCCATATTTAGACAAATAAGTTACTGTTTTCATTGAGAGGAAATACTATGCAATTACACACTTTTGAATGCAACCTCAATGTCTTTAATTAAAATCTGAAATTCATGAAGTGAAGTCCTGTGATTCATTTCATAGCTAAAGCTGAGCTATTTGGGGTTTAGATGAACATGAAAACTAATTGGCAGATTATCTGTAAACTACAGAGGGTTATTTCCTGATTCTGCCAGATGATCTGTCTGGAGACATCCTGTGAAAGCTCAGCTAGAGCTGTCTCCAATGATTTTTTAAGGAATGAAATCACAATTCTGACATGCAGGAGTTTATTAAGCACTCCTCTGATCAATGGCACTAGCCCCATGGGAAGCAGATGTGCAATCAGTGTAATGGGCACATCCCCTCCTGACGTGCTGAGGGTAACTCTGTCTGCCATGTCACTTGATGGAAACGAACCATTTGTATTCATGAAGATTCCAACACTCCTCTGGTAAATTCTTCATGGAATAAGGCATCTCCTTGTTCCCAGGTGTCACTCTGCTGTATAGTAAATCTGGGTTGTTCCATAGGGAAAGGGAGAGCCACAGCAGGATGTACACTGTGAGAAAGTGTGCAGGAGAGCATCATTACAGGGGAAGGCTTCAGAAGTTCTACCCAACAAGTAAGAGTATTTCAGCACTAAATCAAAAATGTTCAGGGCAGAAGTCTTCACTGATAGCCCCTTCCTATCTCTTCTAATTTTTCCCTGCTTTAAAATCTTCTGCAAAGACTCTGGTCAGAGAGAAGGTAAAAATAGAAAGGACTTGCGGAAAAGTGAGAAGTCCAAAGGTCTGTCCTGGAATCAGCAATCTTGTTTCTGCTATTGTAGAAATTGGATATTTTTTTCTGTTTTGAGCACAAGATTCTGGAGAAAGTTCTATATCCTGCAGACAGACACTTCACTGCAGATCTGGCAGAGTCCCCCATTTCTCAGGAATGGAAAACGTTCACTGAAGGTTCTCTGATTTGGAAGCTGGTCTGTGTGGCTATTTCTAGCAAGGAAGCAAATGCTGCCACTTTCTTTACCTACAGGTTGACACAAGAGGGATGAATTTTCCTGATTTTCCTTATGATCTATCTCTTGTGGATTTTTCCATGGAGAGGCACTATCATGGAAATAGATCCTGGCTGAAATCCCAAAATCTCAGCTATGAAGAACTGCCTGCAGTTATAATGCTATTGCTCAGCCTGAGGTTCTTAGCTTCAAATAAGAGCTCAAATTTTGAATAAGACTACTTTGTAAAAATCCTTTTTGGAATCAAAGTAAGAACTGAACAGATATGAAGTGATTGGTTGAGTAGTCCTGACTGAGGCTCTGTTCCAAAGAAGAATTAAGACAACATAAATTTGAGTAGGCTCTTGGACTTGTTTTTTAAAGGTAGATCATGTGCAAATCCTTAAGGATGAATATTTCAGGAAAACAGATCAGTTTACAATCATAAACAGGTACAACTCACTAAGGAATAGTAAATGATTATTTTCTTTACTTTCCAGTCAGTATTCAGGATTCCCTCTCTGGACATTAGATCAATGCAATTTGTGTAAATGCATGTCCTGCCATTTTACAGCCATCCCAAAGACCTACAGATTGATCATGTTTCTTTAAAGTGTGATTGCAGGACGGGGAAAGACAGTGTTTCATGGACATTGCACACAACCTTATGAGAATTTGTTGTACTGCATCTTTAATTCAAACAGGGTATATTAAAGGGACTACCAAAGATGTTGTTTTTTTTCCTTTTTTCAAGAAATGCGACCTAAGGTAGACACCCATAGGTTTAGCATAATGACAAGATCTGGAGAAAATAACATGATTATAACATCAGTGACCATAATAGAAAAAGCTAATGAACCTATCAAACTTATCATTAGTTTTAGACACAGAGAATAAAGCATGACATTGGAGTGAACCACAGACTGTATAATATCACCAGAAATTATATGGTCCTCATCATATCGGAATCAATAAAAAATGCTATTTAGTCTCCAAAAACTTTCAGACAGTCATGATATATCTTATTCCTAAACATGTAATATCTGTTGTTTTGCTGAGCACTATTCTCAGTGCCTAATATCAGTGAAACTACAATGAATTTTTTCTGAATATGTGAGAAATACATTTTCTTCATATAAAAAATCCAAACTATTTCTGCTGCATTTGTTGAAAACAATTTTTAAAAATATCAGAAAATATTCTATGTTTCTATTCAAGCAAAACATAAGCCACTCCGAGTGAATGCTATGAAGAGGAAATGATACCTGCATTTATAGAAAATGTAAAGTGTGCCAACCAACAATTTGTATACATCTCAAATTATTTATCCCACTGCAATCTTTTCTGACAACAAGGTAATTGCTTCAATAATACAAAAACTAGAAAATAGCTTTTGCCACACAAATCTTAGTAGTACATAAAATAGAAAGCAGGATGTAACTGTTGAACAGAAAATCATATTATGAGCAATATATTTCTTCATAGTGCAATTTTTCAGTATTGAATTCGAAAAATCATTTCTCTTATTCCTGAAAATAATTTTTTTATTCTTCACTACCTAAAAAGTTCCAAAAAGATTTTATACTTATTAGTAATACTCACTGCTGGCAAACACCACTTTGTATCACATCAGAATTACTTCTTTTCTTCAGATGTAAATCAAAAAAGAGATCAAAAAATACTAACAAACATTAAAAGTCTAACATCAAAAAGGATGAAAAATTTGTATGAGCCATGTCAAAAATACATGGAGGGCAACAGTGCCAGAACAACAGCTGCAATATGATCAGAGAAAGGAGGGTAGCTAATTAGTCAACACTGATATTAGGTATCGTACATATTTAGGTGGTTTAATCATTGAGAAAAATATATAATTTTATCTTAGGCTGTTCTGTAATGAAACTTCTCTTCTGTAACCCCGTTAAATAAGTCCCCAAAGCCCCATTTTTCAGAAAGCTCTTTGATGTATCTCCCTATGACATAAAACCAAGATCTCTGTCTGTCCTTCAGGAACAGATCAACACATTAGAAATGTAATTAGGAACATGAGGCCAAGAAAGAAATCGCAGGCCCTGTGACTATAGGGGAACATGAGTTCACATTTTTGCTGAGTAAGTGAACTATACCAGAAAAGTAAAGAAATGCCCTATTGTGTACTGCACAGTATATGTAGAAGCCTTGCTTCCACAGCTTGTCTTTAAGGAAGTTTTCAGTCACATTTAGGTAATAAAGCAAAAGACCCACTAGATATCCTTGACTCCTGCCCCAGTTTCGTACGAGACAATTTTTGGGCACTTGTCATTCCCAGGGCTCTGTAACAGGTGATAATCACTGACTGGTGGGGTGCTGTCATGGAGTAATTGCTGTTAAAAATTCCCAGTGTAAAAAGAGGAGGTGGAGTCGGAAATGAGGTAGCCAGCATAAACTCCACCTACCTAAAAAACTCATAAAACCATGAAAACACCTGAAGCAGCCGTCTTTGAGGCTTCCAGTTCACAGAGGAAAGACGCTGCTCTCCTCCCCTCCGCACCAACTGGATAAGGTCTCTCCCAGACCACATGGTCTGGGGCTGCTGACCCACATGGTGTGGGGGGGAGGGGGAGAGAGAGAGAGAGAGAGAGAGAGAGAGAGAGAGAGAAAGAGAGAAAGAGAACTCAAGCTGCTTCATCTTGCTGTCTTTGGCTAAAGAACTTCGCCAGCTCTGTTTGCCTAGCCTGGGCCAGGCCGCTTTCCTCCCCTCTCCATGGCACGGCCCAGTGGGAAGAGGGTTTGGGGTCGGGCCCCGTGGACCTCGGGAGCGCCCTGCCCAGTTAGCCCCGCAGCAAACTCAGCACGGGAGGGAGACAGAGGGAGCTCAGACTGAGCCCCTCCCGCAGCTCGGGTGCAGCTCCCGCCGGGCAGCCCCCACGCACACTCCGGCATGGAAGGGGGCTTGAACCAGCCCCCTGCAGCACGGACACGGTCCCTGCGGGCCCCTGCGATTCAAACGCAGCTTGGATGGGAGCCGGCATGGATGGACTCCTTTCCTTCGGTTCGGGCACAGACTTACAACACTCAAACTACTGGGGCGAAAGCCAAGTGACCATTGCCCAGCCAAAAGACAAATTAACTGTTCCTTTTCTAATATTAAAATGAGACTTTGAGGGCATGCATTTCCCCCTCCCACAGAGAAAGAGCACAAGAATGAAGGTACCTACGAAAAGTACAACATAGAGACTTTGAGTTAATGAATATAACTAAGCTTATTTTCAAAGAAGGAAGAGATGAGGAGTGCTTTACTGCTGAAAGTTCTTTTGTAAAAACATGTTGATAAAGTTAGCTGTAATATACCCTGTAATATATGAATAATGGTCTAAAAAGGTGAGAAAAAGGGAATGTAATGTTCTAAGTTGTAAGCAGTAGACTGAGACTTTTATGTATAAGATTTTCTTTTTTCCTCGCCCCAGGAAACAGTAGAAGACTTGTGTTGCTGATGATAAAGTAAGGGGATGTTGTCACTGTAATAGAAACATTTGCTCTCAAAAGAACACCTCAATGACCATCATATGTCCATCATTGGTGTGGCCCTGGGAAAGCTACTGAAATGGGAAGGGGTCTAGAAAAGCAAATACCTCTCTTCAAAGAGAGAATCGCTTACTAGAAAGCTAATAACCATAGAAACTGTGTTTCCTATGGGAGTCAACATGATAAAACAAAAGAAAGCTTCTCTCTCTACATAAATTAAGAAAACTGTTTTGTTCCAGAGGTGGTGGATTAACTATAAGTTGAAGTGTTACCTTTTGTATGGTCAGCAAGAAAGAAAATAAGAAAGGTGGGGAGGGGAAAAGAGGGTTCTAAAGGGTTTGGTGTTGATGCCTAATTATTATTCCGATTTTAAGTCTGTTAATAAAATTCCTTTTTGTATTCCTTAAAGTATAAGCCTGCTTTTGCCTACTATTAATCCTTATCTCACAACAAAATCAAATAATCTAGACTACAAAAATTAATCTTCATACCTAATTTTGATCCCCAAACCTCTAAACGGCAACAGGTGCTCAATACAAATCAGGGCAAATCTCTGGGTACATCTCCCCAGCTTCCCAACCACTGAAAGAAGCTGGGCCTCTATAAAGCATTAATTGATGTGAAAGTACAAAGGCAAACATGGCTGTGACAGCACTGTTGGGCAAGTGTGGTATATAAAGCATCCTACAGCCTCCAGTGAGCACCCTGGCCATGGCTCAGCATCACCAAAGGACACCCAGCCTGGCTGGAGGACAGGAAAGGTCCTTTGTTGCAGATAATCAGGTGGTCAGGACTGCAGAGTGTCTTATGAACAGCATGGAGATAGAAACATGGACTGAGGGTCAATGGTAACAACACAGGTAATCAGAGGGACAAACCACAGGTCTTGCTGCCTTTATAAAAATGTCCACCCTAGGCCTAAAACAGTAAATGCTTCACAGAGAGAAGGTGGCACATCCCAGACACTGGTGCCTGCGACTTCAAGGACATAACATAGTCCTTAAAAAAAAATCTTTCACACAGCATTTTACTACAGTGCTGGGTATCACTTCCTACTCAGTATTGCCCCAGGGCAGGACTGACTGAGCACCCCAGCAAGGTATTGCTCATCCTGAGCTGACAGAATGGCACTAAGGAGGCACAAATAGAATGAATGCTCCATTTACTGCTGCAGTTAGGGCTATGAAAGGGGTGTGTGGAGGCAGGGGACACATACACAAATATTAAAGCTTTTTAAAAAAAACACGGACAAGAGATTCTTTCATAGTTGGTTGCACCCATCATCAGTGATGAGATATTGATGTAGCATGACACAAATAAAGAAACACAACAATAATAATCTCTTCATCTTGTTCTGTTTTTCATGTTCCCCCCAAGTGTCATACCTTCTTGTGAGTATTAAGGTAGAATAAAGGAAGTAAATGACAGTTTCAGATGGAGTGTTTTTGATAAACACAAGCTGTTACAGTGGTGGTTTATTGTTTCAATTTTTCTTAATACAGAACCCACTGCTGCTCCCATCGATGTCAAAGCTACGAGTTTGTCTGTATCAGAGATTCTTGTTGCATGGAAACATATTAAAGAAAGTCTAGGAAGACCGCAGGGATTCGAGGTATGAACACAGAATATCATAATGAGAATTTTGTTGCTTTTGTGAGTGTTGCATTCTGTTAACATGTGCAGTAGTGAAACTTCAATAGGAATTATGCTCATTTTAGCATATGTACCACTGGCTGTGGAGCAACAGTCATAGCTGTAGCACCAGAACATTTTTTATTTATTTGTGCTAGAAAACTGTTCAAGACCAGTTCTTATAACATCTCTTTGTCACTTCAAAAAGAGCTAAAAGAACTGCAAGTGACCCAGCATGCATCATTCACAGGCTGGGGAAAATTAGGTATTGACTGTTTCCAGCTCTAAGCAACCATTTCAAACTTGTTATTTACTGACAGCAATCAGCACAGAGAAAGGAGAGAGCCTCTGCATCCGTGTGCTCTCATCCCACAGTGGCCGAGGGACATCTGCTGGGCAGACCTAACAACGGATGTCAGAAGGGGAAGCAGCAGCTGCACAGTCCATAAATAAAACTCTGCTTAGAGACAGCCCTCCCTGATTTGGGAGAGTGAACCAGCCCTGGCAAGGACTTTCTTCCACTTTTGGATACAGTTTACAGTTTAAAGCTCCAGGAACAGATCAGATCTAGCAGTACATGTATCTATTCTTTTGTGCCACCACAACCCGCTCTGACCGTGTGGATCAGGCTATGCTCATCCGTATGAAATAGGCCAGCTAAACCAAATTAACTGATTTTGAGATGCACATTATTTCTCCCACTTCAAACCTTTAGACTGTGCTGACTCATTCCTGATTTTCTACAGTAACACTGAAAAGAGGGTAAACATGTAGGTCTGAGGAGGACACCATTCATGTGGGTGTCTAAAGATATCTTGTGTTCTACTAGCATAGGGTGTCTCCCTGGTAGCATGTCTGGGCACCCCAGGGGCTGGTGGCCATCACTGATAGCCTTAGAAAGGAAATGTAGATGTCTGGGCAGCACCAGAGCCAGCAGCTTCTCCAGCTCAGCCTCAGGCTGGGCAGCCATGACCAGGGCAGTGCATTTACCTCACAGCTCAGATGCAGCCAGTTAATATCTTTTTACCTGTTTCTGTAGCCTGTTGATATATTGGATAGCAATATCTCTAGTAATATCTAGCACAGTCCAAATGGGCTGTAACTTTAGCATGTCCCCTCAGGTCTCGCATTTGTTCAGGTCTTTTTCCCATCTACGTCTGCATGCTGAACTTTGCTAACCTTCTGTCAGTTTTCTTTCATTGTTCTTTTCTCCTGCTTCTTCCTTATATTAAATATGTTCCTGTTCCTTTACACATAACTGGCTTCATGCAGCGAAAGTCGCATTTGACCATTTTACCTTTAAGCCTGCTATTTGTAAAGAGAACAAAACTGTATCTGATAGAGATGATATTCATCTTGCAAATACTATTCCTCCCTATGTTGAAGTGTTCTACTTGTTACTAACCTGACTTCAGTCTTGAGACCAGTCTTTTATCATCTGAAATAACTTACTTGCTGCACCTTGCCTTTTTTCTTTACAGAAAGGAAGCTGGTTTGTTATTTTTTTCTCAGATGTCTTAACATCTTTTAAATTATACCTACTATTTCCACTCCTATCCTCATTCCATCGATCAAAATTATTCTCAGAATGTTCTATTAACTTTGCATTACATATTTTAAAATAAAAAAATATATTTTCTTTATAAAATTGAAAATTATTTCCCTAGAAACTTATCCTTTCATAATGTGAAGGGATTTTGCATTTACCTGCTTATCACATAACACTTCCCTTAGCTCTACAGGTGTGTCCTAGCAACAGATGGCTGTTACAGGTAGGACAGTAAGTTTTCTTTTTGTCAGAGGTGGTCTTCTGCACTTGGAAAGTGTTATGACCTCTGGAATTTAGCATTTGGGTTTCCTGACCCAAACAGTAATACTTGCCAGTCCTATGCCTCTCATGCATTTCTCAGGTACAAATCTGAAAATGCCCATTGATACAGGAGAAGTTACTAACAGTGAACCTTATCAATAATTTGGCTCCTCACTTTGTCATTCACCAATTTTGGGATTCTAGCATGAAGATTACAGAGTAAATATTTCAAGCCAAGGACCTGCAGTTGACATTAAAAAAAAATATATATAAAAAATATTTTAAAAAATATAAAAATACTTCACTGCTCCCTCGTACCTCCTCCCAAGAATGAAATAGAGGAGCCTTCCAAATAGTATATTTTTTAAGGTACTGCTTTTATATGGGGAGATGAGGGTGTTTTTTTCTCCCCACCCCCTCCACCCCCATCCTGCCCTTTCAATCTTTGTTCATTTAGCCAGAATTCTTCTGCCCACTATCTGACAGGCAAATCTTTCATGGAATAGTTTGCTTCTTTCTGTCTTCATAGGAATAATGACAATCCGAGCAGCACTTACTCAATAAACATAAAAGTAAATGTTGCTGTTCTGCACAATTCAGCAGGAGAGAATACCATCTAAGGATGGTATTGCTAGATCTTTTCAATTCCATTTTTGGGAAAGATTTCATCAAAAAGGAAGCAATGATTTATAGGATCAGTATAATGAGTCAGTGCATTGTAATATTCACTTAAGTACATTGAGTCCATACTATCAGCCCAATTTTCCTAACATACTGTCAGTTGCCTTTAAAGCATCCCTGCAGTACAAAGAGGAAAGGAGTCTGTTTAGGAAGACATCGAGGCTAAAATCCATCCCCCCTCCCAAAAAAAACCCCAGAAGTATAGAAGAGCTTTATGTTTTCCATGTTATTTACTTTCTTAAGAGTCTCTTTCACTTGTTGTGAAGACTCTTGATTTCAAAATTAATTCTGAAAGTTCATCATTTGTACAGTGCAGTGCAAAACAATGCCTGTAGTACTCCTTTAATCTACAAACAGCAAGCAGATAATGTACAGAAATACAGTAATTTTGATAAAAGGATGGATGATTTCTCTTTTTTTGGTTTTTTTTCTAATATTTCCTAATGTAGAATTATTGTGAACCACAAGTAAAGAGTTGCCTTCAATTCAATCTCAATGCAAAACAGTCTGACTAGCCACTCTGTTTTCATGTCTCAATTCATATTCTGGCTGTGGTCATCAGAGCAGTGACAACCTCCCACACAGTCTTCACATTTCTGGCCTTTTGGCAACAGCATTAGAAAAGGGGCAGCTATTTTCTTAGCACTTGAATGTTTGGGCTTTAATCAACAAAAGTGACAGAATATTTACTAAATGCGGACAAGTTCGCAATGACCCACTTTCACTCTGGCCCTGCTTGCACTTTGTGCTAAGGAGTAATGAAAGGCAAAGGAACTTGTCCAATTTCACGTTGTCATCCTTGAAAGCAGTGTTAACTGTTATGTCACATGAGTTTTATGCAAGGTTTGCTGCCCTCATTTGCATCTTCCAAAGCACATATTATTCCTGACTTCAGTACAGGTTTGTCAGCTGTCTGCCCGACCTTACTAAATAAATGCCAGCTGCAGTCTGATAAAGTAGAAGTAGCTCAAAAACTTTGTCAGAATTGTGGAAAAATATAGTGTGCTGTTCATACTTATTGTTTGGAATCTATAAACTGAAGGTTATAAAATCTATCTGAGCCTGAGGAAATATTTTCTTTGTCATTCACTACTGGCAAGGAAGGAAAACAGAAAGGATTACTGACTGGTAGAGATATTTTGGGTTTGTTTTTTCTTTTCCAGAAAGACAAGGCTAATATTTAAGTACAAATGACAAAGCTCATGTCTTTTTCACTGTAATTCCTCTAAGGGATAGGTGTTTGGCTAATACAATAAAAAGATCAGCTTGAGGTAAACAAATAAACAAAACCCAAAAATAACAAAAAAAATTAAAATATTAAAAAAAAATCTTGAGTGCCATTTTCAGAGAGGATTACTCAATGTAATAACTTGGTTTACCATATTGTCTTTTCAAAGAGCATTACGCAATATTTTGCTGTTTCTTAGCACTTTTATCTATTCTTATAATGGAACACAAAATTATATCTACTACATGGTACTGGATTTTTTTTTTTCTTTTTTTTCGTGAAGTACACCTTGAAGTAATTTAGAAAGAGCATATGGATATTTTAACCACAGCTTGGAAAAGCAAGACAGAAAAGAAGAACTCATAATTCTCTCTCCTGAATATCAATTTACCACTCACTCTTGGAATTAGTGAATTTTAGCAAACAAAAAATTAACAATCAGATGGATTAATATACAAGTCAATTTTGCCCACATAGTTACTCATACTCTGATTCAAACCCATACTAAATCAGGAGTTTATAGCAGAGCAGTACCGCTTCTCTTGCCCTCAAAGCATGGATCACACCCTAGATCTTTCATGAGGGCTTCAAGAGTGCAACATCCTTGGCGACGTCCATATCATGAGTTGATTTTTATGATTATAAATGAGTCATGAATTTTTCAGGGATTTTATTATCTCAATTCACAAAACTTAGATAATTATTATTTTTTCATGAGAAAATGCAACTAGATATTTGACAATGGTCCTCGAGGTTGAGGTGCAATATCAGTTTCCATCTCATGGGTCTGCAAGACCATGTGGACAGAGTACCTGAGGAAAGAGGTAGAGAATGCAAGTTGCTCCAGAAGGTAGGAGTACTGCACAGTGTTTTGTTTCTTCTTTTCAGTCAGCAATTGTTCTGGTGAGAGGTGAACTTTTTGTACAGACCTCCCATCTTGTTCTGGACAGCAGTCACACCAGTGTCTTGAAATTATACAAAAACCATCTCTTCTGTCCCGAGTCCTCCCTTGTACCATTGCACTGATATTTTCACGGCTTCCTTTTGCCTGTTCAAGGAACTTACAGGTTTTCTGAGAATGTTAATTAAAATACTTTCTATGAAATTTGAATCACGGTATAGGTTTTCTCAGGGCTAGCAGCAGTTCCTTCAGCTAACCACTCTTTCTGCCCTAGTGTTGAGATCTTGAGATCTCTTCAAGCCAATTTTCAATTATGTCAGTGCTGTTGATGTTGACAAGTGCTTGAAGAACCCAGAAAAATTCCTGTGTTTTGTCCACTTTGATTCATTCTACTTAATTTATGTTCTTACTTGATATGCTTTATTTGTAGCTTTAATTTTCTGTGGTCAACAGAAAGAATATCCAGCCAATAACTCTGACTTTACTGCATTTAGTGAAGATGACCTGCAACTAGATCAGATTAAGTTATGCAAAGAATGCATAACCTAGAAACCAACTTAGGGAAAAGAGATTCTTTTTAACCTAAAACTTCTAGGAAGTGGTCTGTAACTATCAGAGGTAGAAGAATTTTAGACAGAAGTAATTTCTTTTACCAAGATTTGCTTTTAACTATTGGTTAACCCATGATCAGAGCAAAGCAGGTTGATCCTCTCCAGATCAAAGGGATGGGTCTCTGGAAATCAGGCATCAAAGTTTACTATTATTTGGCTAAAAACAAGAAGAAGTCCAGCAAAAATGTAAAATCTCACAAACAAGAATGCATTAAAACGACAAAATCTTTCTTCCCCCCTTTTTCTTTCAGCTTTCAAATATGGGTTGCTTTTTTGTGATTTATGCTTCATACTATAATCAATATTCAATGTTATCATTAATGACAACCTGTTTTATTTTATAGATACCTTTTGAGAGGTATCTATACAGAAAACAAGATTTAAAAAAGAACCAGAAAATGCAGAGAAGTGTAAATAAACAAACCCTCTATTTTAAAATATATGTCCCTCAATTTTAAACATCAGAACTATCTTCATTTTCAAATTTTCCTTTTCATTTTCAAATCAGTGTAAATCCTCACACCATCTACCTCAGTCATGGGAATTATCCTTGTTTTATAACCACTTCTTTTATTTCTTTTAATCATCAACAAATGGATGCATGTGTTATGATTTTTTTTTTAAAAAAAGAGAGGGATCAAAGGTAACTCTTGTCATTAACATAAGACATGGTGTGTCCTGTGAATAAACACAAATACTTATAATTTTCTTCCTGGCTTTCTAGAAAAAGGACAAAAACTTCAGTTGCATTTCAACCCCTGCTACTGTTCACCTGTGTAAGCTTAGCCAACTCACTTTTCCTTTCTGACCCTTTTCTTGTTGTATCCTCAGCAGACTGCACTCCCTGGATGACTGGGTCTCCAGGACACATGTGTCCTGGAGACATGTTCCCCCTCACTGCCCCTTCATACAGAGCTCAATATTGTACAGTTCTCACCATTATAGCATGAAATTTGTAAAGATGTGTCACAAGTAAAATGAAAGGAATCTGCCCAAGAGATAATAAGCATTGGAGATTCAACAGTAGTACATGAATAAATGGTTGTTGATTCTTTTTTCTTCTGCAGAAAATAAAACTGATTCTGAATAGGTGTTATTACAGATATCAGTAGCTTTGGTCAAGTATTCATCCAGCAAAATACCTCAGTGAATCACACATTTCAGAACAAGTAGATTTGTGAACTGAGATGCAATTCTTCTAAGAATTAAAGCAACACCATTTTAACACGATATAATGCAGGCACACACACAAGACATTTAGTTGAATTTTACTAAGAGTGGACTGTGAGCTGACACAAACTGATAATACCCTCAATCAAAGTTAACAGAGGCACTTTCCTCAAGTGATGATAGGACCTCTAATGCATGTTTTTGTAACCAGGTTGTTTCAGATTTTTTTATGGCAGTCCTAGTGCAATTATAAAAGGTCAGCATTGTGATTATTGGTCTTATTTTCCTGTGAACTCCTTGGGTTTTTTTGTTCATCATTTCCTGGGAGACATTCTCAAGAGTTCTGTATTGTCTGTGACCTTTTTTCTCAGAGGAGAAGTATCCAGATACAATGTAAATAACTTATTAAGAAATAACCAGCTTCACAGAAAAGGTCAAAATGTGGAAGAAATGCAAGTAGGTCTCAGCATGAATAACAGTGAACTGAATATAGGTCTTTGAATGGCATGTTACTGACATCTCCTGTTAGGGAAAATATGGCCCCATGAGAATTACCTTACTTGTGTAGCTCACCTACATACATTAAAAACAAACATTACTGCTCTTCTCCAGTTACACCCTGCAAATACTTAGTCTCTGAGAAAAGAGACTGGCCAAATTCTCAGCTCAGCTTTATAACCTCTTTGAGATTATGATATATTTACTGAAGATAATAGGGAATAAGAATTAAGAACCACCATCATTTATGGGTTCATTTTATGTCTGAAAAGGAAGGACATAAACATACTATCAAAATTTCATTTACCAGTAACCTGTCTGTATCCAAGAACTAAAACTGAATCAATTTCCTTATTTTTCTTCTGTTAAGATTTTTCAGATGATTGAAATATTTCTGTCATAGTTCTGTCATTGCCTATTCATTGACCTGATAAGAAATCTCCTGGATCTGAGTTGCAGCAGTCCAGGAAAAGTATATTGCTCACAACACTTCTTAAACTGATGCAGTCAAAGTTTTCCAGGGTGAAGGTAGATAGTCTGGTGAGGATGAGCTCTCCTTGAATGGTCTCCTTCAATGATGAGCTCTCCCTGCCAAAGTTCTCCCTCTGCTCCTCTGTCTTATAGTAACCTATCCTTGTGCCAGTGCACAGCTATTCCATGTGCTTCAGATCACACCACAATATTCCGTGTCTTGCCCTTTTGGAGAAGAGAGCACTGCATGGCTTGAGATCAAGCTGCAAATCCCCTATGCATAAAGGGGTCTGATGATCAGAAAAAGGCATAAATAGCACCAATACCCTCCACAGGATAACAAGCACAAGCATCTGGAAGCATGAGCTTGCCAGGTGCCTTTATTAATCCTTCATTGGTTGCTTGTTGGCAGGTTGGTTACTGGAAGGATATGCAGCAGGAAGAAGCAGCAGAAAAGGTCAAAACGGAGGGAAATGAGTCATCCATCCTCCTGACAGGATTAGAAGGAAACACATTGTATCACCTAACAGTGAGGGCATACAATGCTGCAGGGTATGGACCACCTAGCACTGCTGTGCATGCAGCAACCAAGAAATCCCGTAAGTAATCTCAGTATCTTTGCTAAAAGGAAGAAATCAGGGGGCAACTTTTGTCCCCTTGGACTTCTATTTAATAGTCAGGATTCATGTACAGCTTTGATTCATGGCTTTGCTTTGATGTTTAGACATGAATTCATATGACTTTGCATTCATAATAAAGGTTATTTTCCTAGAAAACAAGGCATTTTGTACAAAGGGAGAGAAAAGAGTTCAAGTTCATAAGCTTTGTGGAATTCTGGAATTCATGGGGTGAGCAGAATAAATACACTATAATCTACTAAATTACAATACTGGTGAAAAAAAATCTCTTAAATGTTTCATCTAGAGTTGGGAGCCTGCTAACACTACCAGCTTTAAATGTAATGAAAGATTAAAATACTTTTCTTTAGGCTTTAAAGCAACTACGTATAAAAATATATGTTATTTTTTTCTTCCCAGCTCCCAGCCAAGCACCAGGCAATATTATGTGGATACAAGATGGCTCACATGTGTCTCTTGGGTGGGAGCCAGTCAGACCTCTAGCTAATGAATCTGATGTAATGGGATACAAGGTCAGTGCTTCCCCTTCCTTGCTCACCTTTCTCTCTTCGAAGCAATTGCTCCTCTTCCTTGTTGGCTTTTTTCCCTTTCTTGTTCCTATGTGCAAGAACAGCATTTTATGCAGACTGTCTCCAATCAGCTTTCACTGTGAGAAGCAATAAATAAAACTAAAATGAGAAAAATGTCCCAACATATTTTTGTGTTGTAATTTTCAAATACTGAATTCTATCTGACTTGTCTTTATCTGAGGGGGTCAGTCCATCATCTCTGAGTCAGGAATGGCTATTAACAAAATCAGACTGCAATGAAATTCCTAATAAATCTTCAATTCAGCTGTGTTTGAAGTAGGATTTAGAGAAATGCAGAATAATGAGATATATTTTAGTTTACATTAAAATTAATATTTTTATGAAGCAGAAACACAATTACTTCAGTTTGTTTTGTGATCACATTGGTGATGTTCAACAGCAGTGATGGTTACATCTAGAATTTAAAGTTTTTAAGTTTTAAAGATTAAAATCCAGATTAACACTTAAATAACAGGTCATAAAAACCAGAATTCACTGCAATACTTTAAATCAAAGTAGACTGATTTCAGTGTTTTTAGAGAAGTGTAGGGTTTGGGTTTTTTTGAAGCCCATATCTATTTCTATAGACTACAATCTTATATCTCCTCTGATACATCAGGAAATATCACTGAGAAAGTATAAAATGGTTCAAATAAACCAGAAACTGTTCTGACCTTTATCAGAATAGCTGATATTCTGAAATAGTTGAGTTGACTTCTTTGGTTTTTCACACCTCTTTGATCTTTTCAGTTTTCTCTGGGAACAGAGACTCTTATGCAGAAATTCCAAAAAGACAGCTACCTGCTGACTTGCTTTCCTCCCACATACCATACATTCGTATTGAGGTTCACAGGAAATGCAGGGACATTTCTGAGCTGTCATTAGCTGCCATTAGCCAGCTAGGGTAAACAGAGTAAATACATTATTCAGGACACTTGCCTTACATTTGAAGCTAGGTTCTTGAGCCAAAAATGTGAATATCAACAGGAATTTTGGGATAAGAATTTGAACCAAATAGAATTCAAAATGCATTTTGAAATTTTGGAGATAAAGTTGTGTAACACCTAATGCTGGAGAGGTCAAGTGCTCTGTCTTTGCTCTAGGCCATGATCTATGTCCTTTCACATTCATTAATTGCTATTATACTTTGCTATTACTGCTTTGAAGCCACTGCAGGAAAGGAAGAGTAAAAACAGATGTCTGTTCAAATGCAATGTCAAGAAATCCCCAATGAAAGCATGAAACAGTTGACATTGCAGTGACTGTGTTATCTACACAAAATATCTGGTGCAGAGCTTGAATGACCACTGTGACCACTAGCTCCTTTATCCACCACAGGTGTTATTTCGGCAAGAGGGCCAGAGCAATAGCCAAGTCATAGAAACACAGAAAACCTCTGCAGTGGTACTTCTTCCTGATGTTGGGGTCTACATCATTGAGGTCTGTGCAGTCAGTGAAGGAGGGGATGGGACTGCAAGTCCCCAGATCAGGGTTCCATCTTTTTCAGGTAAGGTTATACTTCTATTTGAAAGTGTGGTGATTATAGCAATGCTCATTAACTCTATTATTGTCTACCTGAAAAAACAATGTTCTCACAATTCTTTAGCTATTACATAACATCATTGATCTGAGTCTTTAGTTCTATGCTGAAACAGAGGTATCTAGTGCCACATGAGATTTTTAAGAGCATCTGGGGCAACCATGTGAGGCTGATGAACAAAGAAGACGGTTAATGGGAAACCTCTCTCTTTTGAGGATAACATCTGAAAACCTTCCTGAGCTATAGATGTTTATAAGTGCACTAGTGTATCAAATAGCAATACTGTCAGCTGGGATGCAATCTACAGGGAGCAGCCCTGGAGCCTTGACAACAATTCAGCTCACCTTCTGAATTTTAGTATTAAGACATAAGAACCTAAGGACATCTGCAATGTCCTAAGGCATCCCAGACAGAGCTGGCAGATGGGATGTGGGACTTAGGGGCTACACACATCATTCTGTACCACCAGCCAGTGGTGTACTGTGTAACACAGCTAAAGGGGCATGAATTTATGTAGCTGATTCCTGTGTATGCACCTGTTTGAGAATAAACTGTATTTCCCTGTAAGTTTCAGTGACTCCCTTGCATATTTATTTATTTATTTATTTATTAACTTATAGAAACATGAGAGTATTATCATTAGGGAAATTATGATGTCTAGCTGCTATCTCTGCAGTTACTGTGATATGTTGAAAGAATTTAAAGTGTCAATATTATACAAGTAAGAAAGGGATGGGAGGATTAGTGACAAGAACACAAAAATATAACATATCTTTGCCTAAACACAACAAGGCGTTTTAATTATAACCTTCTGATAACACTTGAAAGTTTTACTAAATATTGCTATTTAGTCCTTAAGGAGAACTAACCAAAAGATGTGAGCCTGAAACTTCAATCTAGAATTACAATTTCAGCTCTAGTCTGGTCACAAACCACAGATGGTGGATGCAGGATGCAGTAGACACCAGTCCCTACACCATGGAACATTTCTTTCATGTATCTTTTGAGCCATAATTCTAGGCCATAAAGTCCTTTATCTATTTAGACTAAACATATCACATTAGTTTCACTTAAGACAATTGCTGTCCAAAGAAACCAAGTCTGGTTTCTTTCTCATCTTGTTGGCACTACCACCCCAGAGCACAGTTCCCCTTAGCGTGGCCTTTTAAGGCACTGCTGTGATGAAAAATCAACACTGGACTAACGGGCCAAAGATCACTTTTTCCTCTGTACAAACATAGGGATCAGGGATTAGCATTCATTAGCATCTCTGTCCCTTGTTTTGGGACAGAGATTTGTGACTCAGGGCAGCTTCTGCAGCCCACTTATTTTTGAAGATTAAGGCACAAAACCATACATCATTTAGGAATTTCCTGTTAATTTGCAGACTGAATATGAGGATCCAGAATGTGAGTTGCTGTAGGTATCCTCATTAAATCTGTGTAGGGAGCCCATTTTGTGACTACAGTTCTCAAAGGGTAATCCATTGCCTAAAAATTAGTCTTTTGCTGAGGGTAATGGAATATATGTTTTGGGCAAAAGCTAATATCCAAATGTACTGAGAACCATTTACATCATTGGTTTCTTAATTACTTTGCTTTTCATTTCAGGAGGGAAAGTAACAAGTGCTCAGTCCACCTTGCACGTGTTGTCTACTTCCTCATCCTCTGTAACATTGCTTTTGGCACTGATGGTACCTTCAACCTCATGGTGAAGGCTGTTGTTGTTGTTATTTGTTTGCTTTAACTCGATGACACCAAGGGATGAAGTTTTATGCCTGTGGAGAAACTGAGAACCCAAGCTAATGCTTAAAGACCCATCAAAATGCCTGTGATGCACTTAGAGGAGTGTTGGAGACACAGTCAATAATTCATCAGGTTTTTATCTCTTCTTTATTTGTAAAATTTCTCTGGGGAAGAGACCCTTCTTGGCCCAAAAATATGCAGATTGTATGTAATAAATTTTTGTAAGCAAAGGTAATTTCTGTCAAATGTATTTTCCTTTTTTAATACATTCAAATTTGGTGAGCCCAGTTCATGTATCATCAGATGTTCAAATGGTGGTGTCTAGTACAGTACACCTGTATATTTTGGGAAAAAAAATCCTTTTTTAAATATAGAACAAAGTTTGATACAGCTTTGCTTTTGAATACTTTGCTTGCATCCCCAATAAATGGTTGTTCCTACTGACAAGGAAGAAAAACACGGTTTATATACAAAAACCACTGCAAAAGTAAAGAAGAACTTGTTCTGAAAATATATAATATGTATGCAATTAACAAAAAGAATTGTCAATGAAATAATGGATATTTTACCCCAAATATGGCAAAATAGATCAGAAAATCCATTTATTTAATTACCAGGTAAATGGCAAATTATTAAACACAAGCTTAGGAGGAAACTAGTTGTTTTTTATCAAATACTACAAGATTTCATGTCCAATGAAATTTTCAATAGAAAATAAGAAATCAATTCCTACTGCATATGACAATGAAAATTCCACTGGGCATTTAAACATTATATACATTAAGCTACTAAGTGGACAAATAAGCCAATGCAAAGAGATAAACATACTTTTCCCAAACACTTCTCGGTTGTAACTTTCTTTTTTCTCTGAGTCCAATTTTTGGTAACATTCTATGCTTTATATAGGTGGTACTCAAGTTGACATATATATGAAGGCATATTATGGAGAGAATATTAACATTTTTCAGAATGGAATTATTCAGATATATACAGACTGCAGTAGGATATATTTTGGAGAATTTTATTTCTGAGAAAAAATACTTGGAAAAGTGCTACAGAGCATCATTCCAATTATTTATCTTATTGGCTCTATTTCTATAGCTTACTGGAGATTATTCTTGTATCAGTTTTAACCCCCATTTTTTGCTGTATCAGACCATTTTTTACTCAGTAGACAATTTAGACAATTTTTCTACATGGGAAAGCCTTCCCACATTCTGGCACCAGGGAAAAATGATTCCCAGGGAAGATGGTGTGCATGCTTGTACAATCATGGTGTGCACAGTGTTGTGAAGGGCAGCATTTTGCTAACACATCTAGGGATTTTGCCTAGGAAGAACATTTCACTGCCTGGGAAGAATCAAGTAAAAAATGTTTAACATTAAAGTCCTAATAGAATGGTTCTTCAAGTTGACCATCCCTTTAAAAGTTTTGATGAAAAGCTATTTTAGCTGATGGGTTCCCAATTCAAAATGCTATTATTTTGCCAGTTCACTAGCAAAATAATTTTTGGCATTTAGCTAATACACTGCAACTGTGCTCTTTCTCAGCTGCTTCAAAACAGTAGCCAAGAAAGCACAACAGACATAAGAAGGTGAAAAGCTGATGATGAATAAATATTTTTGCTTTTGAATATTTTATCAGTAAAATTTTTCAGAGAAGGTTCAATTCAAATCTTTATTACCCACTAATCTTTTAAATAATTTTCTAAAATATAGTGTTTAAATTTACACTGTCACCATGTTGATCAGGAACACAAAGGCAGGATAGCTAGCTAAGAATAGCCTGTAGAAATACAGAAAGAGGCCTTCTATATCTCTGCTTCTGGAAAAGCCTTTGAGATCAAAGACAGGAGGGTATAATGTACCTTGACGATAGAGCAAACTCATAGAGAATAAATACCCGCTGTCCCTTGTAAAGCAGCAGCATTGCTACTGTGCAGAGAGCCTGCATCAGCAATCCATCATCTGCCAAAAGGTAAAAATAAATAAGAATAAAGTGATGAACCAAAAAGTCTATTTTATAAATAGCCAAATGGCTATTTTATAAATTAGTTATGCATAATTTCCTCTATTTTTTATACAGTTGCTTGCCAATGCAGTTTATTTCAGAGTGTTCAAAAAGGCTACATTCACTGCTGGTGGCATTTGGTTAAACTTTCTGATAACAATAAATGGATATGCTTTATAGGAAGAATAAAAGTCTGATAAGGAGACAGAGCTCCATCTAGACACATCTTGCTCTCTAGTATGAAGATACAAATAGAAATACTGAACATACCATCAGGTAATGTAGTTGTATTGCAGGGACAAAAGGAGGTATGTTTTATATTCAACATGAACAGAATATGTATTTTGCATCTTAAATATATTAATAAACATGTTTTAAATGTTTAAGTACCTATGTATTACCTATTTGTTACTTTGTAGAAGATGTTTCCTTATCATGACATTTTTAGTTGCAAGGGAAAGCTTTTTCCTTTTTCATGTAAAAGATTGTAATAGTGCAGTCTGGCGTCGCTGAGGAGACTGTATTTTTGTATAATGTCACAGGTTCTGTTCAGAAAAAAATAACTAGAAAGAAACCTTGTTTCACAGACCAAAAGAAAGTTACTGTCATGGCCCATATCAAAATGTTAGATATATTGTATACAATCTGTATATATGCTATATATAATGGTATATACAATGTGGAAGACACAGTAATACAATAGTTTCTGTGTACTGTTCTTGTAACATTAGATCTTTTTAATAAATTATTCTCTTTTTATTGACTTTTATCTTATCTCCTGTCATCTCCTCAGTTATGTTCATAGAGTACAAGGTGACACAATTATTTGGTTTTCAGCAGCAACAACCTTTAAATAACATGATTTTCAAGAAAAAAGTGATGAATTTGCAATGGTGAATGTGGAAAATGTGGCCATTAAAACCAAATAATTTTTGGCATCATTTTAATTTCACCTGAAATAACGGAAAGGTAAAAGAATGCCTGAATTCTCAAAATGAAACTATACTTAATGAAAATTGCAATGTAGCATCAGAGATGAAGGTTGTCTGCATTTAAAAAAAATCATGAACGGAAGAGAGATTTATGTTAGATTTTAGGAATAAATTCTTTCCTGGGAAGGTGACGAGATACTGGTACAGGTTTCCCACAGAAGCTGTGGATGCCCCATCCCTGGAAGTGTTCAAGGACAGGTTGGATGGGGCCTTGAACAACCTGGTCTAGTGGGAGGTGTCCCTGTCCATGGCAGGGGGTTGGAACTGGATGATCTCTAAGGTCCCTTCCAACCCAAACCATTCTGTGATTTCTATGAACAGAAGTGCTTTATACGGAAGTCACTGAGGTCAATACTCTATGTACTGAATTATTACGCAGTTTCTGGGACCTCTCTGTGACGTTCTTTCAAGTGTCACTCATGCCCCATGGCTGTGAAGGAACAAAAGCAGTGTGGTAATTTCATGTTCAATTGAAAAGTTTAGTTGCTTTGTCTTATACTTGAAATACTTGGTGTGACTAACCACAGCAGAATACCTTTCAAAAATACACATACCCTCTTGAGAAAAAAAGGAACAATGGATAACCCAATTATAGCAAATATTTTTCTTTTTGTTAGTTTTATCTGAGCTCTTAATAATCCCCAATCAGTCCTTTATGAAATGCATTTTTATAGTAAATGGCTTTGCAACACAGTATGAAGTCAAAAAGTCCATACTGGAAATAAAAATACATTGCCACAGTCATTTGAGCTGAGACTTCAATTACAAAATGGGTATGGCTTAAATAACATATTATATCAGGACTTCCATTAAATTAGTTATGAATGTCACAGAAACCTGTAATGACCTGATTTTGCTGACATGGAGAACTCTGCATATTGAAAATCCATATCCTATCAGAACTTTTACCAAACTGCACCCACCCTTGCCCTTTTATGCCCATCATCCCAGTTCCTCTGAAGGTGAAAGACATTTTACTTCCTAATTACTTCCTATGCTTTTGAGCAAAACAATGTCAAGGATAAGAGAAAATTAACAGCGTTTTATTACAACAGGTTAGCTGGCTTTAGGCTATTACAAACTATGCATGCTGAAAAAGTGGCTGCTTCCAAAAATACAGGTCCTGAGTTTGCTCTAAGACTTTTCTCTCAATTCCAGTAAAGAGAGACCTGACTTTTTCTTTATTGTGGTTCATATTTTTAATAGTTTAAACAAGATAATGATAGTGCATGTAAATTAAAGCCTCATAAGCCTAAAAGAGAAGTCCGTGGATAATTGTAAAGTTTCAATATTCACATTATTTCTTACAGCTGTCAGGTCAGCTTGTAAGGTTCTTACAGGTCAGCTGCTTGAGCAAGCTGGCAAAAATGTGTAGATGTGCAGCTATTCATGCTTCCTGTGCTACTTTTCTGCTGTCAGATTATTAACTAAGCACCCCAGCGTGTATAAGAAACCTTCTTTGTCATCAGGAGAAACTGATAAAGAAGTGTGGGATGCTTTGGTTCATCTTTTATTAAGATGAAATACAAAAGACAAGCTAAAGAAAAATACCATCCCTTTTGGTATGGCTTGGTGTTGGGGTTTTTTCATTTTTGTACTCAAACTCATGAATTCTAAAAGAACTGTAGAATAAAAACATGAGAGACTTCCTGAAAAATACAGTTAGCAGGATGAATAGCAAAGGCAGGCACCATATGTGTTAATCACAAATAAAGTTATTCAGCATATTTTGGTTTTTTGTACAGAAAATAAGATAGGAAAATATATCCATTTCCTTTCCATAGCAGAAAACATGTGAATAAAAAGATACTGAAAGCAACTGAGGCATATTTGGGTCAAAGCTTTAGCAAGTACAATTTTGCTTTAAGCTGCATTGCTCTGCTCCCTGGCTGAACAAGCATTTCCAGTTCATAATGACACCATCTCTTATCTTCTACAAAAGGGACTTTTCAAGACAGGGTAGTAAAACTGGATAGTTCTCCTGATATTTTTCTAAAAATTTCTCATGTAGAGTGACTGAATGACTTTGAAAAGAAACCCCAGGTCAATTGATTACTTCTGTATAACTCGTTCCCTTATTCTTGTCTCCAAATCTATAATTTTGGAGACAGTCATTCTAGGTGACAATGTTTTATATATATGGTTGTTCTAATTTACAAGTTTCACATGTGCTTTAGGCAAAATAATTCAATATCTGTCCTGCTTTGACCACCAGACTGTAGTGCATGGGCTGCCAGATGATCACTAGAGGTAAGGTTTAAGCCTAGCATTAGTACTTGGAAATTACTCAAAAGCAAGCTGTTGATGTTTTCTGGCTATACCCTTGTTTCAAGTCATATCAGTAAAAGCCAAATTACCCACGGTTCACTGATTGTTCCTTTTGCTTCAGTTACAGAAATGAAACAGTAATTCACTCTGTCCTACAAATTTTTGGGGAGCCCCTCCTTCCTTCACCTGCCCTGTCCTGTAACAAAATGGAAAAGGGTGTGTGTGTGTGTATGGAGAGGGATGGGGGGGAAGGAGAAAAAAAATGGAGGAGGGAGTCCATGGGCAAAAGGACAACAAGAAATTAACCCTGCCTCTTGACCTAGCAATGTTTGCTTTCCAACAAGCCATCTGAAATGGTAAACCTTCTATCCTCCAAACAAGAGAGGAAGCATTTTTACCCGAGAACGGCTGCACTAGATTAACCAAAACACTAAGCTAGGTTTCCATTGCCTTGTGTCAACACTTTCTGACTTTCCAATGGGAATAGAAGCAAATCCCACAGCTTTTGAATGGGAAGTGAAAGGAATTTCATCACTACAAATTTTTCATATAGAAAATCCTCTTGAGTGCCCAGGGTCCACACAATAGGAAATACCAGTCTTTAATGCTCTTAACAAAGCTTTGACCATACCCCAAAGTACTAAAAAGACTTATGAAAAACTGACTCGCAAACCTTCTCTGCTTCCTGTTTGGAGAATGTGCTTTAAATTCAAAGCTTCTACTTTATCTGTCCAGTGAATACTGAACTATTCATGAAGAAAACTCCAACACTGAAAAGATGCTGTTTCAGAATACTCCCTATTCCCAGGACCAGAGCAATCAAATCTACTCCCAGCCATGACACAAGTTAGAAAGAAAAGGCATTTGGAATCTGTGAAATCCTCAGCTGGATCTTTAAATAATTTGCAGCAGACAGAAGAAGGAAATGTATCTTCCTCTCTTTTACAAAGGGACACACACAGGTGTGCATGGAAGCTTACGAACATGCCCAGGATGATGAAACCACCCCTCCCACATGGACATAAAATGTAGGAGTTGAAACTGGGTCTCCAGAATCACAGTCTAGCATTTTCACCAGTGACTGCCTCTAAGTCTTTATTGTTATTGTTCTAATTATTGTTGTTTAGGTTACATCCTCATGGTAGCTCTTGCAGACCATCTGTGTTACCTGCTAATAGCTAATCAACTCAAGACTGTAAAAAAACAAACTTTAGGGTCTTCCTATCCTTGTACCATTTTTTAATCTATACACAGAGCCTGGGAGAGTTTTAGGTAAGACAGCAGAGGAAAAACCAATATCTGTTCCTACTCTTTTATGACTAACAACATCACATTTACTGCCAGGCCATCAGAGACTGGAGGAAATGAAAATGCAGCATTTTTATTTCCTCTTTTATACCGAATACACTAAGTGGAATGATTTTGATATAATGTAGTAAAGAGGCCTGATTGATGTAGGTTATAATTTTAAAACTTAGTTTTCTGCTTCTGAGTACACACATACGCACTAATTAACTTGAACAGCAGTTTATAAGACCAGTTTTGACTCTGCCCATTTAATGAACAAAATCCAATCAACCACCCTGTTAGCGTAAATGGAAAATACATGTCTGCAAGAATGATAAATTACTGATTGGCACAGTGATTAGCATAACAGGCCTTGTGGAAAGCTATTTGGCATTCAGCTCTCACTAGCACATTTTAAGGATTGATACAAGACTCGGTGTACTTTGCATTGGACGTGCAGCTGATTTAAATAGGAAGACATCTTTCCAGATCTGGTGACTGACATTTTCATTTTAAACTTTTACATCTCTGCTTATAAGAAAATGATTCATATTTTTCAAACTGCTGTGGGTGTTTTCACATAAAACATATGTTTGGTTCGTTCCATTGAAAAAAACCCAATCACTTTTAGTGGTCCCAGATGCTCCAAGCATTATTGCTGAGCTGAACTAACCTCAGGAAAGCTGTGCTGACTCACACTTAAGCTACTTGTTAACTTTGGATGCTGTGTGCCCTACTCTGGAAGTTTTTAGAGCCTCTGTATACTTCAACTATCTGGGCTGTGGAAACATCCAGAAACTGAATACATCAAATGAACCCCTTGATTAAAAAAAAAAAAATAGATGACATTTTGAATAACATTGAGGTAATTTGAAATGCTGCTAATAGATAACAGGATATCTATATTTGAAAAATTGGCAATTCAGCTACTCCCTTTAGTTACTTATTTTCCATTGCAATTAGAATGTGCATTAGTATATTGGACCATATTTTTAACATATTAGAGTGTTCAAAACCCCCTTCAGATACAAAATAAATTCAGGAAACATTGCAGAGGTTGCCATGCCTGTCACAGAATTGGCTTAACTGTGGGCAAAGCTCCTCATGGACTGCAGGGTCCTGAGTCAGTATCTCAGACTGGTTCTATAGAGCTGCATTGAGTGTTTCTTCCATCTTGCAAGTGGATGGGTTCACTTAGCCCAAAAGAGCTGAGTTGTAAATAAATTATATTTAAATTCTGCAAGTTAATATGAAGAGCTTGAAGTAACTGATTACTACAAGCAACTCGTATTTTCAGCTTACCCTATAAATTTAAAGGAGGTATACCTTCAAGAGGGACACAGTGAAATCCAGGAGGGAGAGAAATAACCTCTCAAGCTACCATAGATGCAGAAGGGATAAAAGAAAAAGGTTTGAACTGTTCCTTGAGCTCCTAAGGACAGGAACTGAGCTATCATTCCCAGGAAACACACAATATAAATAAAAATATTGCACTCAGTGTTTTCAAAATCTTGGTTATCTCCACAGCAGCACCTAAACATGCAAACTGTCCCTTCAAGGAATACAGATATGAAACTGGGATCTCACTGATCATACATCTGGTGCAAACAAGAGTGAGAAATTAATGCAGGGAAGTACAATAAAAGAAACTTTAAAATCTCTACACTTCCAAAGTACATAATTTTAAATCTTAGAAATTGCATTATACTAACTGGAAGAAAAAAAATCCAGCAAAAAAGAGATTAAATTAAATATCTTTCTGGCAAATTTGAAATGTCTCTTTTTAATTATTCATGGAAAAACCACCAGATAACTACTGGATCATGTGTGCAAACTCTCCTGCCCTTCTTGCCTGTGAATCTCACTGTAAATTGTCAGTCATAGGAAGGAAAGGTCAATAAAGTGTTCCCTCTGTACATGGCCTCTTTCATGCCTGAAGGGTGAAGACAGCGGCACCTGCCAGTAATTCTGAACTGACTGAAGATAAAACCCTGACCTTCCTTCAGTCCCTCAATACCGACACCAACCTGAGCAGGTGCTGAGAAGCACTGCTTCCATTTTCTGTATTGCTCCTGCATAGCCTGGCATGATCTGTTTTGGGAAGAAAAATGCCCATCCCACTCTAAAGCACACTGTGGACGTGGGCTTCAAAGACTTGTAAACATTGAACCTGTTTTGAAAGGTTCAATTTTCATAATTTCTAATACCTTGGAAGGTATTCCTTTGATCACAACCCTGGTAAACAGCTCCAGATGTGTTGCTGGAGCAGCAGCTTCCCTGACTCGCCACTCAGAACAGCCCATGTGCAGCATAAATGTATTCTTGTTTACATCATGTATACATGCAAAAAAATAGATGTGTTACACTACTCCTCATTTAGCCAATATTTATAAAATTGTCTAAAACAGTGAAAAGCAGCCACCGAATTTAAAAAAAAAACCTCTCTGTATATGTACAAAGGCATTCATTACAATTGAAATGCTAGTATATTATAAAGAGCTGATTTTAAAAAAAAGAATAAAAGAACCTTCCAAAGTACAAAGAACTGTATTTTCCACTGAAAAAGACCACCTCTTTTCAGATTTTCCAAAAGTATTCTGTGCAGTTTTCTGAATAATTTGGCATACTTAATTTCCAAAGTGAGTTTGCAGAAAGGAGTCTAAATGCTTGTGACTTCTTTTTTTCTTTGTTGGTTTGAACCTATAGCTTTCATGATACTTTTTTATTGAAACATAAACTGAAATAATTTCTTTGCTGTGAAACATGCTAATAATATATGCATGTCTCACACCTTCAGGCTGGTGCTTCTCCCTGGCACTCAAGTTCCAGCTGGGCATATTTGCTATTGTATTTGCCAGTTAAGATGGGCATACTGTAGCTAAAAGCACTTTTTCCATTCAGTTTTCTGGTGTCTGCATTTTAGTCCAAGGTGTCCCACATATGCTCCAGAAGCAAAGCAGGAGTTTAAAACTTATTTTTCTGTGATATAGTGGTTGTATCTACAATTCACAGTGGTTGTCAAGCACACATGCAGACTTGTGCACATCTCATGTACTTAAATAAATATCAGTTGACACTGTCATGACAGTTTCTTATCTCTCCTTGAATTTTTTAAAATAGCATTGCTTAATGTGTGATATTACAGTGCCTAATTAAGCAGGAAGTGACTGGGATAGATGGTGACCTTTTCCAAGTAATTTTCCAGACATAACACGCTGCATGAAATGTGAAACTCTGGCACGTGAATGAAAGCTATCAAAAAAGAAGACTGTTCCCTTTTATACTACCATTCTAGAGCACTGTGCAAATGACTAGGATCTTTAAGGCAAGAGCAAAATCCTAGTGTGTGACATTTCATTTTCATAACCTTTTCAATCCATGAAAGTATGTTTTTAATGGTATAATCCTCATAAATTATGAATGATTTTGCTGAATGTGACAAAATTTATAAGGCGATATTCTCGGCATCAGTTATAAAAATACCTATTATGTGTACTGCAGGTATAGGGAGACAATTGTAGCAAAAAAGTGAAATAGTCAAAAAGATATGTAAAATAAGTTGTGATTTGTGTATCACTGCATTGAGTTATTAACTTGAAATATAGTTCTACTTCAAAGGAAATGTCAGTGAGCTTTGTACAGTTTTCAAGTAAGGCTCAATCCAGAGTAATAATGAACCTATCTCAGGCAGAGATGATTTTTCACACAGAAGAGAATTTTAAATTATCTGTCTTATACTTTGAGCATCTTTCACATGGACCTTGTAAAGATCCTAAATATATATCCTTTAATTGGATGAAAAGGCTTCTGATGCATAGGTAATAGCAAACAGGTTTCTAGCATATAAACTCAGCTAAAGAGGACATTTTCTGGTTTTACATGAAATGGTAAAGTTCATTTCCATTTAAAAAATCTTTTTGTCGCTAATTATTTGAGCTCTACTGCTTTGTTTTACTTCTGGGAGGTTTAAGAGAGTGAAGGGCATTACCAGTGATGATGAGCAAAAAATTATCCTGCTTAAGGCAAAAGCCTGGAAATTCACCACACAGGGATTTATTTTCTGCTCTTTTTGTGCCTTTCCACCTTTCCTTTGAATTCTGGTGGCACATGGAGAAGGCATTGAATATGGAAATTATATTAATTATTATTAATTCCCACATGAGATTGAAATTTTGTGAAAAATTATGAGAAATTCATGCTGGAATGTCCTTCATTGGTACAGCCCTCTATTTCTGAATGGGTGTCATAGGAAGAAGAAATTAATTTTTCTCCTTGTGTGAAGTGACCGTCCCAATGTTCACCAAGTCAGCTAAGCTGTTTCTTATAAGGAGTTGAACTGTTATGGCAGTGTTCTCCACAAGAATAGACATTAGAGTAAAGAAACAGGGAAAGAAAAACTTTCAGGTTGTCACAAGAGAATGTAAAAATGCTCCTCAAGAGCTCTGTCATGAAGATGGGGACCAGCCTATATAATACTACAATATAGTCTGTGTAAAAGACAGCGTTTTACCTTCTAAGACTCTAAGGCATTAGAATCACAATTTCTTCCAAGGAATCTCAGAGAAAGTATTGACTGAATCAATAATTCTCTCCTTAAAAATAGACATAATTTTCTGTGTATCTCTTTTGCAAAAAAGGAAATATGTATTTGTAATGCTGATCAAGAATTTTCAATTGCAAGTCTAATGTACATTTATTCATTTCCACAGGTATTGCTGACTTGTTAATATTCACATCAGAACCTGATGCTCATTAGATCTTAGATGCCTTGAAATTACTACTTCCAGTCTCATGCTCTTTAATTTAGATATACAGACATTTCTTCAATTTTTAATTCCATAGCTGTATGCTTATTCAAATATTTTATTTAATTTTTGCTGCAATTACTTTTCAAATTCAAATTTAAAAAAAGCTCAGTTTAGTCCAGAGACAAGCTTTTTTTCAAAAACATGGGTCTTTAAAACTTACAGATCTATTATAGTCCTTAAGAAAATTGTTGGAAAATGTAGCATTTTTAGACCAAGGCAAGGTGAGAATAATGACAGAGCATTGGCTTGGGCTAGCAGTAGGAGCTCTGAGAGCCATCAACTCAATTACAATGACTGCTTGCTCAGGGCGTGGAAAAAGAACAGGGTACAAAAAATATGACTAACAGATGAATTTTTCATTCAACTTAAAACCTTTAAAAATTGTGAGAGAACATCAAGATTGTTCTATTTTTTCACATCGGCATCATCACTAATGTGGAAAAGAAGCTTGTTCTGTTTCAGTTATAATTCCAGCAGCAGTTTGCTAAGACCTTTGTGGTCAGTGTTCCTCTTCCAAGATGTGGCTCTCATTATGTGGTAAATTCCTTCCTATAATTAGACTCTGCCTTGAGTAGATGGCTTCTGCTCTCTTCTCTGATTTGGAGCTATGGTACCATGATATTAGAGAATATAGAATTTATGATGAGACTCTTCCTCAGAAAGTTGGATCCTGCCATTTGCCTTGATATGGAAGGACACCTTCTAGAAATTTATTTTATTGATTTTCCCTCCCTTCAAACATGCACGCTGATTCTTCTGTTTCCACCCTTTACTTGTGAATGTCCTCATCTTTGTAAAGTTAACAAATTCAAATCATGAGGAGATCTATTTTTTGCACAGACTTTTTTCCCTTCTGATCATCTAGCCAGAATAGGCTGGCATTTGCTTAAAAAGCCCCTCTGCATAAAGTGTACTATCTGTGAGCTATTTTTACAAGGGAATTAAGCTATTGGAGCATGACTCTCAATTCTGATAGCTCAGATAGCAAGAATTAAGCCCTAATGTTAAGCGAATAGTCAACAATCTATTAAATCAAGTATTTGCAATAGCAGGAACTGAAACTGATACCCCAGATAACCTAAGTATTTCAGCTCACAGTCATTCCTGCTCCCTGGCAATTAGGTCACTTCTCTCTGACCTAATCAAATTTTGGTATAACCACTAGAACAGAAGAGCACGTCCCCAATAGTAAGGTGTGTCTTAAGAACAATGAAGTACAAATTGGTAGTCCCCTCATTGGCACTGTAGTAAGTAAAGTACAAGGGGCCTGAGAGGAAATCCAGTTTGTAGTATTAGATAAAACAGGCAAGAACATAGAAATACTCAGCGGCTGGAAAGTGCAGTTAAACAAAATCAGTTTAGGAGTAAGATACGCATTTCTAACTGCAAGAATAAACACCAGATCTATTGCTGTCCCATGGACTCTCTACTAGACAGAAGCAGCTTGTTTGGGAGCCTACCATTAGGTACTCAGGTACAGCCAGACATTAAGGTTGCTATGTAGAAAATTCCTTTCTTCACAGAAAATTAATGTTGAGCGGACAGAGTATTCCCATCTGTTATGACAACCCACAATCTGTGTAAACCAAGAGCTGCAATCCTCTATTTCCACGTGCAGAGCTCTGAAGTGAAAGAGAAGCCCAGCAGGTCTCACCACAGACCTGCTGGAACAGCAGAACTGTAGTGCACTAGGCAGAGCTTTTGAAAATAACAGCTTCCACTATTTCAGCATTTAAGACTGACTTTAAATGTTTTCCAATAAAATTTTACCTCATGAGCAGTAGAAGTGTTCCAGTTTTTAGAAGCACTATGTGCTAATTACGTGAAGGCATTTCCCAGAATACTAAAGCATACAGTATGTCCAAGATTCACTATTTAAGGGATGAAAAGGAGAATTCTCACTAATTAAAACCACAAGAGAATAACAAAAATTTTATCACAGAACAGAAAGTAGGAGAAAAATAGCCAGACATTTTACCCTTCAGAAAGATTTGCTTAAGTATTTCAAGCCATTTCAGTGCTAACAGGTCTCATTCCCCTGATGTAATTAGCAAAGGAAACAACAATTACCTGCAGGTTCATTAAATAAATCAGCACTGTTGCTCATTGTGAAGTTAATGATCAGTAGTGCAGATGATTGTTATGGACACGGTTAGTACAGTTGATATTTAGCAGCCTCTTTACTAAAGAGATTATTACTATGCTCCTAAATTTTGGCATTCAAATATGTTTCCTGCTTCTTCTTTTTATAACTGAAAATTATTCTAACTGGGACCGAGTTTTGCAGCCTAATTAAGAAAAATATTTTTCAGGGTGAAATAAATTAACTATTTCATGAAACAGCTTTTCCTTACAATCACATCATGTAACTCAGACCCACCAGCACCATAATGCTGGTACTTATTGTTGTGAAACTCCCAATTTAATATCACTTAAGGACCCATCAGAATATTAGCTTTCTTTGCCAGGAGGTAGTCCCCTCATCGCAGCAATTTCCATTCTAAGCTGGCAGGGAATCTCTGTCTCATCCTGATTTCCAGCTTTGTGATGTTCCACCTGAACTGCCACAAAGCCATGTACATAGGCATGAAAACCTCAACCCTTTGAGGAACACATCTGAACTTTTCTTACACTTCTATGCAAGGTTTACCCAGAACACTGGGTTCATTTTAATGCTTTTGGACTTTATCTTTGAGATGATTGAACACCCAGGTCCACTTTGTGCATAAATATATATTTGTATTTAAAAACTAATCCAACACTTCTAAGGAAAAATAGTGATGAACAGCTCTATTTCTCAGAAGGAAAAAAAGCCCAAATCAAACCTTTCTACCATAAAAGTAGAGCTCGTTGCTCATAACAGATACCCTCTGAGAATTTCTTGAGACAGGAACTGCATTTCTACAAGAATTACAGAACAGGTAGCTTCATCATCTCTGTTCTGATTTCACATTTTTTTACCTGTTTCCACAAGAATAAACTCAGGGCAGCTTGGTATATACTAACTTTTATCACATACACCACCTTCAATCACTCTAAGGTATCAGCATGCCATATTTTTCTTAGTATTCTATTCCAAGGGAATGTGACGTATTGATGTATCATAACTACTGGCCAGAGTTTTATAGCATAGTAGTACTGCCCTTTCAGCAGTCTGTCAGCTATCCGAAAAAGACTCCCCAAGAAGTTCCATCTATAGGGGGTTTTTTAAGCATTTTGCAACTCCCTGCAAAATGTTATAAATGTTATTTAATATTAAAAATTAATTAGTGGCAGTTAGTGCATTGAATCATGGAGTTTTGATCATTATTTCCCTCCATCCAGAATTTACCAGGGTTTTGTAACAGAGGAATAAATGTGCTCTCCATTGCCTTGGCCACTTTAAATAGGATGGAAGAGACAGACTTTGTCTTGCCCTTCCAGGAGATAGAAAGCCAAGCAACATCCAGCTGACCAGCAGTCTGGGAGTCAGAGGAAACCTCTCCCCTAAACTGACCCATTTCCTAATCATTTATCTTTGTTCACAAGTGTCAAAGAGCAACCAAACCCAAGGTTTTATTTCATACGGCCTTAGTGTGAACAGTAGAATAAGATTCACTGTATGTCCAAAGAGTTTGGAAGTCAAATAAGAGTTCACTGTCCTAATTACCATGCTTCAAAATATGGAAGAATTTTCTTTTAGACATGGCCTACAGGTAATGTAAATTCCATTTCCATGTAAATTAATAGAAAGTGAGGAAAGAGAATAAAGCTAGCGCATCAGTGTAATATCAGCAGTTACTTCTGAAGTTAATAGCTTCAGGTATAAAGATCTGTTTAAAAATCAAACATAAATCACAGATAAATAAGAGAAAAAATTAAATTGGCTTTCAGAATTTCTCTAAGTATACTCAACTACAAAGTGGCAGGACACTTTAATCCAAGTAAACAAATTTTAATGCACATCAAAATAATAACATATAATTTTAAAACCCACTCTTTATTCACAGAAGTCCACTTGCTAGATTTATATATAGGAATATTTCACAAACCCCAGAAATTCAGCAAATATTATTTACTCTATTTATTCCCATTGCAGTTTAAGGTTACTCAGCTGGCAGTTTTTAAGGGAGTAGCTTTCAATTATATAAAATGTTATCAGAACTAGAATAACTCTCTGCAAGTGATAAGTCTGCAAAAAAGTAACATTAGATCTAAATAAATGAGCAAAATATGTATGTATTTATGTACACGTGTGCTTACACAAGCTCAGAGGTGAGGGGTAGATGGTGTTAGATCAAATGAGATCAAACTGCTTGAGTTTTGTTTAATTAACAAATTTCCTCATCTGTTTCCTACAGAAAATATATGAGACTAATCTCCAAGAGTTCTCAAATTTTTCTATAAATATCACTGACTGCAACCAGTTATGTGTTAGGCCACTGCTGGAATACTGGTTCCTTTTTGTTAAAGGAAACATTTCAATTTTGCAGGTCAGGAGGTGATAATGATGTGGCACACACTCAAAAGGCAGCCCAGGCTAACAGGAAAACTAAGCTTTTGAAGGATGAATTTCCCAACATCAGCAAGAGAGGCTCAAACCTCCTATGTGTCTCACTGCTGCTAGGCAGAAAAGATGTTATGCCTCTTGTCAGAAAAAAAGACTTTAAAGCATGTGCAGACAATGACCTTTCCTTTCCTTCCCTTGCAGCTTGGAAGTTTCAAAATAAAGTAAAGTACTTGAAATATCTCCTCTGGATCTTTTACATCTTTTCCTGGGACCTAATATGCCAACAGGCACTGAGGATTCCCCCTTGAAGTAGCTCCTATAGGCACTTGTTCTGATGAGTAAACTAAGTAAAGCATGATTCCTAAAGCCTAAACTGTTGCAGAGGAAAATTTCCCTCTTGCCAGGAAGAATAAGAGTCCAGAAAAACCATGAGGATAAATTAAACCCAGCAGGATAAGTGTTAGGACTGGGCTATTCTGCAGTGTGCTGGTGACTTCTAGTCATTTGATTTTAGGGAAAAGTTGTCAAAAGCAAAGATGACAGCCACTGCTCTTCTCCCACAGTGTACAGCATATAAAAATGCTGACGCTGATACAAAGCAGCCTGTACTACCCATTTGTCCTCTAAATCCCTCTGTCCTTTCTGAAGCTCCAGAAAGAACAATTTTGCAGCAAACCCAAGACAGTCCTTTCCTAAGCGCCAAAAAGAGCAATTTTGCAGCAGGCCCAAGACAACCCAGCAGCTAAATGGTGCCAATATACCCAAAGGTAAGCTGTGTTCTTAGAAATATTTCCCTCAGCTGAATTGCACAGAGCTGCAAGGTTTCTTTCAGACTGTGGTGTCAAGATCTTTATTCACAGATTCTCTGTTTCTGCTAACATTACATTGGAGTTTTGTACAGGTTTTCTGGGGCAAAATTTTGTGTAACAGTGGAAGATACATAGCATATATAAAAATACTCCCTCATCATTTGTCTCTCAGGAAAAATGTAAGGATGGAACTTTTGGGATCCAAAATGCACTCGTAAAAAGTACTCTCCAACAACAATCTCCCATCAGAAGCAATCTTATTCTAATCATTTGGGACCTCAAATTGGTTTTTTAATAAAAATAAATTGCTGTTTTTAAAGTATTTTCCACACACTTCAATTAGTAATTGTTCCTCTTCACTTTCAAAGGACAAAAAGACTAAAGAAAAAAACCCCTGCACATCTGTCAGAGCAGAGTGCTATGGAATTGACAGAAGGAAAAATGATTGTAACACCCCTACACTGAGCTTTGCTTGCTCTGTGCAGAATACTTCATCAATTTTAGAAAACTCTTTCCATTTCACTGAAAGATACAAATGCCACAGTTAGTCCCCAACTGATGTATTGGAAATGGGTTTCCTTTAGTTTTATAAATCCTGCCAGGAATTTTAAGACCTCTGCCTCCATACATAAGACATCAGGAGAAGCATTATGCAGGTACCTTCATATTTATAGTTTATTTTGAGATATTTCCATGCAGTAGGTTGGAGTGAAGACAGCAACACAAAAAAAATCTCTCTTAGTCACAAAAAGCACAAAATGGAAAATAATCTATGTGTTCATAAATATATCAGGTTTAAGGATGGGGAAAAAATAATTTAATGAAGTCTGGTATGTGTAAACCATATCAGCCTGAAGCAATTTGCCTGACACTGCGACAAAATTTACACTGTTTTGTACAATACCACTGCATTACTCATTAAATGGCAGCATTAAATTAACAACTTGAAGCATCATGGGGCCTTTGCATGCACATGGAATTACTGAATTAGTGGCAGCAGAAAAAAAGTCTTGAATTCTCTACTTTTACACCGAGCTACCTCCTTGCCTTTTATGAGTTTAATTTATTGGAGGTGCATCAGTGCACAGAAGCTTTGCTTGTACTGCCTTCCGTGCTTCATTAGGAAATCCTCTATAGGCAAGAGAGGTTTTATTATCACTGACAAGGAACGTGATAGCACAAAGATTGCCAGATAAATTCTAGAGGCACAGAAGATGCTGTATACCTGAAATGCACCATCAAGAGAGCTGGAAGGGTTGCCCATCAGGCATCTGCTCCACCACATCACAGATGTTGTCTATAAGTTAAGGCTGTCCATGACCTTCTCACAGAGCAGAGGAAAAGAGCTGCACTTTATTGTACTCTATCAGTCACCTCTGTTGCTGAGACTTGTAGGAACACAGTGACAGGGTCACACATTCAATGACAGATCTGGTTTCAGGTGCTTTACCTACCCTGCACAAGACCAGGATGACAGAAAGGCATGAACACAAGGACAGCCACAAAGATTTGAGCACAATAAAAAATTGCTGTTGTGCCAATGGAATTGGTTTGTGCTGGGATAGTTAATTTTCTGCATTGTACCTGGTATGAGGCTGCATTTTGGATCTGCATTTTGACCACACAGGGATGATTTTGTCACTTCTGAGCAGTGCTTACACAGAGTCAAGGCCTTTTCTGTTCCTTGTCCCACACCCCAGTGAGGAGGCTGAGGGGACACAGTTGGGCTGGCTGACCCCAGCTATGGCCCTGTGCTCGGCATATAAAGCTGGGAGAAGGAGAAGGAAAGGAAGCAGGGGACATTGGGAGTGATGGCATTTCTCTTCTAAAGCCACAGATATGCATGATGGAGCCCTGCTGTCCTGGAGATGGCTGAACACCTGCCTGCCCATGGCAAGTGGCAAATTAATTCCTTGTTCTTCTGTGCTTGCATGTACAACTTTTTATTTAGCTATTAAACTGTCTTTATCTCAGCCTACATGTTTTTCTTTTGTTCTTCCAATTCTCCCCACCATCCTCTGGGGGACAGTGACCATGCAGATGCATAGGGGGGAGCTGCCACCTGGGGTTAAGCCACAACACCTACGAAAACTTCACAGATTGAGCAAAATAGACACACACAACAAAGAATTAAGTAATTTAATTTCAGTCCTTTTAAATATATATATTTTTATAGCAAGACTTTGAAATCAGTTTTAAAATAAAGAGTTATGGAGTTGGAAAAAAATGAAATTATTTTTCACCAAACTAAACACTTCAATCTCATCAGGAAGATAAAAAAATGAAATCTGCGTAGGCCCCAAAATATTTTTTATTCAGCTAACAAATATAAAACCAGTTATTGGCATAGCATTCTCTTTTCTTTCCAGTCTTAAACATTTATAGTCTTACTGAATATTGTTAAACAGCTTCAGAATTTCATGCCAGAGGCTTTAATTTTAGCACAGTTGAAATCACATACCAAGAGTCGCTTTTGAGGTATGACATTTTTAGTGAATTCTATAAATCCTGTAAGTGACACAGCATACTCTGAACTACCCCTTGTTGACATAGTTATTTATACCTACAAAAATGTAATTCTTCTTTTAGTGTAGTTTCCTTAGAGATTAGACGTATTGTTTTTACACACAGATTATTGATATACCTAAATAACAGCTGGAAAATATGAAAGTATAAAAAATAAATAAATACAAAGAGGTATTAAGTCATTAATTATTGGTAATTTAAAATGTTAAAAACACATTGAAATGTTCCTATTATGGGGACATTACTACACTTTTGTTTATATGTGAAAAATTGTAGGAAAGAATTTATTCAAAAACTAGAGACAAAATCTGCCTTTGTATTTGAAGTTTTGCTGCACCACTTTCCATCATAGAAAATATGTTTTCTTACGAAATGGTAGCAGCAAAATAGTCCCTAAAGTTAAGGTTAGAAAAGTCACCAAACAATAACTGACCTGGCAGTAGTTCTCTGGCCTACAGAATTAATTTAAATTTTATATAAAGTTAAATTGAGGAGATTTCATCTGAAGAGAGTCATATATACCTAAATAATGGTAAATAATTTTGCTTACTGTTTCTTTACCTGTAGCTAACCCCAATTAAATACTTGCATGTGAGTCACCATGAATCGAATAAAACTCTGTAGTAGTTTGTAACTCAGAGTTTCACTCTGCATTGTCTGGTTCTGCTTTTAAACCACATTATCATTCCTGTAAATTCTATTACTCAAACTAAAAAGTCTGCCAACTTGCCTTTTGCTCAATGGACACCCCAGCTGTGTCCTCATCTATGGAGTTCAGCAAAGGAAGTAGGTGTAGACTAAAAATTAAAAGGAAGAATTAGAGAATGCCAATATATTATAACTCTGTTTCATGGGATTAAGATCTGGCTTGGGAAATAAATAGTTCTTGTCCCCAATAATAAGATGTGGTATAGTTGTGTTCAGCTTTTTCTATACACTGTAAATGGTTTTGGTGTCAGATATTAACTAGGTCTACTGTCCAAGCAGACAGTCACCTTAAATCACTCATACAAGGCAAAATATATCCCCTGCAGTAGTAAAGAGGGAACAAACTAGGAAAAAGACCTCATCACTACTAATATAGACTAACCTTTCCCACAAGAGCCAGAACTATACTGATTATGTCAAATATTGTTGTAATAGTACACAGTGCGCTTTCATTTTACACTACTGATGTTTCTCATGTCAATGAGATGTAGTTCCCAGAGAGTAATTCTGTAAAAAGATGAGTTAGCAGCATTCACATGGTTTCCTGCACTAGGCGTTGTACTTGTATACACATATGTACTGTAAAACTTAATTCACTGATCTTCTAGATCTATTTAAATTGCTCAAATTAATATCATTTTGCCCACCCAGAGCTTTAAGGGCAGAACTGCATAAAAATGTAAAATAATGAAAAAATATGAAAATACAATTACAACAATTCACTATACAGAAAAAGCCATTGAGAGACAGTTTTGTGGGTGTATGTGGGTTCCTGAGATCCCTCATCTCATCCATACAAATAAAAAGTGGTGGATCCAAAAATTCTTTTAAGCTAATTCTTTGCCACTTAAAAATTATGAACTGAGCAAATGAGTGGCATTAAAGTAGAACTAAAATTGAAGTTTTGTACCATTTCCAAAGCTAAAATAGAAAGTGCGGATTTCCTCACTATTGAAATAAACTTGTGTTAAGCTCTCTGATATGACTGACATCCTGCCCCATTTTTATTGCTGTTCTTTGAGTGGCAGACATTTATTCACTATTAAGGAGACCAAAAATGGCAATTCCAATTCTTCAGGAAGATGAATACACAGCAGATCTTGATGTCTTATTGGATATTTCTATTTTTCATACCCTGGATTTTATTTAATTTAAATAATCCATATTAAACCTGTTTTATTATTTAGAATTGACATTTCAGTTGCTTTGAGGCTTCCTTTGGGATTAGAGTCATATTCTGCTTTGTAGTATCAAAGCAGAGCTAAAGGCACACCTTCAGATTCAGACTGTCTACACCTCATGCATAATATGTGCACTGTAACACAGAGAAATTAACCACCAGCATGACAAGCTACACCACCTTATTTAGGAGTCTAAGGGTACACCTACACTACCATTTTAGTCTGGATGGGCAGTGCACTTTGAACTGAATCTCCTGACCATGTTAATTTAATACTCTTATTTCTCAAGAGACACAAAGAGCTGTTATTTACTACATCCCATTGAATTAGAGTCAGATTTCTCTCTATACAGGGTGGTCTAAAGACCCTCCCTTTTCCAAAAGAGCGTTCTCTGTGTCCACTGGTAGCATTTTCAGCTACAGTCTGGCAAGGTTTTAATGTGTTTGAGTAGACTGTCTGATTTTACTTCTAATTTAAGGTAAAGGGCTACACCTAGTTCACAGTTCAAAGGTCTGGAGAACAGTCAATACAAAAATATGGTGAAATGTGGGATGTTTTGTTTGCAAGGCTGCAGGGGCAATTATTGATCCATGCTTTATAAGTACTAAGTGCTGCTTTGAATAATTATTTAAGTTTGTGTGTAAGAGAAAACAAGGAAAAGAGATATGTCACAAGACTGCTACTGAACTTCTAATTAAAGAGAGAGGATCTAATTCATGTATCTCTGAACAACATACACAATATAGCTAGAGCCACCTTTCAGTTACTCCTTCCAAAACTGTGAATACAGACGTAAGATTCAGGTGCTTGTGTGTTTTTTTCTGATAATCCTCCACTGTAGTTTCCTGTTTTCTATCTTAATATTCTCCTGTTTGTTCTCATAGAAAACAACATGAAGCCAAATGCTGTCAGTGTAAAGAACATTAAACATTCAGCTTCATTATTGTGGTTTGTGAAGATACATTTCCAAATCCCAAACAACAGCTCCATGGAAATAATGCCTTATCAGATGTAGTAAATGCCACAGGGACTAGATTTTATGTTTATAAAAATATTGAGAAAGAGAAAAGAAACTAAGACTCCCTGGAGGGTGGAAAAAGATGAAACAAGAACTGAAACAGTAAATCCTAAAATAAAGTCAAGAGGGCATGCAGAAGCATCCAGGAGGATGGGCTAGCACACAGGAGTGTAAAATGAAAGACACTGACTTAGCAGGTTTTGGAAGAAAGCATTAAAAAAGAGCAGGTACAGCCTCATGCATCTGAAACACCAAAAAGTTGACACAGATCAGCTAGAAAAAGATAAATATGTGACAATGAAAAGAAATTCATACTTACAGACACAGAGACACAAAAGAACAAAAAGATATTGTTTCATATTTAAAGTTTGTCCCCACTGATGTTTGCAAAGTCCTGATCTGAATCCTTTGAAAGTGTGATCCCCATGAGATACCACCACCTTACAGATAAGGTGGCTTTTATTCTAATGTTTGAGTCTGTCATTTTGAACTGAAGATTTAGGTTAAGTCCTAATTAATAACTATCACATGAATGCTTCAGCTATTTATGGGTAAAATAATCGAACATTTAACCTTAGTTCTGCATCACAGATGTGTGTTGATCACAGTTGTTGTTCAGATATCAAAGGTCATAATAAATAGCAACATTTTTTTCATAAGATCTTTTAGCACAGCATTTACACTATCATTATCCATTCTCCAACACAAAACATCATATACAGAGTAAAAAAGTTAAAAGCAAAGGGCAAGGATAGGAGAGACGGAAATCAGAAAAAACATGTCACCCTTTTAACAGAGTACCAAATGTAACTATGCTTAAAGCAGAAATGAAGAATTACCACTCAACCACAATGTACACAGAAATTCATGTAAATCTCAGGCCCAGAACAAGCAAACATGACAAAACATTTAAGAAACATTTAGATTTATACAGCATGTCGTACTGCACAGATTTGTAAGTACATGATCAACTTCCTGTCTTTATCTCCAGGAGGGACAAAATATAGACTTGAGCAGAGATTAAATGATTTTGCACTCATGATTTTATGTATAATTGTAGCATATTTCATAGCTCCTGATGGAGTCTGTAAAGAGATATAACATAGAGAAACTTCAGATCCATCACATTTATGCTCAACTCCCCAGCTGTGGAACATAGGACTCCAATCTGTTCTTTTCTTGAGAAACCTTTGGTAATTGTTGCAGATAAGACAATCACACATCCAATTTTTTTTCCAATTTTTTTTCAGACACAGACATGGAAAAGATGAGTAAACCTTTTTTGAGTTCATCTGTTAAAGGTAATCCCAGCATGCACTGTCTTGCCCTCACATTCAAATTGTCAGAAAAGTCTACTAGGGATTTTATCCTTTCTCTGTCTCTCTCATGCAATTTGGAACAAAGAAAACTACTTCTTGTTTACTTTTGACATCAGACAGAGGCTTGATTTTTGGTCGTATTATCAGGGCAAATCTAAGAGGAGCAACCACTAAACTGCATTGCAACTGAGATAATAAGCAACACAGTTCCCATGAAAATTGTTTTTAAAAATCATCTTCATGTCAACTCAGTGTGAAAATTTCTCTAGTGAATGGATAATGCATCCTGAGTGTTACAGGCAGGGTGGAGTTCACTGGAGAATAACCAAACCCAGCTGTTTAACTCTGTATTCCTGTTTCTTTCAGATTTGAGTTTCTAACTGTATTGATCTGCATTCTCTTCCGCAAAGTGGTGTATGCTCAACATCCCAGAACAATATAAACAATGTCCAGACACAGTTAATGATGCATTAATGAAAAAAAATCGGGGGGGGGGGGGGGATGCATCTGTGTGTGTGGACATACATGGAAGACATAAATGTGGGAGATAACAATGTGAAGACAATAAGAGGTAATTGAGCTTAAAGGAGACTGGAGGAGAAACACTGGTCCTGTTATACAAAGAAATTACAGTGGCTGTATGAGGACATTACCATGGCATCAGATAAGCTGGAAACAAGAGACATTAACCACTGAGGCAGAATTACTCTCATGAGATCTGTTGCCTGGTATCATGTACAGCCCTGCCAGAGAGCTTGTGCATAAATGAAAGGGAGTTCTGTAACCATAGGTCTTATGGTTCTGTGGTAAAACCATGCACAAAAGGAGTCAATGTCTAGTAGCTGTATCTACTCAACTGCTTAACTTTCAGCACCTTGTTACTGTAACCAGAATTTCAAAGGTTACAGTCTATTTTATTTATTAGTTTCAGAATAAAATGCACACACCTGGCAGCTTAGAAATCCCACAATAACATGACATGGACAGTCATGTCAAATAGGAATTCCCAGATTGATTTGAATCACAAGTGATGGCAAATACAGTACCTCTGCTTCATTAATCTGAAAACCATTTCTCTCCCTGTTTTTCCTCATGCATAAACAAATAGGCACTGCAACATCTGAGAAACAAATCATTCAATAAGTAAATTCACTCACAAATATAGTGATATCACCCCAGCATTATTTTATCCCTGTCATTTAAATGTATACAAGTCCCTCAATTCCTTCCAATCTTAATAGCAGGGGATTCATTCCCCATTTAACATTTGTGCACTTGAGAAATGAATCACAGTTTCTCCTGCTCATTCATTATTATCATTAGAAAATTAAATGAAACTGTATCTTTCTGCAACTTGTAAATGGTCATTTGACAACACTTTACATCAGGAGAGCAATTTCCTACTTATCACTCGTAACCAGGCCAATCACTTTCACAAACTGAACAGTAAATCTATAAAATACACTTCTATGCTTCACAGTGTTTGCACTAAGTAACTAGCAGTTAAAATTATTGACAGAGAAATAAATTTGCACGAGTCAGACTGCAGAAAATGGCAAATAGCCATTAAAGACATTAACAATCATAAAACAATTCCACAAAATAAAATGTCAAGGGTTTAATGGGGGTTAAGAATTGGGAGCTTTACCATAAAAATATTTATGACTTGATTTCCATCTTCTTTATCTTAGTTTCTCATCTGATGAAATTATATGGAAGTAGGTTCTGTGTACTAGGTTTGTGTGTCAAGGTATTGGTAGTGGGGGTCTGCAGGGATGGCCTCTGTGAGAAGATGTCAGGATCTTCCTCCATGTCAGGAACAGGCTGCCCATAGAAGCTGTGCATGCCCCATCCCTGGAAGTGTTCAACCTGATCTAGTGGGGGCATCCCTGCCCATTGCAAGGGGGTGGGAACTGCATGATCTCCAAAGCCCCTTCCAACCCAAGCCTTTCTATGACTCTGTGATGCTGTGTCTGACAGAGCCAGTTCCAGCCAGCTCCAAGATGGACCTGCCACTGCCCAAAGCTAAGCTCATCAGCAACAGTAGCTGTTCCTCTGTAACAACACATTTAAGAAAGGGAAAAACTGCTGAGCAGCAGCTGGGAGACAAAAGGGATAATATGTGTGAGCCCTGCAAACATCAGTGTCAGGGAAGAACAAGGGGGAGGAGGTGCTCCAGCTGCTGGGGCAGAGATTCCCCTGCAGTAGGAAAAGACTATAACATGGAGGTCCACACTGGAGCAGATATCCACACTTCAGTCCACAGAGGATGCCATCCTGGAGCAGGTGAACATACCATGAAGCATTTTCAGCCTGTGTAGATCCCAGGCAGGAGTGGGTTTTCTGTCAGGAAGTGTGGCCCATGGAGAGGAACCCTCATATGAACAACCCACAACTGAAGGGCTGTACCCCATGGAAAGAACTCACTGCTGGAGCATTTTTTGAAGAAGTGCAGCTCATGAGAAGGACCCACGTTTAAGATGTTAACATGAAAGACTTTTTACTGTGGGAGACACCCTGCAGGGGTGAAGAGCAAGAGGAAGAAAGAGTGAAAAAACTGACCACAAACTCCATTCCCCATCCCCCTGTGGCACTCAGGGAGGAGGTAGGAGAGTTGGAAGTGGAGTCGGCAAAGAAGTAGAGGGGTGGTGGGAAGGAGTTCTTAGTTTTGTTGTATTCCTCAGTATCCTATTCTTCTAATGACAATAAATGGAATTAATTTTCAAAAAGTCCTCTGTTTTGCCCATGACTGTAACTGGTAAGTGGTTTTCCTGTTCTTTCTTCAGGTCCTGAGCTTTTCCATCACATTTTCTTTCCTTGTGCTATTGAGGAGTGGGAATAATAGAGAAGCTTGCTGGATACGTAGCAGCCAGCCAACTACTGCTATACCAGTACAAAATCAGGGTAAGTAAAAACAAAATTCTATTTTTCACTGAAAATAAAACATTTGAAGATAGATTTAGCTCAGCTTTTTATATAGACACTCTATGATTTGAACACCAGCACTTTACAAGTTCTAAAACTCTGCTAACAAGGCACACACTCCAAAACACTTCAGTATTGTTGAGGTTGAATGTTTATCCTCATTTTTCTTACATATGCTTGCTCAGGACACAGAAAAAACACCTTAATCCGAACAACCTGTAGAGGAACCTGTACTGATGATGTTTCAAACTTAAAAATATACTGCTAAACATGTAGGTGCCATCTGCATTACTGGTGTGACTCAGCTCTGTAGAAGGGGCAGACTCATTACATCCCAGGCAGAACTGCAAGGGGGAACAGAGTTCTGTGGCTTCAGGGCCAGAATATTGCCAAGGTATGAAGGATTTTATATTTTCTGAATTAAATATAGCAAATTCACTGATGAAATTCAGAATTTTCATAATTTTCCCTCAGACACTACCAATGCTGTGGCTAACAGCCTAATTTGTTGCTTCTGAAAGGAAAGATCTTGCACCACAATTTTGCTATGCTGTGAGTGACTGCAGCAGGCACTGAGGACTGAATCCTACAGAGGATGTGAGTGACTGATGATAGCACTGCAGCAGGTGCTTAAAACCAGAATGCAGAAGCACTTGCAGGCACATGCTTGCCCGCAGCTTTCCTTTTAGTGTTTGGTTAGATTAAGCTCTGTCCCACCTATTACAATGATTTAAAGTAGCTCCCTTAATCTCCTCCACACCTGACTTTAAGCGTGTTCTCTATAGAAAGTCTATTTACACATCATGAAAAAGTGCTATCTGCTTACAGTTACATACCTCTAAAGAGAGAACTGAAAAGCTGAAGTTCTTTGAAATTTAAATCCAAGGAAGGATTGTCAGTGAGGCTGATGCCCTAATTACAATCACATTTCGTAGTATTGTAGGTTTTCTATTACTCACCTGCTTCCATTTGAGGTTCCACTTATGTCTGGTCAACTTAAAATATTTTACTGATCAACCTTTCCTCTCTCTTTACCCTCATGCTGATATGTGTGTCTTAGTAATTTTTACATGTTTGATAAAAAATTATTCCCATTAATTTTAAAGTAGTTCTAACAAGAGTTACACTTTATGACCTGAAACAGCTGATGGGCATTCTACAAATAGAATTAAATATGCCACATTCACAGAATACCACACTCATATTATATGAAGGTTTCTCAGGGTTACTTTCAGACAAGACAGAAGGTTTTTCTGAGTAAACCCAGAAATCCAGTGAGATAACCACTTCACACCTGCTGTGTGCCTCTGAACATGTTTTGAGAATTTCCCACAAGTCTAAATTCAGCCTTGATGAAAATGCCTGAAGCTCTGCCTCCTTTAGTCTGTTAACACTAAGGTGATTTTGTTCAGTGTTTTGACAACTAAACAAACAAAAATCAGCTTCTTCATCTTTAAAATAATACTGTGGTTTTTAGACAGTAACTGGTATGAAGGTTCAGTAAACCTCTAGTGCCTCAGGGGCTGAAAGAGATTGCATTGCAGGGAAGCATGCTTTTTCTTCAAACTTGTCTGCAAAAGAGGAAAAAGTGATCTCTGTTATTCTCTACAGGCACTGGTGCCTCCAAGTGCTTCTGCCTCCTGAGGAACAGCCCCATAGACATAAAAGGAACAGCCTCTCCACCCTGCTGAACAAAGTGTGAAGATTGTAACAGGTTTTCCCATGAGAACCTGTTCCATATTGTGCACTTCTCAAAAATAGGTGAGTGCAAATAAAACCTTTCATGTGTCACGTCCAGATATATATCCAGGCAGGCATCTCAGTCTCAGTGATGTACATTGATATGCATTTGCATCAACTCTAAAACAACTTCTGCAGAAGAAAAATAGCTGCCAGAAAAGCACCATCTTCTAGAAGGAGCTAGGGGAAACCAGCCCACAGATTTCCAAATGAAATGCAATACACAGCTCTCATAGCTCCAACATCCTCCCAGATACACAGATTGCTGTCTCAAAGAAAGAACATGACCATTGTGGGCATCACCATACTGCCTCATTTTGCAAAAGTCAAAACTCAAGAGGAAATTCTTGCTTCTTTTCCAGTTGTGTCAGTATATAATGAAATGATGAGACATGATTGTTTTCTGCAGAGAGATAGTTTTGTGTTAAGGTCTAGGGAGTGTGACATCATTTCTGTGGTGCTCTGAAAGGCAAAGATGCTCACAAAGGAGTGTGCAGACTGGCAGGCCCTGCATTTTTTATACTGGAAGATGGAGAAATGTAAGTATAGAAGGAATAATGAAGTATGCCTTAGAGCTATTCACACTGTCTCTCTTGTACAAAATTCCTCAGCTGTTGAAATTAAAAGTGAGAAAGTAATATTTTCTCTTCGTGACCCTGATAAAATCTTTGTATTCTGGAGAACAACCTTTAGACTGAGCACATCACTCATAGGCTTTTTCAGATGAAAAGAAAATACATGATACAAAAATGTGGTCAGGGTTCACATAAGTTTAACACTGGCAAACAAGCTGGGTTTATTAGGATTCTGGTTACTAGGTCAGTTCACCACATTCCTGAGAAGTCTAAGAATTTGGGTATAAACTGCACTGAGACATCTGCCACATGATAGAAAGTATCCCAAAAAAACCCTCACATATTAATGTTGTATTTTCCAAAATAAATTTCTATTAAAATAGAAAATCCACAACATAAGGTCACTGCAATTAAAATTGAAAATTAGTTATTTAAGGAACAAATTCCTTGGCAATAATTCTATTTTAAGTTAAACTTGTGATTTTCAATAGGGAATATCGAATCAAAGCCTTAATACATATTGAATGCACCATTAAAGGAATTTATACTATGGCATGTCTTGAAATAAAATATTTATTTCCATGAGAAAAATAATTATAGACCTCAAACTTCAAAAATCCAACAATATCTACATTTTTCCCCTGTAAGAAATGTGAAGTTTTTATGAGATCTATAAAGAATGAATGGCAAAATATTATTTTTTCATTTTCTCTGTATCTATTAGAATTTTTTAAAAAGTTTAAGTCACATAAATGCAGGAATGTGACATAACAGTTGCTATTCTTGAATCTTTAAATATAAATTACTCCAAATTATCAATAATTAAGCAACACACTCAGAGATGTTCAAGCTATAAATACTTAGTTAAACAGAGACTTACTAAATGTGCACATGGTAGTAGGCTTCCTCTCTTAATTATTACATGAAAGTTAACCACAGCAAATGAGAATTAGAGACCTGGAAAATCACAAGCATGGAGACAATGAATAAAGGTACCCTGGAATTAACTTTGCCTTAAAATGTCTTGGCATACAAATACTCATGTTGCTGCTGAATGACAAGTCTTTTTATTATTAACTTGCAGGCCATATATGTGAAATATGTGATAACACTCCATTTACATTAAAAAATTATGGAATGGTGTGAGAAATGATGCTGTGAAAAAGAAATGAAAAATTGATAGCTTTCAGGCAGCAGGACAACATCATGTCTGCCACAGTGCACTACTACATGACATGCTTAAGTGGATCAGTGTCTCCTCAAGTCTGTTTCTGAAGTTAACTTTGTGTTTTAAACATAAGTTCATTTTTCTAATCCAGAGCCTTTTCAAAGAAACTGAGGACTAGCCAACAGGTTTGATGCTATGACATAGCAAATATGTCAATTTTCACAGAATTTTGCAATATATGAGAGAAAATCAGTAAAGTATGTTGATCAGCAGGTCATGCCAACAGCTGCTGTGCCAGCAAAGCCAGCATATTTCACAATTTGGCCACATTTGATAACTTAGAAAAACTTCTCTGTATAGCAAGAGGGCTTTTGGTAACTTATCCTGTCAATATAGTTGAACATCCTTCTGAATAATCTCCTTGTATTAAGTAAATCAGCCTGATTAACTAAGCATGACACTGGTTGTCTCCCTGTGACTGTAGTTTCAAGCAAGGTCAACAAAGCAAGCATATTACAACTGCATGATGCAGACCTGCCTATGAGTCCACATCTGCCAGACCATTCATATTAGATTTTATTACCTGAAGGTTATGGATCAATCATACTGTAAGAAAAGTTTGAGTATCCAGAGTATACTTGGAGAGATATTGAAAGATAATTTGTCTGTGCTTGATTTTGGAGGCACTGGTCATTTGTCTTAATTTCATCGCTCAGAAATAAGAGGATTTAGTACCACATTGTTTGTAGTGTTTTTAAAGTTCATTGTAAGCATGAAATCAAAGTTTTCTCTTTTTTTCACTGTAAGTAATTGTTTTACAGTGAATGACTAATTGACAGATTATGGTGGTTCAACTATAGTACTTAATTTATCTTGGGTACTCCTTTACATAATGGTCCTTAATGGTTTGTGTTCATTGATCATGTCACTTTCACAAAGCCAAACTAATGTTGATTTTTCTCATTGAATTTGAGGCAAAATTCTCATGCTCTGACTCATAAAATCTAGCAGACTTCAGCAGGTGGAGCTGGTTAGTGTTCAGATACTAAGAACACGAATTGAAAAAGCTGAATCCATTCAGTTTTATGCCCTGCTCTGGAGATAGGCTCCTCTGGCAGAAAAGCAAGGTGGACTGCTGTGGTGATAACATCTTAAATCACCACATGTTCAAGATCAGTTATCAGAGATCACATTACTGTCTTGAAAAAATTGTTGCTGAGAGAGATGTCAGAATGTTCATGCAAGCAAAATCTGCAAGTTTATAGAGAATTAAGCTTAAAAATGTCTTAAAAATAGTATTATGCCATTTTTGCATGGAGACAGTCACTCTTTCTTTTATAGTTCTGATTTTGTATCCACTAGATGTTCAAGAAAATATTGTTTTCTCTTTTATACAGGTATATCACAGTATCCAAAAATTAACAGCTTAATTTGGGAACTTTTTGTAGACCTCCTTTCCTCTGGAGAGCAGAGAATGGCATGAGTTGGGGTAAAAGGATTTATTACACCAACACACCCTTTGGACCTCTGAAAAGGACTTGCCAGCTTTTTAGGCTGTTGCAGAATGCTAAAAAATCTCTGAATTGCAGAGAAAAAGAAGATCCGAAGGATATTGTGATGGATAATTCCTACCAGACAGGGGACCAACAAAACAGGCTACAAAGCAGAGAGGAGATATTGTTCATCAAACAGGCAAAGACTGGAGGCTGTTTTAAAAAGTGTGTGAGCAGGGGCACCTTAATTGCCATGGCTCAATGGCAACAGCGTGGGAATGTAGGGGAACATACAGAGCCGTAAACATGGAAGTGTGAAACCTTGGTGATCTCAGGGACAGACCTTGTATCTTGTGTTCAAAGTCAAATCTAGCTATACTCTCTTATTTGTTAGACTGCATAATATTCAAGATACAGGTTCAAATACTGAGGAGAAAGAAGAAGCATGTTGTCTGTTACCACAGCACAAAAGGGATCATACAGCAGAGTAAAAGAATTAAGTAATTGTTCCTGGAAAATCAGCTGTATGTAAGAAAGAAGAATAAGAATTTCACTAAGAACCAAATGGTGATGAGGCTGTGAAATGGTTTGCACATCAACCAAGGCAGTTCCCACACAGTAGCTTAATGAAACAACATTGTCATTTGGCTTGGAGAACTGCAGTAAATATTTTCTTTAATAAAAACACTGAAATATATTTTACATCAGAATTAATGTAGATGCATATTATGGTCCCACTTAAATGATTGGAATGATTCTATGCATGATCAGAACTATCTTTTGGATCTATTGCACACTTTGGGTCACTTCATTGTGCACAGTCCTCTAATGAGTTTTAATGGACATAAACTGATAGATAACCTAAAACTACAAAGTCCAAAATTGCTTTTAGAATGATGGCCAGCTGTGCTTCAGAGCAGCAAAGTTGTTCAGGCCTATTCTAGTGTTACCCCATTATTTTTCTCAAGACACTATTGTAGAAAAGGCAACCATGACCATGTAAGCGAGATAAGCAAGATCAGGCCAGTATGACAGGCCAGTATTCAGCACTAGGGCAATGGGATTGGTAGGATATGGCTCTTTGTTTGCTTGTTTTTGCATATCTGTTCTATATGATTCAAAACAGTTTAGAAATATTAATGAAAATAAACTTCATGTTTATATTGTGTTATAAGTATTACTGCTATTATCACTATCATTACTATGTCATTTTTCAGCTAATCAAAGTGGAACACAAATATGTAAATCTAATAATTTAAAAGTGACACACATACACATATTCAGGAATAATTTCAGCAATCTTTTAATTTATATTACAAATCTGCCACTGAGGTTGGGAGCAACAAACACCTCTTAATGTCAGACTTTTATTTAGCTACCTACATCCAAGGATTTGGACTGAAAGCTGTTTAACTAAGGCCACCTGGAAAATTCACAGTAGGGCAAAAAGTTAACCCATGTTTTCAAGTGCAGCTCTCTAAATAGAAGACTGGTCTGCTGCAGCCCACAGCTGCAGCCCACAAGGTAAATATCTAGGTCTTACAAATGAAGTCACTGCATAGCCAGCTTCCCATCCTCACACAGAAATATATGCAGATGCATTGGCAGTGTAGACACTTGAAGTTTTCTGCTTCTTTATATTTACCACAGAAGCGGTGAACACAATAGATTGTTGTTTCCTTTATTTATAGCCCTCACAAACAGCCAAAGTCCAAAACTCTCATGCTCATGCCCTATCAATCTTGTTGAAAGGTACAGAGCATATGTTAGACATAAGAAAGCAATGTTGCAGTGTATTGACTAATTTGAGATTGTGTGTCTCAAGAGACTTTCACCAGTCTTTTAGAAACTAAAGATGGAAGAATAATAGGAATAAGAAGACAAGTTGAACAACCTCCTGCCAGTTCACGGATTAGAAAGAGATAATTAAAATGCTTTTTGCCACGGATTTGGCCTTGTAGGAATGAGCAGACCAAGTGCCAAATTGATCTCAAATCAATGGAGGAAAACGACATTGTGAAGGATGAGGAAACAACTTGAAATTAACTTCCTGTGATACACTGACAAAAATTAGATAGTATCCATAGTTTAGAGGGCAGACAGGGCTGGTCAGAATTGCTGCTCGCATTCAACAATTCTGGTGATACAAAAAAGTTGTTTCAGTTGTTTTAAGCAAAAAATCACATTTACAGCAAGGTTTTGTTTTCATCAGAGACTGTTCTTTTCTGTTAAATTCAGTGCAGGTTTACACTTGGGGGTTTTTTCCTGGTTGTATCTTTTCTTCTTTTTTTTCCTAGCAACATCTTCCTATCCAGTATCTCATTTTTGACATAACAATAGGAGTAATCTTCTGTTCTGTCACAATCAATATTTTTCTTTACTCTCACAGAATTCTGAACACACTCAAAGCTTAATACAGGTTCTGTGTCTCCTGCGCCCAGAACACAACATGAACCTTGCACCAAATGAATTGTTTGTTTTGGCTTATCCACAAAATCTCACTTGTTAATTGTTATATCATATTCAAAGATGCAGTCATTTCTTCTCTGTGGAGAGATATTTCCTATGCTTCAGGTTAAAATCCTGAATCAGTGTAGAGGTGTTTAGCTATTATTTAACTCACTGTCTCCGACTTCATAACCTCCCCACTGAGACACTATGCCCTCTTTTTTCTGTATTCTTAGAGGCAACATTACCCATCTTCCTGCGTTGCTCTCCTAAATGCTCAATTCTCATTACTCAGAAAAATTAGCAAGGGCATTTCTAAGAGCTAGAACAATAGAAGGTGTTATTTAAACCAAAATAACCCAAAATAGGGTGAGGATTAGCTCAGTTGGTTAGACCATGGTGCTGATAACACCAAGGCCATAGGCTCAATCCCTGTATAGACCATTCACTTAATAGTTGGACTCAATGGTCCCTGTGGATCCCTTCTACGTCAGAATATTCTGTGATTATTCTGTGATATTAAATAACACAGAACGCAACTGAAGAACATTCATAATTTTCTTTGATACAGAACACCATTAAACGTTATCATATCTATAAATATCTGGTTTTAAACCACTTTCTGTAAGAAAATATCAGTATCTGAAAATAATAGTTCTCAGATGCAATGATCAAAATTCATGTCACCAAACCTTGTACTTTTATATTGTTTCCATTTAAAGCTCTGAGAATTTTCTAGACCTCAGTTTGTGTAAATGGAGAAAAAAAAGGAAGAATTCAATCAGAAAATTGTTTGTGTTGAAAGGAGTCTTAATGATCATCTAGTTCCAGGCCCTGTGCCATGGACAGGGACATCTTTCACCACAACAGGTTGCTCCAGACTGGCCTTGAATACTTTCAGGGGAGGGATATCTCTGTATTCTCTAGGCAACCTGTTCAGTGTCTCACCACTCTCACAGTAAAGAATTTTTTCTAAACATCTAACCTAAACCCACTGTCTTTCAGTTTAAAGTAATTCCTATTTGTCCTGTCACTACATCCTCTTGCAAAATATACCTCTCCAGCTTTCCTGTAGACCCCTTTCAAGTACTGGAAGGCTGCTATCTCCTGCTACAGTAGGCAAGTAAAATTAGCCAGGTGCTTTATCTCTTCGGAGATGCTTATAACTTTCTTTTCAATATAGTATATTGACAACTAATTCAGATGCAGATGTTTAGACTTTAGATTACTAAAAGTTTGTGCTGAGCTTACTGGCATGAACTTCACTGATTCTTCCTCCAAAAAATTATACCTTAGTTTCAGACTTTACTAACCATTTGTTAAAATTACAATTAAAGGAAAAGCTGATACATTTTGCTGCAAGGAACTGAACAAACCATTTGTGATTAAATAACAAAAGAATAAGTTAAAGGTGGAAACGAGGTGAAGAGCTGATGTTTGACATTCGGATAAAATCAGAGCACCAGTAATGCATAGTGTAGCTTCCTAATGGAAGCTAATTCATGTTAGTAGATCTTTGCCCTTAATTTGAGAGTTACTGCAGCAGAAATAAATGGGCCATGCTAGTTTTCACTCCCTTAAAATTAGGCTGGTTCCTTGGGTCAAGTATGAGTGATAAATTCCTAACACTGAACTTCAATGTTCTGAGTTTCAAGGAAAGATTTTCACTGTTCATAGGCTAATCAAGAATAACAGCCTTTCAGATTCTCAAATAATTGGGAATATTTATAATGAATCTTTCACTGTATTTATTATAGAAAATATAAAATGTTACAAAAAGTCTCTGAATGTGACCTAGGGCTATCCAAACAACATGCCTTTCATCAAAGGGAATTCACTTTTATGTCAAGGGAGTGTCTTTCTGTTGTGTCTCTTGTATTGTGAAGCTCAGGCTAGCAAATGCACATACACTTAGAATGGAACTTGTTTGCATAAGTCAAGATAAAATTATTTTCTCATCAGTCTTAGCACCAGGAAAATAGGATGGGTGATAGTAAATGAAATCATCAGTATGATCAAAGTATTGCCTTCTTTTTCCACCCAAAGAACTTTCTTTCAAGTGGAGCTAAAACAATTCACATTATAAGCAAAACTCTTTGGTGTAAATTTGGCCTCTATATTTCTAAAACACCCTTTACAATTATAATTTCACACTGTTTAGAAATAAAAGTGTGACTTGCTAGAAGAACTATAATTTTATGAGTATCACGAAAAAGGGCCATACTTCAAGCATCACCATACAGTTGTATAGAAGCTTACATAAAATTAAATCATTAATGAATTGCTAGTTAAATTTTGCAATTAACTGAAATTAAAATAATAGAAAAGCTACAGTGTTTTAAAATGCCTAAATTAATATATTTAGTAACTTTCACTCTAAAAAGGGAAAAAGCCCTGCAATGGCTGACTATGTACAGAGATCATCCAAAGCAGCTTTTTTCTTCCTTGGAGTGCCTGAATTCTGTCATCAAACTGTCACTGTGATGGGTACAGAGCTGATGTCCAAAGGCAGCTGTGCACCCAGGCACATCCCATTAAAGTCACTAACACACTGTGCATCCTCTGACTCTGTGAGTGCACATGCCCATACCATCAGAGCCTACCCATTTATCTGACACACATTATTGCTACATCTGAGCATGTACCTGACTTTCATGTGGCAACGTTCAATTTATAAACTTGGACAATACTGTTACTTCATGATGAGGAGCAGGCAGAGGAATACAAAGAAGAGCTCGATTCAAAGTAGTCAACCATACCTATTCCAGAACAGCTTTCAGAGATATCTTTTTCTTTTGCCTTTGGCTTCATGTTGACATAAAGATGGAGATGCTGTGAGAAGAATTACTATAGGATGATTGCAAACAAGAAATCCTCCTGCTATGAATGCTGTTACAAAATCATTTGTAAACATCATGCAGGTTATTAAGTGGCAAAAATTACTCCTATGTTTAGGCAATACTGTTCAAATATTTTCAGTGAAAGATGGAAGCATAATTCTATGTTTAAAATTATATTGAAGAAAATATTAGATTAGGTGCTCAGAATGCTATATATGGAATAAAGTGATACCATTTTGATGGGTATTTCCCATTTCCAGATGTCTGGTTTACTATCCAGTTTTGCTGTCAGTGTCTCATTTATTTTTTTTCCAGATTCCTATCTCTCTTTTCTATTACTATTTCTTAGTAACTTCAGTTACATCTCTTCTCACCCACCATTCGATTTGATCATAAAACCATTGTAGCTGTATTCCTCTCCTAAAAATCTGGATTATAAAAGAAATTTCTGTGCTTGTAATAAATAAAAAGCAAGTATTGCTGACTTTGGAAATAGTGTCACTAGCACAAAAGATAAGAACAGTCAAACTTTGCAGATCCTGTTTTCTTGCAAGTGTTCAGTATGGGGTCCTGAGCAAACTGATCTAGTCAGGGGCATCCCTGCCCATGACAGGAGGGTTGGAACTTGAAGGTTCCTTTCAACCCAAATCATTCTACAATTATATGACAAAGGCAAGAACTGCATACAAATGGCAAAATTTCTTTATTTGAATGCCTGTTTGAACCCAAGATTACAGAATATTCTGAGCTGGACCCACAGGACCACAGGGATCACTGGGTTCAACTCTTCAGTGAACGGACCGTATGAGAATTGAACCTATGACCTTGGTCTTATTAGCTCTATTCTCTATCCAGTTAAGATAATCTCTCTTCATTTAATGTAATTTAATCATCTATTTCATCCTATGAAAGAGATATGCCAGTTACTGGGAACACTAAAATAAGCAAGGACAAAGGCATGGCCAGTTATTGGGAACATTGATATAAGGAAGGAGAAAGGCACGTTTTGCTCCTCTGCTATTACCCATGCTGCTATCCTTTGTCTACTTTTGTGACCTCCTGGACACATCCTAAGTGTTGGATGCACAAAAGAGCTCTAGGTAATCTGCCCTATAATTCTCAGAAACCCACTGTATTCTTATTTTCATGCTGTCCCAACCCTTAATAACACAACCCATTTTACTGTTTGCTCCACATACCAAAGATTGTTAAGACCCAATGGCTGGGAAGATTGCTTTGTGGCTGTAAACCTGAGCTAAGGCTATGATGTTAGCTTGTAAGATTATACAGCAGCCATGTAGAACAGAAATTCAACAGCCCATCTGTGTATATAGTTAATTGCCCCTACACAGAATGTGTGAGAGTGCAGATACATTACCATTATTATCCTACTATACCACCTATTATCAGAAAACCGAGTGTGCAATCAAGAACACAGCATGCTAAACATATATTTATTCTGTGAGTCACAATGCAGAAAAAAAAGCAAATACCAGCAACAACAAAAAGCAATTCACAAGATGCATGTAAACTCAGGAGCTTGTCTTTCCAAAAGGAAGTTGTTTCTTATTCCTGTTTTTATAGGAAGATTTGTTACTCTACTATATGAGCTAACAATTACTTAAAATATTGGATTTGCTTAGAAAAAGATCATTTGTGTGGCTTTCATTCTAATTTAAGTACTTTTCCAAATTAAAATTTTGATAGCATAGTGGGGCAATTCAGTCTGAGAGCAGCTTCAGTGATAATGCACAGAATTTAAAGTTTTTTTCTAAAAATCAGTAGGAGATAATCCAGTCTGTCTTAGGTGTTTCTCTCTATTTGCCATCTACTTCTAGACCAATTTCAACACCTGCTTTCATCCATGGAAAGCCTAAGACCCAGGTGCAGGGAATGACAGCAGCATTCCTAGGAAATTCTAGGAAAGCAGCCCAATTGCAGCAATTGTGCAGTGGAAACAATGCTACACCTGAGTAACTTACCTGAGTAACAGACAAACAACAGGCCACCAAGCAGAACTTCCTTTACCATCAAAAGACTAATGAAGGTCCACACAGGAGACCTGTAGCATTGCAGACATGGAAACATCCAGTTGTGAGTTCATCAGAATTTCTGACAATTAAAATTACAGGTAATTTTGGAATTTCAAGGTAGATAGCATATAGGTAAAGTAAGCATTTTCCAAAGGCAAGCAATAAAGATGTGATAGAAGATAATAATGAAGAGAAAAATTGTGAAAAGATTATACATGTCTTGGATTTGGAGTATTTTAGTCTGGCCTACTAAGCATGTAGCCCAATGAGACAGCACTAGTACAGCATTTTTACATTAACTGCTTGCCATTTACATAAAATAAAGAAACACCCATTGAGAAGCGAATCTTGAATTCTATGGTTAAAGTTCAGTGAGCACATTTTAACTTCAGAGCAATCAATATATTACTGAATATTTGTTAAACTAGTCTAGGGCCAACCCTGGAATAAATAACTTAAAGTGCCAATATCCAAATATTTCTGACTTCTTTCAGTGCCAGTTCACGGCATCTGGGTTCGGAGGAGAAGCAGGAGAAATATATTCATACTATTGTCTGAACATAAGGATGTCAGATCACCAGAGATGATGGAACACCAGAAACTTCACACAGATGATGACAGTAAAGAAATTGCTGTGTCTGATGAATTAGCCAGAAGTTCAGTGAGGTGCTTATCGGACTCCAAGCTTTTCCCCCCACTCCCTCAAGCACTCAGCATACAGCCAGACCAGTCAATAAACTGTTATATGGAATAGGAAAACTGGCAGCCTCTTTCCTACACAGAGACCCAGGTGTGGTCATTTTTTTATTTAGCTATTATCTAACAGAAACTTCCCTAGATTAAATTTGTCTATACCAGAGTCTGTGAACTGCCATGCATTCAAAGAAAGTGTTAATCCCATAGAAGATACCACATGATTGTGTCCAAACACTTTTAACTTGGACTATTTTTAGGTCATAGACTGAGAAACATTCCCTCAAATTTAACTCCTAGAAAGATAATCTGTATACTGATATCCCCACCACTGTTGTCATTATCAGCTCTTCCTTGAGCACTCTTTATGCAAAATAACTTTTGACCTATGTAATAGAACACAATCAAAGTCTGCCTCAATGTTAAATTATTTCTAACTAATAAAACCCTTTTATTGTGATTTACATATATTTTTAGAGATTTGAGACTTAATAATGTCATCTCACATTTGAGTACAGTGTATATCACGGATGTTTAGTTATGAAACTCTGATGTGTAATGCATAATCAAGGCCTTCCAAGTGAATAATGCGACAAAGGTTCATGAATATAATTAACCTGCTTTTAAAAGGCTGAGAAATTAGGATTAGATAGATATAGAAAAATAATTTCAGTCATTTAGCCATAGATTTATTGGGAAGATGAATATTTTAAAATAAAACTTTAATCTTAATGTTGACAGTAGATAAAATTAAACAGGTGATTAATTTTTGCCTCATACATGTTTCTAACATCTATAAAATGTATGCACTCTTGAACTGCTCTATAAATCCAATCCCATTCTTGTAGCTCACACATAGTAATACTTGCTTCAGAATTTTACAACTACCTTCAGATAAGAGAACTATTGTCACAGCACCTGCATTTCACAGTCTATTCATGGCTTTTCATAATCAACAATACCTGTGTAGATTCTATTCTTTGCATATAAAAGTCATCATCAGTACTGATTACTCTAGCCTTTATTTCCACTAGTATAGAACTATCATTCTTTTGAAGTACAGTCTAATAAGTTTCATGAGTTGAGGTATGCACACTCAAAGCAATTTATATGATGTTTCCTCTACACTGAGCCTGAGCAACACAAAAATAATAATAATACTATGGAAAAATACCTGAGCCACTCTCTAACAAAAGTAGAAGGCAGATATTTCATATGTTCTCAAAACTACATTTCTAAATGTTACAGTGGTTAACAATTTATATTTTAAAATTAGGATATGACATCATAAACATTGTTTTCAGCAGTCTTAATTCAGACCACTCATGTACATGCATTATTTTGGCACAGACTTCCATATAGAATTTTTTTTCTCCCAAACTTATGATTTTGTAATAAAATGTTCTTGAATAATCTGTGTATTTACACAGCCTTGCCATATTACTACAGATAATTAAAGCCTTGTGGGAAAAAATATTTTCAAACACTTCTACAGTTGCTAATAATAGAGACTTTTTCTTAATAAATCTTCATTTTCATCATGTCATTTGAAGAAGGTAAAAGGTATTATTCTGTTTTATAGGTAGAGATATGGGGCACAGGCAATGAATAAGGCCCTATATTCAGAATTTTATCACATGTATTAAATGCATTAAATAATACATTACACTGAGTTTAGGACGCTTAAGGAACAGCTGTCTATTTGTAGCTATCAGAGTTTTCATTCAAATTGTCCTAAGGTACTACTACAGGTGAGCAGCCAGAAAACAAGTAATTCATTCAGCACAAGGAGTGGATAAAGTATCTTCTAATGTCATGTAGAAAAGACTGGGGAAATAGCCAAAATCAGATGTAAAAGGCTGTCAGGAATTATCTCTGACGTGCCAGTGGCATAGTCCAGCTATATCACATTTGCCTCAAGGTCCTCTCTGAGCCCTTGGTGGAGTTCCTGAGAGAGAGGACATTTTTATTGTGGGATGACTGGGTGGGAGCATGTAAATTCAAAGTGTCTGAAGTTATGTGAAGGTCATGTGCCAAGAGATCAAATTAACGCTTTCTTAAGGTGCAAGTGAGGCTATGTACTGACTGAAATGGAGAATGGCATGAGGGCAGCCATATCTAGGAGCATAGAACCTGATGGGATTGAGGATTACACAGAGTAGAAGGGGCTGCACTGGGGTCAGTCATGCCCGTGATGCCTCCCAGGAGTGGTCCCCAGCACACACCCTATTTCAATGGCTATCAGTTGTTTTATCTACACTGCTTAGGTTAAGAGTCCAATCTCCTTGACCAGGTGGCATCACTGAGCTCAGGCTCCTGATGGGCAAGCTGTTCCACTGTTCCATCAATCTCCTAGAGATCTTTTTTCCCGCTAAAATTATGAACATGATAAACCAGAATTCATATCTGGTTTAGTTTGTAACATCATCTGGCACTACCAAGCAAAGTTTGTCAGAATTGTAGCTATACTTCCAATAGTTGTAGGCAGATATTAGATTACTTTTGAGCCTCCTTTTCACCGCTGTAAAGAGACATAGACCCTGCAACCTCTTTTCACAGGTGATGCTCTAGGCCCAAGTCATCTTGATAGTTGTTGGCTGGACCTCTCCAGTTTCTCCACATCCCTTTTGAAACTTGACACAAGAAGTGGACTTGAAATTGGGAATGAATGTATGCAGGATAACATTCTTCATTTGGCTGAACTTGTCATTTTCTAAGGCAGCCCAGTAAATTCGCATTATTTGCAAGGAGTGCACCATGCAACTGTGCACGGCCCTGTTCCAGTGTGTATCTACAATTTGGACTGGCCCCATCTCCAGAAGAATCGCCTCATAGAGTGCTACTCTGAGTAGATTAACACAGTTAATTTACAGTTTGATGTCACTTGGGAGATAATTCCAGAGAAAAGGTGTCTATAAAATTGAACAGTTCCCCACCGACAAGAAAAAAGAAAGTTTTTAAGACCTTTGTTCATATTAATATGACTAAAGAACAGAATTATTTTTAATAATATCTAGCACCTTCTCTTATTTTCAAAGGGGAATGTTGAGTAGGCATGTAGTTACTTCTAGTCATAGTTTATTTACTTCTACTCCCAACTGTATTTGTTCTGAGCATTTCTGAATTTCTGAGTTATTCACAAGTCTGTTACTCTATTTGCCAGCCCTTTGGAAATTGTAGGCTTAAGTTATGAGATTAAATCACATATTTCTGAATTTTAAATCCTACTACTCCATATTTTTAGAATATGACATCAGATGATGATTAAAAAATTCCCACTGATTACTCATTCCTCAGTATTCTTCTCTGATGTTTGTCTGAGTGTTTATTACCAGTATATAAATGCAATAAGTTGTTGTTTTGAAAGTTTAAAGTACAATAGAAAAGACTTAGCTTTTACTCTTCGTTATTTTCACTGTTAAGAAAGGCTTTTTGCTTTTGTACCACCATAAAAAAGAGAAAAAGTATATTTTTTGATTAAAACTTACTCTCACACTGTGCTTAATAGAACAATATATCTATTTGTTTCTAGTACCATGAATACATTTTTATGTGTTATGCTGTTATGCATGAAAAATGCTATAACTTCAGACCAGGAAATAGCACTTATCTCACTGTGTTTTATGTTATATAATTGATCCAAACATATAAGCACTGTGGTTTTTGTTGGTTTTGTTTTTCCACAGAAACAGACAAATGATTTAACTTTTTAATTAAACTTTAAAGCCTTTAATTAAATGCCTAAACTATTTCAGAGTAAACTGTCTTTAGATTGTTGGATGTGTATTTTCCTATTGCATCTGCCCTGACCTGGAAAGTAACAAAGAGCAATAACTCACATTCTCACTTCTTAATTGGTACAATTAACACTTCTTTTATTACCCTGGCAGACAAGCAGTGATTGTGCAAGTGTTGCAGGTAAAACAGAAACTGATGTTTTTAAACCCAATTCTGTCACTAATGTATTTCAAATGCTTTTAAAGTAGCATTTTAGCAGAATAACTTCATTTTCTTTTTTTCTCACACCATTGTTATACTATTTTTCCAATGCATTTCCAAAGGAAAAAATGTTGCCCAGCAGATAAACACAACTTTAATAAATCCTGTAGTCTTTCCATCTGACTTTAATTTGACGTGACATTGAGCAAGGAGCTTTCAGTCTTTTTATTTTGGACACTTCTGTACCTGCTATGTAAGGATAGAAGATATCAATTCTGTAGAATAAATAAAATAATCAATAATCAAATATCAACAAGAACCACCCAACTTCTCCTCTGTTTTGAATCTCAGCTATGAAGGACACTCTCTTTCCATGGAAGATAATTTTTATTTTTGTTCCTTGTGATGTTGCTTTGTGCTGTAGACTACCAGAGCTCTGTTAAAAGTGCTGACTGGCATAAGCACTATGCCAGGGTGTCAGATGTCAGTCTCCCAGAGAGGGATTGGGTCCATGGTGGTGGAAAGGGAAGCAATAGCAGGGCTGCTCCCCGAAGGAGATATAAGGGTGAGGGCTGTGCTCTCAGTGACCAGCACACAGCCCCACAAGACCTGAGCAGGGCCATGGAGTGATAAGAAGAGCTTTCTTCACCAATGCAGTGTGCTTCAGACGTGATCAAGAGTAAATGTGGCCCTGGGGTTCACCCGGAAAGTCCAGCCGTACAAAACAGCAGACTGGGCTGCTGGGGAGAAAGACAAGGCTGTGACATTTGACCAAGCTCCCAAGAGCAAATAGGGCTGCAGACAGACTGCCTGAGCCACAGGACTGAGGTCTGTGCAGGGCACTGGACTGCTCCCAGCACCAGGCTAACGCCCCTCCCAAAGAGCAGCCGTGCTCTCTGAGGACACACTGCCCCCTCACTTTGTGGTTTGTAAAAAAGCAATCCCGTTCTTTCCAAAAGTTTTCCATCCTAAGTGTCTTCTGCAGTGATGCCCAAGAAAAAGCAGGACATCAGGAAAACTGAGGAATGTATCTAAATTCTCTTCTAACTCAATAAAGGCTCAAGAATATTGACTGGGCATACTCCTCAGCTACCAGAGAGAGATTTAGCCAAAGCTGTAAAATCTTGTATCTAGCAGAAACCTGGTCAGCACTGAATGTCTGAATCAATCATTGAGGTTCCCTTCCTATTTTATGCAATGATCTCATCCTTTCAATGAAGTGACAAATATGACAATCCATTAGACACATATAATAAAGTAGGAATAGAGACATGGTAATTAATGCAATTAAAATCAGTTTGTTTCCTTTACATGCAACAGAGCGTAGCTGTAAAGCTAAAAGGAATTTTTTTTATGTTTTTTTTATGTACACCACCTGACATAGTGTAAACTTTCCTTACTTCAAGTACATCCTTGAGGAAGATGTCAGGAGGTGTTACTTATTGGATAAAGGGCACAGCAAAAGAAATTATTACAGTTTCTCCTTCTCTTTCTCTGCCATTTATCTACGGAGACTTTAAAAGTTCTGTCTTTCATCCCCAAACACAAAATGTCAGCTAAGTATAAAAGATGTCAACTTGGCACAGGTCTTACTGGTACAGTCTTACTTCATATTTATTACATCAATTAAGCTTTGTAACCAAAACTTGCCATTAAATCATGGTATCACCTAAAAATCTTGAAAAATAATGAATCCTCAAATTCAAGCTTCTGTTACTGTAGCAAAATAATTACCATACATTTCTTATCACACTCTCGAGTTTGCATTTTTATTGTGATAACGGCCACTTTATGCTATTCTACTATTTATTTGAAAAATAAGAGCAGAACCAAGCTCATTATAAAGTAAAATAAAATCATTCAGATAAGGTAAAAGTAAATCCAAGATAAGCCTTAGCTTTTTATTCTAGTATTTTAGGGGTGTTTTGTATTTTCCTAACAATTTGGTGTTGCATTTAGTCTGCTGAATAATGCTGGTGCAAATCACTCAGTCTGAAGGGAGAAGAGGACAAGGCATGTTTTCAAGCTACATAAAATCAAACCAGATAATGAACATTTACACTTCACTGGTATTTACTTCCTGATGAAGGGTGCCATTCATTCAGGCTTGAATTTATAGATTCAAAAATCACATTTTTCCTCTTATCTAGAAAATGACAGGCCTTATATAATAACAGAACTGCAATCAGCTTGAGTGATTGATCAGAAATATAATCAAGGTTTCATGCAACTTTAATTTTATACTTTGGACTTGATTTGCATGAAGTCTGATAAGGAAAGAATGTTGGCCATTGTTATATGCCTGATAAATGGATTAAACTCAAGAAGTTAAAACATTTACTGAAGAGGTTTAAAATAACAGTCCATAATGCTTCGGGAAAAATATTTACATAACTATTGTTTTTCTGAAGATGCTTCACAAAGTCTGCCTAAATATGAAAACATGAATTGCTGCAAATTAAAACTTACTAAGAAAAAAATATATAAAGATATGGTTTGTGGGAAGAGAAAAATTTTAAAGTATTTTTTAATGTGAAATTCTAATTAAATAATATATCCATTATTATATTTGACTGCACTCTCAGAAAGTTTGCTGTTGATACCAAGCTGTGTGATGTGGTCAACACGCTGGAGGGAAGGGATGCTGTCCAGAGGGACCCTGACAGACTTGACAGGCGGGTCTGTGTGAAATTCATGAAGTGCAGCAAGGCTGAGTGTGAGGTCCTGTCCATGGGTGGGGGCAGTCCCCAATGTTAACACTGTCTGGAGAATGAAGAGATTGAGAGCAGACCTGTAGAGAAGGACTGGAGGCTTTTGGTGGATGAACAATTGGACATAAGCCAGCAATCTACACCTACAGTACAGAAATTCAATCCAACCACATCAAAAGCAATGTGATCAGCAGGTCAAGGGACATGATTCTGCTCCACTAGTCTGCTCTCAGAAGACCTCATCTGAGTGCTGCTCTTGGCCCCCCAATATAAGAAGGGCATGGACCTTGAGAGAGTGTACAGAGAATGGACACGAAGATGATCAGAGATGATCTCCTACGAAGACAGGCTCAGAGAGCCTGGAGAAGAGACAGGTCCAGGGAGACATTACTGTGGCCTTTCAGTACCTAAAGGGACTACAAGAGAACTGGAAAGAAATTTTTTACCATGGCCAGAAGTGACAAGATAAAGCCATTGAAGGCAATGGTTTTAACTGAAAGAGGATAGCTTAAATTGGACCTAAATATTGATTAGGCATTGTGAGGCACTGGGACAGGTTGCCCAGAGAATTTGTCACTGCACCGTCTCTGGAACTGTTCAAGACCAGGTTGGATGAGGCTCTGAACATTCTTATTTAGTAAAAAATATCCCTGTCCATGGTGAGAGAAGGTTGGAACTAGATGATCTTTAAATGTCCCTTTCAACCCAAACCATCATATGAGTCTTCATGAAGATAAAAAAATAGTAAATAATAACACAAAAAGAACATTCAGATTCAACTCAAGAATATTGTTAAATGCATACATTAGGAATAGCCAGTTTTTAATTAGCTGTTTTCTGTTAATTGTCCTAATATCCATCATAGTTGTTCAAATAGATGTCTGGAAAGTATTGAAAATACTATGTTTTATTAAACCAATGAATTCTTGGCATGTTTAAAAATAAAAATCTCTGATGTTAGTAAAGAAACTGCTAATTGAAGAAGGTAAACAGGATAACCTAAGCAGCAAAAGACAAGATCTTCTTTTTCCAAGCGTAGGAACTTGAAGGAAGTCAGATTTAGAAGGCAGCTGAAGGTCAAAGACGTCTCTAATATCAATCAGCAAGATTTCCTGGAAGAAAGAACTCACAAAGCAAAACTGGTTTCATTCATAGGTGGGATTACAAGGGTGATTAATAAATGTGGTCTTATAGAACATAACAGACATTTAGAAAGTATTTGACTAAGTATATGCTGTCCTGATTAAAAAAACCAAAAATTTCAGAATATTTATGGCATTGATAAACACAAAGTTATTAAAACACAGATTTTATACATATATATATTGAAAAGTGTTATGCTTCAAAAACTATTTGAAATGCTAATTGAAAGGGGATGGAGAATTTTGTGGTAGAGCACAAGATGGATTGTGTTTATCCAAATCCTATAAAATATTTTCAGCAATCATTTTGAAATAAATCACTCTCGTCTACATAACTAGGTAGCACACAGTTCACTGAAATCATAATGATGAGGCCATGCACTCACACATCCATGTGTAATCATTATTATTCACAAGGGATCTCAGTTCTCAAGCCCAAACAAAATCACAAGTGCCATTTATCAATAGCATAAATTCAGCTCCATCTCAGAATGTGGAAATAGGCTTCCAAACAATGGAGTTCAGACTCAGGGGCAGAAGAGTTGGGCTACACCTTAACTGGTAACACAGGCATCATCTTGAGGCAGCTGTTTACACCTACATTTTTTTCCCTGGATTATCTCTCTAGGTTCCACATTTGTTCTCCAGAAATTTCTCTGCATCATATAAAGTCTTTCTTTTTCTGGTATAAAAAAACCTACTTAGAAATTGATTTGCTAATAAAATTCCTGATCTTTATTTAAAAAAAAAAAAAATAATACCAGTTTTGATCCAATTTAAGTAAGTCTAAAAAAAGGGAGGGATGTAAAGCAGGTGGAAACCATTTTCAGCATTTCTGGGAATATTGCTTCTTTAAATATTACTACTCTCCTTTTCTAATAGAGGAAAGAGAGGTTCAAAAGATGAGTCCAATCCAGAAGGCAGGTAGCTTGACTTTTGTAGTTTCTTCATGGATTTTAATCATCATTCTAGACATGCCAGAAGCAAGAAGTAGGACTACAGTTACAAATCGCTATAATCTTAGAATAGTAAATATATTCAGATTGTTGAAAACAATTGCTTACAAGCCAGTCAAAAAGCACGTTCACTTCAAATACAAAGAAACACATGCTTGCAAACAGGTCTGGCACACACTGGCATCCTCCCTGGAACACATAAATCTAAAGTATATGACAAAGATACCTGGCTAATATGATGTTTATGCCATTAGAACTCATCCTGAAGGAATATCTAAACCACAATTTAAAGGATGTTTGAAGGCTGTAATATTTTTGGGAGGCTGTAATATTTGGGGAAAAAGTGATTGTTATCTAATTAAACATAGGAAAATAATGCTAACATTATTAATAATAAGCCTGACTTAGGGTAAACTACTCATTCTCATTAGTATTGGAAAGGCAGGAAATAAATATTTTCTGCATAGGATATATTAATTTTTAGAGCTCAGAAGCTAGTAGGCTGCTAGGGAAAAGGGTAGAGAGAGTTTAAAAAGGAAAAAAAGGAAAGTGATGCATTCTATAAAGACTATCTGCATGTTGTAGGGAATTGGACCATAATATTTGAATTCCCCTATAACGCAATCATGATCATTCAGGTTCCTGCTGTGAGTGTTTTGAAATGTTACCCTTGACAATGCTAATAAAAAGGTCAGTTCTATTTCTGCTTTGTTGTGCCTCTGTGCACTGCAGGTATTTTCATTGTAAGAGTAAATATCTTGGTAGTAATCTTTGCATGGGTTCTGATTCCCTTAACCTTTAATGGAACAAGACTGAAGATTGAGAACAATGATTTGCTCTTTACAGATTTTGCTAACTTAATCAAAATAACAGACTGAATCTGGACTACTGTATGAATAACATTAGGTCCAGGCAAAGTACCATGAAATCATTCCATCCACTAGGACACAAATCGCAAAATAATTAAATTGTAGCATAATGGCAAAAGGAATGGCAGGAGGAAGACTGGATACCAAACAATGATTTCAATGAGTTTGCTGATTTATTCCATCTCAGGATATTTACATTAATCAGGGCCAAATTAGACCTTAGTAATATTGACAATCTTCAGTCTTGTCTCTGAATATTATAATGTTAAATGAGATAGAACTGTTTCTTCAACCATACAGAAGCCAGCATATTCATAGCAAGACAAGTTTTAGGAGCCCATTCTGTCTGTAGGTAATGCTCAGAGATATCTAAGGCTTATCTGCCTTTGAGAGAGAAGACATTTTTGAAAGGAAAAAGATTATGAAGGCTTATTTTCTGCAGATCAAATAGGCTTGTTGTTCAGTTGTTGGCAGTGAATAGTAGAGTTCTTTAATTACAAGTACTAGTTAGTTGGGGATTTTGCATGAATTATTCCCATTTCGCCTACAATTTATGTTTCTCTCTTAAAAAACCAATTATGCAAACTAAATCTGTATTTTTGTTAGTGGCAATTAGAATTCCATCCAAGAAACCTGACTATTGGAGACTACTCTCCTATGTCTTGGCAATTTAGTTGTTAAAATTGGTTTCTTCAAGGGTATCAGAGTCTGCTGAAAAGAAAAAAGGATTCAGGTTAGTCAGGACTTAAGCAAAGATTTCAAACCCTGTTCCTGATTAGGACCTTGTACCTTTTCAAGGACCTCTGATGAGAGCTGGCTTTCTAATTTGTCTTGTCATGAGGACTGGTACTGTAACTTCAGACTTGTCTTCTTGACATCCAGCATGAATCAATTAGAAACACAAGACACAGTACAGAGAATCTATTCAAAACTCTTCCAGCACGGGTAGATTCGAGAAGCCTACCTAGAAGCAGCACATTTGTAACACATCAAGTGTTGGCAAGTATGGCTCCTCACTCCACACTGTGCTACCTTTTCATAAACAAGAACATTTGTTTGGAATGCACAGAGGTTATTATTGTTTCCAAATTTAAATGCAATCCACTTTTACATCTCTAGATAATTCTCTAGACAATTAAGTCCTCAAGATAGTTACACACATTAGCCACTGCCTATGTTAGATTCCTTGAAGTAAAGTTCAGCTATCTACTTCAGCAAGTAATTAGAGTACTTAATATTATGCAAAATAGAATTAGGAAAACAAACCACAAATGGATTAAAACAGTAAACATCCTAAGTCAACACCATTCAGAATGTATATACTTATTCATGGTGTCTTTTCCTGCACTGCTGGCACACAGTTAAATTAATCATGATAGTAGATGCTCCTAGATCAGAAGTGATTAACCCATCTAATTGCTGCAGATAGCAAAGTATTTCAGGAAAGATAAAATAGATGGAGCACTCTCTTCCCCACAAGCTTCTCTACTTTTATCTCTTTTTGTTCATGTTCAAATGGAAATGCTACATGCTTAGTCTTTTTGAGTCATATTTCTTCTTAAAAAATTGTTAAACAGGTAATGCTTATTTTCATCCTCCACACAATCAGATCATTAACCTAAAATAATAAACAGGAAGATGGGGGCAATGGGTATTTTTCAAAATAACAAACTAACAGAAACCATTAAAAGTTTATAATAAAATAAATAAAATGTCAAAACTAGCTATCCACCATTTTATGCTCTTACTTACTTTGAAGGGCTTTTATTAGTGCTCACCTTACTGATTAATTTGTCTGCAAGAACAGAGCAATCGAATTACCTCACTAGTATGAACATTTTAGCACCACAAAATATAAACCTATGTATCTCATAAGGACTCTGTCTTGAAAATATTGACATTTTAATTTCTGTTTCACCATTTGAGCTGTCTAATCTGAAACAGGAACAAGTAAAATGAAAAATGCTTGTGAAATGGGGTTTCTGTAAATGCTGGTGGCCAAGAAGAAAAAGCTTTTATCAAACTCACATTGTACATTATTCTTAAACTCTCAGGGTATGATTTTGCTCCTATTCAAATATTATAATAAACTGGTAAATCAAATAAAATTAATGAATTTAAGTTGCACACTTCCATTCTAGGCCCCTTTCTCCTGCAGCTCAAATCAGGACCTGATTATTTGAGGTTCCCAATGCGATGTGAGGAATTAAAGACGCAGGATTTTTACTGGAAGGAGTGTGAGTTTTGTGTTGGCTCAGGTGACAGATACATGAGCTTGGAGGCACATGCATCTCATTCTATAAATCCAAATAGCTCATATGTTAAAGAGAGGCCTGTTTCAGCTTACACTGCTTAGCACACAGATGCAGCAGGCAAAATTGGATATTAAAGTTGTAGAAAATGTGACCTTTTATATTTAGCATACATAAAAAATGTTTTAAATTATATACATTGGTGATACATGAAATCAAAGGGAAAATGTGTGCCCAGGTTACCAAGGACGTGGACAAAACTGAGGTATTCAGTAACTTTTTCCCCTAGCATCCCCCAGCAAGTGTTCCAGCCATGCTGTCCAGGTTGCAGAAGGCAAAGGCAGGCACTGGGAGAGTCAAGAATCACCTGCTGTAGGAGAAGATCAGGTCCAAGAACATCTAAGGAACATGAAGGTGCACAATTGTGTTCATGGCACATGATGAGAAGCATCTGCAGGTCTTGAGGTAACTGGCAGAGGAAGTGGCCAAGCCACTTTCAATCACATTTAAGAAGTCAGGGCAGTTTGGTGAAGTTCCCACTGATTGGAAAAGGGGAAACATAACTCCCATTTCTGAAAAGGGAAAAAACCGAAAGACCCAGGGAATTACAGGCCAGTCAGTCTCACCATGGTTCCCAGCAAGGTCGTAGGATCTTCCTAGCAACTATTCAAAGGTGCATGGAAAATAAGGTGAATTGGTGACAGCCAACACGACTTCGCTGTGGGCAAATTGTGTCTGACAAATCTGTTGTCCTTTTGCAATGGGGTGACAGCATTTGTGGACGAGGAAAGAGCAAGTGACATCCTCCAGCTGGACTCGAGCCGACAGCCCACAAAGCCAACCATATCCTGGGCATCAAAAGCAACGTGGTCAGCAGGTCAAGGGCAGGGATTCTTCAAAGTAGAGTTGCACTACAGCCCATATTAAAAAAAAAAAAAAAAAAGAAAAAAAAGATAAAAGGCAGTTACAGAAATCTAAGAAGGTACTCCTGAAAAATAATTCATACCAAGAAATGTACTCTTCTTGGCAAGCATTGCTGATTGGAATGCCAGGGCTTTAAAAATCTCTTTATTAAGGTGTAACAAACTGTGAAAGTCAATTTTTGGAACAGCAACTGTAACTGCAGCAGTACAATGTTGCTGCTAAAAGAATTGGATGAATGTGACTGCTGTAATAAGCACATGTCAATGGCCAGGAGCGGACAAAAAGCAATTTAAGAATAAAAACAGTCATAAAATATTCAAGGAGGCCAGAGGATAAGCACTGAAAGCAAGTAGCATTAATTATGACTTCTAAAGCAGAAAAAATTGCTGATAGACCTAATGTCAATTAATAGTAATTGCTCTGAGCCAGATTTTAAACACATTACGGTAATTGTATAAGGTTATACAGTAAGAGATGACACAGAGTTGACATCAAAGCTTAATTTCACTATTGCCTGCAAACTTAGACTGAAAAAAATTAAAGAATATTAAGGCCAGCAATGGGTGACTTTTGTCAAGATAGATAAACATAAAGGGACAAACATTTACAAAATAAAATTAGTGGAGTGTTCATGAAATTGTGGCTACCTTCAGGCTGACAGATAGAACAGCATTCTTCTGACACAGTCACACCAAAATATTCAGGAGTCTCAAGAAAAGCAGTATTTTTCTAGACCCCTGAAAGAAATTTAAATCTGGCCCTCAGAACATCTGAAGATGTTCATTTATGTGCAATATGATTAAATATCGAAGTCAAGAAAAATACATTTTTTGCTATGATAAAAAACCTATACAAAACAAGAGCAGTTTGCAAGGAAACTAAAGCATAATTCAGAGCGCTATAGAATACGAATTTGAAGAACTCACCATTAACATGATATTTTCTGCATGATATTATTATATATTACACTAGTTGTAAATAGTGTTCTGAACAAGAAGATCTAAAACTTACATTAGAGAAGAGAACCAAGCATCTTTTACTTTTTTCTTTTTAACTTAATGTTTTAACATAATGTCAAGTGGTGTCAAGGATATATCTTTCCTGACTGATATTATCACTCATTTCATTTCAAGAAAAAACTACTTAAACACAACTACAGCATTGATTGCTACATAGGAAGTGTGCAGAAGATGTAATTGTGGGTAATAAAATAGATCTTGGAAGTAAAAGCTCAACTAACATTCAAGCAAGGAACAAAAATAGTAGATCATCCCAAAACCACAAAAGTCCAATGAGAATTTCTTCAAATCAAAACACAACATATCCTTAGAATATAGGGAATGTGAAAACTAAGTCAATTTACCTATTTTGGCTATAACATGCAAGCATGTAGGGCCATCAACAAGGAAATAATATTAAATCTGTAAAATAGAATATTAATAGTTGATACTGGTTTTGCTTTAAAAAATCTCAAAGGCCAGAGATTTGTATCTTCAATTCAAATTTTATTTTTGCTCCTGGAATGTAGATTTGAAAGTTGAAAATCTTCCAGAAGAATAAACAGTATCTTAAAAGCCTCTAAGAAAAATATTGAGAAAATCTGTGGATACAAATCTAAAAAATTAAGAACTGTCCCAGACAACTTCACCTCATTCTAAAATTCAAAGAAAACAAAAACATGACAAGGTTGAAAACAGCTAAAACAAAATCACTTTCTGTGACAGGTGTTGGATAATACTAAAGTGTTGGAAATTTCAGGCAGAGTGACTTGAATAGCATTAATAACCACATGACAAAGGTCATTCAAGAACATTACAGTTTTCCTTCTGTTCATGTTACTTCTGGTGTTCTGGGAAGAAAACCATTTGTATGTTGCTCTGCAATTAGTTAATAGGACACGCAGATGTTTCTCCTTGCAGCTCATTAAGTTCACCATGACTAACTGTTTCAGCATTGCTAATCCAGAATTTAATATGAAGCAATTGATCTTTTAGTTAGCATGAGTTTGTTAAACTATGGGGAGTAAATATCTCCTTCCCCTTCTGTATCTGTTAAAAAGTCAAGCTCTGTTTCTAAATAGAGTGTGAACTACACAGAAAGCACCAACATCATGCTCAAGCAGTGACAGGTAATGTGGAAAGAGATCCATTCATTTTGACATCAAGTTTTAAATCTCAACTAGGCTTGGCAGGTTCCTTCTGTAGGCCACTGAAAGAAACAGAAGCTTCCAGAGGGTGATTGACACCACGGTGTAAGTCACTTCTCTCTGGCCTCCATAGACCACATAAGACATTCTCTGAAAGCATCTATTAGTTTTCACTGACTTCAAAAGCAACTAGGGTGACAAGTAAAGACTTAAACAAAACCTTTCACATATTTAAGGCTGACTGAGGTAGATCTCTGCACTGCTAGCACTGAAGCCCTCTAAATATTATGATTGGAACTGGCTGGATTAATGGGTATTTGAAGCTGTCTCAACACAAATATAGAAATCCAGATCAAGTCTAATTGAACAGAACCTTCAGACTGTACAGATTTAAAGTCTAAATATATCTTCGTCTTATGCCTTTTTCATTCCTTTATTTTGTACTTTATCTTGAATGTTATCAGTCCTTTTTCCCATAAAAGCATAGAAAACTACCACATTTTAACATATTCTGCTCTTTGTAGTGCCACTCTTGTTTCCAACTACATATTAGCTTTATGCCTGCTAGAAAGTATTCAGAAAATAATTAGTATTAGTCCTGTCTTCTACCCAGGAAAATCTCTATAAGGCATGCACAATTGTTTCATTTGGGTATGTTTTCTCATAATGTAATGTAGCATCACTAAAATACAGCCATTTCCTATGGGAGGGAAAAAAAAAGAAGTATCTAGTTCTATTTTTGGTATATAGAGCTTTTAGAAAGATTCTTTTTTATTGATCAGTACTCAAATATATTAAGAGTACTTCAGAAATGAAAAGGAGAAATAAGTATTTGCTTATGTACTATATAGAGCATAAAGGGGAGAAAAAGAAAGCATTCACTCTTTCCACATCAAATGCAGAGAAACATTTAGACTGCTTACCAGTGACCTTGTTCTTGTCTATGGTCTATGGAGCACAATACAGAACTCTATGCAGAATATAACACAAGATGAAATTTATTTGCAGTAAGTAGTATGGAAAATAACAAAGCATTAATGCCCTGCACTGACCTCTTGCTTCTGCATGAGTGAAATAATGGAGAGAGAGAACATGATGAGTTATTTCTGTACAATAAAGAACGTCTTGTGTCCACACAAATTTTGGTGAGAATTCAGAGTACAACTTAGAGGGAACTTCACAGTATTAGAAGGCCTGATGAGAGGTTCTCATCTTAGTACAAACTGTGCTGATAGATAGATAGATAGATAGATGTACTCTATGTGTATTTCTTAGAGAAGAAACAGCTAATGAAATTTACTTCACAAATTGAAATGCATCTTCACAGTGTTCAGCCACACTCTTTCTGAAATAGGAAATGTTCATGGAACTGCTAATTTTGCATTCTACTGCTTATTTACTAAATATCCCATTAACTCTCCATCATATGTTTGTACTCACTGTTTTCCATGAATTACCACAATTTTACTTCTGATGCTTTGTTATTGGAGGGCAAAGAAGGAGCCCCCATTGCTGCAATATTGAAAGCCAGGAAAAAATGGAATGCAGTAAGCAGCTCCAAATACATTTTTCCTCTGCATTTTTGCAGTTCCCTCTGACTTGTTCTTTCTCCTTTGCTTTTGAAATGTAAAATAATGTAATTGCATTAATGTCACAGGAGTTATACCAGAATTGGTGATATATGATGTGTTTTACCAGCTTTGCAATACCAATTTATTAGCAGTCTTTAACTTTAGAAATTACCCTGTATTTGAATAGATGATTTAAGAACACTTACTTAGGTTTATTTACCCAACAAATTGCTTGTGGACTTAATAAGGAATTCAATCAGTTTCCCTGGGGTTTCCTATTTGGAACGTGTTTTCTCCTATTATCCCTGAAACAGAGAAAAAGAAAAGTCTCTTAAAGTTCAGAGGTATCATCACAACATACTCAATTCCACAATGTAAGTTACCTAATAAAATATCATTAGGGAGTGGTGCAGTGGCCCTGACTGTTCCACCACTGCACATGGAAGGAACAATCACGTACATGCAGGACCAGCACAGCTCTCAGGCCAGTGCTGCACAGATTTTGGCTGCAGGACAAACAGAACCAGCCAGTTTTAGCAGAGGAGCCTGTGGCAGCTCCTATTTCACACCAGTAGTTCCACTCCCTGCCTGGCCTTGCCTTCATCCAGCTGTGCAGCTGCAAGCCCCACACAAACATCTCTCCTGCCTGAGAGCAGAAATTATGGATAGAGCTCTTTCCATGTAAGAAAACAAGGAGTAGCTCAAAGGACCCAAAGGGGAGGGTGTGTTCTATGGATGGGATCTAAGGAGACATTCAGTGCTACACCACCTAAAGGGACATAAAGATTACCTATACTCTTCTCTCCTTGTAGTGCTGAGTCTGATAAATACCTTTTTAATTGATACCTTACAGACCATCAGTGGCTTTCTTATTGGGGTTATGATGGCCTGGCAAACATCTCCAGGTACAAACCAAGGTGTTCTGTCATTTATCTTGACTTGAAGATATACTTCCTCATCCCCATATGAGAAATTTATTTTGCTACTGCAAAGGTTAAAATTAACACAGATGGCTCATTAGCTAATTAAATGTCCATTGTAAAATTTCACTTTGAACTAAATGAAAATTGCACTAAAGTGAGATCGAGACCAGAATTGAACACAGTTTTTTCTTGTTTGTATTTTAAGAATTCAATGAAGAAATATGTAAGAGGGAGACTCAGAACCAAGAGAAATAAAGATGACATATCTATTCCTCCTGGAACTCTAAGTTTAACTCCAATATTACTTAAATCAGCAGACTGAAATACAAGTCTTCAAAGTTAATCTTTACTTTGAATGAAAATAGCACAGACAAAGCATTCAGGTAAAGGACAACATATTACCTTCCTGATTATTGTAATGTACAAATCCTTGAGAAGGGAAGGCCTCTGAACCCACATCCATAAATTTGAAAGCTACATCCATAAAATCAAAGAATTGCATTTTTCATCTTCAAAGGATCTAATTAGCATAATTAGTTTCTAGTTAGCATAATTAGTGAATGTAAAAATTTATAGCTGGAAAAAATGCTTGTCCTCCCACCCCCTAGTTTGACAGGGAGCAAAGGAGGAACAATAAGACCCCACAAAAAATTTCTGTTGGCAGTTTTAATTTGTAACTCTTTAGTGCAGTTTTGCTTGTTGAGATCTTTAAAGAACAACAGGACACAGTGAAAGTGATCCACAGAAATACTTCTAAATTTATTTTTGGTAGAGGCAGTGTGTCCTTTCAGTAACCTGTGGTAGAGGAATGCATAATCTAGAGATCTGCTTTGTTTTTTCTTTTGCCTGTTTGCATAGTGTGTAGAGTATCCCTTAGCAGAAGAAAGACTTGTCATTAGTTTTACAATTGAAGCAAGGGATATATTTCTAATGAAAGAAAAGTTTCACAAAGCAAAGATCATGAAGGGGAGGGTGGAACAACTAAAGTAAGCTTCCTACTGTCTCCATTTCCAACCTGCTAAGGAATAATGCTAGCTGAGGCTGGATGTACTTTCAGTGCAAAGAACCACGCAGAGGAAAGATGAGGAAAGTTTATCTTTTCAGTATAAAACAGAGTAATACAATTGTAACTAGTTGCTTATACTGGCTCAGTGCCCAGCATGATTAATGATGCTTTCAAAATGGTTTTAGAGGACCACTTAAACTTGCCCTTATGAATTTCAAGTCTGTCAGTTTTCCAGTGCTTGGCCTGTTTATTTGACTGCCCTGTTGCTCAGAGCAAACCATCAGGCTAAGACAGAGGAATTTTAAATTTATTAGCTTATATGTTGTTATATGGAAAAATTTCTGCAAAAACACATAAAGAAAGGAAAAATATGAACCTTGGATTGGAAAATTAGCGTCAGTAGTGATAAAGTAGGTTTTATTTGGTGTCTTTTTATTAGCGATGTTGACCAACCTGTTCCTGGTGTACACAAAGTCTGTGAGTGAAACTTCCTCATGTACAGGAAGAACTGGAGATTTTGGAAAGGTGGGTCAACCAGGAATTACGTCAGTGCATGTGCTTATGTTTCAGACTGAATTGATCTATGCTTTTAAAAAACCAGACTGTAGTACTTAGTTTAATTCAGGTCCTTCTGTAACTCATGCAGTGCACAGTATTGACAGTCCCTACAATAATTACCATTTGAAATCTGGCAAAATTGTTTGAAATTATTAATTCTGCACACAAAGAGGAGGCAGATAAAAGCATACCATACATTTTAATTTACATCTTTAAAAAGACAATTTGCCCTGTACTTAGGAGGACATTAGCACTAGAGGAAATTTCCACTTCCACATCTATCCAGCCTTTCCCAATATAGAGAATACTGACTAACACTGTTACAAGTCCCAGAGTGAAATAAATTTTTTTGTAAACCGTTTTAGTTTCAGTGTAATGAAAGTGTTCCCAAATATGTCTGAGATACAAAAATTTTATTTTAAATTGAGAAGCAAGCTTGTTCTTGGTCTGTATTTCCACAATTCTTGATCATTATAATAACAATTTTTCTACCAGTTTTTTCAATTATATAGGAGACCTGATAAATTCTTAATTATTTCAGACTGAGATGCAGAGATCATGCTATGCAATAAGTATATTTCAAAGAGAAAAGAGGAAAAAAGTGAAAATAAAAATATATTTGCAATTATAGTTCTCCATAAAAACTTCCTGACTTTAATTTGGTAAAATAATTTTCGAGCAGGAAAAGGAAAACTTTTTATTATTGACACTTCGTACATATAATTCAAGAAATAAAATAAAATAGTTTCAAATAAAAAAACAAAATATTCTTGCACCATAACATTCCTAATGGACACCTCCACTTTTTCCTTTTTCTTAATATTTTAACATTTTCACTTCTAACAAAAAATTCTAAACTTCATAAGACCCAGATACATTATAACAAGAAAATAATTGCCTGAAAATTTTCAACTAGCTTAGCTGAATTAAAAGTACTATTCAGCAGTGAAATCATTTAGTTTGAACAACTTATTCCAGTGAGCTCCTTAAACTATCAAAGCAGGTGATATATATGCTGGCAGAGAACATTTATCACTCATTAGCAGCTAATTAGCAAATTCCTTAATTTGCTCCAGTTCTACTGGGATTTATGTAGAGAATTTATATTGAAAGAAAATCATGTTTGCCTGATTTGTGTTTTGAAGTTTTGGAAGCAATAACTTGTTGTTTCTGGGGGGAAAAGGAAAAGAAAAAGGAAAAATAGAGAGATAAGAGAGATACTCTTCTTTAACTGACAGTGAAATATCCACTAATATAATTTATGTCAGATATTCCAGCATTGGAGAGAGGAAAACATCAACTCTAGTCTCCCTATACACTGAAGAATGGGTTGCAAAAGGGCAACATTAAGCTCAGCATTTTTTTAGCAAATTGGTATATAAAAATGAGGTCATAAATCAGGAAAACAAACAAAATCTTGGCTTCATCACAGAAAAAAAATTAAAAAGCTAATTTTAACAGAGAAAAACTCAGTACTAATAATAGACCTGTGGAAAAAATAAGTCAGAGATCTTTCATATGTAAGATCTTTCCTCAGGCATAAGAATTGAGAGGAAAAGTGCAGAAACATTAAAAAAAAGTAAAACAACATATCAAAGTATTGATCCCTTGTACTTTCACTGAGAGCACAAGGTGAATTTCTCCCTAAAGATCTTGCTTTGGGAAGGAAGTGTTAACTTTCTTTGCAACATGAAGGATTTGGGGAAAAAAGGGCACTATTTCTGAAAAAGTGAACTTTGCAAGATGAATACAAGAATACGTTGTCCAAAAGCAGTAATGCCCATAAATTCACTACCAGCTGCACAGCTTATAAATCAAGTTGAAAATTAGATGTCTAGGTCTCCAAACTTGCAAAAGACAGATGCAATGGAAGAACTATGCATTGCTTTTAGGCTTCCACTGGAGAATGCATATCCAAGGCAAGAGAACCAATTCTGACGAAAAAAAAAAGTAGCAGTGGCATAACATATTATTAGATGTGTCACATAAGTATGAGGCAGGATCCCAATGTATAAAGCAAAAATAGGTACTTCATTTTTTAAAAAATTAAGAACATTCAAAAAATAAATCAGCTGCCAGTAACAGATGAAATCCATTAAAGGAAAAAAGTGGGTTTCCCTTTCCAGAGACAAACACTACTAAAATAATAAGGAGGATTTCCTACCTATACAGTCCTTGTTTTTTAAAGTTCAAACATGCAAAGAAAGTTGTTGAAAAGCTTTCAGTTAAAGATATCCCAGAAAAAGAGAGTAAAAGAGCACAACAGCTAAGGGCTGGAGCTTTTCCTGTGCTGCACAAGAGGCTGTGGCCATCACAGAGATTTTTATGCACCAGAGTAAGGCACATCTTCCCTGTAAGATATCTCCTGATGACTTGTCAACAGGGTTATATTTTAGCAAAATCTGTTATTGAAATACAGAAAAGCTCCTAAAGTCATCTGAACAGGGGGAATGAGTGTGCAAGTACAGAGTAGCTCCTCTCTTTGCCTAGACTGAAGCCCTAGTTAAAGAATGTTCTAAAACAGCCACCATTTCAAGTGAAAACAAATCTAACTCAACTTTGAAAAAAATAAATAATAATAATTAAAATATATATATAAGAAGAGGCACGAAAAAAGTAATTTTAATGTGGATGACAAAGTGGTAAAATCAATTATTTTCAGCTAGACAAAAAACATTCTTAGTCTTATCATTATTTATGTGATGCATATGCTTCTTTCAGTAAAAACATGAAATATTATCTTCATTAGAAAGAGCATTTCTGAGGAAAAATAGTAGCACCTTCTTAAAACAATACACATTGAAGAAGAAATATTACATGGCTCTGTATAAACATTTAGAAGGAATTCCAGTATTCTCCTTCCTTTAGAGGATATGCAAGAAGCAAGGTTTTGGTCATTGGGGTACTGCAGGGTGGCATCTGTGAAGAGACAGCAGATGCCCAAATGTCTGACAGAGCCAGTTCCAGTCAACACAAAATCCTTCCAGTGATATTGGTGGCACCGCTGTGATAACATATTTAAGAAAGGGTAAAAAATGCTGTGTGGGAGCTGGGATAACAGGAGTGAGAAACTGTGAGAGGAACACACTGCAGACACCAAGGTCAGTGCAGAAGGAGAGGCTGGAGGTGCTCCGGGCACCAGAGCTGAGATTCCCCTGCAGGCTGTGGTGCAGACCATGGTGAGACAGCTATGGCATAGCAGCCCAGGGAGTTCCATGGTGGTGCAGAGATCCATCTACAGCTGCAGGAAAACCCCATGCCAGATAACACTGATGTACCTGAAGAAAGCTGCAGCCTGTGGAGAGAAGCCCACACAGGAGCAGCTTTTCTGGCAGGAGCTGTGGCTCGTGGTGGACCCACACTGGAGCAGTCCACTTACGAAGGACTGAACCCCACAGAGAGGACTCATGCCAGAGCAATTCCTGAAGAAGTCCAGTCCATGTGAAGGACCTAGGCTGAAGAAACTCAGGAAGGAAGGCAACCCATGGAACTGACCCCACACTGCAGCAGAGGAAGATTGTGAGGAGGAAAGAGCAGCAGCAAGGAAGTGTTAGGACCTGGCCACAAGCACATTCCCCATACTCCATGCTGCTCAGGGAGCAGGAGGTGGAAAAATTGCAAGTGAAGTAAAGTTGAAGCTTGGTAGAAGGGAAGGGTGAGGGGAAGGTGTTCTTAAATTTGTCTTTTATTCCCACTTCCTACCTAAATTTTAACTGGCAATGATTAAAAGATGAACAAAAGATATCCTGGCAGCCACTGTAATATTACTGCAAATATCACAATATCAGATGTTTTCTAAATTTCAGACATCAGACCAGAAAGTATATTTCTTATTCAGAATGGCTATGGGGTTCTGTTTTTTTTCCTAATTTTTGCTTACAAGACAATAGAATTCACTATCATCCTGTAAAAATGCCAGATATTTCCTATCATAAGTTTGCCAGTTCTTATTTTCTTATCAGAAGAAAAACACTCATTAGGACGCATAGGGTAGACTGAGGGCTGGTATAAAAATACTAAAAGGAGAAAAAAATACCATAAACAACCTTAAGGCATTTAAAAACTGTTCCTGTCACATAAATTTGACGTGTTCCTTTGCATCTTTCTTCCCTACAGGTTGTTCTGCTTCAGCTGTGGAGAGATATTTAATTTTCCTCCCTGATTGCTTTATAAACATAATTATTTTTCTTTTATTTTTCTAACATGAAGTAGCATATTGCAACAAACAAGATAACAAATTATATTGTGTAACATGGTGACAAGACAACCATACATTTTAACACAGCTTTCAAAATTTAGGGAAAGGCAAGGCAAGTATTTTGGACAGGAAAGTCCTTCTAGTTTCACAAAAGCCCTAGTACATCAGTGGGTCTGGCTTGTTTAATGAGTATAACTTAGACAGCACTCTTTGTTCAGTTGTGCTGTTATTTTTCAATTAAACTCTGGCACTTTTACGTGAAATAGACTGAAATTTTCAGATGGATTATCAGCATATGTTGCACAATTGCAGTTGAACTAACAAATTGTAGTACACTACAATTTAAACCCTGTTTAATTGAAATGCTTTTATTACTAATCCATTTCCATCTGGACACAAAAAAAGTTTCTGATCCTGATAAGAGACAGAAGCCAAAATGTAAAACTCTGTGAGTCGGTTAACTTGCTGCACAGAGAAAACATGCATGTAATACATACAGAATTTCTAATATATTTCATGTTAATCATGAATAATTAATAGCTCCAAATTACAAATCTATTTTCATGTACCCACATGCCAAAGTCTTGGTTGCTTTTTTCCCATGAAAAAAATATATTTAGGCTCCAGAAAAAGGAAAATCCCCAGGTTCCAACCAAGTACACAGTAGTCCAGTATCTGAAGAGATTTGTGATAAGCTACTTGATCTTAAAGAAAGACAATACAATTAATAACAATATTTCTTGTAGAATCTTGTTAAGCAGTTCAATCAGATTTCCCACAGCAACTTATACAAAGAGCTCCAATTTTGATTAGTACATTGAGGAAATATAAAGCAGTAATGTGTGCAGGCTTGTGTCCAATACTGACAGCACTGGACAAGGTTATCACAAAACATATTAGTGACAAGCTGATGTTATTAGACTACCAGTTCAATAACATCATGAGGATTTACATTCAAATAAAATATTTTTACATCTGTCAATGCAAAGATAAATCCCAAGCAGGATAACTGCTAGTTTACCTTTTACTTAGTAGGATACCATCCCTACAGATATATTCCAGAGCCACACTTAACTGACCTGATCACATTACTATCCTTTTCTCTCTTGGGGCCATTAATCCATCAGATTATGTTTAACAACAGAAAGCAATTGAGATCCCCCCCTCCTGCTTACATATTATCATCACATTGGGTAGGGGAAAGAAGCTCTGACAGATCAGTGAACACCAGTGATGAAACTCTCTATTCTCCCATAGCTCCAATTTTATGTAACAAATGTGGCATCTTCTGGCTCTACAATTTTAGAAATCAATAGGTTAGAATTTATCTTTTTTCCCCCAAATACCTATTAATTTCATCAACATAACACTGTGTGTGTCCAGAAGTGGAGAAAAAAGAGGTGATATCAACCAAAAGCGGTTTAATCCCAGTACAAGCCTATTTTTTCTTTAGAAACATATCTCAGTCTAACTAGAAGTAGTTAATTTTTTCCCTTTTAGGTTGTTCCATATTACACAGTCTTAAGCTTTAAATAACGTTAATGGGACATTCCTTCACAATTTAGACGCTTCGCTGGATGATGTAAGTCATATGACATCAGTTTTCCCAACCTTAAACGCTCTCGCTTCCCCGGCTTCTCCCGGTGCCCAGCAGAGGGCATTTTAGGACTGAGCTATGTGAATACAAAATGAAGAGACCGAAATTTCTATCACAGCAGTTTGCTCACGTTGCAGAAGTACAAGTCTGAGAAGATTAATAAATATTTGAATATAAACTGTAGTGTTTTCCACACAAATATCAGATCCCTAATATTTAAATAAACTGCCACATGTGACATTTATTTTATTAAGAACTATGTTTTCAAACTTGCGCTTGCTTATACTGCATACACTGAAGTACTGTAAAACTGACATTTAGACTGTTAAATGTACAGGCACATTAAAACCTTATGTAAAATACACTTACAAAGCAGGGGGAACAAGCTGCACAGAAGTACATGGCTGAAAAGATTCATTTTAGAGAGCAAAATTCTTATTACAGCAATATTAACTATTTAATTACATGTTTATTTACATTATATAAATAATCTCACCATTTAAGTATGAGGTTAAAACTAGCATTATGTACTGGCTGATTAAAACCACATCATAAGTTTATAGCACAGTTCTTCAATAAAACCTTTTGACTTTCAGATGCAGTTCTTCGAATTCACCGGAAAATCTGAATTGAAGATTATAATGTTTAACTGCCCAGTTCCTACAAGTTAGCACAGATTGGATTAAGTGCTAAAAGTGCAGCTTAACTGGATGGTTTCAAAAGATGCACGCACAAATCTGTTTGCCCAAGTACATGCTCAGTCACACCAGCTGGGCTTTTCAGACACAGATATTCAGTTACATGCCTTGATTTCAGCTAATGGTTCTACTTATGGTGCTCATACAACTTCAAACAGCCTGGTTGGAGTCTCAGGCTGTGGTCTCAGCAGATTCATAATCATGCCCTAACATCTTCCTAAGGTTACAGAGTTTCAGCTTGTAAGGCTGGAAGAGCTTCCACTGCAGTTTCCACAAGCTCAGACTAATGACAAAGGGGGATGTGCTACTAATGTGACACACGTGCTCTCTGTGTCCAAAAATGCTGTCTACTAGGCCATTGGACAAGGTTTGGGCACGTAAGAAGGAATCCACTGTATATCTTCTTCAGTCTTCTTAAAATGTGGAAATTATAATATGACCTGCATCTCTGATCTACTGTCACCTTCTGCATAACAAGCCTCCTTGTTAGAAGCACATACTCAGGATCATTCACAGTTTAAGCATTGGTACTAAACACAAATTCCCACGCACAAAGTATTACTTTGGGGAAGAACAGAATTCAGGTTACAAACATTTGTAACTACAATAAAACTGCTGGGTTTTCCCCCCACTCCCAATCTGTTTTTTGGAAACACCAAAGTGCTTCGAGTTTTCATCATACTAGTAATTTAAACAATTATTTAATATCAGATGTGCAGTGTTGATATTAAAAGGGAGAAAGGTTCTGGAACCATAAGGACTACGTGCTGGCTACAATCCTTGGTTGCACTGCTGGCTGGTGATTATTTGGGGAGCTGAAAGAAGCTATACAACACAAGAAAAGTTTGTGACCTTGATGAGGGTTTTCACAGAAAAGTGCAGTTTTCCAGTCTACATATTTCCAAACAGTTTACCACCAAGAACCTGAAAAACCTGCTCTCATGTAAATCTGTCATAAAATAATACTACTTTTGGCAAGGCACACTCCTGGGGGAAATTCCCAGTCAAATGAGCAGAGTGATAATGATCTAATGAAAAGAAAATTACAATAATGACAGAGAGAGGAAAAAAAAAAAAGACTGGCTACTCAAAGGTATACATGCCTAACTTTGGGGGAGAGGTGAAAAAAGGGGGGGAACCCTCCACGAACATACGAAAGAATTCATCAGGCTTTTCTCCCAGTGTGATCTGGTTAAATGAGAAATGTTAAATGGTAACAGCTTAGTCTTACCTCCGAATTCTACCTAAATATTTGTCAACATTTTCAAAGCTATGTCCACACCATGCCCTTAAATCATTAGCACAGGAGACTCAATATGAATTCTTAGTCACTTCAAGTGACAAGAGAATATGAAGTTCAAAGCACTGGATGGAATACTGGTTTTCTGAAGTTAAAACCTAGAAAAGCAGTTATGGATGGTGAAAGATCTCTCAGGTGTAAGTGCACCTCATATCCAATGCACTTGGTTGTTCTTCCTTCAGATCTGCCTGGTGATGCCAGGGGCTGATCACCACTGTGGCCACCCCTCCCTAGTATGGAGCAGCAAGAATAGGCCATCCCATAAGGGAGGGTAAGCAAGAGCCAAACATGAGATAGTAGAGACAGTGTTCTCATCAAGCAGGGCATAGTCCTGCTGTGCCTGCAAAGCAGCCCCACACACAGCACGACCCACCCAGAGAGCCCAGGCAGAAGCAGCAGGGTGGAGATAAACCTAAAAGGTAGGACTGAAGCCTATCCGGAAAGCAGCACTGAAGATAATCAACATTAAACATAGGTTTGAATCCACCCAGGAGACAAGATCACAACCCGCAACATAGCTCACAGGAGAACAGGTTTCCCAGGCATGAGCTTAAGATGAGCCCTGACCAACGGGCTGCAGCTACGGGTGAAGGCCAGGGGGGGCTGGTCAGGGCAGTTAAGGGATATTACTTCTCTCAAGGAACTGCCTTTTGTATCATGGAAAAGTAAAGTTCTAAGGAAGGCTGCACTATCACCAGAAACATTTGAAGATATAATGACAGGTTACTTGGGTCTAGTCTCTTCAGTGCATGCACCAAACACACTTCTGATTTATAAATTAAAATATCATTAAAAGAACTAAATTGATGAGCTTATCCAAGTGGAAAACAGTAGCTAGTATTGATACCTTGACTTCTCCCACTCAGGCTTTAGGCAGTGATATGCTAGGGGAATAATGGCAATATGCACTGATTTATATCCTCTAATCTGCTGACAGATCTTGCCAGCTGGAATTGTGCACTAGTGTCTCACGTCAGTAGTCAGAAAACATGATGAGGCATTTAGAGCTGACCTTTATCCCATGGTTAGTAAAAGAATAACAGATGCCTGCTTTGGTAAACCTGAAGAATATGAGACTCTGAGAGGATGTGAGTAACTGCCATAAAGTCAGGAGCTACAGGGCACGCAGAGGACTTCATGGCATAAAGGTCTTTGGGGAGAGTGAATGTGTGTGCCTGCCCATATGTGTCGAGTGGAAGAGGTTTTCTAAACTGAGAAAGGAGCAGTAAAATTTTTGAGGAAGACAGGGTAAAGGTAGAAGAATAGATGGATTTCCAAAATCATATCCAGGCTAATGAACTAGTATTTCACTGCTTCTTAATTTTCACCCAAACAACATCAGGAAGGAGACTGGGAACAATGAATCACCAAGGGAAAAAAATGAGTCAAAACAATTTCCACAGGGATGGAAAAAGAGGTATAAAGAGTATAAGGCCAGTCATAGGTGCAACTTAAAGGGACTTTGCTCTTGAAATGGCAGCAACTATTCCAAGCTGGAATCTAATTCTCTCTAGGTAGGAGAGGGCATGTTTTTGAAAGGGATTCACGGTAATCTGTACGCTGGCTATAGCAGGCTAAGCCAGGAATGGATACAAGAATTTAACCAAACATCCATTTTCCTACTTCTTTTCCTCCAGGATTTTACCACAGAGAGGGAGAAGGACTGAAATTTGACAATAAAACAAGCAGGCACTTTGTGTCCCTGCTGGAGACTGGCACCTACCCAGCTGCTGAGTCCTTAACTACCACACAGGCATCCAAAGGACTACAGTTCTTTCTTTAAGCTGTGGGGCCAGAAGGATGTTTAGGTCAACAAGTCCTACCAAATCCACCTAATGCATGTCAAGATTGATTTGTTACTATCACTAGTGTAAATGCTTTACCACTAGAATGTACCAGTTCTGCCAGCAGGCATCTGTCTTCCTTGGAAATTTGGATCTTCACAAGGCTCTAGTCCTGGATAGAGATTTTATCAAAACCTGTGTGTACCGAAGTACAGGGCCGGGACAGGTATCTACCCACAGTGCATGTCTTCAGGGAAATCAGACCATCATTTCCTGTGAGAAATCCAGCACAGCTTCCAAATGATACCACTTTCTTTACCTACATCTGGAAGGAAAAGTCTGAGTTACTGACGTTTAGATCACATCTGCATTTTGTTCCAAAAGTCACATAGCTCACAGCTCTAATAACATATCAGCTCTCTTCACAGACTACCTACTGTTAGTCAGAGTCCTCCTTCCTGGCTTTGTAATTGCAGACCGTGGGAGGACTTGGACTTCATAGCAGCCTTTAGAGTGCTTTAGTGCGAGAGGAGAGGTATGTCTTCCCGTCAGCTCAGAGGTCAGGTGGTGTGAGGAAGTTGTACACCAAGCTCTTGCTTTGACTATATATAAGAAAGAGGGAAAGCAGTCACTTTGCAAAAATGTGGCAAAAATAATCGGAGCTGGAGGTATTAGATTCAGCAAGGCACATGGCTGCCTGACTCTGCAGGGAGTGTTGGGAAATGTGGGATGAACTCTGGAGGGCTGTCAGGGCACTTTACTACAGTTGTGCACTGAAATCCTTGGGAACTGAACTGCAGAAGATACTTAATTGTTATCTAAAATGTATCTAATAAAACAAAGCACAATATAAAGGGAAAACTTAAAATCATCCAAGATGTCAAACAACTCTGTGCTAAGTTTGTGTACTCTAAGAGGGTGCATTCACATAAATCAATGAGATCTTATTTCTAAGGAGTAAATGATAAAGATTTCTTACTACAAGGTTCTTAATTCTAACACTTTCATCAGAGAACGAAGTCACCATCTACTTCACACGGAAATTCAAACCATCTTATTTTGATCTACAAATATTTTGTATACCATGCCACAGAGACAAAGAAGTAAAGCAAAAGAGAAACATCCACTCCTTGTTTCTTGTTGGGAAACACACAAATTGAAAAATTAAAACTACTAAGTCCGAAGATATTACAGTATTAGAGGCTGTAAGTAAACAATCTAAAAATGTCTTGCATATCTTAAATGAGTCAGACTTCTTGGCAGCCTCCCATGTGAGTGGTGAGGCCCAAGACTGTTTACCTCATAAGATAGCAAGCAGATAAAACCGTGTAAGTGATGATTAAAAATATAAAACGTCCAACATGAGGAGGGAACAAGGGAGAGTCCAAAGCAGCCAGACTCATTTTTAAGAAAATACTGAGCAAACAGCCTACGCAGACACTGAATACACAGAGGTTCAAGGGCTGAGAGTGTCACCAAACTGGCAGTGATACTTCAGGTCTGTGCAAACACAGAGAAATCTAGTTGGAATCTGTTTCTCTATATGTAGGAATACTTTATATTAAACATAACATTGGGATACCAAAGAAAACAGAAAATGTTAAGCCCGTAAACCAAGAGCAGCAAAATCATGCCAGCACAGCAGCAATTTCATATACAATTACTGTAGCATATTACAGGTTTGGTAGCTGAATCAGCAGAGCTTTCAGAATGGAAACCCATGAAATGTAAATCTGTGTAAGGCTTATTTGCTGTGCCACATCCCTTATTTTATAGAACTAGAAAAATCTGTTAGTGAAGACATCTGAAAGAGATGTTGTTAGATACAGGGTTTTGATTCACCATGTGCTTTGATTTTATGGTTCGAACTTTTTGGTTTTCCATGGTAAATATCACAAGAACCATACACTAAGAAAACTTCTTTTTTTGTTATGGTGGCTCATTTTTCCTGAATCATCTGATATTTTTCAGAAAATGAGAAAAATATGTATTTTTCTGATAGGTGGTATAGACTTCCATGGAAAAGTCACATTGTTAACATCCCAAGAAGATATGATTACCATTAACTATATTAATGCACCTTTTGTAATATTCCAAAAGCATTTACAAATGTTCATTAAAAAAATCTTACAAGTACTGTGATTTCTTATTATAAAGACCGAAGAATGCTTAGCAATATACAGAGCATTTTCTCCTCAGTGTAAACTATTATTTGTTAATGGACTTTTTTAGAATAAGCCAAAGAATACATGAGCAAACTAATTACTATGAAATTCCTTGGGGTTTAATATAAAAAGAAATAAATCAGAATCCATCAGAATCCATCAGAAACAGAATCTGAAGATTTATTACTGAAATAAAGTAAACAAAGCAAACAAAAAACCTCTACAACAAAACACCAGAAAAATAAAAAACAAACACGAATTTAGCTTTAGCTAAGCAGCTTCAGATGTTATGGTTTTGATTTCATTCCAATAGAAATAACATATCATTGCAGCTGATACATGTAAGGCTCAAATGGACAAGGTTCCTTAAGACAGCACTAGAAGCAGTCATGTTCCTGGTTTATCTTGGCTAAGAGTCAGCTTTTATATTTCCTTGTGGTAAAAAATTTCCTTGCACGTAGTATGAACTGTTGTCTGTATTCACCTGCTACATTTTTCTGTTGGTGATCACTGGTTTGATATATGCTGATCAAGCTGGTTCACTTTTAGGACTTTCTCATTTCATTTAAGGAAATTGAGAAAATGCCAACCACTGTAAGAAAGGGATTACCTGAAACACTGAATCTAATTTAACAGAATTGTTTTCCTCCTGAATTTCATAGATAACTGTCAAAAGAGTAATGGCACTAAAACTAGTTTCAGGCATGACAGTTCTTTATAGTTATGCTTGATTTTTATGGCAAAAGAAGTAAATTCCCAGAGTTTTAAAAGGACATGATTCTTCAAAAGCAGCCTCACACTTTTACTAGAGTAATATTTTTCACATTATATAAGCCCAAACCAACTTTACTTTTTCATGTAATCTATCCTTGCTCTATATTAATAACATTTTCCAGTTTGTTTGTTTGTGGTTTTGTTTCTTATTTTGCTGAGGTTTTTTATATAGCAAAAAGCAATATAGTGTCTAACCTAAATCACATGGGTTTAGAATACAGCTAGGTACATGAATTACAAACATTAAAGCCATAAAGATATTTTAAGTGAGCTTTCTTCAAACTGCCTAAAAATGAGGATGACTGTGTCTGTAGTTACTGCTAAGACAACACTTCCCCAAGAAATTGGTGGAATCATCGTCCCAGAAAGTGTTCACAAGGCACTTAGATTTGGCATCTGGGGATATGACTTAGTGCTGAATACTGTGGTGCCAGGTAAATGATTTGACTTGATCTTAGAGGTTTTTTTCAACCTCAGTGAGTCTATGATTTGACCATGAAAGGAGAGCTCACTACCATAGCCTAGCTTCCAGAAGTTGCAAGTAGCAGGATAAAAATTGAGATACCTATAGAAGACAGTTTAGGGAACATGAACTAAAAGCTTAAATGATCCCTAATGCAAGAAGCACACACATTTTACCAGTGAAGCTCTCTACGGTCCTAAACTAGAAGACACCAAACCCAGTATTCTGATGTACTAATCTAGTAACACAGTCCTCAAGTCTTTTGCCTAAAGAAGTTTCTTTCAACAAAATTTTACACATTTCTCTGGTTTGGTTTTTGCACAGATCCAGATTATTGATTGGCATGGTGTCATGGTTTAACTCTGGTTAACTGTGGTTCTTCACTTGCCACTGTGAAGAAATATAACTCTACCCCATCCAAAACAAGAACACATGGCAGTGCAGACCCATAGCTGCTTTTGTGCTAACCCTCGTGGAAATAATCAGTCGAGCTTTTCAACAACACAGGTCGATGGTTCCACTAAGCCAGTGCAATAGAGTAGCCCAACTTCCTTCCATTTATGGCATTTCCTGGCAGTGGTAACGGTTTTGTAGGGTTACTTCTGCACTGATATGCCTGATGCCCTGAGGTCAGACAAAGGCATGGGCAAAGGAAAGGGCAGAATCACACAGCTGTGAGCAGGGAAGGGCACTGAAGCACTCACTGAACTGCACTTCAGCTCAGTAACTCTGTACTTGTGTACTGTACTCTGGACTCATGTAACAGTTACAGACCAAACCAAGTGCTGTACCAACACAGTAAAACAAGTACTTTCATTAATGAAAATAAACTATAGTTTGGAGGGGTTTTGTTTCATTTCTAAGGCAATGTCAATCCAGACTGACAGAGTATTTTTTGAAAAGTAAAGGCATCCAGACCTTTAAGACCTTTTCAGCTTAAAAGAGCTTTAAACTTTTAACCTCCTCTCTCCCTAATGCAATTCTCTCATCCTCCTGAATCTGTGTTACGACCCCACAGCACGCACACACAGCTTCAGACATCTCACACAAGGGGATTTGAGTTTGACCTGCACTCCATTGGGTTCTGTATGTTGCCTTCAGGGCCACTGCAGCTCTTTTTTTTTTTTTTTTTTTTTTTTGTTTGCTTTTAATATGTAATGCATGAAGCAGTCTGAAGAACAGCCTGTAAACTTCATATAGGAGAAATACTTAAATTGCTTGGTTGTCCACCTTAACCCAGGAATGTCTGAGGGTTTGTTTTTTTTTTTGGTATGTTTTTTTATAAAAATGATGTAGGGACATTTGTGTCCATTTACTCTTAAGAATTTTTATAGAAAATGCTATGCAAGTAGGCATTTTTAAATTTTAAATGCTATTTGCAGTTGGAATCAGAACAAAATTTATCCTTTATAGGATGAACACTAGCATGATCAAAACAGCTCCAGGAGAATGAGTTGTTTTGTAAAAAAATGATAAAGGAGATGAGGTAGATCCAGGATTGTTTGCTTTCATTGTTGTAGTTTTTACAACCAGTCTCTTGTAACAGGCATTCCATGCATATTTTGCAACAAGGAGACAATCCTTGACTGAAATAGCTTACATCTATTTTTAAATTGGAGAAATGAGAATAAAGAGATTACAGGCAAGTGATATAAAGAGATTCAGAAACAGAAGTCTATGTTGTTTATTCTGAAGTAAAAGTAGGTACCACCATTCCAAATGTTCAAGATGTAAATGAAATCACTCTTAAGGCACAAATCCACCTGGAATAAGAATATCCTCCAAGGTTAAAGACCTAGTTGTGAAATTAAGTTAATAGTGGTGAAGAAGTGGGATAAGATGAGAAAGCAAGAGATCTACAGGAGTGTAAAATACTGCTGACTCAGCATTCTGCTCCTGTCATGCTTAAGGCCTCCTATCCAGAATGAATCCTAACAAAATCGTGACATTATAGAGATCACCCTAGGCAAGGATGCATAAGTATAATGAAAACATTTGTTTGTGGGAGTGGAGGAAAAATTTCTATCATTAAATAACTTACCTTTTTGTTTTAATGACTATCTTCTTAAATAAGCAGATGATGTGACCTATGTCTGCTTACAAAGTTCCCAATCAGCATTTTCTGTTCCACATCACATAGCACCACAGACCAAATCCAGGGCATCTCATCACTGCAAGAACCCCCAGACAGGCCTTCTCTCTAGATTAAGTGAGGAAGACAGCCTGTTGCCAAAAGCACTGTAGATTGGCACGTTTCCTCTTGATCTTTGGATGAGAAATACTGTTCCTTTGGCATATGTCCATCTCTGGTTCTGTTTAGACTCTGTTTTGTCTCTCTGCCTCAGCCATCTGAAGCCATAAGGCTACCCCTTCTTTTGAACAGACCTAAATTATATGGTTGGAAGGTTCTGCTGTTGCCTGGAGAATGTTGTTTCTTTATACGCACTACCATTTCACTTAGTTCACAAACTGGTTTTCCATGTTTCTGTTATCACAATACTGTATGATTATGGTTCTTTTAATTTGCTTCAAGCAATCATGCTTTTAAAAAAAATAGAACCTGTTCCCCATTAAAAGGGGATTACTTCAGTTTATTTAAGCAGATGATTAAGAATTGTACAATTTATCCCTAATACTAATCTCTTTATGCAGAATCATGTTCACATAGTCACTGTTTACTGAAATGCCCATCAGAGCAAGAGAAAATCAGGATATTAAAGCTGTCTATCTAATTGTGAGCTCAAAAGACGTGAGTCAGTTCCATGTTCTGTCACAGGCTTCCAGTAAGACCATGAACAAGACATTTAAGTCACCTGCCCCACGTTTCTCTCAGAATGGTGCCTACTTCCTCATAGCTCTGATAAGGCAAAGTGGTGTCTGGGGAGCTTGACTATCTACGACAGTCACTCTGGTTTCTTTCTAATATCCTGCGTGATAGATATTATAAAGGCACAGCAGTCTTTCAAAATATAATCTCTAAACTGTACAATCTTCATAAAAGACATCTGAACCTGTTACACAGTAGCTTCCAAGAGATTTCCAGGCATAAGCCTAGGATAAAAGAACCATTAAAAATATTTGTTCTGTGTAAGTCAAAGACTCACTGCTAATTACACTACAAGTCTGTAAGTGCTCAGAGTAAAAACTTACTAAAATATTTAATATCTCTACTGCTAGATACGTGCACAAAAGAGTTCACTTACATATGTGATTGTAGCTTTAAAATTTCCCAACCTTTCAAATATGTAGATATTGTTATTGCTTTAAAAAGTTTTCTTGAAAAGACAGACTGATTTTCTATTGTGAAATTCCCTGGCCGCATGAAATTCTACCACTCTTCTCATGAACTGTGAACACAACTCTAAGCTCAGCAGGATTTCTTCTAAATCTGTGATCCCTCTCCTTTGCATCAGATTGAGATGTAGAAATCGAGAAAAACTCAACAGCATTTTTTTCCAAGCACAAAGTGACACCTCACTTTGAAGCGGCAAGGGTGTAGGAAGTGGAAATATACTTGTTTGTTCTAAAGACATATGGGTAAATGCTCATTTTGAGAAATCAGTTAAAAGCTTCCTTCTGCCACAGAAAGGAACCACCCGCACAGAGCTGCAAGAAAATTCTTTATCTACAGTCTTAAAGACTGGGGTGAAAGCGTTTGAGGTATTTGCTCAACAGAAACAAATGCTTGAAGGAAATATTAGAAAAATCTTAATACGTGGGGGAAAAAACCCACTTTTTATTCCAATAAACCAGTGACTTCAGAAAAAAATTACAAACTAAGGCATCTTTGGACAATGACAGTTTACTCAATGAATACCTGGAGTTAGAATGACAAAACTAAAGTAAGAGATGCTTAATAAAGCTAAATTTTTTAGAGCAAAAGCCCTCTGAAAACAGTCAGAACTTCTCTTGATTACAACCAGCTTTCAATAAGGCCTAATTAGGCTTAGTCTTTGAAAAGATAGATTAAAATGTGAATGGCCAAGACTTCATAGCCTTGCAAGACAAATGTTCAGATTTCAATTATGTTTTCGGTTTTCATTGAATCTGATTAATTCCCCATGTGTGAGAGTTATCAGTAGGAGACAAAATAGGACAGTTCAGAGAGATGATACAATCTAGAGATGTCATAACCTGAAAATCAGGAGATAAGCAGAACCTTGAGAGATTTTCTGTTTTACAGGAAATTAGTATTACTTAGGGACACGGATGAAACAGAAAATTTTCTATGAAAAAATGCATTTTCTTTATGATTTATAGCTTTTATGAATAAATGGGACTATTCCAAAATGTAAGTATCCTTATCACCAGCCATTTTTCCTAGTATAACCCAAATCTCTCATGCTGCAATTTGAACCAAATACCTTTTGTCTGAGCATGTAAACCAAATACTTCCTTCTCTTTGAAGAAGTCTTGTATCATGTAGGATACTCTCAGTATTCTCTCAGCATAAAACACACATTACATTCTTTCTTACATTCCTTTTTTTCCTAGAGCTCTGATCATTACCACTGTTCTCTGCTTATCCCTGTCCACCTAGTCCACATCCTTGAACTACTATATCTGAGAAAAGGACAAAGTTGTCCAGCCCAGAGGTTATTTCATAATGGAGCTGATAGAAAATATGCCTTTTTGCATTGATACAACACTGTTAATTCAATTTCAGCTTGTTCATCTGCTATAACCTCAACATATATAAAATATATAAAATTTCTATTGAAACAGTTGTTTCTTACCATGTGCTTGCACATAAAGCGTAAAATATTACCCCAGTGCCCTGGCAGCCAGGAGGGCCAAGCCTGTCCTGGGGGGCATCAGGCACAGCATCGCCAGCCGGGCAAGGGAGAGGATTGTCCTGCTCTGCTCTGCACTGGGGCAGCCTCACCTCGAGTGCTGGGGGCAGTTCTGGGTGACACAATATCAAAAAGACATTAAACTATTGGAGAGTGTCCAAAGCAGGGCAATGATGATGGTGAGGGGCCTTGAGGGGAAATCGTATGAGGAGTGGCTGAGGTCACTTGGTGTGTTCAGCCTGGAGAAGACTGAGGGGAGACCTCATTGCAGTTTGCAACTTCCTTGTGAGGGGAAGAGGAGGGGCAGACACTGATCTCTTCTCTGTGGTGACCAATGACAGGACCTGAAGTTGAGTCAGGGGAGGTTTAGGCTGGATCTTAAAAAAAGGTTTTTCACTCAGAGGGTGGTTAGGCACTGGAACAGGCTCCCCAGGAAAATGGTCACAGAACCAAGCCTGACAGAGTTCAAGAAGCATTTGGGCAATGCTCTCAGCCATTGTGTGATTCGTGGAGCAGTCCTGTGCATGGTCAGAAAGCTGGACCCTTGTAGATCCCTTCTTTTCTAGTCTACTCTATAATTCTATGAATAAATAACATTTTCCAGAGCTTTTTCTTCATTGAAAATACTGACCAGTTCTCAATATAGAAAGTTGCACCTTAATTTCATCCACAAATTCAGTGAATCTTTTTTCCTTGAAAGAGTACTAAAAACGTGGATTGTTTTTGGAAACTGGATGATAAATCTGTTAAGCCCTTTGAATCCGTAAAGGACAAATTTTATTTAGTCAGCATTCTCTTCCTTCATAGCAGTATTTCTTTTAAATATGATTTTGACTCCTGGGAAAGCATAAAGAATTATCTCTAGGGGATTATCATTAAAGGAAAAATATTACTGCTCTAGTGAAACAATGATTGCAAAATTAGTTAAATAGAAGAAGAGTTTTCAGAAAAGCAGATTTCAGAAAACAGGGAGATGGTAAATCGATAGAGTCATTTTCTGAAAGAATTTGAAGGAGTACAGGTAGGATTAAAGAAAAGTTATTTTGTAAACCAAACTATTAAATGGGAAAAGCCACACAGTAGGAGTAGCAGAGACGATTATGTCTGCACTGAGAGCTCTTCAGTAACTTGGACCAGTGAAGAATGAATCATACAAAAGATGAAAGCAAGGATGAACGTAAGAAACCAGGGACACATCAATAAAAGCAAAGATGTGAGTGGATGTAATGTGACATAAAGAGGCAAAAAAGTTTTGGCAGTATGAAGTAACTGGAAGACAAAGGAAATAGTGAGCACATTTTTGAGAAAAAAAAGATGCTGAAAATACCTAGTGGTGCCCTGTCCTGCTGAGTGTTCTGTCCTGCTTCGATCTCCCAAAGAGATCTGAGTTCAAATTTTCATTTATCAAAACTAGTCATGATGAAATAGAAAACATTGTTGGTGAACAGACCAGACTTAAAAACAATTTTGACAAATCAGTAAGACAACTAGCTTTACCTTACTGGGTTTGGAACAAATAAAAGAACAAAACAATGTGCAACGGTGAAAAGAGAACATAAAATTCAGAACACACGGAATACAGAATGAGAAATATTTAGCTAGATGGTGGGGACAGAATTGTCCTATGGTTACAATGATTTATACCGTGATGTCCTTCCAAAGAGCCATCTCCTTCCAGAATGCAATAATGAGAAAGATAACTAATTCTACAAACTCAGCTTTTGTGACTCCTCACAGGAAATGCTGAGTCTGCTTTAGGAACTTCATGTCTAGCAAGAAACTGGACAGAATTCTGATTTTTTAATTTTTTTTTTTTTAAGAGAAAGGGTTTTTAAGAGAGGATGAGTTTTTGCAGAGAAAAAAAAAATAACAAAAGGCAGTGTTTATTTCGTCTAGAAAGCAATATGAAGGAAACATGGTAAAAATGTCAGAAAAAGACAACCATTGTTCTTCCATGTACAAGGGAGAAGAAAAAGAATACTACTGACTGCAAAGGTTAGGGCTGGAGAAGCTTTTGAGACGGGTGGTGAAAAGAGAGAGGACACTATTAGAAAAAACTAAGAAAATATCATATTGAGAACAAGAGACATTCAAGTTCTTTCTCAAGGATGATTTAGGAGAGGAAATTCATCCTATCTGTCTCCTTTGATTCTTGCTTAAATTTCTGCATTTTAAGAAATGGAGGGAAGAGGGGGGAGAGTCATTACAATAAACTTATTACACAAAATTCTTTTTCCAATACAAGGAGGAGAGAGCTACAAAATGTATAACTTTTGGCAATGCCTAATTTAATTTTAGAATTGCAGATTAGAAGCATCTGCTTTCTAAGGTATCTGTCTTCAGCCATTATCATTTGCACAATTATAGTACTAGACAAGGACCACACAGAAGCAACTCTATATTGAATAGCAAAACAGACTAACAGCAATTTGAATCACAGCTTGATTTTCCATGACTCTAAGAAATATCAGATAGTTTTGGTGGCTAAGTGTAAAATAGACTGAGGACAACCTCTTTCTGTTCTCCCAAATATGGGTTCATCATTAGGCAATACTCAAGTTTTTAAGTTACCAATACGAAAAGTGAAATCTGAATTGGTTTAAATCATAGAAAGCATAATTTCAACACTTGCAGACTATCTTCTTTTCAAGTCTTTACCAATTACATGAAAAATTACCCAGGTTGGCTATAATAGCCTAATTTAATAGCTTTTTGAATGTGTGATTTTTTATTTTAAAATATACTTGTAATATATCTGACATGACTATCAATAAATTTCTAGTTATACACTTCATGAAACTGAAAACCAAGAAGGCTTTAACTCAAACAAAAGAAGTTACCCTGAGGATTAAAGTGTAAGGACAGATAGCTATTCCACTCTCTACAGGAGGGATACCCTGTTGTTCCCTTAATGTAATGAAAACATTATGAATTAAACAAAAAATGAAACACTGATGAGAAGAGGACAGAGTTCAAAGAAAGAGCATATTTCCCTTGTTCACATGAAGATCTATTGTGCATTCATAGATGTAGCCATGAAAAACAGGCTTCACTTTCTATTTCATTTGGTTTTATACTAAAACAAGAAGCACTTTCCTACTTACGGCAGTAAACACTTCAATATCTTGGAAATGACAATGTAAGTCACATATTTTAGAGGACAAAGAGAAAAATCCATGTCATAGCAGTTATCAATTACACAGTAAATGGTAAAAAAAACCCTAAAAACAGAGTTCCCATATAAATAAAGAATAAGAACTTGCTTGGCTAAAATATTCATGAGAAGTGTAATGTTGCACTATATATCTTTTATGCATTTTGAGATTTACTGAGATAGTTATCCCTAATTTATTCTAGGATGATCATTTTGCTCTAAATCCTCAAGGGGACACTGCTATTCTACAATAAGTATTTTAGTAAACTTCCAAGTGTAGACAAGTTTATGGAAGTAACTTGCTCCTGCATTATTAATCTGTCTCCATTTCCCTACCTGTAAAAATAAAAATATATTTCACTGCATGTATTCTGTTTTAAATCTGACCCTAGACACCCAGAATCATAGTCTGTGTCTTTCACCCTAGGACTGCTACTCAGTGATTTGCACATAAATTATTTAACTAGTTTTCAGAGGAGAACAGGATTAGAAAACATCCTTGTAGACTTTAATGAGTAGGCACATAAATTATTCTTTCTTTATATGCCATAAAGAATACCTTTGTTCTGGATTTAGGCAGAACTCATAAACTCAAAACTACTTATTCCTATCAAGACCTAGGCACTTCTGACCATGCACAAAAGTAGAGCTTTAAGTAACACAGAGCATTAGAAAAGTGTTCAGGTAAAAAAAATATTGATTTAGTTTCTGGTTTATGTACCTCTGTAAACACATAATTAGATTAGTGATAAAATACTTAAATATTAACTTCAAAATGGCATTTGTTCAGTATTTTTTCTGTCTGGAATTGCATTACTTTCTGAGTAAAATTTTCTGGAATTAAATTTAGTTTTCAGGGTAGGGCTTGCTTTTGAGAAACCGGTAGTTCATGTGTCATCCAACATTTCTATCGCTGTGTTTAACTTGGCCAAGCCCAGATTTATTTTTCCGAACTCAATCCAGCCTTTTACTTGGCCAAATGCTTTCACTGCTTTATGACTGCCAAGAGGCTTGCAAGATTTGCCCTTTGGATGGGCATTTCAGCTGTGCTCTTTCTGCACAGTGAAGTGCTAGCAATAGGTTGACCCTGCTTGTTACCAGTGCCCACCATCAAGAGGTGCTAATGGAGTCCCTTCCATTCCCACAGACCTAGCAGATCTCAACGCACCCAAAAAAGAAGCCATTGTATCATAAAAAGACTTCTCAGTTATCTGCTGAGTCAGTCTAAATGCAAATTATGTGCCAAAGAGTACTGACTGCTAAGGACTTCAGTCTTTTGGTGAACAGCAACTAATGTGAGTATGCAAGAACTCTAGGTCCTACTGACATTTGTGTCATATCTTACAGACAGACATAGCAGAGATAAACTACTATCTTCTTCCATCGAGTGCACAGGATGCAGGTTACAATTACTATGTCGAATTTACAGAGTGAGGTATGACTATTAGTTAGAAATTAATAATGATCTTTCCTTTAAAGACCTTACATAGCTGCAAATCATACCATTAAATTACTAGCTGGCAAAAATGATGCCATCTCACTGCCCGGTATTCATAGATCTGATTCGACTCCCGAAAATCCAAAAAGCATAGCAAAGACTTTATGTGTGACTCTTCTACCAGGAGCTGTCTCCTGAAGTCTGTTTCCCCTACACAGTAGGGCTACAACAGGTATCTATCTAGTTGCTATGCAGCAGAAGTACACATGATAAAGCAGACAGCAGAGATGTCTGTCCATTTTCCTTCCCTTGCTAAGCTTTCTGTGCCATTCCTTCTACCACAATCTTCCAAAGTGACTGAGCTTCCTTCAGGTACCTTCTGTAATTCCTGTTTCTTGATAGCTATACAGTCTGCAGTCACCACAGACATCCACTTTGCCCCAAACATTGTGCAAAGGTGTAGCACAGGGCTGAGCTGAATATACCCTGCCTTTTAGCTGCTCATCTAGACCATGTAATCACCCAGTTCTTATCTGGCACAAACTTGCAGTCAGCTGACTAAGGGCAGGACCAGAATTTGCTTGTATCTGCTGTAGTCTGTTTCTTCTTTCATGTTCAAAGTAATACAAGTGACAAGGCTAGTAAGGAAGGCATCCACCTAGGGAACCACATCCTGGATATGAAAGAATAATTGTGGATAATGATGTGAAAATTGAATTTCCTGGTAGTCACCTTAATTGATGATTTTCATAGTGCCATTTTTTACTTGCTTAAATAAACGATAATCAAAACATATAGAAGTTACTTTCAGAAAAATACAGGCAAGTGGCTGTAACAAAATCTCACCAAAGAATACATTAATCAAATTTCAATTAAGATGATACATCTACTACCTCTCAGATGCTTTGCTTCCAAAGTGAAAATTAAACAATGGAAGTACTTCTCTACTGTATATGGACACAGAGAGTGATCCAAAGATTTTTCATGCTGAGTGAAACTCCCAAAAGCTCCAAGAAGAAATGCAAGGCAAAGTGTGATCTGAAGTTTTCCCCTTCTAGAGATAACACTGTGAACTAAGACTGCAGGTACCTAACATTCAGCTTTCCTACTCTGTAGGCCAATATTTTAGGTACTAGGATACATAAAGCAGTCCTCATTACTTTGCTGTGATTTTTAAGCTGCCACATCTACTACTTCCCATAGAATGTTGAGTAGTCTTCATCTGCTCAGTCACAGGTACTGTATCCATCCCACCTGGGAGCTGCTCGTTTCAAGTGTCTGTAATTCACATAGTGTCAGGTACCTGCTTCTTGAGGTAAATGATATTTTGAGCATACCAGAAGAAAGAACCAAAGCCAGTTAGGGAATATTCAGATCCAACTCAGAAGTACCCAGGAGGCTTAAGCAAACACAGCATAAGAGTTACTAAACATGATTTTTAATTTCAGCTTTGAACTTTGCTGTTTGAAGCTTCTCCAAGCCACTTGGAGCTAGCTCATGTATTAAAAACACTACTTTTTTTTTTTTTTTTTTGAGAAAGTTTACCAATCTGTAATTATTGATGACAATCTGAAACACTGATAGGAATGCACATGTGAGTTGACCTTTGCACACAGAGACCAATATTTCAGGATAATATGGTCTGTACATACTAAATTACAAGGCGTGGTTTCCAAACTATGATTTTGTCTAGCTACTCTCCTCCTCTGACAATGTTAACTTGCCATGAAAATATCCAAACCAACAAAACAAACAGAACACATTGGCAGCTATGTCATTTAACAGTCAGTTAACAACATGAGACCATACTCCACAGAGAGTAGTATTACTTTCAGTTTATACATGCAAGGAAATAAAAAACTTAGACCTACTTTCCTTGTGAATTTTCATTTATTTTATTTTTTTTAATTTAACACTGTTCACCAATATAAGCTTAGGGTGTAGTATCTTAAATTAACAAGGAGAAACTGAAAACTTTTAATAGAATTTATCCTAGCAAGTTCCGGGGAATCCTGGCAATTCCCAAGAAGAAACCTTTGGGAAACTTTAGTAAAACAAGCTCTTTAGAGAGCTAAAATAAATTCAAATACTCTGTAAAAATTGCTTGAGCAGGGTTTTCTATTCTATTAATATTTTCTATGCTAGATAAGTATAGAGTTAATCTTGTGCGCTTGAGCTGTTCAAGAGGACTTACAAGCATCAGTGTCCCTGTGTTTTTCTGCCTGTAATCCCACAGTCTCTCAAGGGAAAGCAGCAATTTTCAGAAGATGGAGCAATGCCACACAGCTCTATAAGTAATTTTCCCATAATTGTGTACATTAAGGCAGAAGAAATAACAAGGAAGTTGGCAGAGTCTCTATCCTAAAATATTCCTGAGTAGATAAGAGACACTCACTGTCCCTGTCTGCATTAAGTGCCTAGATTAATAGCATCTAACAGAGGAGGACAGAGCCATAAATGTTGAGGATTGATTTGAGCCCTCTTTTCACACTACGAGTAGGGGATAGGTGCTGCCTCCTCCCAGGCTACCTAGAAACAGGCCTGAGGTATCCTCTAGAGTCAGACTAGGGCCACTACGGTTCAGTGTTTACATTTAAGATGAAGGAGAAATCCACAATAATTGATCTGACCTCATTAGCATGTAAGATATAAGAATAAGCTTAGAATAACAAACATAGAAGTTGATTAAATAGGACAAAGCTCCCTGGGGTTCAGAAAAAAAAAAGGTATCTCATTTTTCATTCATCACTTCACATCTAGTAATAACATCAGGCTAACTCATTTACTAGAGCTTTCTACTTGAAGGACTTGTGCTTCTACCTACTTAGGTGTCTAAATTGTATTTCAATGTGGTTCACCCTCTTCTAGCATACCATTTTATGATGCTACAAGAAAGATGCTATTTTGGAAAGTTTAGGCTTCTCCCCAGTTTCTCCCATCTTTTCAAGTTAAGAAACCTACTGTTTGTACCAGGGCACTATGCTAGAATCTTCTAAGGGGGAAAAAAGAAAAAAGAAGCCAATCCAAATAAAGTACTATCCTGCTCACTATAAAGTTTGGGCCCCTACATTTCCCAAATGCTTCTTCAAGTACCTTGTCTTCTTTAAAAAGCAACAAACTACAAGGTCCCACCTAACTCCAACACAAAACACACCCTAAGACTTATCTTTCCATCTAGACTTTTGTTCGTTGAACTCTGCAAGCGTGCCAGATGCCTCATTTACCAGATCCTCCTCCAGATGCAGACATAAATGCTCGTTAAACTCACAGGTTAACTATAAAACTTTTCTCTGCTGGTGGAAGAAAATGCAGGGTTGGGTGTTCATTTGACCACACATTGCTTTATGAAGCAAACACAATTCTTAGCAAATCTATTTCCTTAAAAAGAAAGGTCTTTGCTGAGAAAAGGGAAGAGCAGTACATGTGAACTAGAAGAATTTTTACATGAACTTTGATACACTGCTGAGAAATTACCAGTTCAGCTGAGAAAGACACAAATTGTTCTGATAAACATGGAACCAGTTAAATGGATAATGTTAAGTTACTTGAGGTAATATGCTATTAATATTGGTCTCATTAATATTTCCATTCATTATCTTGATACCAAAAGCAGCAATGTGCTTATGGAACTTCTGAAGATGAGAAGATTATATAGTAAAAAAATCAGTCATCCTGATTACCAGTATAACTACTTTGAACCAAAATGCTTAGTACATGTTTTTGGGACCAACCAATATTTCTGTTTTCACTTCAGAATCTGCTAGCTGAAGACAGAAAAAGAAAGATCTAAGAGACTTAGTGAGACACAGTAGTAATTTTGCTGTGAAATAGACAAATGCAATCTTCATCAAAGGTGTTTAGTTCAGTAACACAATCATTAGTGTGACTGAACAAGGTCTTGCATATAATTTCAGTAAATCATGATGAAGTAAGATCAAATCGAACTTCAGAGATCTAGACAAGAACAACAAGAATAAAGAAGGAAATTAATATTTTATAACAGAAAGCTTTATTTCAGGGATTATATGGAAGAGTTAAGAGATGACATTATTGCATTCTAAAGCTACATCAAAGAATAAACATGGTAGAAGACAAAGAATGTTTTCAGTTACAGATGACATTGAAGGGAGAACAACTGTGTCTAAAATGACTCTGTGAGTATATGTAGACTGAAAATTAGGTTTTTAATAGTCAGAAAAAACATCCATTTGGAACATCCAGTATGTCAACTGAATTCTACATAAAGTTTATTAGTTTACAAGTGAAATTACATGCTACTGCCTGCAAAAGTACAGAAATAAGTGGTCCTTTTCAGTCTTATTTCTCCTATCATCAGAAAAATAGGAAACATTAATGAGCAGATTTTTGCGATCACTATGAATTAAGAGACTTCAATGGGTCAATTAGTATTAGCACTGACAGCTAACTGATACTGTCCCGAGGAAAACTTGGCCTTGTAAAAACTGAGAATTATTATTTTTTCACTTCAACAAATTCTGCAGGCTGTATTAGTAGAAACGGTAGCATCTCTTCTGCATTTTTGACACTCACAAAAATCTATTGTGAATACAAAGAGGTAAGTACTGATGAACAATTAAGAAGTGTGAAAAACACAAATTATACCAAAAAATTACAGCATGCACGAGCTTTGAGCCTTCCCCAACTTTCATATTCTACTGCATAAACATGGAAACTCAATGATTTGGTAGGAGTGTGTACATTGCCGTTTTCTTAAAAACTATTTTTAGCAAGTGGTGGGCTGTCTTTAAGTACAATTACTTTCATGGCCATGCCTTGATGGTTGTTTCCAATTGAGTTGTTGCCGACTTGAAGGTGTGTTTACAGAGAGCTCTCTTCAAATCTAGTATGTACATTTGTATACATACTTACATACTGACATGGTATGCCTGGATAAACCACTCCAGAAAAACATGCAAGAATCAACCACAGTGTTTCTGTTTACTGCGATAAGCCCACTCACATACTTGTAAAAACCCAACTTTGCTGTAGAAACCAGACTTGCAGTTTCCCGATGCTCGTCTTTAGGATGGATTTGGCTCAGCTGTATCCCGTTCACAGCAACCAACTGCCATGAGAGGACATGGATGTTCCCATCTTTGCCCGTCCCTCGGGGCGCTGCCCCGCCGCAGGCCGGACACGCACACGGGGCAGGCTGGCCAGGGCCGCGCTGGGTGCCAGCAGGATCCCGTGGCGGAGCAGGCCCGCTCGGGTTGGCTGCTTGCGGCCGCGGCTCCTCCACCGAGGGCAGGAGCACCCGGGCCGCCAGCGCTCCTGCCCCAGCAGCGCGGCTCTCCCCCGCTTCACCCCGGCACAAACCGGCCTCCTCCACGCGCACCCTTTGCAATGCCCCTGAGCCTCCGTGCCCCGGTGGTAGATCCTCCTTCCCAACTTTGCTCTGGGCGTCCCAAAGCCTATGGTAAAGGAGGAGGCGAGCGCCGACGCTCACAGAGCCGCGCGGCCCCTCCGCCTCTCCCCGGGCCGTAGCGGCTCGAGGCCGCGCCGCCACTGGAGGGCAGAGCGTGGAGGGGCGGTGAGCGAGGGGCGGGCACTGCCGGGCTCCTGCCCCGGCGTGTGAGCATGCCGCACCGGGAGGAGGAGGAGGAATTTCTCGGCCGGGCCGGGGGAGGTTCGCACTGGAGTTAGCGCCGGGCAGGGAGGAAGAGCGAACGCTGCCGGAAGCGGCGGAGCGGCGGCGGCGCTGAGAGCCCGCGGTGGCCCGCGGGCAGCAATGTAGCTGGGTGACAGCGGCCGGAGCGCGCCGCCTGCGCTGCCAGCGGCCCGGGAGCCTCTCCGGGGAGGCGGCAGCCGCGCCTCGTCTCGCCGCTCCTCCGTTTTCCCCTCTGCCCTCGGCGCCGTCTCTCGGCGCGGCCCTCCCTCCGTTCCTCCCTCCCTCCGCCGCCGGCCGGGGGGCTGCGGCCGCCACCGCTGCCATGGGGCTGCCCACGCTGGAGTTCAGTGACTCCTACTTGGACAGCCCGGATTTCAGGGAGCGCCTCAAGTGTCACGAGATCGAGCTGGAAAGGACGAACAAGTTCATCAAGGAGCTGATTAAGGACGGCAGCCTCCTCATCGGGGCCCTGCGAAGTGAGTCGGGTGGCGGGACCGGGGGTGGCTGGCAGGAGAAGGGGCTTCTTTTGTTTGAATGGGCGCCGGGCGCGGGCTCCCCTGCCGGCAGCCGCCGAAAGGCGCCTCATCAACTTTCTCTGCCCCGCTGCCTCCCTTCCTCGCTCCCCGCCGCCGTGCCTCGCCTCGCTTTGCGGCGGGGCGGGTGGGTGTCCCGGGGGAGCGGGGGCGGTGGGGCCCTGCCCCGGCCCGGGGGCGCGGCCGCGCCCTCCCCGCCGGGAGCGCGGGCAGCGCGTGGGCGCGGCCGCCGGCGGGCGCGGATCGGCCAGGTGGTCCCGCCTGGGGATGCGGGCAGAGCCCCGGGCCGGGGCCGGGGCTGGGGCGGGAAGTCCCGGTGCACATCGCTGTACGGTTCGGACCGGGCGTGGAGTGTTGCGGCGGGGTCTCTCTGGCAGGCTGGCGGCTAGTTGCGAGTCTTCAGGATAACGAAGATGTCCGTAATAAGTGGACAAAGCAAGATAAAGAAGTGAATTTATATGGAGAGTTTATATTCCCCCCCCCCCCCCACCCCCCACTTATGCGTCTTCATGTGGTAGATTAACTTTTATGTACTTTGAAAGGTTCTGAGAGCAGAGATAAACACGAACGGTGTAATGCTTTTAAAGGTCTGTGAGTTGAGCAGTGACAGCTCTCTGGGGCGTGAAAACGACGGTCATGCTCTGAAGATCATAAAGTGAAAGCTGGGAATTGCCCAGGAGCGTCACTAGACTCGGTTTGTCCTCCCGTCCTGCAAACCTTGCCACCTACTTCTTCTCTTTTAGTCACTTTGGATCTCTCACCTGTTGCCCAAAGTTTTCCTTCACGGAGAGCAGTGAAGTAATTTACAGCATCTCTTTTTGCAACTTGAGACAGTCAAAGGAAAGAATCGCTTTAATCCTTAAAAATAACCTGCCACATTGACACGGTATGCTGGTTTTTGTAGGGTTAGGGGTGGCAGTACTGCTTGTTATGTGGACAGGGAACAGGTGTTGCTCTGAGCTCTGTAGCTCTTAAGAACTGTTTCTAACTTGGAGTCTAAAGCCAAAATTTGTGTTCTTATCTAGGAGGTAAAAATTGTGAGGATTTTATTTGCCCAACAGTAAGATTGAATTGTACTTTCTCATGCATCACCTGTATATTTACAGCATTGCATTTACATAAAGCAGCTGTTTTCTTTTTGAGAGCTTTTTTCATGTAAGTGCATGTATTTCTGGACACATCTAATTTTTAGTGAGTAGCTGGGTACAAGTCTAACGTCTTATGTGAATTTATATTGAATTTAATAAATTCCTGGACCCATGCTCACAGGATGTGAGATGATCAATTACACAGAAATAGTGCTTGTGTGTGTATGTGTGTTTTAGTCTATCTGTATCTCTAAAAACTCATGGATACAGTTTTCTTCAAAAAAGTTTTAGTTGTGCTTTAAACCTTTCTTGTTGCTAGAAAGCGTTCTCTGTGTTACAAAGTCTGAGCTTGTTTTAAGTAGTAAAATCTTACTATCACAAACCTGGTCCTATAAAATAGTAATGACAGATTAGGATACCACATGAGTACTTTTTTGACCTAGACTTGTACTGAGAACTGACTCCTTTTGGTCCAGGGTCAAACACATATGACCAAACACAGCTTTCTTCTTAGGCTGTCTGAAGCCAGGCTGAGAGGTTGAGGCTGTTAAGCCTGGAGAAGAGAAGGCTCTGGAAACACCTTCCTTCAGCTCTCCTGTAACAAAAGAGGAGCATAGAAGAGCTGGAGAGGGACTTTTTTACAAGGATATGCAGTGAATAGGCCAAGGAGTAATGACTTGAAACTGAGTGGGTAGGTTTAGATTGGATATTAGGAAGAAATTCACTGTGAGGGTAGTGGGATTCTGTAACAGCTTGCCCAGATAAACTGGGAATGCCCCCTTTGTGTAAAAGTTCAAGGCTGGGTTGGATGTGGCTCTGAGCAACCTGGTCTAGTGGGAGGTGTCCCTGCCCATAGCAGGGGGTTTGGAACTTGATGATCTTTAAGGTCCTTGCCGCCCCAAGCCATTTTATGATTGTCAAAGACAGATTTCAGTAGAACAAATATTGTATTTGAGAAGTAATTTGAACCCTGATTCTGAAGTGAGTTATCCCATTAGTTTAGAGGAGAACACTTATGAGTCCTTGTAGGATTTAGAACAATATTTTTATCTCAAGTAATGACTACTTAATTTGTGAGTTCTCATGATTTTTAGAACCTTTTAGTTCAAATGTTATTCTATTTGACACGATGCTTAGTGTATCCTACATACAGATCTAGAATGTTGTGTGTCTTTTAGCCTTAGAAAAATAAAGACTGTTCTGGTATAGTAAGAAATCTTTGTCCTTTTCTTCATTTCAAATCCCTTAATTTCATGACTGTGTCATTCTTCTATAGAATATTGCCTTAATTCCCATGTTAGGGCCGCTGGGGAAATGTCTGGATTTTTCTCAACAAACTAGAAATCCTGGCCTTATGCTCTGCAGACTCTGTTGTAGATGCTGCAAGAACAGTGTACCTGTTATAGCAAGTAGCACTGTTGCATATTTCTAGAGCACAGAAATTTGACTTGTTTAAGCAAATTAGCTACTCCTACTCACCTTTAAAATCAGTGAAGTGTAAAATATTTATGCAAGCCTTCTATTTTTTTTAAATTTCTTAAAATGTATTTGAAAATCAAACTGTGAAGTAGTTGACTTCAGTGGTAACTCTGTAGTTTGATTTTTGAATATTTAATAACCTACAAACCCAGAAACAAAATAGGCATTATTTACCAAGTTTTATCTCTAGGTGATCTAGGATTTTATTTATACATCATTTTGTAGGATCAGTTCTGATGGGGAAAAAAAAATCTGGACTGTGCTGCAGAGCTTCAATAGAAATGAGTTTTGGAACACGTCATCCCTGACCATGCTTAGAGAAGAGACAGTGAAACTGACTTAATGCAGTTAGAAAACACAATAATATTTTAAAGGTTGCTAAATGTAAGTTTTATTATATGAAATGACAGCATGTCCATGGTTTTTCAGGTAGAGTTAAACTTCAGTATTACAAATGCTACAAAATACTAATATTTGCAAAATCAAGTATTCAAGTTACTGTAACAATGCTATATTTATAAATACCTGACAGATTCCACGTAGATGAAGGTAGAACAAATACACTCAATGTAGTATGCAAATATTTTGCATTTTATTTTGAGTGGTCCCAGAATGAGTCAGGCTTCATTTTAATGTGGTTTTGCTATGGTAATTTTGGAGTGCTACTTTCCAAGGTGGCATGCATGGCTGTAATACTGTGTTCCATGAAGCAGCAATTGACTATTGTGAATGCAGTGGGAACTTAAAAAGCTAGGATTGATATAAAATCCTCAGCAACTTTTTCCCAGCATTTTTTGCACTTTTATTGTCTTTCTAAACAGGACTCTGTGAGTAGCCCAGAACAACACAGATTATATGTTTTAGTTTAGCTAGGTGTTAGCATCCCATCTGGATGGCCATTGTGCCTACTTCAGCCTTGTCCTACAATTAGTATTTATGGTGATGACCTACACTTCTTTTTTCAAATCAGCTGAGGTACTAAATGTCTCTTGAAAGATTTAGTTTATGCATATAATAGACATTATAGTAAAGATGTGTATTTTGACAGAGATTTAGCCCTGTGCATAGTCACATTTAAGTAGAAGCATAGTTTTTTAGTGCACCCAGAAGAGGGTTTTTGTTGTTAACTTAGGAATTAAGAGGGTAAAAAACTTTTTGGAAAAAATGGTTTCCTGTTACAACTGACCTTCTTGATTATTAGGTAACAGTTGATTTTATAACTTTTGCAGTCACCTAATTTAATAGATATTTCAGGTGCATATTAGAAGTGCATATGCCTAAATGCTTCACATTGTGAGGTCCAGCTGTAGAATGACTCCTAAGGCAGAATTGATATTTTTCCTTTTTGTTGATTCTAGGTTGTTTTCAATTAAAACATCAAGTCTGTATTTTCCTACACTTTTTGCCAGCCATGCACTTTGAAATTTCTTTGTAGTTATCTTCTGAAAAAACAACCTATTCTAGGGTGTTCTATCGATTATATAGGAAATTGCATTATAGAATTACCTGTCTGCTTTCGATTTCCATAGTAGGCCTACTGACTTGCCAAAGTTAATTGTGTTAAACAATCCAGAAAAATGACATGCATCTTGTACAGGTGATCTTACGACTCATTGTGTGCAGAAGCCACCTGTTACTCCCCCTGGTTTTTGAGGTCCTCTCCATCTTAAGTCCTATCAAATTCATGTATTCAAAGATGAGAGCTGCCCAAGTTTTGAGTTAAGTAGTTGAAAGTTCGGTAGATTTATATCTGTTTCAAGTAATACTATACTTTTTCGAGTGTCTTAGTATGATGTGAATAGTAATGCAGAGCTGTGGTGTTATATATACATGTAATATAAATAAGATTTAGTAGATATCTTTAGGATTTTGTAATTTAGTAGCAGTTACTAGTTTTATTTTGCTACTTGACACAAGGAGAAACACACAAGATGGAGGTACTGTCTTTATCAAGGGGTGCAAAGGGATGGTATTTATCACGGTTTTATAGAAATTTCACACAAAAAAAGACTGTCTTAAGTTGCTTGGCATATTTCAGGATTTTCAGGGATGATTCACTTCTCTACTAAACCTAATTATAAAAATACAGTGATGAACCTGTTTATATATAGGGAAATTTTGAGGATTAACTCCCTGGAAAAAAAAGAGGACAAAATTACAGCATAAGAACTTACGATTTTTTTTATCTCTTTGGGGATTTTCTTTTCATGTAAAAACCAAAACCTTTGTATCTTTCCAGAGAGATGCATTTTCCCAAATAACTTTGCCTCACACCTTTTCATAAGATTATGTCTTTGCAGTGTCTTTTCCAGATTCCAAGTGAAGCAAGACTGAATTCATTGAATACTAATTGCTGAAGTTTGATAGCAGTCATGCTCTTTTATTTATGTAGCTGTAGCTTACATTTCTTACTCCCTAAATATATTATTCCCAATTAAAAAAAAATTCCCTCTTTGTATGGCCGTACATAAAGATGTGATGCTAACTAAACTAGATCATATCATCTGTGTTGTTCTGGGATATTCCCAGTCTCACTTAGTAAGTAAGCATTCACAGTAGTCAGCAGCAACTTCATGGAGCACTCGTGTGGTCATCATGCCTACTTCAGCCGTGTCCTACAACTGGTATTTGCAGTGAGAGACTTATGTTTTGTTTTTTCCCGCTAGAAGGAAATTGAAACTTACTCATTGCCATTAGGTTTTTTTAAGTTCTCTGTTCCACTTCTGTTCTGTTACTTCTGATAGGCATTTGTAGGTCCTGTGCAGCTTCTGCTGATGTCTGCATTATCTATTGATTGTGGATGTAATTTTCAAAAACTATTCCAGTAGTGTTCTGCTTTTTATGCAGATACCAGCTGTAAGCTGGTTGGTGGCCAGAGAAGGATCTTAATTGCTTCCTCTAGTGTTTAAAGCAGCTGCAGTCTGGATCATATTATCTTTAGCCAAATATATGTGAAGAAAACAAATACCAGAATGTAGTGGACTGTTACAGAGTGCATTGTTTTCTGGCCATCACATGATGTTTCATTTTGATCCAGTAGTACCTGCAAGTGAATTTCCATACTGTCAGTAATGATTATTGTATTAACAAAGACCTTGAATGACTCAGCATGGGTGTTCTTAAGCCTTAATATTGAAACTGGTATTCTTTAGAGAAACTTTTTAATTGGATTATGTCAGGCTACCAAAGGAGCAGTTTTGAGTTTCAAATGCCACATGAAATGATGTCCCTGCTTGAAGAAAATATTGTGGATTTTTTTTTTAAATTAGGATTTTTAAACTGATTTCTTTAAAAGGTCAAATTTAATCTGCTTCTTAATGCGCCAGTTGGCTTGTTGTCTGCTATGTGCTTCATTTGCTATGAATAAGATAAATGAATTCTATTAATAAGGAGACCAGCTGCTTCAGGAATATTGTCTTTACTACAATGGAAAATATGATGCTGTGGTCACTGAACTTGTCCAGATCTCTTGGGTTTTTGTGGGCAGAAGTGCTACAGCAATTTGCAGTTTCCTGTAATAGTAAATAACTTCATATTCATCCTCTGCAAAAAAAAAAAAAAATACAGAGGACAATACAGTCCTTCTTCCTGCTGAATAATAAGTAAGCCAGTGCTATATCTTTGCCTTTCTATTTTCCAGTATTCTCAAAACTGTAATTATAAATTAATCTGGAATATAGGGAAATTTGGTATAATGGATTTACTTCATTAAATCCAGTCTCCTGCTAGTATTACATAATGTAATCCCTACTTGTCAAGCTTCATTTTAAAAACCATTTTTATCCTTTCTGTTTCTTCTAGAAGGGTGTTCTAGAACCTTGGTACTCTGAGAGTTGGGTAACTCATTAAAAATAAATTTAATCTGGAAATTCAAACTTGCTTATGCTAGTTTTTTTTACTCAACACTTCTGCACTTTTTTACTTGTATTTGCTTGGTGAGTAATCACATCCTTTTGCTGGACTGAGCAAGCTGCTCTCATCCTCTCTTCTAAGAGATTCTCTGGTTTCTTGGTCATTTTAGTAGCTCTTTTCTATGCCTTTTTATATTCACTTTTAAGTTTTCAAGAGCTCTGAAAGTAGGGAAAACAAAACTAGCCTAATATTCTTCATGAGTTTTATCTTTCCTCATCATATTCTGTGAGAACATCAGTCATTAAATGAAATCAATAGTTGTGGTCTTCTTTTGACTGTGTGATGCTATGGATTCCTCGAGTGTATGGTTAAAGGAGAAAAAGCCTCAGGATCTTATAGGCAGTAGCAATGAAGTATATATTTAAACTGAAGAAAAATAACTTTACCTTCTTCCATATTAATATGGAATTGAAGTACTGTTGGGCAGTAGTGTAACCTCCCATTTGCACCCTGTGAAGTGCAAATAGCTTTCATTAGAAAGATACATTTCACAGCATGGTTATGAACTCCAGGCTATGGTACAGTGTAGTTTTTCAGATTAGTTAGAAGTTATCAGTTTAAATCACTTCCCTCTCCTGAATTATGCAAACTTGTATTTCACAGGGCACAAAAGCTTTAACATGTTGCTGCACTCTGGTGTTTTGCTTAATATAGTTCAGATGTGTCAAAACAGTATGGAAATGCTCTATGTCTTAGAAAGTCTTATCTTCTTTTAGCTCAGTATTCAAAGCAGGATACAAGGTGCTGCAATACCTCTGTCATGTAGTTTGTTCTACTACTGAGGTTAGTTGATTTGCAAGTTGATTAAAGAGAGGTTTGCATGCCAGATGAGCATTGTAGTGTCTGTTTACAAACATGCTCTCGGTCTCCAAAAGATATTATGTAAATTAAAGTAGGTGTCACCATTAGGATTTATTTTCTACCATAAAAGGCTTTAAGTAAAGTAAACATAATGGAAAGTAAAACAGGTAACAATAAGAAGAATCAATTTTTGATTTTGCCAAGAGGTTGGACCGGATGACTCTTGAGGTCCCTTCCAGCTTGATGTTCTATGAATTCTGTGATTTGATCCTGTAGAAGTATCTGTCTGACATGAGGTCACCTTCTGGTGTCTCCTCGCAGAAGCCACCTGTGCAGCCCTCCTCTGCCTCTACCTTGCTATTGTAAACCGAATAGAGCGCTTCTCCAGGTACTTTCAGTGATTCTGTCCTTGGAAGAGAAACATTTTGGTTCCTCTTCTAACAAGCAGCTGCTATCTAGGATTTGATGACTGAGAATTGTTTTGTTGTTGTTCATGAGGACAGGTGAACTTAGGAAAAGAGCAGGGGTATGAACTATTAAAAAGCTGCAAAAGGTTTTAATTCTTTTGGAGTGAATCTTAGATGAGGTGATCATTCAGCTGACCTGTTTAGACTTCTGTTAAGGATATAATTTTTTTATGATGACCCCTTTCTGCTGCTTTCTGCAGAAAAATACCCAAGCAAGAGCCTGGTCGCTTCTAGAAATTATCAAATATAAAAATCATCTTTGTTCTTCTTCCCCAAGTCCTCACCCTTGCCACTGTCTCACCGCCATGCACAGAAAAACCCCACAAATGCTTGGTAAAACAAGCAATACAGGGGGTAGGGTTTCATAGTAAAGACATTTCCTTTTGAGTCAACTGAGTTTTGTTTGCTGATTGAAAGTGCGCAAGAAGGGATAAGTGGATGTATTTAAACTCTTTTTTCCCTGCTGCAATAATTAGATTAATTTCAAGAAGTGGCCAAATCAGTGCAACTCAGTTCTTAAAAGTGCAGGTCATATTTAAATGGAAGAACAGAGAGATTTGCAATATTGTGGTGCATGTTGATGTTCAAGAGCCTTCCTAGATTATCAGTACTGTTGAAGCCTTTGGAACACTGGGACCGTGCTTTTCAGAATGTTTACATTCCTCTTGTAAGTCCATTCCTTCCATCTTCTCACCCTTTTCTGTCTTATTTACCTTTAACCTTTGTTTACAAATAGTAAGGAGGAGTTGAGAGGGGTAGGAGTAGAGAGAACACAAGAACTCATCTTCTGTGGAATTTACTATTTGTATAAACTGTTACCTTAAATCCATGAATATTATAGAGGAGTGATTTTCCTCTAAGCCTAAAATTAATTATAAGTTGCAGGGAGCATGCAAAAGAAGCTTGCTGCTTTGAACAAGATTGCTCTGAGCCTGGGGTTATCAATTAAAAGAAATTGTTCCCTTCTTGAAGTTTTTCATGTCTAGAACTACCACTGCCGTTAAAACAAGCTGTATAATGATACTTCAAAAAAAAACCTAAATACCTTTACATGCTCCTCTTGTGAATTAGCAGTTAGTCTACACACAGAGGGAAGTTACGGAGCTATGCCTCTTACCTTCTGTGAAACTGTGATATAAATAAGACTTGAGCTTTACTATAGGAGTGGTAAAATCCCCTTATTCTGGGGAAAAGCAGAAATTATGAGAACATTTGAGAGACTGGTACTGCTAAAACATGTATGTGTAAAAATACATCTGTTGATTCATAAAGTATTGTCAAGTATTTTACCTTCTAGGATTAATAAAAAGTGTTTATAAAATATTTTACCTCTAGGTTGGGTGTTACAAAAAGTTTCTTTTTGCCCAGAGGGTGGTTGTGCACTGGAACAGGCTCCCCAGTGAAGTGATTATGGTACCAAACCTGCAAGAGTTCAAGAAATGCTTGGGCAATGCTCTCAGGCGCATGTTGGGATACTTGGGCTTGTCCTGTGCAGGACCAGGAGCTGGGCTTGAATATTCCAATTTAGGGTATTCTGTGAAGCTGTACTAACTTGCATACTTCTGTGAAGAATCAACTTCAGTACAGAAAAAGAAAAATGAACTAATGGCTTCTTAATAAAAATAGTTAGCTTATAATAAAAATTTTAGTTTGCTCTGTGTACTCAGAGGTGCTTTTGTGAATCTCATGGTCTGTGTTATTTGCATAAAAGTCAGTGCCATCAAGAGTTGGGCTTTGGAATTTTCAGTGTCTTACGGGTTGCGTTCTCCATCTGAGTTGTGCTTTGAAGAGCCAGAGAGTGGGGACCAGGCAGAGATCTAATAGTACAAAATAGATTTGAGGAAAAGATTTCAATTGGTATCAGATCTGGTTAAACAGGAGTTGGTTTAAGCCACAACAAAGTAGGGGGGTTAAAATAATCTTTGGGAATATTAATTTTTGATTAACCATGTGCAGACACTGAAATGCAATACAGTTAGTACTACTTCCCCTCTCCTGTTTTTTTTCTTCCTCTCCCAGTTTCAGCATGTTATTGACCAAGCCTGATGGTTAAAACTAGGTAAAAATAGTGCAGTTTGGTAAGCATAATGAATGTCTGATGAGATGTTCTTTGACTCACAGGTCTTTGTCTAGGAATTACTGACTGGCTATTATTGCACAGATTGAATATGAGAACTTGTTACCTTATTTTGATAATTTATTAATGTAAGTCAGTTCAAGTGAAGTAGCAAGGAAATGAATGCACTATAGCTTCTCAACGTATTTTCTTCATGACAATGGCCAGTGCTTCACTCTGGTTTTTAGAGGGAATTCCCTTTCTGCTTTTTATTTTTAAAATGTAAAGTGAGACTTCTGTGTTGGAAAACATGCTTTTCTTTTCTGAGATTTGAAAATGTTTAGAATTGTAGCAGATCACTCTTTGTTGTCCTTGCATAATCTGTTTGGGGACATTTTCAGCAAGTCAAGAAACAGGAAATGTGGCATGCCTACAGGGCAGCTAACACTGACTATGGAAAGTAGTTGGCTGGTGGAGGGGAAGATGAGTACATTTAATAAGGTGAACATAGGCTTGCAGACTGACAGATGCCACAAGTGTGTCTGCAAGTATCAGCTGAAGCGTTTTATGGATAGTTGAGTCTGGTCCTGCTGCTCATTTCCTGGAGAATGCTGAAAAATTGCAAAGGCTTGAAGAAGACCCTTTTGAACATTTGAAGATCATATAAACATGCTTCATCTTCTTGAAGACCACGAATACCATGCAGCATATGATTTTTACCATTACTTAATATGACAGTTAAAGATTTATTTATATCAAAGGAAAAGTTCTTGATAGAGGTTCCTCTAAGAGACCAAGGTGTATGAAGTCCCAGGTGTTGGCGGAAGCTATACGAATTAATATTATAAACCTCCTACTGCAAAGCTAGTAAGCCACTTCCTTAAGATTATAATGGATTTTTCATTGCTGGAAAATCTTAATATGTGGATTTTTTCCCCCTAAGTTACAGTCTTGTTCTCTTATACCTGTTGGACTTAAAGAATTAAATTATGAAAACTCCTGTTCAGGGCTTGTTGATCACATTGTTTTGTTCTTGCCTTAAAAAGAAATGTTTTCAGTCTACTTGCAAGTCATGAAGTTACATTCCTTGAATGTACATGTGTGAGTGTAACTTTGAAATCTGTGAAGAATGCATCCTTAAGACATTCTACAGTTTAATGTTTTGCATGTTTAAAATACTTTCAAGTAAGTCCTGAGTACTTCTGGTACTCCTTATTTTGGTATCAGGGTTTTGATTCAAAATGGAGGTGCTATGCTGTAATAACTGTCTTGGGGGGGATGTTTTTGGTGTATGGTTTTGTTGTTTTGGGTTTTTTTTTTTCATTTCTTTTTCTTAGTTTTGAACACTAAACTATTATTTTAGTGTATATACACGCCTGTGCAAATATACATTTAAACAAAACCAAATAGATGTTTCTTTTCTTATATACAGACACTAAATAAATATGTTCTGTTCAAGTTGCTGTCTTACAGGTATGTAAAGACAGCAAACCTAACATTTTTCAAAGATCCTTAATGTCAGGAAAGTGGGTTTAATAGTTTAGCTTCATTATCCTGTTGAGGTAGTCTGAATTACCTCAGAAATCTAAAAGTTCTCCCAGTTCTTGTACATACGGTGTTTTGTTGTCTATTTCCGTGACTGGTTTATTTGGAAATAGAAAATACTGACATAAGAGCACAGAGATGTGTCTAAGCCAGTTCTTGTAAGAGTAAATGTAAGCTTGGCAATAGACTTAATGAAGTTTTCTCACAAATATAGTCAGTATGGTTGGCTTTTTGCTACGTGAGCTTAGAGCTGCTGCATCTTCATGCTGTTTGGGAGCCTAAGGTCAAATGAGAAATCCAAAATATTTCATTTTATGAAGAGGCGTTTAGGCACAGCAGTACATTTCCTGTTTACATAGCCAAATCTTCTTTGTATGCTGAAAGATTTCCTGATACACTTATACAGAATTTTTGAGTTCGCCCTTTAAGTGGTAGCTTCTGTTGCTTAGCTGGTTGAAGATGCCATCCTCTGCACCCCAGCCAGCATGACACAACTCATTTTCCCATGAACTGATGGGATGTTTAAGTCTTACCACCTTTTGTTTATCCCCAGATTGCAGGATGAAAGATGAAAATGTTAAGGCCATGTTCAAGAAATTTGTTTAGCATTTATTTTTTCACATCTAGTTGAGAAGTGAAAAATTAAAAGTTTTGTAAAAGTACAGTGTTTTGCCGTTCTTTTTCTCCTAAGAGAATTAAACCCACAAATTCAGACATCTGCTCACTTCCTTTAGTTCCATACAGCCTAAGAATTTACAGTTTTTATATTCTTATACAATATTGATAAAGGTACATAGTGCTGCCTTTTCTGTTTAGTGCCTTCTCTGCGTAGTTAAAATACAGCAGGTTAAAACATTTTTATTCTGTTTGCATTGCTACAGCACAGCAACAATGTAATTCTTTATTTTGTTGATTCAGTTAGTTTTACTCGTCCCTAAATGCAGTGTATCCCAAATCTCCCTGGGAGTGGTAATCATGTTAAATTTACTAAAATGACATTCCAGACCACGTGGTTTTTTTCCTCCACCAGCTTTCTGACAGCTTCCAAATCATTTGTCAGTGAAATATGCATTATGCTGTCACAACTCCTCCTCACTGGCACTCCAGAGCCTCTTTGATGCTTTCTGTGAGAAGACAGAGTTGTCAATGCACCTTGAGACTTCAAGACTGTTTTACAATAAAAAGTTACTCACATGCCTACTTTTGTCACTTCTCTTGAGGAGTCGTTATGGAGCTCTGAGTACTGTGTTGCTGGTTCCAGCGTCAGTTTCGCAATGTGTTCTTGAACGTTTAATGTTCCTAAAGGAATTAGTGATATTTTGACAAACACTTCTCTTGTCCTTTTATAAATCAAAATGGCACTTGAACAACAATGCATTTGTACAGATGGAATAAAACACACGACAGCAGTGTTACTAGTGAATGGATTGGGGGGGATGATGTGTTAGTGGCTTGATACCTGCTTGGTTGGTTTGTTTCTTCTTTTTAAAGCATATGAAGTAATAAAAGTCTTGATCCCCCTGCCCCTTTGTGGGGTGTGCAAGAGAGGCTGAGTGCAGTGAAGAGGGGCAGAGACTATGAAGTTCTGCACTGGTGGGAGCTGGAGTTTCTGCATATCAAATCCCACATCTGGATTCGTGGCAGATATCAAAGTTAAACCAGTTGTATGCCAAGCTCTTGCCTTTCTTCTTGTCACAATTGTCCCACAGTAAAATAAACCCTGTGATTTGAGGTTTATCATTAACTTGTACATCTTTCTATAATTAGTTCTTTGTTTTTTGCTGTATATAAGCAGGTCTTGAGTAATTTAAGTGTCCATTAAGTGTTACGGGGGGATTTCACTTCCATCTCAGTTTCTACATATGCCTTTAGTTTGAAATGAAAAAAAGTTATTATCTATAAAAGCATCAAATACCATTTTTTAACATTTGAATTACTACTTGAATTTGTTTGATTTGCGTACTTATAAAACAGGCACTTTTTAGTGTAGGAGTGGGATCTTAAAACAGTTGATTAGCGTGTTTTATTAAAGTAGTGTAGGCGTTAATTTTTTTCTGAAGCTGAACAGATTGTTCATATGATCCCTACTATCATTGCAGTAGAACTTTTTATGCTGCTATACATCGTACTGCCAGCTGAAATTGTGTCATACCATTTTGTTAAACTTCATTAAAAGTATGTTGGCTCTTTAAATACGAAGTCTTATACTTCTCTTAACTCCTCATTCATTCCAGTGTAAGGATTGTATTTATGCCTCTCTGAGAAATTTAGGAAGGGGGATTTATGGTGAGATCCAGATCTACAACATGGAATTTGGTCTCTCAGAAGTTTGCTTCTGCTTCTAAAAGGATGTCAAGTATATGGAAAGTTTGGTTGTTTTTTAAATAAACAAAGCAAAACCTGATTGTTTCTACATGAAAAAAATTAATGTAGTCAGTAATTAAATCGTATTGTTACTGAAATGCAAGTTTCAGATTTTGTGAGGATAATTAGGTTGAGTTGTGTCAGCATCTCTGCAGTCTCAGCAGAGCCTTGCACTGTGCTTTCAGACCTCCAGAATAAAACTGGCCAGTCGGTGACCTTCACAGAAGTATTGAGCTTCTGTAATAAGTCAAACATGGAGAACCTCTAAATTGCGTAGCCTTCTCCTAAAGTTTCCCCAAGTGTCCTCAAATAACCCCTTTTCAGAAAAGGATTTATCTTACCTGGGTTGAAATCCAGGTGTCCTGTTAAGCTCCACACCAATCTGTAACAGCAAGCAAGGGGTTTCATGGTCTAAGTGTGCACTGCAGGAGCAAAGACATTTCCTTTGTTGTATGCCTGCTGCTTGGTTATTTTATCTGACAGTGGCAATTTTTGTTCTATGAGAAATAGTAACTGTTGTCTGTATACATTGCCTGCCCTGTTCATCTGGGTTTGGATTTGCTATTTTTTAAGTCTTTGTTTCCTTTCTTTGTTCTTTCAGGTTTTGTTCTCCAGCTGCTTTGAAAAGTTCCAGTCTAGTTAGTTTCTGCTTTTAAGTTAGCAAGTCTGTCCTCTGGTTGTCCTTCTTTGTACCTTCTTCATGGTAACTGTATCCATTCTGAGTTAGATTGCAAGAAACTTCATGGAATATTGAAAGCCAGAATGCATCAGTGATAGTTTCTGCTTTTGACATTCTTTCTCTACTAGGGCTTAATATTTGTGACTGTTGCTGGTTGTTGAGTTGATATTATAGAATAACTGCCTGCAGTGACTCCGAGATCTTTCAAGGAGTATTAAAGCTAATGTAAATAGCATCCCTATGTGGATATAATTATTTTTTCTGTGTGCATTAGTATGTGCTTCCTAAATGTAATTTTCCTATATCACCTTACCTCCTTGGCATTTAAGATTGTGATGTCCTTCTACTGCTTTTCAAGAAAGGAAAAAATGAAAGCTGATTATGAATACATGTATCAGCAGCAAAATATGTTACTCAGTGTTAACACTCTTTTTCCAATTTTATCTCCAGATTTTATAATGGCTCTGATAAATAGTAAGATTCTTTTGAGATTCAGAAAGGAATTATTAGTCAGGAAAAAGAAATGTTAATACAGAAAATCTACTAAGGTTTGATCCTGTTATAAGAAGCTGCAGCAACTGAGTTAAGTACTTGTTGCTGCCTTCATGCCTTGACAGTTGTGAAACCAGTTTGGTTGGTCTATCCTGTGATATTCCAGATGATTGAGTATTTAACTGGCTTAAAGCCCACATCCTCTTGTGTTTCTTTCAAGATAAATACTTTGCACAGCTGGAATATGCACTTCACTGAGTTCAGTACTTAGCAAAACTGAAGCTAAAAGAAGAGTCTGCTGCTACCTTCCTTACAGCTCTACTACTGCCCTGCTTTGATCTTTAAGTGAAAATATTTGTTTGGACTGTAAAATACTATGAGGATTATGTAGATTGCTAATGATATTTTCAGAAGTGTAAAAGAGCAAGAGCTAAAAGCTCTTGAATTCTCAATGGAATGTTATTTTTTCAGAAATACATCTCTCTTCACTGAAAAAGTTATTGTGCAAGCACCTCGAGGTGTTGCTTATCTGCAGATAAAAAACCAGAATCTGGCTATTATGCACATCCAGAAACATATTCTGTTTTTTCATGCAATAGGACAAACCCACAAATTATAAAATGATTTTTAGGTACATTTATTGGGAAGCTATATACCAACTAGTAAAGTCAGCAGCTGCAGAATCTTTTAGCCGCTTGAGTAATTCGGTTCAAGGAGACTTCTCAAGCTGAAACCTTTACTAAATTTTCTTGCCAAGGCTGAACTTTTGAGGGTTATTATTGGATTTTGTTTTTCTTTGAGGGAAGAAAAGTTTCATTTTTCATGTTAGAAGCAGGAGGAGGAAGGATTAGCACAAAAAAAAATAGACACCTTGAGTGTCATTACTGAAAAACTGGCACTGTAAGTCCTAGTTTTTGTTTGACTTAGTTGGTGTTCCATTTCTTAGTAACTGTGTGCATATTTTGGTGACCTCCTAAATCAATAGGAAAATAATTCTCAATGAGGCTATTTATGTCAAACTTAATATTGGTTCTCTCATCCATATTTGCAGTTACTGTTTCCCACACTAACTTTGAGAGCAGTCTTTTCTGGTCTTTACCCAGTTTGTAATTAATATTCCACAGTGATTTTTTAAATTTTATTTTCAGTCATTATGGGGATTTGTAGCAGAATACACGGGATTAATTTATATATTTAGCTTGATGGTATGATATCAAAATTAAATTTGCTAACTCTTTGTCTGCTAAGTAATGAGTGTGACCAGCTAGCATAAAGGTAGTATCAGTGTTCTGGGCTCTTGTCTGTGCAGAGTGGATCCCAGGAGTATTGTTTTGTATTGGAAGCTTCTTGTAAAAGGATTTAGCAAGCCTGTCTTTGTGAATAATTGGCTTGATAAGAGATGCTATTGTATGTTTAGGGAGCCAGAGGATCAGAATCCTTAATAGCTGAGCTATTGCAGCAGTCAGCAGGAGTCATTATGATCTCTCTTAATAATGTGTAGTTTGGGCATCATTAATTCAGATACAAGTCACAAAATGGAATTGACTTTGGAGAAACTATGTATTGCCCTGCATGCCCAAAGATATCTTCAAAACCATCTGCTTATGATGGCTGTAATTTTAAATAGAAGAATTAAAAATAACAAACACTATCCCTACACCCTCCCCCAACTTGTTTTCCTCCTCTTGCACCCACTATTTTAATGTGCTCTGTTTGGTTATGTCAAGGAAGCTAACATGAATGTTTTGGAAAGAAGGTGTTTTGCTTGGCTGTTAAATTAAGTCTCTTGAGTAATTCAAAGGCTCTTCATTGATGCATGTTTATGTACATGTTCAACTGCAGATGAAGAAGGATTATAGTCAACAGACATGGAGCTCTGAAAGGACCATCCATTCCAGCTAAGCATTTTACATCTCACAGAAAGAAAAAAAAAATCACTGCATTTGGGAGGCAGAGTCCAAAGTCCAGACTACCATGTTTCTGTTCTGTTTGGTTTGTATTGCTCATTGTAAAGAGCTAATGTTTCAGTCTAGACTTAAACTTTTCACCTAGAAGAAAGTTCCAGTTCCATTTTAAAAGGAACTGATAATTTCAGAATTGGGTCCAGTTACAGAACTTGTTTGATTTTAAGCTTGCTAGGAATTCTCATGTTCTTTGAAAAGTGTACTTTCATGGGAAAGTTTCCACTTTTATTGAATCTAAGGAAGCCATATGTTAAGTGCTGCTGGGCATTTGAAATTAAATCTACAACTCTTTTAAGCCACTTTTCGTTGAGAAAGGGAGAGGAGGGAATGGAAATCCAGCTAGCCAACAAACTGTGAGCCATGCAAAGCTGGTGCTCCAAGTACAACTTCTTCCAGCATACTAGAGGGAAAATGATGTTATGGTGATGGCAGGGGCATTCTGCAGTCAGTCTTTGGATAAAAATACAGTCCTAGGGTTAAACACCAAACTTTTCTATATGAATTATATAACTGTTTCGGGCTCAAAGTTTTTGTATTTTTTTTCTTCATTCTCAGTGAATTATTGACTCATTGACTTATTATTGACTTTTCCATTTTATGTGGAAGCAAGGTGGGTGGGTATTTTTCAAAAGCTTTGTTATCAACTGTTTCAGTGTTGTTTCATATCTTTAAAGATTTTACCGTTTCTCTCAGTGAAAACCTGTATAGGCTTTTTCTAGAACTTCTATGCAAAGAAACTCTTTCTTTCTTGTCTCTTCAGTATTCCCTCAGATACTGATTCTTGAGATGGAGCTGGGATGAAGTTAGATTGAAATATTAGTTGGAATTAATCTCAGTTAGTGGAAATTTGTATGTTTTTTGAGAAAGAGAAATAACATTCTGCAGCACCTGAAAACTGATGGAAATATTGTATATGCAAAAATCCTATATTAAACTTACTTAAATGTAAACTCTTCTGATTTAAAAACATCAGTTTAATTGTGCAAACCTTAATACTTCTGTTTTTTGTTTCATATTTTTCTTTTTTCTTTTTTTTTTTTTTTTAAAGATGCTAAATCTAAAGTTTAGCAAATGGCTGTTAAGCAAGCAGACATGTCTGTGTGTCAGGTGTTCTTCATTTTTATGGAGACAGAGTTGAAACAGAGAGCACTAACTGCTATAGCTGGAATGGCCAGGCCTTCTGTAGGGGTTGCATTAAATGGATCAAAACAATGTTGTGCTACTTTTTTCCCCCCTATTATTTATTTTAATGAAATTAGAATTTTCTTTGCTCCTTTTTATATAAAACTATTTGTCAAAATTATGCCTCTTGGAAGAAAGAAGTTGCAGATTTTGTGATGACAGGGAAGTGTGAGAAGCTGGTTAGCATCAGCTGTGGTTAACATCTCCTGGTCTGGCAGAATGGCATCTGGAATAATGGGCAAGACCTGGGGAACTACAAGGGCCTGCCTGATCACCAGTTTGGAGTGTGTGGCCTTAGGCAGTCTTGCTTTCAGCATTTGCATATGTAAATAGGGTAGTGATGCTGAATATGACATAAAAATGTACTTTTTATTTTTTCTAGACTTGGCTTGCTTGAAGACCGAGATAATTCTGTGTTCATGACTGGACTTGGATGCTAGGCAGTGCAATAATAGGAGGAAAGAGCAATACTGAACCCTGAGGAAAGAAAAAGAATCATGTAATAGTTGTCCATGTAGTGACTGCCCTCATGCTAAGAATAAGTTAGGAAAATTTTTGAAGGAGAAGGATGAAGATAATGTACATGTGCAAGGAATTAAGCTTTATAGTCAGTCTTCATTGAAGCCGTTTGGGCTTGGTAGTCCAAATCAACTTTTTGTCAGCTATGTATTTATTAATGCCGTTATTTTTACTCTTAAAAGTTATACTTTACCTAGTAGTATAAATCACTATACAAGTCCTTGCTGGAAGAATTACATCCTTGTAATATAACTAGAGGTGTAATGGCCCACATCCTCTGGCTGTGGAGCAGTTAAAGATAATACAGCTTTCATCTACCTGTCATTGCTCATACACTGGAGAATATCTCCTTGTGGTTCAGCCAGGAAGACAGAACATTTCATGATCCTTACTTTTTCAGTATGAACTCAGCTCCCTCTCCTATTGTTGTCTGTTGCTTGAACAGATGACCCTGAATTGGTGGCTGAAAAGGGCTTACCCCTGGTGGTGCATCAGCTCATCCGTGAGAGTGATAACCTCCTACTAGCAGGTGATGGTGATCAGCTAATGGTATCTTGAGACATTGAAGCAATTAAAAAATATGTGTCCAAATCTTCCTACGAAGAGCATAAGCACAACTGTGCAGGGTTGGACGTGAAGCTTATCTGGTGTTACATCCTGTCTCTAGATAAGAGTGAGTGCTGTGCTGTGGGTTCTGTTTTTCTCTAACGCACGGCACTGACTGTCTAAGGCAGAGAAAAACAGCAGTCAGAATGTAGTGAAGCTTCCACTGCCTCCAGTGGTTTGGGGCTTGAAGATTTCTTGAGCAAGGGGTTAGTCTTTAATAGCTCTCAGTGGATTTTTCTTCCGTGAACTTGAGTAGTCCTTTTTTGAGCCCACATAAATTTTTAATATCCAAAGTATCCGGTTATAGTGAGATTCATTATTTAGCTACAAATGTTACGAAAAAGCATCTTCTTGCTTTGTTTTGAGCTTGCTTCTTGCTCTGTTAGGTAGCCTTTTGTTTTCACTTGGGAGACAACCATCATTTCTGTACTGCTTGTCATTTTGAAGAACTCTTGTGGCTCCCCAGTTACCCCTTTCAGGCTGTGTGTGCATTTGTTTAAACACGGTATTCTTGCTGTTTGCTTACCATTTACCTTTGCCTCAATTCCCTGTACCTTTGATATCAAGAGACAGTGTCAAGTAGTAAGACAAAATCTGTGCATAGTTTTTAAGTGCAGGTCTGTCATGACTTGATGGAGTGGTATTAATGATGTTTCTCTTTGTTCCCAGTTTCAAATAATTACTAGTATTTAATATGTTTCTTGACCGCATCCGAGTGTAGAGTAATAAAACAGCCTAGTTATTATATATCTGTTTTAATGACAAGGTCTCATTTGTTAGTGATAATAGTTAGTTCAGAACTCATTACACATGCCATAATGTAAACACTACTAGTACTAATGGATGGTAAGATTATTAATTAAAGGATATCACTCTGCCAGGAAGATAACAAGAGGATGTTTTCATATGTTCCTAAATCTTTTTGTGACAGGAAAGTAGAACAAAATTCCACAAAATTAAAATTTAAAAAATGGTACATGAACTATGTAGAAGGCTAGTTGGTTCTTCTGACAATTTAGTTGATTTAAGGTAAACTAGACAGACTTCAGCTGAAAGTTATCCAAGTTCCTCATTTTGTCTGAGAAGTTAAGTTAAAAATCCAGCAAAATAAATATGAGGGATCTCTCTCTCTCTCTCTCTCTCTCTTTTTAATACAAAGATCCTGTTCTTTGAAATAGCTTTATACATAGAAAGAAACATATGAATACTGGTTTTTACAGGGATTATTTCTTACTCTCTCTGAATGAATGCAATACATCTGGAAAGTAAGATGCAAAAACTGTAAGTGTTAAGGAAATAGTCTCATGCAAATTGGAGTTAGATCTAAACTCCTTGGGAATGCTTAATTCTGACTTGTTTAAGCAGGCACTCACCTGGTGAAATTGATTTGTAGTAGTGTGTTTCATTAGATAATGAAGTATATTTCTTTTGGCTGATATTTTTTGCCCCATTATTAGAATGTAGATATTTTGGTAACAGTTTTTTCAGTTTATGATACTGCAAGTGATTTAGTTTAAACCCTCAAAAATGTATCTTTAAAAGACTTTTAAGTGCCTTCATGGCTCTCATCTCTGCATTTTGTAATACCTTTCATTTTTAAAGGTAGAAGACAGCTTAACTAGCATGTTAAGCTTGTTTGCTGTATGAAACTGGTGAGTTTAGTATCCGTTCTCTCTAAGTAGTGAGAAGTAGCTAAGCAGTGTGTAACAGTGCACTCGCTGTATGGTAGACTGAATGGAAAAAAACTGCCTTTAGGCTAAATTTGGTCAAGACATTTAGTGACATTTAACGTCACTGAACAAAATCTGCTTGATTAGGAATCTCAGTTCTGCCCTCCATGTGTGGAAGTACGTATCTGACTCTCTAAACAAATGTCACATCTGTTTGTGTGTGCGTGTTAGAACTCTCACACCCGCACCCCTTGTTAAGTGCAGTACTGAAGTACATGTGACTGTGATATTACATATCTGATCAAAAGAGTCTAATCAAGTATTGTATTCCTGAGTTTTAAGGGCCCGAAAGAATTTCATATGGAAAGTGTTTCATTTCCTTTAAAGCCAAGTGGTAGTATTTTCTTCTTTTTTTTAATAAGCTAAATATACACATTTTAATTTTTTCTCCTCTCCTCCTCCTTCTGGTCTTACAACACATTTTACTTTGTTGCCCAAGCACAGAAAACTTTGCCAGGAAGAAGGGTGAGCAATGCTTCTGTTTCCCATGACCCTCAACTCTAATGTTGTTCCAAGAGCTCACTACTTACAAATGCCTTGATAACTGCTTTCATTCCTTTCATCCCTCCCCCGCCATCCAGCTCAGGCCAGTGGGACTGATCCTCCTTTGAGCAGCTCTCTTCACAGAACAGGAGAATCTACTTAATGTAAAAATCATGGAAGCATTGAAAGATATATTGCAGAATTTTTTGCAGCTAAAGATCTGCATGATAATTGCTGTAGTGATTTATTCTTGGTTTCATAGAAGCAGCTTCTTAGAGCTCCCTGTTCATAGCAGAAATAATTCCCTCTTTTTTTCCTTCTGGATAGATATATGGGTAGGGGTAATAGTGAGGACATTGCATCTCATTCTACATATGCGCAGTACAGAACTGGCAGAGCTGATCTTGGTCAGGTAGTCAAAACTCTGGCATCTTAAGAATGTATTGCAGTGTAGGCTTTAATTCTATTCTGATATTATATTATCATATCGTATATTTCTTTGTTTTTCATTGTCTGCAAATAGGCACATGTATTTTTAAAATTTCTTTGGGTGCATGGTATGATTAAGAACAAACAGAGAAAACTGTCTTTTCAAGTACTACTGAAAGATCGTCTGATGCACCAATACCTTACATTGCACTAGAAATCTGGGAATTCCCATGTTTTTTCTGGCAATTCCCTAGCTGCCAGACAGGAAATCACTCTCTGCTTTTTCAACCTCTAACAGCATCTGCTCTTAGTTTCTTTGTCCTCTTTTTTGTGGTGCTTCTCTGCCTGCTCAGTGTCGCTGGGATGTGCCAGGAGGAGTGAGAAATGATGTAGTATGCCTGATAAACCATGTTTCATTGAAAGAGTCTGGCGGGAGAATATTGGAATGTGGACCCAACTCCCTGGGTCTGACACTGTTCTGGGAAATAAACATCCGTGGGGTGGGGGAAGAATGTGGAAGATCATGAAAGAGCATTTAAAAATCCCCAGAAGGAGCAAAAGAAAGTATGTTGAGGGTCAATGCAAGTTTGCAGGGATGAAAGTTTAAGAATCTTTGAGACTTCCTGATAGAGAATTATAGAGTAGTTTTATCAACAGACAGGGAAAATACTGAGGGTGCAGATGAGTTTGTAATGATATTCAATTATTTGAGAATGGAAGAAAGCAGGGAAATATGCTTGTTTTCTAAGATTTATTCTTCTGCAAAACAGAAGAAGTGTTGGAATATTTCAGTCCTTACAGTGGATCTTGGCCAAAAAGCTTACAGGATGAAAATAAGCATATCTGCAAAACTGTCATTGTGTAGAAATGTTTTGGTTGAATGTAATTTAGAAAAACATTATACTGTGCTAGAAATAGTACTAAGTTGTACCCTAGAGCCAATCTTTACAATTTCAGAAGTAAAAGGAAACCAAACACTTTCTGAAAATCATAGCCATATTTGTGGAAAAATACTTAAAAATTGCAATGATGAAAAAGGAAGATTTTCTGTTCTGACTTGTACCACGTGATTAGTCACTGTAAAGTGTAATTCTGTGAATATGGTTTGATAATTGAAAGGTTTAGACCATGGTAATTCCCTGCGAATTCAGTTTGTTTTCTAATCAAATGCAGCAGTATTGTTAAACAGTCTTATAAACTAAAATATTAAGAAAGGATTTTGTAAGAATGAGGTAATGAGAAATAAAATACAAGAATGTGGGAGTATTGAAACAAAATGACAATATGAGAAATAGCTATGAACTTACATACATGCTTTAGCTTCAGAGAAATGAGCAGAGATGAGCAGTGTGTACTGTGTGCTGTCCTCAACATTAAGGTTTATATGGTATACATTTTCATTGCATTTGTATTATTTCATGTATTTATAATCATGCAAAGTCAAAACAAGTTGGTAATTTTATAGACTTTACGGCTTTTGCATACTAAATTAAAGTTAATTTCTTTCTGTTCTGATTGTATTAATAAGGTTAGGTTTCCACATTTACACATGAAGTGAGGGGGGGTAAGGAGAGGAATAGTGAAAAGAGTCATGGAACATTATCAATATTGTCTTTTGTCTGTAAATATTATTTGGTTCAACAGTTATTTTTCAGGGAAGTTGTAGTATGTTTCTTATCAAGTAAGCATGCAAATGTGGTATAAAAATCCCCCTCTCATTAAACATCAGTGTTGCATTCTTGGAGTGTCCTCAAGACTGTATTCAACTTAGTTCCTAACTGTAGAAAATTACTAAGAATATCCAAAGTATTGCACAAGTGTCTAACATAAGGAAGTTGTGACTGAACAGTGTTGGTATGAATTGCTATGAAGTTTATAGAACATACAGGCTTTTCAGTAGCTCTTGCCTCATAGTGTTAAGAAAGTGGGGATTTTGTTGCATTTGATCAAGGGGATTTCTCAGTACTTTCTAGAATGAGAAAGTAAATTGTGCATTTTTCTCATGGAAATATTCATGAGTAAGGGAACGACACTGAAAAATTTCAGTGGCTTATGTAACCCCAGAGGAATGCGGCAATGCATGGGCTACATGTTGACATATTCTCCTGATGTCCTTTCCCTGGAGATTTTGGGAAGAAATAAATTAAGAGCAAAGCATAGAGCCTAAGGTAAAAAAGTAATGTGGGATTGTAGGGGTGGGGAGTTGGTAGAGAGTTGTTTGTTTTAGTTCTTATTATTGTTCCATGAATAGCAAGTTGGCAAAGAATGTGCACTGATGAAGCTGGCAAATAAAGGGGATAAAGACTTTATTGAGAGCAACAATGAAAGACTGTGTCAATACAGAGCAGTGGCCCTAGAACTGCAAAATCTCTGGCACTGGGCACTGGATTCTCTATTCCCATGTGGTCTTTTCTTGTGGATTTTTTAAAAAGCATTATGGCAAGTGGCCAGCATTAGCTCCATCAGCCCTTGCAGATAGTTTCTACTCTGTGCCAGTCTGCCCTGTGTTTTGCCAAATTAAATTCTTCTGCAGAAGTTTGGATGAAATATGGTCACTCATAAGAGGAGAGGGTTTTTTTCTCTTCCTTTTGTCTTTTCTTGTGACAATCAGAAAAGTTTATATGATCTGGAAATTAACTCAGCTGAAAAGTTAAGAATAACAAGTGTGTGTAAATAATTTCAGCAAACAGACCTCTAAAAATAGAAATGCCATGGAAAATATTCCATGAAAAGGAAGGACTTCAGTATTGAAAGCCACGAAACCAGACGTCAGAAGCTGCATCAGCTGACTATACAGATCTTTTTGTCAGTGTTTAAAAGGCATATTAACGTGCACTGCAAATTGCTCTCTAACTATAGGTGATCTGGGCATGTTATGGCAGTGATGTTTTATTAAATTGGGATTGCCTGTTCTGGCAGCAAAGCCCAGAATTCTTTTCATGCACAGTTAAAAGGAATTAATTGCATTACCAGCATATGTGCCAACATTCCCATGCTCAGGATTGCTGCTTTGGGCTGATTTGTAAGATATTTTCAGGTCCCCTTATTTGTACTGACCTGCTATCATAGATGTTATGAGTAGGAAGGTTTTTCTGAATGTGATAATTGCCTAAAACCATTGATAATCATTTATTTTTCATTTTAAATTAGTAGTGAGCAATGAAGAGTGGAAAGGCAAAAATTGAGAAGAAAATGCATTTTGGTGCCATTCTCTGGATTAGGACCTACCACTGTGAAGCTGTGAGTCTTAATAAGAAAGCCCTTAAGCCAGGAAGAAATTTGAAATATAATAGTGATATATGCAATCTTGCATGATCACTGCTTTTAACTGCTTAATCATTCATATTGCCTAAATATAATTGCACTGCCAGCTTCTGTGTTTACAGTCTATGGTGTGGAAAAAGATATCCCACTGTGACATGTTCTACTTACAATCAAATTGACTGTAGCAAACACAGAAGCTGTTGAAGTTCAGTGCTTCTCAGTGGGGTGTTCTTGTTCCTCCGGCTTATTTCTGGCTGTTGATGTAGCTCGCATCCTTGAAGCTCATTCCCTGACAAAATAACAAAGACAAGGAAGTTCCCTGTTCATCTTCACTACAAAAGAGCATGTCATGAACTATTTAAGGAGACATGTATCTCACAAGCGTTTTTCTGAATAAATAGTGTTTTACAGATTTGTGTTTGTAATACTGAAAGCCCTTTTTTACTTTTATGAATTTTTAAATGCTTCCTTGCTTCTGTCATTTAGTGTGGTAGGAACACTGGAAATCATGCTCATAGCTTCTGTTTCACAATAATAATGTCTCTTATATAAAAACTGCTTTTTCAAGTGTTCTTAGCCAAAACAATTGTTTATAGAATGAGAGTTGTTTATGAAATAGATCAAGAAAATAAATCTATTTCTAAAGCAGTTTAAAAATAACCGTAATAATGACTCATTTTCAGGTACTGAGGAGTAGAAGTCAATGAACTAGACAAATGTTTCTCTGCGTTTTAGCATGCTGTTTTATCAAGTACTCTGGCAATACTTCGATTCCTGATGTGTTTTATTCACATATTACAATGCCTTAATGCTGAGTTTTGCTGACAAGCTTGGATTTTAATAAACCTGTATGTCAGTGCATGGCCAAATGATGTATCTCATCAAGCACAGCACCATAATGCATCTAGTCATATCTAGTAGTGGACTTTACTGCCCCGAAGGTTTGAAACACCAGAGGTGACTGTATGTGGTCTTATGTGGTCTCCTTTCCACTCTTCAACTGTCCTGAAATTCAGTTGACTGAAGGATTGCCTCTAATATCCTGCTAGGTCAATCATCACCCCTTTGCTTCTGCTGTCTTTGAAGCCATGGAATAATAACTAGCTTTGTGTCAGATGCCCAGATATGTTGCTGTTACTGTATTAGCCGGAGTGTCTGTTGTTTGAAGTCCCATTTACTGCATTCCAGCTGGTGCTCAGGAGTTCATTTGGGCATGTTTAATCTTCTCACTAGGTTTCAACTGCTGTTTTTCTTTATTAACCCAGTGAATGATACCAAGCTTTCCCAGGATGATTGACATCAGTCAGGAAGAACATTGGTTATTGTAACTTCATTTGCTAATGAAGTCATCTTTGTAAGCAAACAAGTGGAAAGGCTTCAGCTTTGATGTGTTTGCTGAGAACACTTTCTTGCAGGCTCCTATTAAGGTAGGGATATGAGTCCTCTGCAAGTGCATAAAGTTTCTGCTTTTGGAGATTGATTGATCCTTATCAGAATTTTGGACTTTCTGCTCTTCTTCCAGATACCTGACTGGCAAAACCAAAAAAATGACAACCTTCCCATCCCAATAAAAAAATTCAATGTTCTTACTGCCTTGTGGAAATCCTGTCAAGTATCCTTATCTGTAGGACTTTGTCCTTGTTGTGACAGGCTGTGCCATGCCAAAACAAACATCTGTTTTTTCATCCTTCAAGTAATAGCATCTATAATTTAATCACATTGTTGCAATGTATTGTTCTCTTGTCCTTCTCAAGATTCTATATAAGAAATTATTTTATAATCTGTTTAACAAACTTTCTTGTTTCTAGGATAAGAAAGTGGAAGAACAGTTCTGGTAATACAAAGCGTCCGGATCATATTCACTCCTATATTCAGCTGTAAGGCCCTGACACCTAAAAGAAGTTAATATATTACAGTTCATGTTACATACTTTTCTTTGGCATTTTCAAAGAAAGTGAATCTTAAATAAACCTGCCTTCTAGAATAATCCAGAGGATTTTTTTTGCATTTTTTTTAATTGAAAAAAATATGTGTTAAGTAGACTAATCAAAATATAAAACTTCAGTGCGAAGTACAACAGAGTAGTGTATTTCATGATTCCTGGGTGACTTTCCTGAATGGATGATGACTTTTATTATTCTTTCATTAGCATTATGATACTGATGGTTGGTATTGTATTTATCCATATGCAATACTGGTGTTATATTACTTTGTTGTGGTTAAGCTTTGTTGTAGTTATCCTTTTATTATTTCCGGTCACAGTGTAGTAGCTTCTTTAGTACTTCCTCTATCAGCTCCACCAAAAAAAATCCTGTTGGCCACTTGACTTGCTGCAACCCTTACTAAAACAGGCAACTCTGTCACAATGATCTCCTTGCACTGACAGTAAGGATTGTGTAGATGGCTACTCTTGCATATGTGCCTCACTGCAAAATGGAATGGAATCCTTCTTTGGAATTGGAGAAAACAGGGAAAAAATGGTAGAGGTGAGTACTGTCAGAAAATGCATATTAGCAGAACTGCCCTTCTGGCAAACGAGGGTTGTATGCTTGCATTTTCATTCTTTTGCTGACACTCAGAGAGATTACTTCATTTGAGTGCCTGCAGGAAAACAGGGGCAACAACATTTATGAGCTCATTGAGACTTTTGAGCAGCCATCTTTCCCTGGATGATAGACTTGTACTGCCAGTCAACAAAGCTGGTGATTTTTTTGTAGTAACATAGAAGATCAGTTGTCTCTGCTTGAAAGAAGATTTCTGCCCTGAGCTAAGTGAATGTCCTAGTTCGTGTGGATTCAATGAAAAGAGGGACATAACTTTACAATGTACTTGCTCAGTAAGAGCAACTCTGAATAATGCCACAGATTCTAAAAAGGTGATTTGTGTGGTGATTACCTTCCTTCTGGAAGCAGCAGCATGCATTGAGGACTCTCAGTGACATTAAGACTTTGGGATATACTGTGATAAATGACATCTTGTAAAACTGAGTGAGGTCTCTGTTCTATCTGCTCTTTTCATTTTTTTTGTCCATCATTTGCCTCTTCTTGATTGGAGACAGTTGCCCTTAAATCTATTTTAATTCAGCTTTGAATCTTGGTATCTTTTAGAAAAGATGTGCTTACTGCACAGCTACTCCTTTCTGTGACTGGGTTTATAATTTTATAATCAATTAAAGTGATGATGCTCCTAAGAAAGTAATAAATACAATCTAGTAGCACCGCTTGGTCCAATGATGGTGATTCAACTGCAATTTCAAACTTAGAGTCTTTGAGTAACTCCTATTTCAGCCTTTAGGAAGCTGTCCAAGTCAGCTGGAATTTTCTGTAGAATAATATTTTTTTATCTTTTCAGGTTAAATTAACTTTGTACAGAACTTGTAAATGAGTGTTGCAGGAAACATCTGACCTTGGAACTTCATTTTATTCTTTGCTACATTGAACAGCTTTAATCTTATTATGATATCGTGTAATACTCTCAAGGTATTAGGAAAGGCCTCATATAGAGGCAGATATCTCCAAATGGTATCTTGCTGCATGACTTTATCAAGTTATCTAATAATCTCCTTAATTCACTATTTCTGAATTAGGTTAAACATACCTCCTTCGGGTTCAAAATATATAAGCTGTGTCTGATTGCTGACACAGTGAAAGAAAGATTGGCATCATATATCAATAATCCGGTATATTAAATGGAAACTCCACCTGTGGTATTTTTAACATTTATATTCCTTTACTTTGACATTTTTTCCACCAAACCCTGCATATGTGGAAGAATGATAGGAGTGAGCCCATGCTCCCTCATTTCCTTTCACATTCACAGAGATGCTGTTCATCATGGGCAGTTATTAGATTTATTCCTTATCCAAAGGAAATAAATGTGCATTCCTGTTAACAAGAGTTAATTTTTACATTCCAGTGTACTTGCAATATAGAAACTTTTTCATTCAATTATCTTAAGGCCGTGTAATTCCTTTTGGCATCAGTTGCAATTTTGTAGAAGGGTTTAGGATTCAGTGTAGTAACTTGGTGAAAGAGTGAATAATAAAAGTGTTTCTTCCCTTTAAACTTAAAATATACTGCTGTGAACAAATTCAAGTGTAGATCTTTCTAATAAATGTAGAACAATCATTTACTTAGCTATGCAAGATGCTGTATTTGCATAAAACGCAGTGCTTCATCTTATAAAGATTATTTTGTTTTCATTTATACTAACAGTAGGAAACACTTTTTGTTTAGCATCTAATTTGTTAATGCACTTAATATAATCTTCATGTACAGCACAGTAGGAAATGTACAGTAAGGATGAAATAATTCTGGGTAGCATTCTTGCCTGTTTTCCATGTGCTTTATCAAAATGATACAGAATTTGTTTACCCAGTTCTTTACATCTTAGTTATTTATCAGATATGCATACAGAATTCTCTGCTAATAGAAGAAAAAAAATCTGTTCATGTCTGTATTGTCTAAAGATGTTGATTCTCTTTTTGGACTGATGTATTCTATAGCTGCCTGTAAAAATACAAAAGGAGTGGGCATTGAGTAAATTCTGGGCAGTGCAAAATCCAGGTAGAGATTCTCTTGCTTGATAGTGATTACCTGTAATGAAAATTAAAAAAACCAGTCATTTTGTGGATTTTTATTTGGAGGCATTTGAAAGATTTGTCAATCCTTGTTTCATTTAGGATAGTGGAATGGTTCTTATTGTTGGAGATGATTTGAAATTAGGTGATGCTTTGTGTGTGTGTGGGTTGTTTGTGTGTTGATTTAGGACATTAGGCCAATTTGTATGTTTATATGTTAGGTTTTATCCTGCCTGAAAGAAGGTTAGCCCTCTTAATTTTGTGCCTAGCATTGAGTGAGTGAGTATTTATGGCTTCACCACAACAGAGGGTAAAGAAATCACAGAATCACAAAATGACTGAGGCTGGAAGGGACCCATGGAAGTCGTCTGGTCCAGCTCCCTTGCTCAGGCAGGGCCAGTTGCCCAGGCAGCTTTTGAGCATCCCCAAGGATGGAGTCAGATATGTTATGCTTTTGAAACAGAATATATGATTTGGCTTTCATTCATAACTTATCCTTACCATGCATTTTCCTAGGATTTAGTAGATGTCAGAATCTTAATTGTCAGTTTTTCTAGCATCAAAATAGATACTATAGATACAGCCTCTAAGATGCAGAAAATTGTTGTTGGTTTTCTAGGCTTAACTGGACTGGTGGTGTTTTTAAGTCTTGACCAAGTCCATTCATGGTCACATTCATCTCTGCATTTGTCATTAGTATATCTAAAAAAAGAAAAGAAGATAACAGGTTTATGTGGTTGATAGTCTGTATTTTTTTTGTCGCGTACAGTTAGAATGAAATTTTGTGCTATAAAGTTTGGATTGCTTTGTGAAATTCAGTGAAAATACTGCTCATAATCCATGGATTACCTTGTTGATTGGCAAGCACTTGTGGTTTTTTTTTTCTGTTCAGTTTCTTTTTACAAAGCTTTTGCACTAAAACATTATACAGTGTGGTCTATCAGAATAATTAGAATGTAATTATTTTGATAATGGTAATGAAGAAACCTGTCATTTACTGAGCTTTATTTTAATCTGCCAGTTAATATTGCAATATTTTAAAGAGTTGTCTACTTACATATGCAATTTATCACTGGACATTAATTTCTTATACTAATTTCTCGATTTTCAAGATGTGTAAAACTTCTTTAGTTGTCAATTAATTATTAATTATTAATACTTGTAATACATGTATTAATGTTTGAAATACTGCATCAGCCTGTTTCATAGGTGTCTAGGATATCTCAGGTTTGATTTTGCAATGGTGATGGTGATTTTAAAATGAGGTTAATGTCCAAAAAATATACTAGTAAGGAAACTTTAAGCAGAAAAAGTACTTAATGCAGAAACGCATGATGCCTTGCTCTAGTGAAGTTCTAGTGGAGTAATTCTGATTTGTTTTTTTTCTTGAATTCTAGATTTATCCATGGCGGTACAAAAATTTTCACAGTCCTTACAAGATTTTCAGTTTGAGTGTATTGGAGATGCTGAAACTGATGATGAAATTAATATTGGTAAGTACTCTCTTTGCTGGCAGTAACATTTTTATAGTTTCTTATAGCATGTTATCACAAATACAGTGGGGCAGTTCACAGTTATTTTTTAATGGTTCATGTCACAAAAATAGAAAAAATTCAATAAATAGAAACCATGCAAGACTTTAAAAATATATGTCAAAAAACTATTCACAGCATAGCTTGATTTATTGTTGTGGAAAGTATTCAACAGTACTTTTATCAGCTGAGTCAGCTGTGAATCCTGTAAATTCTGCTGCTACTTTCATTTTTCAGTCAGTTTTCAGTGGGTTACTAAAAGGTACACAGGTTTTTCTATGATGTAACTTAGGTCTGCAAAAACCATCTAAGTGCCTAGTAAGACACAGGAAGTATTTAACAGTCTGAAAAGGGGAACATGCTCATTGCAACTTGTGCATTTCTAAGTATATGGTTGTCTGAACTTTTGCCATAGAAATTTACTCTCTGCTTATTGTTCTGTTTCTGTACATGCCCAGAAATTCTGCATTTGCAGAACTGAACAGCTCAACCTGTCTTGAATGTAAACCTCTTTAATGTCATCAAAATATTCTTCCCTCAGCAGACTAATCCTGGAGATGTTTCCAGGGTTCAGAAATTCAGCCACTCTTTACTGCAAGGCATTGCTGCAGTTGTAGTGATGCTTTTACACAGTAGCACAGCAACTGGAGTGCTTTAACCCCCATTGGTAAGAAATCTGGATTGTAATCCATCTTCAGAATGGCTAAATTCAGTATCATGAGTCTTACATACCACATGGCCCCCATGTGTCTCCTAAAACATCTGAGAGGAAGTAAGATGGTTCTTAAAGAGTAGTGGCTTCTAAAAATAAATAATTTGGCAGTACAAGAGGGAACGTCGGACTTGTTGGTATTTTTTAAAGAAGTTCTATGTAATGCAGAGCGGGAACTCAGATTTAGTCTTTTCCAAGTGTATCTATTATTATGATCTATTTTCAAGTCTCCCCTCCCTTCAATTTTTGCTCTTCCTGACTGAGTCATTGGACAGAAGGTCTGAGCTGCTTGTTTTCACTTGCAAGGTTTGCCTCATCCTCACCCTACAACATTGTGGTAGTCAGAAAACTCTCATAAAAGATGACTGGTATTTGGTCGCTGTCTTCCACTAACTTGTGAGAGGGGGAATTTAATTTTACTGACAACTAAAAGTAGGGAAGTGAAATCACTGAGCTGCTGCTACTTGGGTATAAAACCTCATGCATTCTTCAGGTGTGTCCAGCTTGGAAGAGAAGTGGTGTGTATGTACGCTTTGGCATGCAACATATTATTTCTTGGCTGTTAAAATTCTATTTTATATGTATATATATATATATGTAAATCTGCAGTATCTCAGTTATATGTCTTAGATTTGGTCAATAACTTTTTTAAAGACATACAGTTTTGCATTTAAAATCAGATGACTAAGAACAAAGACAACATTCATTTTACTTGTAACCTAGATGTAGCAAAGAAAAGACATTTTATTGTTTGGACATTAAACAGGCATTTAAAACTATTTAGGAAAAAAACACAGTTCATGAAGCTTGACAGCTGATTTATTTCACTTGAAGCTTCAAAGAAGGGATTTCTAGCTTCTAAAGGACCAATTGCCTGATGGATTGTCATGTACGTCAAAGAAGCTTGTAAGAGTAAAAGGTAAACTGACAGGAATCAAATTCAAGTCTAACAGAGCTTGAATGATACTGTGTGCTTTTATAGGGTAAAGCTCAAGTTTTGATCTCCCTAGAGCAGTGACCTAGAATTTATCCATATCTTTAACGTGCCCCAACAAGATAGATGTTTGCTTATCATCAAAGACAGCTTTGTATAGATGAATCCTGCTCTGTGCCTCCTTCTGCCTTCATCTCCTTTTTCTAAGAATGTCTACTACTGTGCAGGCCAGTGAGAAGTTCTGCTTCTGTCTGCAGTGATACTCTGACTTGATAAGATTTGTAAAAACCTAGGATATGCATAGGGGCTTATTGTAAGGAGTACATTTCTATTTGAAGCTTAGCATTGAAAATCTACCCCAATGCACCTTAGCGTTGGGAATTCACCTCTGAACAAGACATCTTCTGTCAGAATGTATTTTTTTTTAAAAAAGAGTTTCAGATTCTTTCAACATGAAATATAAGTGATTTAAGTGATTTTTTTTTCTTACTAGTAAAAAGTATTTGGAATTGAGTTGATAGCTCCATTAACATTGTTGAGGCAATACTGCAGTTGAGAGTCTCTCTTCAGTAACTAAGAACAATTTTTTTTTTGCTTCTTTTTTTTCCAGTCTGGCATCTAATAAGAGCATTTTTATTTGTATTTCCTATAACCTGTTTAATAAGAGCATTTTTAATTGCTCTTTTAATATAACTTACCTACTCCAGTAATCCCCTTACATAAAATACATAAGTAATTTTAATAAAGCTTTGTGACACACTCCACATAAACAGAATTATGGTGGTGTTCCTTATACTTATTTTAATCCATCTCGTATTTAATCCAGTGATTTATTTGGTGGTTTGGTTTGATTTTTTTTTCATTCCTATCTTTGATTTCTAATTTTGATAATTTCTTATCTTTTATTTACAAGCGTTTAATTCTTCCATCAAAGGGGTGTTCTTCTTTGACGAAAAAAATCTTATCTGTTTCTGTGGCTGGATAATGTATTTTAGGTAGTTTTTTCATGTTGCTGCAAGTTAGCCAGATTTATCTTCATACACACTTTCAGATATGCCATGCCTAGTTTAGAGTAATTTTATGCATGAGTTGTAAGCAATTTCTCTGACTTTCTTGGATAAGCAGACTGTCTTGTTCCTCAAATCATCTACAGCTTTTATGTTTTTGGTTGGTTTTTTAACTGTGAATATCAAAGGATTTAAGCTATAAAAACCTTTTCAGTTTTTAAGCTTTTTGCCAGCAAAATTTGGTTTGGAAAACAGTGGTCCCCAGCTTCACTAGTTTTTCTCATTAAAAAATAAAACAAACTAGCAACAATTGCTGGTTTTGTCTCTTCCTCTGGTTTGGAATGCTCGTGGAAGCATGTGATCTGCAGCATTGCAGCATTGGGTTGTACTGTTTGATGGAAGGTCATGGTTATTAGCTCCAGTTGCATGTGATTCAGCCAAGATATAATTGATTTTTATGCAACTGAAAAGTTCTGCAGAAGACAGCATTTCCAATGCAAAAATAACAAGATAAATGACAGCTAATTAATAATACTAAAAAGCCATAGTAATGAAGGTTTGATGTAACTTGCTCTTATTCTGAGAAGAGTGTGTTGCTTTTCTAATCTAACAACTGTGTTTTCCTCAGAAATACCAACACCTGATAACACTTTGCCATTTGCTTTTTAGACATACCACCCTGCTCTCAGGGCCCCCTGGTAAATACTTTGCACAAAAATTAAATACCTAGGATTCACAATGAATGTAAAGGGGGTCAGTCATTTGTTTTGCCCATTGGTAGTTTTGTGTAAAACAGATGCATGATTTTTACATGTTTCAAACCTTATGGGTAACACAGAACTTTACACAGATGGAACAGCTCCAAAAACTGTGTTTTTAATGATCATCCATCTTTTTTCTCAGTATGCACTGCAGAAATAAATTTTGCAAAGGAGAATGTTTGCCCAGCTCCTCCTAGTCTTATCCAACTTGTGTCACCTGGATCTCTCCCTAGGAATTACCCTGTTTTGATCCTCTTTTATTCTGTTTGTGTTATCTGGTTTAGGGCTGCTAGAGATGAAAATAATAAACATTATTAACTCAGTAGGATTCTGTCTTAATGCCTGCAACAAGTTTGTGTCTGTTTTGTCTTATAGCTAATTATATATCAGTGAGATCTAATATCTGCAGTGTAAGACCATGCTCTTCAGAATTAAAAACAATTAAGACAAATACATGCATTCTGATATTCTGGCATTTTATTTTAGTATCTGTGTTTTATTAGCATGTGCTGCTTAGGAAAGTGCACTGAAAAACATACGTGTTTCACTCTGTGACTGCTGGCTTTGAAGTTTGGGGTTTTTTTCCCTGAAGACAATTATATTATGACAGATGTTTCAGGTAGCATCAGATGCTTGATTTAAGAATGTAATAGGATTATGATGATTTTTGAAATCATTATAATTGAGCCACAAAGAATAGGTCAAAAGTTCTAAAATGTGGTATCTTTTCTTGTGGGCACTGAATTCTCTTGCAGCTAGCAATTGGGGCTCATGATCTTTGCTGATTCACACCTCAGGTCGTTCATGGGATTATTAAATTACTAGCAACTAACCAGCCACAGAGCTGTGAGCTCGTAACTGGCAGTTATGTTGTTTACAGCAGTTAGTTTCAAGTTGAACTTTGAAAAATCAGCTCGAATGTACTTGAGAGAAAGAACTCAAAACCAAACAGATGCAGAATGCTAATAGTAGTTGTTTGTTAGAGTCCACTGCTTTCTTGTTTCAGTTGAGCAATGATGCCAGAAGCTCAGTCTTCTTTTTTTCTCATACTGGACATCCACATACACAATGATTTTCAGTTAGCATTTGCTCTACCCTCTTAGAGAGCTTGTCAGAGGAGAAGCATCCTGTAATTCAAAGCAGCAAATAGATCTGTACTGGGAAATTTGTAAGTACTGTTGTCAGCAAAAAAGGACAAAAATCATGTTTCCTTTCCCCCCATCTCTTGTAACAGTGTAAAAGTTTAATTGACTTGAGGTAACAAATTCCATTTTTAATGGTACATGCTGTGGATACAATGCTCTATTCAAATAAATAAATTTAAAACAACAAAAAAATCATATAGGACCTTTATGCATGCCTACAGTGTGTAGAGACAAATCTTGACAATTGGTCTGTGGACTTGGCAGTCTCCAGGTTAGGGCACTTTCTTTTACAGGTTCATCAGGAACCTGAGAAGGTAAATATCAGGTTACTCACGATTTCAAGCCACTGTTGCTTGTGGTGTGTAGTGTCTTCTTGAATTTGCTTGGCTCTTCCTGAATTATTTATTAAATTCTGTAAAGCCACCTACAGTCTGAATCACTTGCAATCTTACAGGTCATCTCCTTAATTACTTGAGGTTAAGCTTTCATGTTCAAGAAAGTTCTTTTTGGGGTTAATATTAAACCTGCTTTGCACTGAATTCCCATTTGTAACCAGGCTTCCGAGTGGAATTACCAAATTCCAAATAAGTTTGAAACTACTTCCAGCATCTCAGATCTACTACTGCATTATTCAAAGCAAAGAAGGAACAGGATTTCGCACAACCACCTTGAGGGCAGAGTTTTGGGGGTGGATTTTTTTAGTGTAGGCATCATCCCAACAACTTTTCTAGTGCTTGAGTTTGTTGACCTTCTGGAACACATTAGAGACAAATGTATTTACAAAAGGTGGTTTTATTTTAGATGGGTGGGGAAGGGTTGAGTCCTGAATTAGACTAGAAAGCTATTTACAATGGAGAGTGAGTTTGCATAGAAAGCTTGTATACTGTTTTTCCACAGTAATAACCCACTTAGATTTGCCAGCTCTTTTTCCTCCAGCTGAAAGAATGAATTTTAAGATTTTATTTTTTAGATTACTTTCAAGGCAACTCTGATTAAGGTACTTGTAAGATCACAGGACAGGGTACTTTGGTACTTGCAATGGATTATTTTTATCTACAGGAGTTCTATAGTAACAATTTATAGGAGGAACTCAGCAGAAAATTACTAAAGCATTTGTTTCAAATCTGTAGATTCTGTTCCTTATTATTTATTTTATCCCTGTTGCATATTTGACAATTGGAACAAATGCCACCTGTTTCCGGAACTCTATTGTTCCTTGACCTCAAGAAATGAGTGATTTTATGCTACTGCTGGGATTCTATCAAGGCTTCAAAACAACATCTGCCCCAGAAAGTGAAGGTTGGCATTCTGTTGGTCAAGCCCAGAGGTGTTGTCCTTGCTTCGGAAGGTCAAATGAGGCTGACAAATCAGGAAACAAAATAATGGTGCAGTAGGTTTTTATCTGTTCAGGAGGAAAAGGTAAAATAAGATCAACACCACAGTCCTTATTGTTTCTTTTTCTCTTCGACACTTAGCAGAAGGTTGTTGGAATTTCCATGCTCCATCCTCTGTTGACCTTAAGATGAGTATTCTGATTAAAAACTTAGATTGGGTTGGCTGATGCAATTACTGCCATTTCTGTCTGTCCTACCTTTCTTCTGTGTCAGAAGTAGCTGACAGTAGGAGTTCTCCTGAGGCACTGCAGTTTGCATCCTGGTGCAGTTCATCTTAGTTCATTTTGCTGTATTGAACTGCAGTCTGTGGTGTCTCAGATACTGCTTGCCTCGGAGCTCCTACTGTGCACAGAAAGAGGTAGAGGCAGGCAGTGGACACCAGCAATTTGTCACCCTGGTGCATTCTGCTAAGGACTTAAGATGAGTCAACATTTGATCTGAACAGCTGAGTAGGACAAGTCCATGACACTCACAGATCAAGATGAAGTAGCTTTTGTGTCTCTCACTGATATTTCAATCTTCTGGATTCTTGAAGGTGTATTCTATTTTATTGTTCTCATTCCATTCTTTCAGCATACATCTTTTCCCTTCCTTTGTCACTTAAATTCATTATTTCTAGATCTGGACATCCCAGTGGAAGTATGAATGCCTGTGGGGAGACAGTCAGACTAGACTCTAGTCTGAGGACTAGAGTGTTGCTTTATGAGTTGTTTTGAAAATAATGAGTATGTACTGTTGATGCATATAGTACACTTCTAGTAAAGTGGCATAACATTTTAGAGTTGTCAGGCTTGCATACCTCTTGAGAAATAGGAACTCATTTTCAAAAACAGTAGTTTGATCAACTCAGCTTTGAGATACCCATATTCAGGTTTGTGCAAGTGAAGGATTTGTACTTTCTGAAATCAAAATGCTTTGTAGAGATTAGAGTTTTAAGCACAGGAACATTTTGATCCCTTTGTAGGCCTAAATTCAATGAAACAATTATGGCAAAGCTAACAAATGTTGAAGTATTTGGTGATATTTTTTCTAAACTCTTTCACTATTCAAGCAATAAATGCACAAAACTTTAAAAATCAGAAAAAAAGTATTAATGATTCTCAGATGCATTCTGAATATATTGTTTTGATTTTACTTCCTCTATTTTAGCACCCATAAAGAGCCACACACAAATAAGGTTTGTACAGCTGGGAAGATTAAAATATCAGGGTTTTTTTCCTTCCATTAAAGTATGGATGTGCCTCTGAAGAATTGGGGATTGGAATCCTGAAATGTAGTCATAATTACTTCTAATTTCTTTGTTTATGGAATGCTATGATTGAATTGAATATTACTTTCGCAGCTTAATGTGTTATACATTGCTCAGTGGTTGTTTCCTACGTTGTTTTGTTATTCAGCTGTACAAAAAACCTTGAGCTTGAAGTAGCAATTCTTATCTTAGAATAAAAGATTTCTATTCATAATTTATATCACAATTCTTTCTAGTGGGATGAGGGGGAGGGAGAGCAAGAGAGGGTTGCAATCTGATTAAAACAGAATCCAACTTTGAACTTAACTATTTCTGAATATTCCGTGGTTTTTAGAGCTGTTCTTCCTCTCACATGTGATAGGGTATCAGTCAACTCTGGCAAAGTCAAAGAATAATGGTCAATTTAGCTGAGGTAAAGATTAATTGAATTAAGTGAACTTCTATGGTATAGCAAGTCATGCTGTTAGTTTTCAATAGGGGTCAATTCAAGCTCTGTTGTCTCAAAGTAGGTCTCCAGCAGCACTTTAAGATCACTTCTTACCTGTTAGACAGAATTTGATGTATTGAATATTGTTCCCTACACTTGCTGAGCTCTGCAGCTGTGGAGCTCAGCCCCATTGCTGTGCCTGTGGTTCCATCAGGTGAAAACAGAGGCTGATTTCTCTTTGACAGGGACAGTAATGTAAAACCCCGTTTTGTAGTGTGGCATAGAGGTGCAGTATTTCTTAATGATCACTTATCTAAACCCTTACCTCTTTATTCTATGAGAATGTGGCAGAAATGGTGTATTTGCTGTGATTTGTCGCGAAAGCTTCCACCCCTTCACAGAAATGTAGAAGAAAGGAGACACAAAAAGTGTTACTAATTTGTAGACAGCTTTTGATATAGTGCTCTGTGCAAGCACATGACTGCTTGAGAGATCCTTCTCATGTTCCTAAGAAAATGAAAGAAATTATTTAGATTATTTAAAATGTTTTCACTGCCACTCCAAGATGCCATGTTTCAGGAGAAGTGCTATGGAGTAGTAGAGTCTAGACTGGACTTTTTCTACACATCTCTTCTGTGTGGAAGAATTTGTGCTGCACAAGATAGGTAAATTTTCCAAATTGGATGATATATTTTTAAAATCTGTACTGGTTTTATAAATAGGGTAGAACACTAACACAGGGTAGGTATGTTGCAGCTGTATTTTTAATAAAGTATTAAAAGTGTAGTGGTGGTAGTGGAATTATTCTTTGGTGTGGGTTTGCTTTTGTTTTGTTCTTACAAACATACTGTGGGATAGAAAGTCATTATGAACTTTGAATATCTTTCTGGACTCTCTGAAGTGTTTTGCTTTCGCTTGATCTATTTAGAATTTTCTACTTGTATTTGCTTTGTGAGGTTCTGCATGAGTAGGGCATGGCAATTTGCTGATATTAAGTCAAGTAATTGGATTTATTTAAAATGTGTAACATTGCATGTCTTCAGGGTATCTCTCCAAGTACTGTGTTTGTCAAGTGATCTGGGAATTCTAGATAACCTGACTTTGTTGCAGATCTTCCTAGTTTGTATATAAACATGTAACTTTCTGTGTAGACTTCTGTTGAAAAGTAGTGGAGTGGAAACTGTAGATGTATTGGCTCAAAGAATTGTTTTAACTTTTGTACAAGGTTTGTATTTGTATGTTTAAATATTTGTGACATGATAGCTACTTTTTATAGCAAAGAATTCTCAAATATGATACTGTTTGTAACTGGATTTAGATGGTTACCCTAACAGAGGTTTGTTTCTGTAATGGGGAAAAGATTTTTACTTCTAATAGCAGCCCTGCAGTTTATGCTTTACATATGTTTAGGATAAAATTTCAGAAAATACCTTGCTATATTTGCTCATTAACTTTCGCAAAGTGAAAATACCTTTGAGTTAAAATTGCCTCATATGGTATGTACATGTTAAACTGTCCTGCCAAACACATCTTGCAGAACTTTGAGCTTCAGTTAAGCTCAGATCTTGAATTGGTGCCTTTTATGGTTCTCATATTGGCCTGCAGTGTGAGGCACACGTGCGTGCTGCTCACAGGAGGCAGGAGGTTCCATTCTTACTGTGGAATCGCTGGCCTCTTCTGCTGGTTTGTCTCACCTTTACAGTGTGACAAAACCCAAATGCTTGTGCCTGGTGTATGGCCTGCAATTGAAGGGCTTTGAAACTTCATGGGGAGCACTGCCTGGAAACATACAGGGATCAAATGCTATAAACCAGGGGAGGTCAAGGGGGGAGGCTGTTGCTGAATAGTTTCATTGTTGCTTTTGTTTTCATGGAGAGCTTGGAGCACTTACTACCATCTTTCTGTCCTAATACTGTGAAGAGCCAAAATGCTCCTAATTATGATGTGGAGAAAAAATTACCACTGAATTTACTCTTAAGTTTACAATGCCTTAAATCTAATGAAATAGAGACAACGCCTGGGGTTTCTTTACTTTTAGTTGCATGTATTTGAGTAGCTGTGCCCTGATAAAATTCTCTGCTTGCCAGTATGTAGTTGAAAGTGTGATCATATTTGGAGAACATTGCATAGACCTTGGAGCATAAATTTGCATGAAAGGCTTAATTTTGTCATTTTTCTTGCTTATTCATTTGTGTAATTTCTTTGCAGAAGCTTTAAAACAGGCATTTTTCATCTCTGTCTCTTTGTTGTTGCCATACTTTTTCTTCCTGATCTATAATGAATTTTTTGGCAGATTTGGATTTACTTATGTGAGGTAGCACACTTATTTTCAATAATTTAAAAAAATTGGCAAAATATCTTTCCTCACAGTTCAAGGAGGGAATTGCCACAGGAAACAAAATTACCTCTGAAACTTGTACTCCCTGAGAGAATGCTTCGAAATCTGAAAGATCATGGTACTATTTGATAAAAAAAACATTGGATTAAGCCCTTGCAGGGTTCACTTACCAGACTAATTATGGAGCAAATAGTAAGAATGTTCATTTATTGAGTCTGAAATAGCTTCACATTGTCTGCTCTAAGTATGTCTTGATTCTATCACAAGAACAGTACAGACCAGACAGGGTTGTCTGTACCTTGGTATGCCTTTCTATGATGGAAGTCTTCAAGGAAATTTGTAGTTATTTGATCTGTAAATTTAAACCACTGTCTTCTGGCAGAAATCATTGTCACTTTGAGAGTTTATTTCCATGCTGGGGAATGTTGATGTAATCTTTAAACCTCTACAATTGAATTTTTGTTTTATCCTATGTCTTTTACTACCAGAAGTGCATTTCATTGTATTGTAGGAAGGTACAGATAGCTTTTTTTTTTACTGTTCTTGTGGAGGCTGTGGTAAATGTAAACACAGACAACAGGAATGCATAAGGTCCTTATTACAGATCATAAAACCTGATACCTAGATTAGGAAAGTAAGAGAAACCAAATGGAGAGGATAAGGCAGCACATACAATAATAATTTTCCAAATTTAAAATGAGATTGAAACCCTGTGAAGAAATGAACCATTATCTTGATATTCTAACTTCTTTTTTCACAGTGGAGTCTTCTAACATAATTCATCTCTTGACACCAATGCTCAGCTTAAAGTTAAAGTGTATCTGACATGATGCAAGCTTGCAAACTGGAATTTACATAAATACCTAATTGATATTACCTTAAACCTTAACAAAAGAAAGCAGTTGCTGCATTTCCTCTATTATCTTGGGAATGATACTCAGAAGGGGACAAAATAACTAAGATAAACATGGATTTCAAATTCTGTACTCCCCTTCTATTTTGTCATCTTTTCTGCTTTCCCAGTAAATATTACTTACAGTACAGAATTCATTCTTCCAAGCTGAAGTTTGTCCAAGAACGTTGCCATTTGAAAAGTGAGGGGAAACGACCTAGGGTAGAAATAGCAGAAGAAATAGCACTAGGTAAAGAAAATAGAAAACCTGAGCAATAATTGGGAAGATTTATCAGACATATGTCTTCTTGTCCAAATACAGCTTTCCTGAAAATGTGTTTTAAAAATAAAACCAACAGCTGTTTTCTGTAGGAAAATGTTGCAGTCTTCTTACATTACTGTTTTTTAGATTATGTTACAAAGGTACTCCAGCCCACTCAGCATTAGTTATAAAATGCTTTGACACCAGTACTCTGCCTAAAGTTCAAGGACATTTAAAGTTTTTCACAATTTGCATAAATTATTCATTTCTGTTTGTAGACTAAGGTGTTGATCCTTCAGCTTGTTCCCATTGGACTCAACTGTAATTCCTTTTTAAGCTCTAGCTAATTGTACCCTTTTAATGTTTTATATGCGTAATTCAGTAGGAAAAATAGGGGCAAAAAAGGATCACTGACAAATCAGGTCGTGACAGTGGTGAGGGAAACCCCTGTTGTATAAGATAAGGCTCTGTTTAAATTCATAGCCAACATACTGAATAAAAGAGAATGGCAGGCTTTGGGAGTCTTTTTTCGAGACAGTCCTGCTCTTCATTTCCATTTTGTAATGTGAAGGCTTGCCATGGTGGTGATATTTTGAGACATCCAATTTAGTTACCTATTGATAGACATTACAGATCCTCTTTGGCTTTAATGACATCCACAACTCTTGTTAGGTAGAAATTACTGAGAAAGCAGATGATTCTCTTCATACCTGTTGTGGCCTATCAGTGTTACTCTGAAATATTTGCTTTTTCTGTCTGAAAGGAAGCCTTTGGTTGCTACTCTTGTCCTACCTACTGTACCTCCCCATCAACACCACCACCACCTCACATACTTTTTCAATGTGTCTTAAAGTCACAGAAAGAAGGATGGGCATTTTATTTGCTGTTGTGATTTTTTGAAAATCTGCTTGCCATGGCTGCAATTAATGCTAATCGTTAAAAGCTCTGGAAATACAACTGTGAATTAACAACTACTTAATAATGTACTTAATTTTAGAATTGGAAAAGAAAGTCTCTTCTCTGAGCCTTCATGGATCTTACATTTATTCTGCTTTCTCACAGAAGTCTAGTAAACAAGTGTTAATCCTTGGAAAATTTCCTTACAGGCCATTGGTCTATCTTGATTTCTGGTTTCAGTCATGTATTATTTACAGGGATAACCTCCCTCCTAGACTTTAGCTGAAGTTCATGCTCAAGCATGAATTTGGGCCTGCTATAACAAGTCTGTGCTAGGTATGACCAGTTTTGAAGGATGTACTTGGCTGACCTTCCTGCCAAAGAGTACTGAGAGCAATGTACTGTGCAGTCCTGACAGTTCCTCAGTCAGATCAGGAATATATAAGGAAATCTCGGACAATCTTGCTCATTTTTGCCTTTCATACAGCAAGGTGTCATAAGAACATGTGACATATATCTGTCTGTATGTGTTCTTCTTTCCATGCTGGCATTCATATATCTGAAGATGGTGGTGGTACCTGCTCATAATGCTGTAAAATCTTGTTTCGTGTACTTTAGAGTATTTAAAAATTGTCTATGCAGTGTTTAAGACTGCATGTAAAAGTGGAAATTAAAGCAACAGTCCACAGAAAAGAACATTCAGTTGTATTGTCTTCCACAGTAGCTTTTCATTTCTGTCTTGGGTTGAACTTTATCTTCCAAACTTGGATTTTTGTCTTTCAGTACAGTATCGGTCATACAAAACTATTATGTGTGTCATACACTTTGTTAGCCTTTTCTCATTAAATGTAGATGATGTCGTATCTATTGCTGTGACATTTCTTTTCTAAGACCAGGAAAAAGGCATCATAGTAGTACCGTGTAACACCGTACTCTTAAATATTAAGCCAAGGTTGACAGTGTAGCTTTAGTAATTTCCACAGACATGCTATTTTAAGGTGATACATTCTCCATGCAAGTATATAGCAAAAACTTCATAGGATTTATTATGTGTGTTTTTTTCCCTATTAACAACTTGGTTGATTTCAGTGCAATAAACCAGATTTGTAGAGTGTAAATGAATCATATTTTTAATAGTGCACTCTATAAATTCATATAAATGAATTTTTATCCTTTTTTACTTCTCCCTCATTCACTTAATTTTACATCAAGCTTCAGTTCCTTTTTGATTATGTGTGTGTAGTTGTTTGCAGAGCTGTACCATGTCTTTGAAATGAGAGGGATTTTGGAAATAAAGAACGTTGTTGATTACCATTAATGTTTAATCTGTTGGTAGTATTAGATTTTTTTTCTTTATGAAGCAAATTCAATTAAAAGTAAAGAGAGTAGCTTTTGGTTTGTTGGTTTTGGGGGGTTTTTTTGGTAAATGAAATAATGGGAGCCCTTTCTCCTGAACAAGGGAAATTTTGCAGCACATTATTGTTGGGTTGGGAACACTCCAGAGAGAGCAGCTGGCAACCTGTTGTGATTGTGATGAATGAGACCACATGTGTATATTTGGGTACACATTCAATTGTTCTTGCTTCTTGGGCTTGCTTTTCACAGACATCATTTCCATGATAGCAAATGTATCTTACAAGTCCTTTTGAGTAGCCCTTAAATAAAAAGCAGACTGTAAAACTGTTGATATTTTCAAGTTAATATCGCCTAATGACTTAGAATAAAAAACTGAGTCAGCACTTCATTTTTCTTTAAATGGCCCACCAATAATAATAATTCTTTATGAAAATAACTAAAAACACCTTTATATTTAATATGTTAAGCTGCATATTATACTTCATATTATCCATGTTTTCAGAATTTATTTCTTATCAGCACATTCCCATGACATTTGTTCTTGCAAAATACTTGACTCTGCTTCCTCCCACCTCATTTTGTGTTTATGAAGTTCACTTTAATTCTTCTGTGACTATTCTGATTAAAAAGAAGTCGATTTTAAAAAATGTTGTAATGTTACTAAGAAAAGATTTTGAGGCTGATGTGTAATGCCTGAGTGTCATGACAGACAGTGGGCTGCATCTGACACAGACAGGTCTGATTTATAAATCTTCTGGTTTTTAACTACATAAAAGCACCTAAAATTGTTATTGTTGAAATATGTTTGTTTCCTGTTGAGATCTGTGAATCCAGAGTTAGATGCATGTACCCTGTGCCCAGGGTTCGTGCTGAGATCCTGATAACGGGACCAGTTGTGGAAGGGAAGGACACCCCTGCCCAGATCTCCAAGGTGCCCAATGCCCTGGAGGTGAATTGCCTGGGAGGCCTGAGCCCCCTTGGTGACCTCTGCCCTCAACATCCTTCTGTCTGCCCAGCCCCAAACTAAGTGAGGCAAGCTGTCACTTCTCTGCAACCAGAGGGCTCTGTGGGAGAAGGGAGAAAGAAGGAAAAAGGTTACACTGGGACAAGAGGAGCAAGGGCTCTTTTTCTTTCCCTTTCCTCCTCCCACTGCACCTTCCAGCACAGCCAGAGTTCTCTAGGGACAGTTCTCTAGGGACAGGCCACACTGAGCAGGGGTTGTATAGGAAGAAGGGTGTAATAACATGAAAGATTAGAAGTACTGCAGTACTCAGGGCTGTTGTAGGAGCGCTGGCGTGGGTAAAGCCTTTCTTGATGTATGTGGTGGTGTTGCAAGGACAGAAGAACCATTGGGGTCACCAGTGATGTCCGTGTTACAGAACTCTGTGTACTGGGTGTGCATCCTTCACTGTGCTCTGAATAACATAATGCACATGTTCTCCCTGTGCTCCTCCTGAGCTGGAGAAGGACATCCCCATGTAGGGATGGATGTGGATGTTGGGCAGCAAGCAGCAGAGGTGTAGTCCGTTTTGATGTGAAGGTATCTGCAATTGAAGTCTCATAAGATCAGGGGGATGGTTTGTCTTAGTGCTGCTGAAGAGTGTAGGTTCTCTGTTCTTAGTGAAAATTTGACCTTTATAATTCCCCCAAAGGTGAGCCAGCAGGGAGGAGAAGATGGAGACAGTTTCTCAGTCTTCAGCTGAGACACTGTACAGGTGACAGACTAGTACTTTTATATTAGTATTAAATATTGAGGAAAATCTTGATTTGCACACTTACAGAATATATTTTATATGCTTTTTTCCCATGGCTGACATGAATTTATTTAAATCCTAAGCAAATGTTTCAACTTTGAAAATAAAACCTCTCCTGGTTATGGCATGAATTTCGAAAGATGAATAAAAGCTTCTCATACTGGTTTTGTGTTTTGGGTTTCTTTTACACTCTTCTTCACACCCTTTTCCCCCTACCCCCCACTTCTTCATGTTTAGCCATGTCTGTCTGGCTAATTGTTTGTTTAGTTTTAGCATTTCATATTGGGTGCTTAGATATTCTTGAGTGTAACACTCTACAGATTCCTAGTCAGGTATAGCCAGTCAGTTCATCATCTTATTTCTCTGCCTGTTTTTTTTTTTTTTTCCATGGGACATTATGAGCTGCCTAAGAGATTGAGTTAATTCAGTGGAGATCAAACTAAAATTCTTGATACTGACATAACTGGCAAAATCTTCTGGTGCCTGTGTTCTCAGGGAAAAATATTGAAGGAAAAGACTCAAGGCCCGAGTAGGTGGACATTTAACTTATCAGGTGTATTTGGACTAACTCAAGAGCTCATAATGGGAAAAAAAGAATTTTTCAGCAATGACTTAGAGGTCAAGATATGCAAGTATAACATCATAGTTGCAAAAAACAGGCTATGTAATTCCTTGCAGAAATTGGAACAAACAGCAAAGTGTTCTTCAACTGTGAAAGTTAACAGAGAGAAAGGAGAATGCAAGGGTGACCTCTGCAAGGTCCAGATGGTATAAAGGATAGAAATTCTTTGGGAATGGTTCAAAACCTAAGTAGCAGTTCATGAATGCAGACAAGGCAGTTAAGGCAAGCCAGATACTTGTTCCTTCTTAAAGGATCTGTTCCAGTACTTTCTAGAAAATGTGCTTATTTCCTTAAATCTCTTAAGGAAGTTGAGAAGGGATAAAGCCATATTATTGGAGACTGACACATCTTGTGAAAACATTTAAGAAGATGAAAAAATAACTAAGAGGTGGAGTTCCATCAGCATACCTTCAGCATTGTATGTTGGTTAACTACGAGGACTTTTTCAGTCCTGTTCTTTTAAGAAAATCTGAGTTTTGTTTCCATGTTTGTTTTTTACCTCTTTCAAAATGATTGAGATTGCCTCAAGTTTATTGTGAGAAACTGTAGTATTTAGCAATCTGTATTCTGAGTTTCAGAGCTTTAAACCATAAAATTTAACATCCTGCCATTGGTAGCAATTACTGCTAGTTGCATCAGGAGAAAGTAAAAAGAGATACTTAGCTGTCTTCACATGATTGTTCTCTGGGACTGTCACCTGTGGGACTGTTGATGCTGAATCTGAGTAACCCCTATGCCCTTGAGAAAGTAATACAAATGGAAAGAAATATTTTTTTCTAGACAGGTTTGTACCACATGCTTACATGAGAATGAAGTCTTAAGAGTTTTCAGAATGTCTTCCTGTTTCTTGCCCTCTTTTAGGGGTTAATTCTTATATTATGTTTCCATTGATTCTGCTTCAGCCCTTTGACTTCTATTTGAAAACAGTTTTGAGCAAAGACTCTGTCACAGTTGTAACAGAATTCAAAGCTTATAAATCAATCATCTGTTTGGGTCACCTGAGACCTTGTCCTTGTAAAACAAAAAGCCAAAGAGCAGTTAAATCTAAACACTTGGCATTTCTTCTAAAATGTTGACTTTCAAATATCTACCCAAATATTTTTCATAGTTCTTGCAAATACTTTTTCTCCCACTTTAGTGGGAGAAGCTCAGTTCTTTTCTTGGCATTTTCTTTCTATTCCTAGTATTCTAAAGTGAATTTTGTGTCTGAAAGTAGAGTTCTTTTGTTTTGAGACTGATCTTTCCATGTTTCAGGAAATTCAGTTTGCCATATTCAATTAAAAAATTTATTTTTAAAATACATATGACTCTTGAGACTCAACTTCTTTTTCTTTGCTCTTGACCTGCTGCCTGCTGCATTCTGTATCTCATTTTATGGTTGCTGATTACATTGCAGTTCTGTGTAAGAGCAGTATTTTATCACTGTAGCTTCAATCCAGGTAATGGACTCACCTGGTCTTAAAGTCTCATTTTAAGCAGAACTTTCTTTGTTTTCCTTTCAGCCCAGTCATTGAAGGAGTTTGCTCGGCTCCTGATTGCTGTTGAAGAGGAGAGAAGACGACTGGTAAGTTTGCTGGCACTCATCTTGTGTTGGGCCTCTCCTTGTGTAAAACAGTACACTTTTTTCTACTCCCCCAGAAGTAATTTTTTTAAGTTTATTTGTGTAGTAGAGGTTAAGTCTTTCATAAGAATTTTTGCAGGAATTCTTATGCCAAGGCAGAAATGTACTAACACAAACTACAGCAATTTTTAATAAACTGTTCAACCAAAGACTTTTGCATTGATTTAAAAATAGTTTTCTTTCAATTTCCTACCTCCCGGCTCCCTGACCCAAAATAATCTTTGAATGCTACTGTACCTTTCCCTTCCTGCAAAGAGCTTATACTGGAGATGTAGATCTGTATTCATATTTCATGAAATACTCTTGAGTGTTGTCTAGTGAATGTATGCTATTAATCCAAGAATATAAGTGATAAGAAGAGAAAGCAAATTCATCACCCCAGAGAAACTCTTGTACAGCACATTATGGATCAGAGTTGTCAGAGTCATCCATTGATATGGTGTCCTGATGCCGTTTGAATCTGCAGTGTGCTTTGATTTTTACATTTCTATTCAAATATAGCTTTGTTAAAGAAGTTTTAAAAGTATTTTCTATGCAACTATTAAAAAAAAAAATCCAGGTAAGCAGTGAAGCTATTTTTGTCCTTCCTTGAGAGAGTCATGAATAAAGGAATGAGCTAAGAATTCAATTCAGTAGGGGGATTTTTAAATATTGTAAAAGTTTAACTAGCTCTAACCCATCCAATGACTATGTCTGTCCTGGTTTTCCTTCCTCTTACGGGTACTTAGGGTATTGAGGTAAGGCTTTTATGACTCAGATTGGAACAAATTTACTAATTCAGAAAGAAGTTTATATAAAGTTGTCTTATCCTAGAAGTAAATAGCTGTAGTATTGCTCTCCCACTATCTCTGTTTAGATAAATATTTTACAGTGGCAGAATCATAACATATATTTATTACAGTTGCATAGTTAATATCACTTAAATGTATAAAAGTATAAAATTTTTTTGCTTCATGCTAAATATTTTTTCCTGGGTAGCTGGAAGAGTGAGGTGACTGTTCTATACCTACCACCTTAAAAGTTGGTTTGGAGAACACTTATTAATTCCTTAGTTAACCAATGTTTTTAAATTAATAGTTTTCCAGTTTAAGTTAAAGATTGTTATGAGCTAACTATTAGAAAAAGAAAAAGCAATGAATAGGTGAGGGGTTTATTTTTCAATTCATTAGTCTTTCATAATATGTACAAATAATTGCCTATTCTTTTCCCTCTTCTTTTTCTCCTCAGAGGAGTCAATACCTTTTTTTTACTTGTAGAAGTTTATAGCCTTTCTTTGGTTTATAATTTAATCTTGCCATACAGTGTTTTTGTAAAAGATACAGGAAGGCCTTTAGCATAAAAGTTAAAAAATATAAATATTATTAAGTGAAAAAAGACAGTCAGATGGAATGATACATTTTGTTCTGTGTCAATACGATTTCCATGGGAATGCATGGATTATATAGCTGATTGTGGTGAGTTGACCCTCGCTGGATTAGAGGTGCCCACCAAAGCTGCTCTGTCACTGCCCTCCTTATCTGGGCAGGGGAGGGAAAATATAGGGGAAGACACATGGGTTGAGATAAGGGCAGGGAGAGATCACTTTACAATTATTGTCATGAGCAAAACAGACTCATCTTGGGGAAATCTGTTTAATGACAATAAAATCAGAGTAGGGTAATAAGAAACAAAACCCAAATCTTAACAAAACTTCTTCCCTCCCCTCTCTTCTTTTGAGGCTTTACTTTAATCCCAGTTCTCTAATTCCTCCCTCCAGTGGCACTGGAGGGCAGGGAATGAGGGCCTTCACCTCCTTCCTCTTCATGGCAAGGACTCCTCTCGCTCTTCCCTTGCTCCAGTACTGGTCCGTCCCTTGGGGGACGGTCCTCCATGAACTTCTCCAAAATTAATCCTTCCCATGTGCTGCTGTTCTTGACCTTCTCCAGCACGGGTCCTTTCCACAGGATTGAGTCCTTCAGAAAAAGGCTGCTGTAGTGTGGATCCCCACAGGGTGTTCATGTATGGAGAAGCTGCTCTTGACGGGAAATCATTTATAACCAGCATTTCACTCAGTTTGAAATAACCTCATTCTGCTTGCTTTCTCTGTCCAGAATGAGAACACTGAGGATACACAGTTTTCGTGGTAGTTATATGTGTATAAGAAAATTTATCAAACTTAGAATTTCTCTGGTTTTAAAAGGTTAGAGCTGCCTGATGGTGGAATTGGTTTAATTATTATCGGAAGAAAAGTATAACCTTTGTCAAAGATGTAGTTTTTTTATTCTGTAGTCTCTTACTTATTTTTTCTACATGTCGTCATAGAATCCAGAGGTCCCTGTGAGGATCAGGGTGCCAAACAGATTCCTAGTATAAGATTTTGCCTGACAAAATTGTAATTTAACTGTGGAATCTTCAGAGCACTTATGCTTGTTTCTGATGAAGTTTGGAGTGTTATGCATACACTTAGATTTCTCTGCTGGAAACGCTTCAAGTCAGCCAATTTGCAGATTAGTGATTATTTTGAACATAGTTCTTAACTGATGGAAAATCTTGAGGCATGGCATGCAGGTCTTTAAGAATTTGGTTTCCTTCTGCATAAAAAGAGAAAACTTGCAAAAGCTACCAAAAAATAGGTTTGCTCTATCTGACGTTTTGTAGAAGGCTTGGAGAAAAACAGGTAGGCAATATTGTAGCTATTTATGGATACACTTCATCATACTACTTTCAACTTTCTTTTAATTCTTGTAGCATACAACAGTAAAAGAGCCTGTTGTAACAGTGAATGCAGGATGTGCGAGAATATGAAATGACAGATACTAATTTTGCATACCAGCTCATAGCTTTGTTTTCCTGCCTTGAACTTTATTAAATTATGAGCATACATATAAGTACATTAATCAGATTTGGATATGGAAAGTATATGTTCATATAACCAATTTATTTCTCATCTGATGCCTATTAAATTCTTTGTAAGACAAATTATATTTTTGTCTTGGTGAACACAATGTTGGAGTGCTTGTCCACTGAATGTATAAATGAAGTGTTTGCAATAGTCAGGGAAATAGTTTGAGAGATGTTTAGCAAGTCTTCTGTCCTTCTTGCATAAAGAACCAGAAGGAGCTTTTTTTTTATTTAGAAGAAGGTAATGAAACAAGACATTGTGAACAGTATTACTGGAAAAAACACTGAAGTATAAAGTTAAATGGAACTGTGTATCACATAAATACTCTGTTTTGTAAGGCTTTGTAACCATTATTTCTGGCAGCAGTAATAATATGGCAATTATTGCAAGTCAGTTTCTTTTATGCTTGTCTTTTGATGCTAGAAAGTTGACTAGTAGTCAGAAAAGAGCACATGCACCACACATTTCCCCTTAAAAAAATAAAGGAAAAAATAACTCCTAAGATACCTTCTTTTATAATATACAGTCTTAGCTTTGATATCTGTCATTTTGTGGTGGTGGTAATTTAGTGATGCTGTTGGTAAATGGTGCATTAAAAAAACCCCAATCAAACAGCACTGCTCTTGGACTTCATACGTACTGTAAATAGAATAAATGTCAGATTCATCCCCACTGCATTTCCAATGACTTCAGCAGCAAGCCACCAGGGATGTAGAATAATGACCTCTATTTCCTAGTGTTTATTAGGGAACAATAGAGATGCTATAATTTAATCCCATGTGAATGTTTGAATCTTTATCAAGGGAACTTACTTAAAATAATTTCCTTCCTCTTTCACTGAATTTGCATTCTTTCTGTTAAATAAGTGATATATTTTATTTTAGAGATTCCTATTTTATTTATGCTTCCTATTCATTTGATATTGCTAGTAAAATTAATAGCAAACAGAAATTATTTTGGAGTAAAATAAAATGCTACTTCCTTTTCCTTTCATAGGATCATTCTGTGTTGCCATAAGTATAGATGAACTGGGTCATGCTACTGGTCCTAGAGATCCCCTATGAGTTTGAAGTATTGAATGAGTTCTCTTTAGTGTTAATGTTATCCTGCTGGAACTCCCTGATTATTTCTGAGAGTTTACTAAATCCAAGACTGAAATAGGCTCTTAATTCATACATTCCTTGCTATTTATCCAAGTTTTTTTGAGTTCTTGGCAGGTGATAAATGGTCCCAGAGCTTTTCCTTTCTGGCATCATGAATCAGTGAGATTCCTGACCAATATTAAATACTCCAGGGGATAGTATAAAAATTCTGAAGTGGATAGTTTTGTACTATGCTCGATGAATATTTTTATTTATAAAGTCTGCCTTTTTATATCTAATAATCTTCATGCTTCAGAGCGTATGTCATTTTTGTGGACTTTTTTCATATTAACTGGATGTTCTCATTGTGGTTCTGTATTTGCCCTCACACAAGGGGTCTGATGCTATCTGCTTCCAGGGAAAGCATCAAAATATTCAGTTTCAAAAGCTGCACTTGAAGAAAAATAAATGAGCTGTTAAAACCAGCTATCCATGGAATGGTACATAAAATCAGATACCATAGGGCACAGCATGTTGTTGAGCAGAATTAACCTTTTCCCTATAATGCAAAGTGCGTTACAGATTCCATCAGAAGGGTAAGCAGTCTCCTATCCACAGGGGCAGCTTATTACTCGGTTTATACAGTGGAAAAAAAACATTGCATATACTAGCACTCTGAGGCTGCAGAATAAACACTGGGCATTTTGTTTTCCATGGTGTCTCTCTCAAATTGCAAAGAAGTAGTATTTGATGGTGTTTTGATATACTTGCTAAGTGATTTCAGTGTTTTTCACCTCTCATACAAGATTTAGCATTTAAATTACTCTCCTTGGTAGGAGTCTGCTAGGAAGAACAGTGAAAGCATATTACTGTAAGTGAAGGAAAACACCACAAATAAAAGGACTTCTTTGAAGTACAACTGATTTTTTTTTTTTTTCTTTATTTTTGTTGTTCCTCCTACTCCCTCTTCCCCCACCATGTTTGCTGTTCAAAATTAAAAGCACCTGGATTTAGTATACTTAAGATGGCTGTACATCCTATTGAATCATTAAGGTAGTGTGGACTGTGTTGTTAACCTAACTTCTTTGGAAAGACTTTCTGAATTTCTGCATCAGATTACTAATTTGGAAATACCTCTTTGAGATTTTTATTGAAGAAGGATCAGTAAATCAGTACTGAATTTCTAAATTTTCTTACAAAAATTATTTTTACCTACATTTATCTATTTATTTTTTCACCTTTTCTTCCTCCAATTTCATCCCAGGAATAGCAACATATTTTATATTAATTATTTTATAATTCAGACAACATGTTTTATATTAATTACAGAAAAAATCCATGTCTTCGGTAAGGGAAATTCTGCAAGATAGGAAAACACTGATTTCAATGGTTTTGTAAAATTTTTAATATTTTATTTTTTAACCATCAGCTTACTGTCCTCTGACAGGGTAAGTTTTAAAAATAATTGGGAAAATCACTGAAAACAAATCACATGCCTTCGTAAACCTTTTTGGGGAGCCCCCATTTTGAATACTTGCTATATGCATTTCTGACCAGAAAGTGTTATGTAGGCTATGAAAGATACAGCAAAAGGCAACAAGGAAGGCTTAACACCTAGAAGCTGAGAATTAGAAGAGACTACAAGGAGGTCTTTTTGATTAGTTTTAGTTCAGACAAATCAGATCAATGTTATTTGGAGGCCTGTGATTCATTAATTGAAATTACATCTTTCAGCACACTCGAACTAGTCCTCAGCAATAGGTTAACACTTCAGCCCTTGAAATCAGATTTTTCTTCCGTTATTTTTCCCCTTGCTGATACACTTGTCAGTCTTACTTTGTAAGAATAAACCAGAACAAACATTGCCAAATTACTTGGAGACTGTTGCAGAAGCAAGAGTGTACTCAGTAGCATTGCATGGTTTTCTTCTGTGTTTTAGCTCTGGAATGACTGGAAGAAATGTGCTACAGGGAATTTTATCTAATTAGCAGTTTGCAGAAGCAGCTTTGCCCCAAATCTCAGTCAGCCTTACATTCCATCTTCTTTCACTGTCAAAACTGGGAGGTTACTTATGGGGAGTTCAGCAACACTTAGAAGAATATTTCTGTATTCATATTAATTGCATATTTGTAGAGTGTTTCTTGAACCTTTTGAGAAAAGATCTTCCCTGTTGTGCTGGAACAAGTGTTTATGTGACTGTGTGGTGAACATAATTAGAGAAGTGATCCAGCTGGAAAAATAATCCCATTCGCACTAACTTTCTGTTACTTCTTTCCCATCACTTCAGTGCACACAAGGAAAATAAAGACCTTCTGGGCCAGAATTACTATCCTGAAGATAGTAATTTCTTTGATGAAATTGCTATCAAAAAGATACTAGACCTGTACCTTCATTTCCATGCAGATGTTATCTGTGACCAGTATAACTCATAAATGAAATCAGGAGGTGATAGGCATATTTTTCATGCAGACTTCCTAGAGAGTAAATCTGCAACATGATCCTTTGGTGGATTCTTCTTGAGAGGGAACTCTCACTGTAGCTTTCCCCCTTGCCATGTCTTGGGCTAGAAGGAATCCTGTTTGCTGTCTTTCTCTGCACCACTTGTATGAAAATACATATGTTCAGTCAATGTTCCTTAACATTTGTGCTCAGTTAAAAAAAATTACAGAGTAATAAAAGTAAACAGTTTGGGTTCTGTTATCATTAACCTAGTTTAACGTATAACATCTGTATATATTTCTGAACTTTCTCAGATAAAGAACATGTACTAGGCCAGACAGTTTGGAGAGAAAAGTATGGGTGCTATAAGTACAGAGCATTAGCTGACTCTTCTAGACAACACTGCATCAGCTTCCATAATTATACACTTGGTACATTTCTAATTTGTTTAAATATAGTTCTAATTTCTCCAATAATTTTCATGATTTAAAATAATTTCTTCCATTATTTTTTGTGGAAATGAAGAAAAAGTAGTCATCCTTGTACATTTGATTATGATAATTTTTAAAAGATCAAATTGATCTCAATAGAAATGAGTTGCAACAAGTCCCTCTCACATCCCTGTAACTGCCATCCTCTGGGACTGAAAATACAGGTCCATGTTTTCTTTAACTTTGCAGAAGGTACATCTGGAATCGTTGTCTTGTGACAGAACAATGCTATTAATTCAGAATATGCTCAGAGTTTTATGATCATGAAGTCAACTGAGAACCTACTGCTCATCCTGTGCTCTGTATTTCTTAGCGGCTTTCTCTCCAAGTTTTTATTTTTCTTTTGAAAATGTGAATTACTTCCTGTTGATATGAATGTCCTCAGTGCAGAACCATAGCTTATGCAGAGCCTTTTGCACCCTGTCCTCATCAGCTTGGGCCTAGGTAATTTCATTGCCTATAAAACTGCCTGTTGAGGAGGAAAGCAATACGACTGCTTTTAGAGACAATCTTTGCTGTTTTCCAAGACAGTTGTCATAGAGGTGATTAGTGGCAAAGTTATTTTCTTGTAGTAAGCAACTTTATAAGAGGTGTATCTCCCATGTTGATCTCTGCTGTTGTTTTGACTGCTTAGCTGGCATCAAATAGGGAGCACTTGTCTGTCTTGATGGGGCTAAGAGGCTGTGAGTAGGACAGGAGAGTGGGAATAGGATAATTGTTCAAGAGGAAAGGGGAACAGAGATAAGGGGATTAGTAAGAATCATGTACATTTCTTTACCATCTCACATGAGCAGTGTTCCAAGCCTTAGTAAGAAGGCTTTGATAATTGTGTCCAATATAGTATTTGCTCTTCAGTTTTCTGCAGAGCGTGCAAATTAAGAAAATCTATTTATTTTTAAAAAACAATGTGTGTTGCAGGAGATTAGTGTAATTGGTTGTTAGCAATTACATTTTCTCCTGCTTTTTATATTCAAGGTGCAGGTATTTGTATTTGTCTCTGTATGGATATACAATCAGAGAATGATCTGGGTTCTTAAAGACCATATTCCAACCCTCCCTGATATGGCAGGAAGGCCACCCAGTAGACCAGATTGCTCAAATCCCCATCCATCTTTCAACACTTCTGTGGGTGGGACATCCACAACTTCTCTGGGCAACCTATGCCAGTGTCTCACCACCCTCAAATTAAAGAATTTCTTCCCTATATTTAATCTAAACCTACTGTCTTTCAGTTTAAAGACATTCCACTTTGTGCTGTCACTATCTGTCCTTGTAAAAGGTCTCTCTCCAGCTTTACCTTGCGGCATTTTTCAGTGACAACATTCACAAAGTGAGACTGTTTGCTATTCCCAGTTTTGAAGAGTATCATGGAGAGAGAGTTGAAATGCTCTCTTCATTAAAAGTACAAAATGAAGGATTAGTTGGAAAGCCTCTTGCTACTTCTCATTTTATAAATCTAATTTGTTCTCAATTCATACTCTCATTCCATGCAAGCATTTCATTGCATATAGTCTTGCATTGCATGACAGCGCTTCCCAAAGTTTTGAGAAGCGTTCTGTGAGTAGTGTGGCTGGAAGGAGTTTATTTTAATGATTTTTTAGATTTCACTGAAACGTGGTAGTTGCAATTTTAGTTTGTAGATTCTTTTGCTTCCACCAGAGTCACTAAGTGTCTCTTCAGATGACTGTTGACATAGGAAAGAGAAAGAAAGATGTTTGCGCATTTAAATGAGAATTTAAAGGAACACAAGTTCTGGATTGGTCAACCTTACAGTCTTTAAGTTTTATGCAGTTATTTTGTGACTACAGAGGGAGGGAATGGAGTTGATGGTAGAAGAGGATATGTACTGTAATCATGTCAGAACATGCTGCTATCTGAAATGTATCACTTTCTAAAATTTTTACTGGATTCTGAATTTATCTGCAGTTCTCCTGGAAGTATCAGAAAAGGTATTTCTTTCCTACAAACTTATTTTTAAATTTTACTTCATTTAGTCTGATCTCCAGAATGAAACCCCTGTATTTGTTGTTCTTATTTAGTGTCCTGGGAAATGTGATTAAAAACAGAAAACAACACAGGCACTCTATGTACCAAAGGATGAGTAGAAACAAATATGCCTTTATTTAAACCAAACAAACACCAACCAAAATCCCCACCTTTTCACAAGGAAGCAAAATATTCTCCCTTGAGCAATCTGTGTAATCTGTATGGGCTCATAGCTGTGTTACATACAAAGGTGTTTTATATAAGTATTTTCTGTTGGGATGTTGTGTTAATATTTGCAGAACACTTAGGTTGCCTTTAGTATACTTTTCCAATGTCTGCAAAGGCTTCGGTTATTGTTATTTTGAGACATTTTCTTGGATGTATCTCCTGGAGCAAGTGCTTTTGCTTTGAGCTAAGACTGAAACAGATTAAGTTTATTCTGTTTTTTTGGCAGCCATGCCAGTTTATTATGTACCCACTTCACAAAACTGACCTGGCAAAAAGCAAAACAAACAAAATATTTACTGGTTATTTTTCAACCATGTTGCGACAGACTGTTCCAAGGTCCCAGCAACAGAGGACAGAAGAAGTCAAAAACAGGATGAAGGGACATTTCAAGATCAGCAAACTCTGCTTAAGCTAGCACCAAAATGAATGACTACAAATCTACCTCTTGGTGCAATATTCGTTGCAGCCCTGCTATTACAACTAGTTGCGGTCAGGGAAAGAGATTATTTTTCTGGTGTTAAAAGGAGATTGGAGTAGAAATCTGGAAGCCATGGTCACATGGTCTGAGGAAGGTTTTGAAGGATGGGGCCACAGAGTCTGGTAGCCTTAAGGATTAAAATATTGTGAGAGCTGCTTCTTTGGATAGCTGTATTTTAGTAAGAGCTGTTTTTGAAACAGTATTACGTTACGTTTCCTTTCTGGGTTAACTGAAGGTGACCCATCCACCTTGGTCAAAATCAGTAAAATTTTGGCATAATTTGCTGTCACGTGACATGTCATGACATGATCTCATGGAGTTGATGTGAAATTTCCCCTGAAGTCCGAGTTTCAGTCAGTACGGAGTGGGCTATGGCCAGCCATGGCCTGCCGCGGGGCTGGCACTGACCTGAGTGTCCACCTGTGCCACAGCTCTGGGCTGGGGCCAGTGTGGAGCCGTGAGGTGGCCGCACACAGGGGTCACCCAGGCCTGCCCGACCGGCGCTGCTCCTGTGGGCATCCCGGCAGTCGTGACAGCACTACTCCCCCAGCTGCTGTCAGACTGGGCCCAGCATTCCCACCCCATGGGCAAAGGCCATTTTTTGACCAGGAGCACTGTTGAGGAGGTGGTGAAGCTGCTTACTGGGGCGAGATCCATGATTCCCACACTGAGGCAAAGGTCGACTCGGTTTCCCTGATGGGTGTCCAACAGGACCACAGGGAGGGGCGACCTCTGCAGCTGAGCCCACTTAGCAACACACAATCCCATCTTAGTACAGTCACAGTTTAAAGAAACCAGGCTAGCCCCTTCTCTGCCCTGAGCTGCCTCTTTCACTATATTGAGACCTTTTTACAAGCTAAATGAGAGCTTTCTAAATTGAATTATTTTTTTAATCACATTTGCATAAGAGCAGAAAAAAAAAGGCTAAAAAATCTGAATCTGATACTATTTCTAGACCTTTTGCTCTAAATGTCTTGTCATGGCATGAATCATGCTGTGTCCTGTGTCCCTTTCTTAATTTTGTGTGCTGTTCCCAACATACTCATCTTGCATTTTCACCACTGACAACTATCAGAACCTTCTAATTTATAATTATTCAACATTTGAACCTTAAATAATGTCTGAACATTCTTCAGTGTGTCAGCTACTAGTAAAACTTTGTATGTCAATAGCATGGATAAATGGAAAGGTTTTCTATGGATCCTATACCTATAAAAGTTTCTGTACCTCTGAGTAGTTTGCATCTGTGGCTAACCTACTTTTCTTCAGAAAATATCTTAAACTTTCAAACACGTGCTTTTGCTTCCTGAAAGGATACATACTTCCAGTTACAACATTAGCAGTTCCTGGGCATAGTACCATTACAAACAGCTAAGCTGATTTTGGCTTTATGCCTGGATGTGTCCATTCATGAACTAGTTGTTAAATCAAAATACAACTTCTAATTACATTAATCTCTTTGAATAGCTAATTTCCTTAGCACCAACTTTTCCTTGTTATTTTTTAACAATGATTTTTGGGGTTTGGTTTTGTTGGTACTGAAGGGATAACAAATAGTAGATAGAAGAACCATGGCAGTATCCAAACTTTCAAGAACAAGACATGTCACAGAAGCAAAGTATTGAGCTGTCAGAGTGCCTTTCTCAGTGTTTTATTTCACAGCAGCTATGCGATACAAGGCAAAGTGATTCCTAATAGTAACAGATAGCAGACCTATTAGCCCCACTTCTGCAGTTACTGGCATTGACCCATGGACATCTCCAGTGTCTGTGAAGGTGCAAATTAATTTTTATACAGGAAGGCAGCATATGATGGTCACAAGTAGGGCAGGGCCAGCTGTATACTAGCACAACTGGGACTGGCTGTTTGAATTCTCAACTTCACTAAGAGCAGCAGACAGGTATTATGTGACTGCTTACACAGTTGCTTACATAGCCACCACTTAGCCACAGATGAGGCATTTTTTCATCGCACAGAAGTGATTGCATTGATTGCTAAAAAAGTAAGTAGGTAGATCAATAGTAAAGACCCCTTTCAGTTTGAACTGTTCACCTTCTCAAGCTCTCGCTCTTTGATTTGAAACTTATTTCTTTGTCTGGAAGTGTGAATGCTGCTTACATCATCTAGCTAAGTAGAGACAATCATCTGACAGGAAGAATTTGGGAGAGAATTTAGGCTGAATGTCAGGAAAACTTCCTCATGATGAGCTGCATTGTGAAATATTTTGCCAAAGAAAATAGACTTTGCTAAGGAAGATGTCTGGGGCACAGAGACTAAGCCAAGTGTTGAAAAATGTAATGTAGAAACAAAGTTTTTTATATTGCCCAGTGAGCATGCATCCCTCTTAGCCTGGAGCATGGTTAATCAGCTTGTCATTAAGTATTGTTCAGTAAGTTATTTCAAGGGTGCCTATCATGGTAATGGGCTAAGAGTATGCTGTACTTCTCAAAAAGACTTCCACAATTCTTTTTTGAGGTAGGAATTACAGGGAAAATGAGAAACAGGCAGAAGTCAGACAACATCTAACAAATCTGCTTTTCTGGTTGAATTTAAGAGTAACATCCTTACCCATGACATTTGTCCCAAGAGCATTTTGCATGAGGCTCTAAATAGATTGATTTCAGTATTTAGGAGCCTAAATTTCTATGGAGAGTTCTGGAGCTGGCAGTTTTTATTGCTTGTTTGTTTGAAGAAAATAAGACAATGGAACTACTATGTCAAATATAACCATTTCTGGAAATTTAAAAAATGTATTGATATTCTCTGACAGATTCTGCAGTATGAAAAATTTAAAAGAAAATCCTAGCTGTAGTAAACATTCCTGCCACCATCTTGGCTTCCTTGTTGGGTTAGCCCTTTTTTTTATCTGTCACTGCTAAACTTCCATTTTGTTTATTTGTTTGTTTCAAATTTTAAATTTTCAGGTGTTTTTTCTTACTTTGGACTCAGAAGTTGTTGCTTATGACATCCAAGCAATCAAACTCTTGGTCTCTTAAGTCTGTCACTAAAGAACTGCTGGTCTATCTGCCTTAATGTATCCAGCTTCAATCTAGGAAGAAGGAATCTGCACTCTGACTTTCTGTTTTTTTAGGGAAAGAATATTTAAAGCCAGTTCCAGAAATTCTGACAAACGAAGCATTTCTAAATAAATGTTATGATGAGTCTGGCAGCTCAACATCCCTTAAGGAATAATCAATGCTAATTAAATAACATTGGTTTTACTTTTCATGGTAGGTTAGAAAGTTCTTACTTTGATTAGTTAAATATTTATTTATTCTTTTATTGATTTCCAACTTTCCCTTCACATCCTAATGGACCTCACAAGGAGGCCTTTTCAGGGTATATTCACTCCACTCTGGAGAGGTTTTGTTGACATCTGCACAGTAAGGGAAACAGGCCTGGCCGCAACATTTACAGATCAGGATTTGGAAAAGCAAAGAGACAAAGTAATAAACATATGGAACTGATTTGAGCTAACTGTTAAGTAGATCTAACTGCCAGATTAAAAATGTCTTGGAAGATTTAGAATAAGCTTTTTGTAGAGTAGAGCTTTGTGCTTGTTTGCTAGGATTTATCTTAGTCAGATAATTTCTGTAACTGTTAATGAATTGAACAAAAAAAAAATTAAATTAAAAAGCCACACAACACTCCACAAAGCAGAGATTCCTTTTCTTCTGCACTTCTTAAATTGAAGTTTTCCCCCTATAGAAGAAGATTTGGTTTTGTTTTGTTTACTCATTTTTCATGGTAAGAAATGTTTCATTGTGATAAATGTTTAAGAAGTGAAGGATACTTGTAATATCCTAAAATATCTACATTTACCAGAGTACTCAATAGAATAATGTACTATTAAAAACATTTTGAAGTGTGGTATACTTGAATTCTGGATCAGCTGTTTTCTTAATTAGTTCTGTTCTCCAATTATGCTGTTTCCTGTGTTTATGTAGCCATTTCCCACTTGATAATATGTAATGTAAACGTTCAAGCTGAGAAATTTTTTGGTTTGTTTGGAAAGCCATAAAGGGGGGGTAAAACCAGAAAAATTTTCTTCTGCTGCCTATCTGAAATGACATTCTCAAGCTCTTTTTCTTTCAGTGTGATTTGAACTCTCAGCCTAGTCAAGACACACGCACTGTTTGTATTAATGGTAGTGATAAAAAGATAAATACCCAGACTTGCAAGTACACTACTGAACTGTTTTTTCTTCAATGTGGTTGTGTTTGTAGTTGCTTTATCTTTTACAGTTTTTGTTGAGGTAGAGTCCATGGAGTAAGCTGTAAAAAGAAGTGGTTTCTCTTAATGGGTGATTAGCTACCTACCATGACCATATCCTTTGCTGATTTATTTAATCTAAATATTTTCAGGGGATTGCTAAAGAAAAGAGGGGGAAAAAACCCAAACCATTGTTTTGGTTTGTTTTTGTGGGTTTTTGCTTGTGGTTGGTTGGTTGGTTGGTTGGTTATTTTGGAGTTTTATTTCTTTCATTTATCACCTGGTAGGTTTTTGTCCTCCAAAAGGAGGAAACCTCCAGGTTCAGTCATCTTTGTGCATACATCAGAAAAAGTTAAATGTTCCCATCTATGTAGGAAATAATTTTGCTGATGCAACTAAGCAGAGAGTCTGAGACAGGAGAGGCTATGAGTGAGAGGAGGCAGAAGGGGCACATAACAGTTTCCAGCTCAAGTTGTTAGTGCCAGTCGTGACAGAAACCCTACTGAGCTCTTGCCCCCTGAAGGAAAAACAGAAATGTGGGACACAGAGAAATCAGGTCTTTGAAGTGTGTCCTTGTGCAATGAAAGAGTAGGTGGCATGCTTGGTCTTTGTTGTGTGAAAGCATTTTGAGGGAAAAGAAAGCACTAGCATATCCTGAAAAAGAAATGAAAGCACAGGAGGAGATACATAAATGGAGCAGAAGTGCAGTGAATTTGTCCCAGTACATTATATTCTAGCAGACTTCTACAATAAATTACAAGGTATAAAGGTGAGTTGGGTCTTTCCCCTTTCCTTTTTAACTTACTGGCCACTGTTTTCTCCTAATCCATTAAAACTCCTGTAGGGCAAGATGTACTTTTTCACATAAATGAAAAAGACTGGAGCACACACCTCCATGTACAGTGCTTTCTGCATTTGAGTTTTACCTTACAGTGATCAATGCATATAGTGTGTGGGTACTCTTGAGGAACCGGGTCATATGTAATGTCTACCCACTGCTCCTGCTCTTTTGGGAAGTCCCTGGGTGTCAGTGTGCTTGCTGCCTGCTCAGGAAATTGTGTTTGGTAATGGCTAACATTGCATTAGAGTAAGTCAGTCTACTTAAACCCACACATCAAGGCAGTGAGTGAAGAAGAACCAGTTAATGCCTTTTGGCTTCTAATTTCTAAACACACTGAAGATGAGGCACTTCTTACTTTTTCTTAGAACTTAGGACTTTTATTGTCAATACCTAGAACAGGAATTTTTCAAAATATATTCACATGAGAGTTTTATAATGGATCAAAATATCTTAGAGTCTGATTGTAAATGTATTTTACCTTTGAGTTGGCCAAGTTTTTTGTTCTCAAGTGATCTCTTTCTTCTATGTATTGTATGTAACAGTATTGGAGTCCCTCATCCCAGTTGATCAGATGTAAACGTCTTGCCCTTCAGGTTTTTGACACTGACTCTGTAGCTGAGCTGAAGGAGTGATGGCAAGTCTTTCAGTAGGCACTGCTCAGGCACATTTGGTATTTTCATAATTAATTCAGGTGTCCCAGTTTAGGTATTATTTTTGAATGCTAGGAATCTTGAGTTCTGCTTTTTGCCTTTAGCACACAGTGGGATCAATGTTAATTACAGGAAGTTAATTGATGAACCCTCCAGCTGTTAAAGATTACTAAATCATGGAGTTAGGTTTGTAGGTTGTCATGTTTGTTCAAAACTCAGTGTTTAGAACTGTGCTATAGTGAAAATTCCTTAGAATTGATCTAGGCACCCTATTTTAGATGTGCAGCTGTGGCCTGAAACCATGAATTAAAGATTGCTTAATAAAGGTAGTGTTGTAGGAATTTAGTTTACAGTTCTGTTGATCCATAAGTTGCTTGAGATATGACATTCTCTGTTTTCAGATTGGTTCAGTGGTGCTGCCAGTAGTAAAACTTAAATATTTTATGCTGTCGTTAAGGTAATGGTCCTTTCAATACCAGCAAAGTTTTCTGAGCAACACTGAAAAATTCTGATGCTTTCCTGCACATAACCACTACATTTAAGAATCACCAACACCTTAAATTTTGCTCAGAAGCTTACAGGGGGCAGGTAAAAAGGATTTGAGCATTAATGCTCCTTGCATAATTCAATCATCTTTCACATACCATCTCCCAGAGCACATTGCAGGGCCTTGCTAGGAGTTGAGAAGGTCTGACTAGTCACTATGAGCTTCACAGGTGGTGGAGAAGGACTACATCCTAAGCTTCACTATCAGGATGATACATGTATGGATGCTACAGGTTTATTCCTCTGTTGCTATTGAAATACTCGGGAGCAGCAGCTGACACAATAGGACCAGCAGGCTGGGACTGGCTTGTGCAGACACTGTTAGTAGCTCAGCAAAGTGCTTTTCCTTGCATGCACTTCAGCAAAGCAAATTTCAAGCAGCACTTCCCTCCAAACTTTTATTGCTAATGAGGGCCCTTTATTCAAATCCATTTCTTGGCAAGGCATGTTGTGAGAGGAATGAAGTCAATTTTGTTAAAAGTTACCGTGGGAGGGCAGAAGCAGCATTGTTAAACCCATGTCTGGACAATTCCCTTGGTACCGTTCTTTGCATCTTAATTTCCCCATGAAGCCTAATTTACAACATGCCAGTATTTACATCTTTATTCAGTACTTGTAGTACTTGATACAGAGTTTGACATTTGGAAGAGAGACTTGACACATGAGAAGAGCTGTGGAATTACTTTTGTTATTTTATTCAGGCTACAAAAGGGAAGGGGAGAAGTTTAAAATTAATAATTTTTGTGTGATATTAATGTTTGTATTTTTGCCCTTACCACTTCAACTACATTATAAAGAATAACTTCTATGAATTTTGTTTGAGCCCCTTTTGTACACAGATGTTTCTTCTGGGAACTATCCAATGTTTCAACAAACACAGGAGTCCTTTGCCATTTTGTATTCTGTGGGTGGGAGATGACAGACAAGTTACGTGCTTGCTCTGAATGCTTTAAAATCTAAGATCTAATTTCCTTCAACTTAACGCATGCAACTAGTGTGTGGTCAGAAAACCAGCCATGCCCTTTAATAAGTCAGCTGGATTTTTCTGTCTTGGTACTGATGTCTGACATTCGATTTCTTGAGACTATTATGAAATACTAGCACACTCTCCTTTTTATTTCTCTTATCAACTGCTGTTTTTCATTTCTCCAGTTCCATGTTTGTCTTGTGAATACTTTGTGTTGCTTTTCCTGAAGGCTGTTTGCATTTACATTGGTAGATCACAACATCTAAAAGTATTCCAATTTTTATGTAATCTCTTATTTTAAAAGATGCTATAAATGTAAATTTATGGTGTGATTATTTTATAAAAAATATGAATATATTTGATGTGTCTGGTAAAAATTTAAAGACATTTTTTAAGGTTACTGTCACACGGTTTTCCTGTTGTAATCTAAGTTTATAAAAGTCTGTTAAATATGAAGGTAGCAGGAAAAGATAAAGTTTGGTCTTATTTGGTTCAAATAATTGAGGTATTTAACTTGTTTCTTTATTCACCTACCTAAAGAAAATTAAATATAGCAGTCTTTTGAGATTTGCAGTAAAATAAAGAATTATGAGAAAATAGGAGAATATCTGACTTTTTACGTGGAGCGTATATGTGGAATGTGACTTTTCAGTAATCCATTTTTTTCTAAAGCCTTTGTTTTGTGCATCTTGAAGATGTAAACCAGAATTAACATAAAGGTATTTGTAGCCATTTCACTTCAGCAGTTCCCAGTGCTTGAAAGGCATCTAATATTCTTCCTCGAACAAATCTCATTTCTGTAGGCAGATGACATTGTATTATATGCTGTAAATAATTTTTAAGGCTGTCCATAAAATGTATTAGACATCTCATTGCCACTACGTGTTATCAGAGGCAGTTTTTTCACTGGGCATGTGGCAGGTTTGTAGGCTCTGACTTTACTGCTGCTTAGAGTGATTGATAATATAGGTCTGCTGCACTTTTGTAACTCAGCAGGACAATTTGAGCATTGACTTTAAAATGTAAAGTAAATTTGGTTTGCCAGACCAGACCATTTAGTGGAGGGTGATTATAAATGCAATATCTGTTCCACATCCAAATGGTAGGAATTGAGTAACTTCTTCTAGGTGCTGTTTAAAGTCATGCTTGAAGTATTAGTGGTCTGACAGTGCCCAAGGATCTTGTGTTTATGACCAAAACAGATCAGCATACAAACGTTAAAACTTAACTGCTGTAAAATAACAACAGTTCTGGGAGTTTAAATATAATGATATTTTCTCTTCATAAGGCAACAAAGATGTATTAAGCTTATTGCAAATTCTCAAATGTGGGATTTAAAACAGATGGAGTGAATATTTAGCTTTTCCCTCCAGAGAAATCACAGGCAATGAATACATTAGGTGAACAAGATAATTAAAAGGAAATAGCATTAAAAAAAAGAATTAAATGAATGTGTTGATAATGTACTTTATCTAAACATGCCAAAAACCTTTTTTGCATCTTTAAAAACTTTTAATGTATGGAAATCTTGATGCAATCTTTACTTTCTTTTGCCTGCAGTGATAAGTTCAGTCATAAATAACCTACCCTATTATGCAAAACAAGAACTATTGAGATGCATTTGAAACTTGCTGCTGTAAATTCATGGTGCAAGTGTTCTCATCTAAGTTTGTTTTTACCCTTCTTTATTTGTTATGTCACTCACTGAGCAGTATCTACAGAGTCCAGTCTTGCAGTCATTGAGAATTGTTTCTTATGGTTGCAGTTCATGAGGAGATGAACAAACCACTAAGAAAAATAGTTGTAAGATGCTTGAAGTCAGCATTTGTAAGGCGTGCTGCATCTTGTATAGTTCTGTTAAATATTTGTTCCTTTGGGAATTTCTGGAGTGCCTTTATAAGATATTGCCAGTGGATAGCATAAGATGGTTCTGGAGCAGCACTGATTGACTAGAGTCAGATGGTAGGATGGTAGGAACTTCTGGTTTCTGATGATTAATTTTTTTCTGTTGGTTTCCATGCTCAGCTTCAGTGAGCTCCCTGTGTGAGGCCTGTCTCTGTCAGACACCAATTAGCTGCCACGTTCTGGAGTCAACTGGTGAATCTGGTGTCTTAATACCCTTGAATGACAGAAAGTGTGAGTAGTGGAGGCAGCATGCTGCCAGGGGATGGAGAGCATAATGGTTGTTTTTGAGGCTGAATTAAGTACCCTCTCAAAAAGAAGCAATATGCAAGGACCAATTTTGATTTTGATAGGAAAAATAGCCTAGATCAGATGAAAAGTTTTGACTATGTACCTGTTTCAGCACTCCACATGTAATCAGTTGGTGATAAATGTAATAACTATGCTAGAAATTAATTCAATAAAAGGAAATCAAGAGGCATGAAAATATTATTTCATGTTGGGATTAGACTAAGTCCATATTTTATATGATCTAATATAATAAAAATCTAACTTATGTGATCCCGATTTAGCATGACTGTCGAGTTAAAATTTGACTATTTTTTCATTAAATTCTGGAGCAAGAGATTTGTTACAGTATTTCATTGGTTGCAGTGCTTTGTTAATTTATTCTTCATCAATTTGGGAGTATGACTGCATTTGTAGTTCCTCTGTTTGGTTACATTAGAAGTGCCATATACCTTTTTAAGTGTAATTTTAGACTGTGAAGTTAATGTGACAGTAATCTTTACTGAATCCTGTGATGTCCATAATATTTCTGCTGTCTTTTGGATACAGTTGTTTTCTGCTGAATGAAAAGCAAATCTTGCCCAGTCCCAGATTTCTTTGGCTTATTATGGAAAACTTTAAATGCATTTGCAGTATCTCTGAGGGAAAGCAGACTTCAAGCCCAGTGGCACAGATGTTAATTTGCTTTCTTTTGGGAATATTTAAATACTGTTGTATTAAGCCTTTATACATCTACACAGAATTACCTTCATGTAAGCAGATTAGAAAACTTGAGTTTGATTTCAGACAACCTGGCAGTTTCATGATGGGAACTTGTGTCCTGTCTGAATGGGTCACAGGTATCCTGTGTGTATTTCTCCTCAATGACTGGGAAGGGAAGATTATGTGGCTGTATCAAGTGGATATCTAATGTTAAGTGACTAAGCCCGGTAAGTCCTTGAGACTGTTTATGATGGTATTGTTACTGAGATGATAATGTCGTCTGTCAGATCTTGCTGTTGGCAGTGCATGAACTGATTTATTAGGGGACACCTGAAGTTCCAGATTTTGTGAGGTAGCTGTTACTTGAACTCAAAAATACTTTTTCTCTATTCTCTTAATACCAGTCTTTAGAGTTAGAGTTAACTTCTCTGTTGTTCCTTGACTCTAAAGTTAGCCAGTGTTAGTACAGTGTGGTCTCAAAAGCCCAGGCTTTCAGGGTCATTCCTAAGGCTTGGCTTCCTGGGAGGAAGAAAGGAACTTCTGCTCCACAGTCATTGCAGACACAAGGAATATTGGTGCCTCCTTCCAAGAGAATCAAGTTATTGTTTTCATGAAAGGTTGTACTGGACCTTGGGATCTCTGAGTGTTAGAGTACCATAAATATTGTCATTTGCCATAAAGATTGAGCTGCACAAAAAAGGCAAGGTGTTTGAGGGTGATTGGGCTTTATTTGGTAGGCACTTGCTTTGTTGTACCCTCATCTAAGATAGCAGAGGTCATCATAACTCTGTTTAGGAGCATGAGGAAACAGCTCAGAAAGCATATGCCTCAACTTTGAGACTACTGGGGTATAAAATTAATGAAATGTGGCTTATATAAACACTTCATTCACATGCTGATGTAATTAAATTATTTTAAACTAAATTCTTTTTAATTACCTACTTAGTAGAATAGTGGGTAGTTGAAAAATAAGGAAAAAAAAGAAGGTAGTGTGATAGAGTATTTCTAAAATTATGTATACTCAGTCATTCCTGCCAATGAGCTCCCAAAATATATTGATTGTAATCTATAACTATTCTCTTTCTTGGCTGATACTTGTGAGGAACAATGGGAACTACCAAATGGGACAGAGAGCCTGAGAGGACCTTCTGGTATTGGATATTCTCCCCATTTTTATGAGACAAGGTTGCATGTGGTTAATGATCACAAAGATAGTCACAGTACTCTCTGCAAGGTTTGCTTGTTTTTGTAATGTGTTTAGCAGTCATCTTAGCTTGAGTGGGACTGTTTGTTCTTTGATTTTATTTGTTTATTTTCTTTCTTTTTATTTCTTTTTCCCCTTCAAGTGCAATTCTGGGAGTAATTCTTGAATTGGCTTCCCTCAGTGAAGCTCTTTTCCTTTGTACCATTAGCACACAAAAGGGTACAAGTACAGTCCCTGATGCTAAATGTGCTTTCAAGAATGATGAAATATTTCTTTTCCTTCTCAGCTCAAGAATGTAATTTCTTTTAGTACTATTCTCAGTTACAGTTGGTATGATACTCTCTGCAGAGCTTGCCCTGTAGCTTACCTGCACAGGAGACTGGTGGAGGAAAAAGCAGAGTTCACATTAATGTTGGTGGGCTGTTAATTTTTGTGAAGGGTCTTACTCTGGAAGAGGAGAGTGAAAAAACTATGAAAATATGTGGGTCTATTTGTGTGGAAGATGTGCTGTCTTACAGTTTGTACAGTAATGCAAATTTCTGCAATAGCTTGCTTGAATGGAAGGGTTTTAACAGAACAGAACTTCTGATTTCAAAAGTACCTTTTAAATATTTTTCCCTTCTTCTTCAGTTTCTAGTTCATCAACTTGCACCTCTTGGAGTTTTCTTTTTAGTCTTTCTTGTTTGAAATTCCAGGAGTGTCACCACAGTTAAGCATCAAGTCACAGGAAGGACAGTGGGTCAGATGAAATGCTTGGCTAATTGTTGTGGGATTTGAATATATCAAGGAAATAAAATTTAGAGTTTGAGGTCTCTTGCTACCGTGAAATTCACAGTATCCTGAAGAAGGAAAGCTTCATGAGCAGAGTGGTAGAACGAAGCACAGAAGCAGTGAGCCAGTGTCTCCAGCAAAGGAGTCCTGGAGTCCTGCACAGACTTAAGGCAAAACTGACTATGGAAGTGGAAAGCTCTGACGTTGATAGAATCACTCTCTCTTGCACTGCCTGTTTCTAAGTTTTCTGTGCCAGAAAGTTTTGAGCTCCACTAGAAGATTTGGTTTTCATCAGGTTTGTCAAAATTCCATCAAAAATTATCTTAAACTATCTCAGATCTTAAGGTCTTACCAGCAGTCTATTTTACAAGATTAAATATAGTTCTCCACAAATGAGGTTGTGTGATTTCTAGTAGATCTTTCTTCTGTCCAAGGGTTATTCAGCCTGGAAAAGAGAAGAGTTTGGGGGGATCTTCTAGCAACCTTCTAGTAGTGACAGGACAAGGGGGAATGGATTTAAAGTGAAAGAGGGTAGATTCAGATTAGATATTAGAAGGAAATTTTTTACTGTGAGGGTAGTGAGGCACTGGAACAAGTTGCCCAGGGAAACTGGGTGCCCCATCCCTGGAAATGTTCAAGGTCGGCTTGGATGGGCCTTTGAGCAGCCTGGTCTAGTGGGTGGCATCCCTGCCCATGGCAGACCAGTTGGAACTAGATGATCTTTGATCAAACACAAGCCATTCTATGATTCTGTTACTCAAAAAAATGGGTATGAAAACAGTTTCTTTCCAGATGAACCCTAAAGGATGTAATTTCCCAGGTGAAGGGGAAGTTCAGGATCTTCTCCTGATTCATATAGAAGTGGATACAGCAGCTGCATTTGTCTGTCAGTTTTCCATGGCCTGGGAATAGAAAGAAGCATTGATGGGAGGGAACTTAGAGTTAATATTCAAGCATTAAGGTACTATGTCCTCATTAGAGGACACAGAGATAAAAAGATTGACTCTTATTTCTCTGAGACATTTGTCTCTGAAGTATGGGTTCTTCAGATGAAACCTTTATCTTAATCTCTCTGTAACTTACTACTTCTGGAATAGTAAATACTTGTGAAAGCAGAAAAAAAAAAATTAATCTGGTAGCAAATACTTGGAAAGGTTAAGCTTTCAAATCCAGTTTTTCCACTCATAATTAGATGTTCTGATAAAAAATGTACCAGGAAGCCTTCATTTACCAAGACCTCTACCAAGTAATTGCAAAGTCAAGATACACAAGACCCTGAAGATTGGCTCAGTTGGTCAGAGCTTGGTGCTGATACCATCAAGGTTATGGATTCAGTCCCTGGATGGGCCATTCTCATAAGATTTCGACTTGATGATCCTTGTGGCTCCCTTCCAACTCAGAATATCAGTGATCTGAAATTATGTTTGCAATGTTAATTTTAAAATATTATATATACATATAATATTTTTCTACATATATTTTCACCACATATCAGTGTGTACTTTTTAGAATATAAATGTTATGTTTAAAAAGCAGATGGTAGGTCTGAGTCAGATTCTTCATGAAGACTGACTTTTTTGAAGGTTGGCTGCTTTTTTATCTTTTTTTTTAGTAAAAAGGAAAAAGCTCCTTGAGGAGACCTAACATCTGAAATTCTTCAGTTGTTCTTCAGTTGAGTTCTGGTCTTCCTCTAATGGAGGATTCCATAAGGAGACTGGCTTTTCTGTGCTAAAGGCAGCCTTTGTGAATATTCTCTTGTGTCATTTTTATTATTTTAAGAAACATTTCAGATTTGACACTACAGTAATGTATTTTTAAACATAGACCATGCAATATAGAAAATCGAAGTTCACTTGTAAACACTTGGGGAAAAAACCTGGTCTGGTGAAAAGCATTGTTGCCTATGACAAGGAGTGGAACCTGATGATCTTTAAAGTCACTTCTAACTCAAACCATTTTTTGATTCATATGTATAACTACTCCCAGGCTTGACTAGCATGTGATTTATAAGCATCCCATTGTGGCAATGTATTAATACCACTTGATAAAGCTGTAGGTTTTTTTAAGAAGCTGAATGTTGCATCACACGTTGTACATGGAAGTGTTCAGCCTATGTTATTAATCCTCTGTAGTTAAAACTTCATAGTCTTCTGAATCTGCTTTCACATTAGCTTTACTTTAAATAAGTGGCATTAATAGGGATATTTTTAGGAATTTAACACAAGCTTGTATATTGTTTGATGTCTTTTTTTTTTCTTTTTTGTAAAGGTGAGAGGGATTAAGATAAACTTCAAGTATATTATTTGTTTTTGTTTGCTAAGTATGTGATTTGTCAGTGTAGAGTTTTCTGTACAAAGCTGTAAAAATATTTGTCTTGCTAAGGTCAAATTGTTACAGGCACTGAAATTTGCAATATTAACTTTGTGTAATATTTACACTTTTTAACTTTTAAAACAGAAACTGGAATTAAATACATGACTAGTGTTTTATCATGGCATGTTTATATTCTTTGTAACATACAATTTGATACATAAGTTATACAAATGCCTGGTTGTCTGTATTTGGTCTCAGCTGTTGTATTTGAAGTTGTATTGATTAGGAGCCGTTGATACAGACCTCAGACTGAAAGAGGAGGTTTTTTGATCGGATGTCAGGAATTGTTAAGAATTGGGGCAAAGATTTAAAATTAAATGATGTCTTCTTTTCTGGTAGAGAAATATTTTTCCAAATTAGGAATGTATTACTTTGCATATATTATCTTTGAGATTTGTTGCCCCCTTTGAATTAATTTAATTTGTGTTTTTTAGAAGTCTTATACTGACATGAAGCAAGTTAGTATTTGTCAGCATTTGGAATTTGTGAGTCATTCAGTATTTCAGGGAAATGAGCTCTATTTACCATGTGCTAGTGTGGTCATTGTGCGTTGCCATGAGTACCCGTAGCAGATTTTGGAACAAAAAATGTATTTCTGAGATACACTATATAAATCCAAAAGTTTTTCATAGTTAAAGTGTTTTGCTATCATTCAGATAAGTTTAATATAATTCCTAATTCTGTTACTGCAAATATGCCTCACTTAAGTTGTTGCTGTCTTCTTCTGTCAATTGGTAAATCTGTTAACTCAGTTCTTTCTGTGACCTACCTAGTCCTTATCCCTACAAATGAAAATGCAAAGCTCAAAAGGTATTGACTGTTCTTGTTACTGCAATTCAGCATGGAAGATACTAGACAAAGATAAAAGCCTATAAACAATTCAAGGCTGTAAGTTTCTGTATCTGTATTGTTAATATTTAAAAATTAATTAGCAGCTGCATCGATTTTTTTTAAGGTAAATTTCTGTTTGTATCCACTGGTTCTACCAAAGTAGAATTATAGATTGTCTTGGGTTGGAAGGGACCTTAAAGATCATCCAACTCTCTACCATGGGCAGGGACACCTTCCACTAGACCAAGTTGCTCAGAGCCACAGCCCACATGGCCTTGAACACTTCCAGGGATGGGGCATCCACAACTTCTCTGGGCAACCTGAACCAGTGCCTCACCACCCTCACAGGAAAGGATTTCCTTCTAATATCTAATCTAAACCTACCCTCTTTCCATGTAAATTTTTATCTATCCTCTTTTAGTTTAAGTAAAAGAAGAAGAATGCTGCATATACAGGCTGTATATCATTCACTCTCCCAAATTCAGAAAAATCAGGAAACTAATTAGAAAACTCATTCATAAAATTAATGTTGACTTGAATTTAAGAAAATCTAGAAATGGAAATGTTCAGATATGTTTGCAATAAATTTATTCTTCCCTTTCTAACACGGTATAATAATTATGATTCTCTTAATGTTCTTCATTCTAATGATTGAAATTTTTAGTAAAAAAAGACGAGTTTAAAAAATTGCTAGCCCAAAATGTCTTCAAGTGTAGATGTGGAGTTCCTCTGTGATGTGTGAAAACCACAGTTGAATCTCAGTATTGGTGCGTAAATTCAATTTCACAGCTAGCTTCTGGAGGGAAGGACGGTAGGTTGGAAAAGTGGATGATCATGAATCAGAAAAGACAGAAAGTGGCTTCACCATGTTGTCTCAAAGGCTGTCAGAATGTATTGAAATGTTGCAGTTATGCAAACAATGACCAACCTCATAAGTTGTCTCAACTTCCCTTAGAAAAAGTATTTCAAAATTTTAAATGCATCTTTTTCAAATATATTTTACAAGTTTGTGGTGGTTTTAGTGGTACTTATTGCAATAGTGCTTTTATCAACATGTAGAGTTAACTAAGTGGAATTATACATACCAAAGATAAAAATCTGAATAGGTTTTTTAGTTCAGAAAAATCTGTTTCTTTATTACTATATCTAATATAGCTCTCTCAAATGTCAAAGTAATATTCTTCTGTTATGTCTGCTAATACTTGTCTAGCATCTTAATTAAAAAGAGACTGATGAACTGTCAGTGAATTAAAATTGTGTTACTCTTTTCCTTTCTTTTTCTGGAGAAAGACCATTGCTTTTGCCAAAGGAGAAACAAGCACATAATTTGATTGACTGCCACAGATTAACCATGCTGAGCACTGGAACTGTGTAACATTCAGGAACTATTGTGTCAATTAAATGTAACTTCTCTAAAGGTGTGACTAATCTGAATAAGCTTGGAAGGGTAAGATCCATATTTTAAACACAACATGGATTTCTGAAGTTGCTGTTTACAAAAACTCTTACAGACTTTTTGACATTGTTTGTCTGTTCCAAGTGTCCCTGATTTCAACCTAGCACAATAACTGAGTAGGAGAGGGATTATCATCTTGGCAGGAAAAAGTTACTCTATTAGGACCACACAGCGAAAATTTCAGATTATCTGAAGCAATCAGATTTCCATAGAAATGGTTGTGGGAGTATTGGATTGCTACTTCGAAGGGGGAAGGGGGGGAAGGGGGGGGGGGGCGGGGTTGTGTGCTGATTTATAACCCTTAAGAAGGAAATTGTTAGTTAGTTAGTTGCAGTGACAGTAATTGACATAGAAAATAAATTAATAAGTGAATATGTGAGAGAAAAATTCTTCTTTCTCTATAATTTTCAGTTTCCAAAAGCTAGACACAACCTGGTGGAAACTAATGGAAGTCTCTACCCAGTGGAGCATTCTGCATCTTGTAATAGTGGCTGTTGAAATGCATCTGCTGGGATTTTCTTAGGTCCTTTACTGCCACATTCTTCCTCCCCAAAACCAAAGCCTATTCCTTGCCTAGCTCCTAATTTTGCTGGGAGATGAATTGTCACAACAGAGCTCTTGTCAGTAGAACCTTTCAGCCCAGGGATGAGCTTGCAGTGTGGTCTGTTGATGAGGCTTAGCAGATCTATTCAGAGGCATAGACCCCATCTAGATAAAAGCCTGGCAATGCCTGCTGTCCATTCCCACTTCATGTATAACTGTGGGAGTAATAACATTGTGCTTCAGTTCAGCAAAGCCACTTACTTCTCAGATTAATCCTCTCAGTTCCATATGCTTCCTGTGTGTGTATTCTTCGATGATGTTTGAAGCAGGATTCTCGTTTTCCAAGATACTTCATTTGCTTTGAGTGAGATGGGTAGGAGTTTTGTTTCAGTCACTTTAACGCTGCCAAGAGGACAATATATCAGTGAGGTCTCCTGGTGGGACATGGAGGCTGCATGATCGTGGTAGCATTGAGTGAAGGGAGGGGCCATTTGGCCTCAAACTCAGTTAGTTTGACTGGCAATGACTAGGAACAGGACTAGTAGTGATTGCTGGTGTCAGAACTACTTCATAATATACCTATGTGTCTTTTAATTGAACTGTGACATTTAGCAATGAATCTAAAAGGCAGAGAAAAACTTAGTTTGGGATGTGAAAAAAAAATAAAAAATTGCATCCACATTCCTATACCAGTGACTCCAGCAATCATTTGTGATTTTTGTGTGTGTTGCTAAAAGCCATGTACATGCTCTGTAAGCTATCAAAATTTCCAGCTGCTGCTTCCAGGCATATGCACTGCAATTTTGCTTGGTAGTAGGCAGGTCATTTAAATTTTGCACTGCTGTTAATCTGCTTTAGTGATGCTTGGGATTGAAATTATTTTTGCTAAGTATATGCACTTTGCCTTGTAAAAAGTGTTGAGTTAGACAGTTAGATAGCTGGATGACAGCTAAAAATCTAAGCATCCACTTGGAGAGTAATGTAGCTTTGTAGTCTGATCCAGTGAAACTGATGGAGAAGGTTGAATGCAGTGAAAACACTCCTCATCCTCTGTGCCTGATTTTTGTTTTTAAATGTAGCACATTTTGATTATGGTATCACTGACCATTTGAGTGTTGCCGTTGCTGCCTTGGACTTCATAAGGATGTCAAAGAGGGTCTCAGTTTCTCCTAAAACTTTGCCCTGCTAAGAGATATGGTGATTGTCTGGTCTTTGGAATTGTAATGTTAGGTTTGGGAAGAAAGAAAGTGTGTTTTTATTTCAATGGATTTATTCTGTATGGTTTTTATTACAGCCTTTTGGGAAGTCTTTGTGCTCAACTGACAATGTAACTTATCAATTACTGTCATGGAAGAACCACAAGAACTGTAATCATTCACATTTGGCTTAGGTACATGTTAGCTTTGCCCAGACCTCTAAACCTGCCAAAGCCCAAATGAGGAGTATTGATAAAGACTGTACTGGTGAGGAGAAAAAAGCTATTTATGCTGAGAACCCAGAGTTTTGCCTGTAGTCAGTATAGTAGAATATTGTAATGTGTTTTATTGTACTTCATTTCTGATATGTTGACAGTTTTTAGTTTCTCTGATTTTCATCCGTAAAGTCAATTTCATTGGTTATTCTTCCTGTCCCTAAAAGGCACATGGGGAAATTATGCTACCTTTCCTTAGTGAGTGGCATGATGGTTTGGCTGCCCTTTGTATTCTGCTGCATGTGTGTTTCCAGTCCCAAATGACTACAGACTGCTTTGGGTGATTGCTGCTGGGAATGGGTTTCAGGGAGGGGTTCCCAGGACTGAATTGACACTAAATAAACAGAGATTATGAGGAGAAAACTGTGTTTCATGAAGAACTCTGGTTTAGGTTGAAGGGATAATAGCTGCAGGGCATCTCAAATTAGCTTAAAAACAGAAAAGTGAAGGAACCCAATCCAGAGTATTTTTAATTGCCCACTTTAGAGTTCTCTGCCTCACTTTGTTCTGTTCAGTGTACCTAGGTATATAATCCAAAGAGATAGCTGAAAAGATTCAGCTGTCAAAGCTTCAGATTCCATAAACACAGACTTTTTTAGTCAGTACTGTCAGTACTCATGTGTTTGTCTTCTATATACTGCCAAAACGTGTTCGTCAAAGTTTTCATTTTCTATTCTGGTTTTAGGCAAGATGCAAGAAATGGAAGTAAAGTACCAGCAAACCTTCTGCATATTTGAGACAAAATTACTGCATCTTCCATTACAATTGTTTTAGTTATTCATACAAACATTCCGTAGTAGACTAGTGTACATGTGTGCTGTATGCTTTGTGTAAAGAAAACATAATTACTTGCCTTCTACACAATACGCTCTTACGAGAATGGTTTGGACATGCATTTTTCAGTCCTGCACATTGGCAGAGTTACAGTGACTCCACTTTCACTAAATACTCTGTATTAAAAAGATACGCTTTATGTTTAACTTTGCAGATCCAAAATGCTAATGATGTGCTAATAGCACCGCTGGAGAAGTTTCGAAAAGAGCAAATAGGAGCAGCAAAAGTAAGTGGCTGGGGTTGTTTTTCATTTCATGTTTATTTGAGTTTATCAGTGTGTTTTGAAGGCTGGACTGAAAACAGACATTTTTTATTCAAACAGACCTGATAACATCCTCATTAATATGTTAGTAAATTATACTAAATTTTTTGCTTCAGAGGAGGAGACAATTTAGAAATGGAGCTTTAAGACTGATAGTATGCATAGGGCACAGCTCTTGCTACTGTTGCACATTCCTACCATCTGGCACTGTGTTCATCTTCTGATGTCTGCATTTACATTATGCTGCGTCTTGGGTTAACCCAGAACCACAGGGAGGATTCAAACAACTGCTATGAGTCCCTCAAACAGACATTGTATAAAGACAGAAGACAGTTCCAGCATAATCTCTGCCTTTGCTTTCCCTCTCCTCTGTACATGGCTGATGCAGTGCAGTGGTTCATGTTCATTTTGCCAGAGTATTCATCTTAATATTCTCCAGGGATTTTCCCATGGTGGAAGTGCTCCAGTTGTTAATTTTATCCAGTTCTTTGGTGTTAAGTGTTACATCTGTGTGAGAGAGACAATGCAGGTTGTCTATACCAGAGTTCAGTAGTCAGCTCAGGAAATCAGATATATTGGGGAAAAATATGTTGGAATGAACTGTTAGTCTAGAAGAGCTATTTTCAGCTCTGATCCTGTATTCTTAAGTGGCTATCGGTGACTGGTTTGATCACAGACTCTGGGCTGTGCATAGAGGGGTGTGGTAATCAGAGGTTATGGTTAGTAATAGTTCCTTCTGTCTGCATAAATACACTAGTTCTGAAGCATTTTGCATCTTATATTAGTGCTTATAAAAATTTCTGGGAAACGTTCCATTTCTAAGGTTAAATGAGTACAAAAAAAGGCTCTCTCATGTTGCAGGTGAGCTTGGGCTTGTGCTGTACTCAGGGAAACTCAGAAGAACAACAGAGCTATTGGAAAGAGACACCAAAGGTTTATATTTCCCATACTGCTATTGCGAATGTGTAGCAAACACATGGGACTGTTTCCGCACAGGAACTAAGTAGATGTTTGTGAAGAATTTTTACTGCGAACTTGAGGTCAGATTTCTCTGAAGTGGGTGTTCTTTACCCTTTCACTTGATATGTTTTTGTGTACAACTACATTCTTCTCTTGTCCCACCCCTATGCTGCTGTGAGATGCAGGGCTGGGAGTTTATTTACCATGCTGCATGAATCAGAATTTAATCCCAGCACAAAATTATTTTTAGTTTTCAGTAGGTTTTAGTAGTGTCATTCAGTTCTTTGTAGTACTGTTCCATTTCGGATTCTCAGAGTTTAAGGGATATCATTCTTCAGAGCACCCTATTTGAAAGCTCAGCCCACCATACTATTGACTGTCTTGCTGCATGACAGAGACAATCCACAGGTGGTTCACAGGACTCTCTGCAGAACTCAGACACTCAGGTTTCCTTTGAATATATCACTCAGTAGATGTCAACACAAGCATAATGATCTAATTGAAGAGGACTCCTTTGGTTTTGTATCATCATGAACATTAACGGCAGGGCACTACAGGACAGGTTGAGTCCTCTCTGTTTGGTATATCACAATGGCTGGTTTCTTTTCCATATTTCTTCCATGTAAAATATGGGCATCTGCTCCTCTTACAGTTGTTGTTTTAACTTGTCTCTGGTCACACTACACTGTACAGAATGAGTTCAGGAGGGAGCCTGGCTCAGCTAAGTGAGCTTATTCCCGTGTCTAATGCACTTTATTATGCAGTGCTGTGTGTTTTGGAGAGTCCAGGATACTTGGCTTGACACATGGATACCCTAAAGAGAGCTTTCCCAGGTCATTGTTTTATAAAATGTCAAAAAAACATATTTTCTAGCACTGCACATGGAGTTCAACTGCCAAACTTAGAAATGAGAGATTCAGAACATCGTCATAACCAAGTGTGATACATTTGCCTTCGAATTGATTTTTGTCAGTGGAAGCAATTACAGTTGGCCTTTAACTAAATGGTATCAATACAAACAAGTCAGAGCGTAATTACATTCAGTATTGTTTTTCTAGTAATTACAAAATAACATATGATCTGGGAATAATGAGACCCATATGAAATAAAGTAGAAATATGGGCTTTGTGAAACCCTTTACTGGTAAAGTGGAGAGCATGGTCAGATTGCACCCCTACTTCAGTTCACTAGGATCAGCCCTTGAGCATTTATGAACTCTTATAAATATAGAATGAGTTGAGCTTGCTGGTTATTTATCTGCAGTTAATGAAGGTTTGCACAGAGATTTGGCTCTTTGGACTCCTCTGGGAAGATCTGTGCTGATAGTCAAACAAAAGATATCGATGTTTTCTTGTTGTTTGGATTTCAGCAGCAAGTTTCACAGAAGACTGAGAATGTCACTTTATTTGTGGTCTTTTCTAGACACATCGGTTGAGTGGACCTTACCAGGTGTGAGCTGTTTTTTTCCCTGTAGTGTTAGTCTACAACAGTGTGTGGAATGGTACTCACATAAAATCAAAACTTGCTTCTGTTTCTCTGTCATCCCTCTCCTGCCCAAAACCCCAAAACATTTCTGTGTACATACTGCTCTCTGCAGAGAAGCTGGAGATGTCCCAGCTGACTGGAAGCTGGTGAAAGTTGTCCCAGTTTTCAAGAAGTGTAAGAAGGAGAACCCTAGAACCCACAGGCCTGTTAGTCTCACTTCAGTGGCTTGTAAAGTTGTAGAGAAGATTATTCTGGGAGGTATTGAAAAACACCTGAAAGACACCAGAGCCATTGGTCACAGCCAGCATGGCTCCATGAGGGGAAAGTCCTGCTGGTCAAACCTGATTTCCTTTTATGACAAGCTAACTCACCTATCTGATCAATGGAAGCCAGTTGATGTAATCTTTCCATATTGTCACAGGATCCTCTGGCCAAAATGTCCAGCATTCAGCTGAATAAACACATCATGCTGTGGGTGAGAATTGGCTCACAGGTTGGGCACAAAGGGTTTTAGGGAATCAGACTGACGACCTGTCACTAGTGGGGTTCCACAGGGCTCCATCCTCTGCCCTGTGCTCTTCAACATCTTCATAAATGACTTGGACACAGGACTGGAAGGAACACTAAGCAAGTTTGCAAATGATACAAAACTGGGAAGAGCTGCTGACTCCCTCAAAGACAGGTAGACCCTGCAGAGAGACCCTGTCAGATTAGAGGACTGTGCAGTCACCAACCAGATGAAGTTCCACAAGTGCTGGATTCTGCACCTGGGATGGAGCAGCCCTGGATGTAGGGACAGACTGGGAAATGAGATGGTGGAGAGCAGCGCTGCACAAAGGGACCTGGGGGTCCTGGTCGATGGCAAGTTGAACATGAGCCAGCAGTGCCTTGGCAGCCAGGAGGGCCAAGCCTGCCCTGGGGGGCATCAGGCACAGCATCGCCAGCCGGGCAAGGGAGGGGATTGTCCTGCTCTGCTCTGCACTGGGGCAGCCTCACCTCGAGTGCTGGGGGCAGTTCTGAAGAAGAAAGACAGGAAGCTATTGGAGAGTGTCCAAAGGAGGGCAGTGATGATGGTGAGGGGCCTTGAGGGGAAATCCTAAGAGGAGTGTCTGATGTCACTTGGTATATTCAGCCTGGAGGAGACTGAGGGGAGACCTCATTGCAGTCTGCAGCTTCCTTGTGAGGGGAAACAGAGGGGCAGGCACTGATCTCTTCTCTCTGGTGACAGTGACAGGACCTGAGGGAATGGTCTGAAGCTGTGTCAGAGGTGGTTTAGATTGGGTATTTAAAAAAGGTTTCACTAGAGGGTGTCTGGGCACTGGAACAGGCTACTCAGGGAAGTGGTCGCAGCACCAAGCCTGACAGAGTTCAAGAAGTGTTTGGACAGCACTCTTGGGGCACATGGTGTGACTCTTGGGGATGGTCTTGTGCAGGGCGGGGAGTTGGACTTGATTATCCTTTTGGGTCCTTTCCAAATTAGCTTATTCTGTGATTTTGTGATTCTGTGGATGGCGCAAACTCCACAGGATAGCTGATGGTAATGTCGTATTTCTAGAGCTGTCACATTACAATTAATTTGCATCATAACATCTTATGGACAAACATTTAAAGAGATTAGGTATAGGACGAGATTGCTATGCCTTTAGCATTGGCAATGTCAGCAGTAGCTAGAGATGCAAGCAGCTGTTGGACGTTGGACTCTTCTAATTGGACTTTGACATAAATTTTAGGACCCTGTTAAGCTGTGTTTCCAAATTTTGTGGAAGAAAAATATTACTAGGTAGTTGTGTTACCAATATACGTAACAGGAAATTATATTAGGTACTACTGTCAGATTTTTCTGGGGGGAAGATTTTGTGAGAGAGCACTTAAAAGTGATTTCTGGGCTTTTTTTTCTTTCTTTTATGAAATACGAGATGAATTTCAGTTGCAGATAAATACAAGCAAACCCCACCCTTCCAAGGGAAAAAAGGGGAAAATGTTATAAACTGTGAGAATCACCATTTTATTTTAATAATTAGTAACTTCACAAGATTTTTGCTACCATGATAAATGTTCTTAATATAGAGAATGAGAATATTTCATTTTTTCTTCAAAACTATAACGAGTTTAGTCAAAAAATATGGTCACAGAAATCAAAGAGAATGTGGAGGATAAAATATATCCTGTTGATATTATAAAGCTATATTTTAAATACAAGGACAATATAAACTCAGAGTGCAAAGTTCAAGTGTTTTTGGAACATCACAAGAATAACATTAAAGACCAATTCTTCACATGCACTTCAAAAACTTGAAGGTACCCAACAAATTTGAGAAACACTCCCCATAAAACATTAGTGTTTGTATTCTAACCAGCAATATACAAATCTACATCACTTGCTCTTCTTGATTTATACTACTTGCTCTTCTGTTTTTATTGCACATATTTCAGTTATTCCTTTTCTGTACACACTCAGTTTAAATAAAGCTGAGTTCTCTCCAGAGACTACACAAACCCAGCTTTGCATTGGACAGGCTGTTGATTTACTCCATCTGAGTTTAAAAAAATGACCTCTCCAATTATTGTAGCAAGGCGAGCAGAAGCCGGGTGAGGTAACTGGGAAAGGATTCCAGGCACGAAGCCTTTTGCCTTATTTGGTCAATGTGGTTTGCGAAGCCCCAGCTGGTAACTTTGGTGAGCTCATTGTGTGATGTGTTACGGACAATAAAGCCAAACCTCCTTCTTTCTTTTTATCCATTGAGTACAGTATTTAGCAATATGTGTTCCAATGTTCATTGACCTTTAATTCAACTTAAATCACATCAAAGACAACAGAGCAATTTTGGTTTTAAGACTTGAAAGGAGAGTTTTGTTTCCTTCTTACAGTTCGATCTGTTTGTTTGATAAAATAATTTATTTTGGCCAGGAGGATTAGTTTTTATCATTATTTAATTTCATTCATTTATTCAAAGCTGTGAATCCCTTTCTACTTGGGAAACAAATCCATATTCACTGCTGGGATTAATTTTCCTGCAACTTTGCTCACATCTATCTTCACATGTAGGCATGCAGGAGGTAGCACGTTCTCTCTGTGTTTAATTTGGATTGTCTGGAAATTGAGGAGCATGAAACAAACAAAACCCCCATTTTTTTAGGTCTGTCAGAAAGCTGTCAAAGCAGAGTTTTAGATAGGTATCTAAGATGGTTAGAAATACCAGAATGCCCATTTGGTGAACCAGTTTCTTTAGTATCTGATCAAATCATAGCACTTGTTGTCCTTTAACTGGGAAAAATGAGTGACCTTCCTGTAATAGTTAGGGCAGGAGGTGTTTCATTACAAGTGACGTCTGTCACTCAAGGTTTGGTATGTGCATCCACTAGATTTTGTGTATTTTAATATCAGTCTGAACCATGGAGGGAAGGGGCCAGGAGAAGGAAGCACGAAGAGAGGGCAGGCAAGGAGAATTTATTGATGGCCAATTGTTTTGAGTTAAAATGTAGCTGTTTCTCAAAAATGGTTACTACTAGTTACCTGATACCTTTTTTGATAACTTTTTCTGTAGACAAGGAAATGCAGAGGATCAAACCTATTTCTATTTCAGCCAGGCTTTTGCAGTACTCTACATGAGTCATTGTAGTGTAGTTTAGATGGGGCTTAGCATGAGAAACCCAGTCTGTCAGAGCAACTGGCTCATGGGAAAAGGGCAGTGAGTTTTGTTTATGAGAGAAACTGTGTGGTTAGAGAGAAGTCACCAGTTAGAAGATTCCATAGGGCAGTTTGAGATCAGCCTGTTGTTTTATTTTTGGTAATGACTAGGTGAAAAATTCTGGCGGTATTGCCATAGGTTGTTGAGATAGAGGAGGACTGGAGGATTGGGAATAAAGTGTAAGATGAAATAATTGAGCATGAGGAACTGAGGCTACTCAATAGTCATGAGACAGCTGCATACCAAAAAATCTGCTGTACTGATAAATAACTTGTGGCAATCTCTTAAGGTATTATAGGTTAATAGGCATCTTTCTCTGGTAGATAGAGAAGTACAAATTCTCATTAGCTTTTCTTTTATTTACATAAATCCTCAAGTTTTGGTAAAAGTTTCTGAACTGTGAAAGTTGCAAATTGCACTTCTAAATACATGTCATTCCATGGTGTTGGTTCTAAAACACTTCTATTTGAGAAATAATTCCATAAATGTTGTCTAATCTGATATTTTACTTTAACTAGTATTAACAAATGCAAGAACTGAGAAATCAGAACTTGCATTTAATGAAGATGTATAGTATAAAATGATTTTTAAAATAGATCAAATATATTTTCTCTTACCTATTCAAACAAAGGTATGGAAATATGAAGCAGTGAAAGACCTTTTTTTGCCACAAACAAAATAATTGTAATGCCACAGTATGATTAGCCACTGCTTCTTCTACACTGTGTATGTGAAATATTTGGGAAGTTTCAAAAACAGTGATGAAGAGCCCAGTATGCATATACTTCATCTAAGAATGTCTTACTTTCTCCTGTGCAGAGGCAAGCTATTAAACTGGGAGTAACACTGTCTGAGCACCTGGATCCAGAGTATTTTTGAAGTGACTGGTCTTCTTGGGACAGCTCTTGTCATTATGCAAATGCAACAAAATTATTTTCTCATTGCAGTTTACTTCAGTTCAATTACTGTTTCATTCAAAGTTGATAAACTTTTGGGAATTAACAGAAAGAGGAAAAAAAAAAAAACAATCCTGAAAGCTTGTTTCACTTCTAGTGTATTCTTCCAAAAAATAAGAGTGAAAACTCAGATTTCATACCTGAAAGAATGTGGGCACCGTGATTAAAAACTCTTGGTTCAATCTGTTAACTGCAGGTGTTTGTGAGGAAAACAGTTAATGTTATGTGCATAATCAGTTTTAATAAATTCTGTTAAATGCAGTCTTTCTGAGTGTGATTAACTGGCTCACTAACTAAAACCGGTTTCTGAAGCTGTGTTTTTTCTGTGGTTTAATAAAATTCTAATTTACATCGTAAAGAAAACAGATATAAATTAAGGATAAATAAATTAGTCCCCTGTAGTAAATTGGAAAATAATTTACTATTCTGCCATAACATTTAAGAATTAAAGCCTAGAATAAATGTGTTAATTGGTGAAATTGTTAAATGAGCATGGAGTGAACCTTTCTTGGCAAAAAGAACCATTCATTTTTTTAAATCTACAGCTAGTAAAACAAAAAAAAATAAAAACTTAGGTAGTAAGTATCGGCCTTTTTACCGATACTTTTACCACAAAAGAACATAAGAATGCAAGAAGACTTGGACATTTTCTAATTAAATTAACGCTTTTTTACTGTTAATCTTTTGCAGCCTATTGTAATGTATGTCACAGGAAGGACTCAGGAAGGTTGCACCCTGACCCTGCAGAGCTGCTGGAATCCTACTGGACTCCTGAGCTGTGATCTAAAGTATGAGCAGGGACATTCACCTTCAAACTTAGTTTCCAGCTCACAGGGGAACTAAACTTCATATTGAGTGTTTGAGGGCATGGAGGGTTTGGCAAATAGAGTGCAGTAGCTCTACTCACCCGTTACGTTCTTTCTTGCCTTGCTCTTAGCCACAGCGTGGACAGGATCATGTTCCACACCTTAGAAACAGGTCTCAAGGTTGTTGATGAGACTTTAAGGGTCTCAAGAAGGATTTAAGAGAAATATAGGAAGTGGCCTGCTGCCCAGGCACAGAGCAGGATAGGACTTAAAGAAGCAGAGTTTGGTATTCTGCTCCCTGCACAAGGTGTCAATCTTCATGCATCAACCCAAAGGCTTGTTTTGTGGTGTAGTTAAGTTAACAGCATAAAAATAATTATGGTTATAGTTACAGTTTGGGCATTGTTTGGACATTTCTCAGATGATGTGGAGTCTGTGAGTCTTTATTCCATACGTGTCGTGGAGTTGCATTTTCCATTCTAAATAGAAAATAATTTGATCAGCTGTACTGTCATAGGTTTCCCTTCATCCAGTATCTTGTTCTATCTATGCAGCAGGTTCTGCAGGGGCCTGGGAATACACAAGTTTGAATTTCCTACCAATATAGCAACTTTGCTTTTGGTAAAGCAAACTCTGAAATAGCTCTATTCTAAAGTGAAATGGGTTGGTAGTATCCCAGAAGTATTACTTCTGTACTGTAACAAAAATGGACATCATTGTTTGAAACTTTAATGCATCATGGTAGATATGGGAGCATCAAGAGATCCATCTTTCCACCAAAAAAAGCAGTTTTGTTATTTCAGGACCTGTCAGGTTATAGTAGCTACCACAGAACCATTTGTTCCTGTGGAGTTTGCCAAGAAGGGGTGGTGTCAGATTCTTGTCTTGATGAGAAGATTAAACCCCCACCCCCAAGAAGTAATCTGAGAGCACTGGGTGAGTTTAACTCCACTGGGGACGCATAACTTTTCACCCCAAAGTGATAGTTTGTGTTCTTTTATCAGTGTTGTAAAAGGGACTCTGAAAATAGATTATTTCAAAACAAAAAAAAAACCAAAATCACTTCTGACATTGACCCCAGACTGTTTCCTTTTTTTTTTCCAAAATATCTGTAAACAGCACAGTTTCCAGTTGTGTGTATTAATCTAAAAAAATTTCTCATAACACGCCTCAAGTTCTTCCTCAGGTCAGCGTTGCGGTGCAGTTGCGATGACGTCGGAGTTGCCCTGGGACCATGAGTGGTGCTGAATGTGCTGCTGGCACGCTGAGTTCAGTGATGGTGGCTGATTGGTTGGCATAGATTCCCAACGAGTCTTTTAAAGAAAGAAATTACTAGTTAAGAAAGAGATATTTTTATCTTAAGCTTTTAAAATAAATCAGTGAGTGTGTGAATTCTAAGCTGGTCTGTTGGAATTGCTTTATAGAATGACATTATGTTCTTTGCAGCTTTTTTCTTTATCTTTGCTCTAAGTGCACAAAGCAAAGATGTTGCTAACTGTGCAGCTGAAATGGCCTCTACATGAATTCCTAAAGAGTGTAGCTAGCTTTCTTTTTTAAATAATTTAAAGTCACAAGCTTTTCTACAGGAACAAAACTCTTCTTGTTATGATAAAATACTTTCAGCTTCAGAAAGCTATCCTAAACCTGATGCAGAGATAAGTTTAAAAAGACAGTTTCTGCTGTTCTAGGGGGCTTCTCCATCTTACTTAAGCAGCTACCTGATAATATCCTAAGTAAGCTATTCCAGCAAAAATACTTCATATTTAGTAGAGAGTAAAGCAATAAAACTAGATTACATGTGTAGACTTACCAGTCCTGCTGTTTGGGCAGGGATTTAGCAGATTCCCAGACAGAGAGCAGCTACTCCTGGAATGAGCAAATGCCAAATAAACTCGAGACAGCTCTGCAGCTGAATAACAGGGAGTCCTGTCCGTAATATGTCCTACTTTGTGACCTGATGGTACTGGCAGGTTTGCGTGTCTTTTCACAGCAGTGCTGGGAGCTTCTGATATTTTTGTTTCCATCTCAAAAGGAAATTTTTTTGGAAAAAAACAAACGACATCCTACAAACACATTTTCTCATTTAATAGTATCTGCTTTTTAATTTGAAAACATCTGATGGAATTACATAGGGAATTATTAGGAAATGGCTGAGCATTCTCCTCTTCCAGGATATACTTTTGAAACTACCTGCTACTTGGATATCTAAAGGCATTACAGAGGGAAAAGAAAATTTTCTTCAGAAGTTTATGAACCTGAAAGTAAATTATCTCTTGCAAGGTTATTCAGTATTTTACACAGATGTGAACTCCAGTTAAACTTAAATTAGTTTTGGGTTGTTTCAAGTATATTTCAGTTTTATGTAATCCTTACCTGATTTTAATTGAGGTTATTTTTTAAACTGCCAGTTTCTAATATCTGTCTTCATAGCTTTAATGCTGTTAAACAGTCTTGTATTCCCAGTTTATTGCCTTGTTATACTTCATAGTTGCAATATGTTCTTTTTATTATAATTATTTGTGTCTTACACTATATTGTTTTCTGGCTCATCATGGTTTGCATATGGTTGTTCTTTTTTAGTAAAGAATTGGTTTTAAGATTTATAGTCATTTGGACATTTAATTTTCTACATGATGCATTCAGCTTCAGTTTGGAAGTGTTTTCACTAGCAGTTATGAGGAACATAAGACATAATTTATGACTATATTAACCCTATTTTATGTTGATCAACAAGAATTTCTTTATGAACTATGGTACAATTTTGCTTCACTTCATATTATTTGCTAACGATATATAAACCATGTCCTTTAACCTTCTAACTTTTTATGGATTTGGAGAAACCCTGTAGCCTAACAATACACTGAATTCTGTTTTGAAGGAAGAGGAGGAGGGAAGGACTTTTACATTACCTTTTCACTTTTTCTTCTGAAAAAAAAGCTTGTGACTTCTTTCAGTCTTATCTTGAACCCTTAGCATTCACATAACAAATCAAAATTTCTACCAAAAAGAAATTCTTCCCATTCAGACATCTATCAAAACACAGCCTGTGGTCTCAGATGCCAATGATAATTTTAATTTTATTAATACCAACCAAAATCCAGCAACTCACCAACTACTTCCATGAGAATGCTCAACAAAACCTCAGGCAACATAAAATGGAAGGTGAATTTATTTTTTTCTCCGCAAAGGAGAAGCTGTGAGACTCTGAGATTTCACATTTTTCAAGAAGTCCATAGGATCTTAGCTCAAATCAGTCTTTCCAAAACTAAGTTTAGTTTATTTTCTAGTCTACAGTTCTACTTTTGTTTGTCCTGCTGTTTAGTAAGACATGGTCCCCAAACTTACAACTCCAAACAAAATCCCACTAACTTTGTAGAAATACAATTTGAATTTTTGTTTGGAAGGCAATGAAAAAGATGACTTTGAAAAAATACATTTGAAGTCTAACAATGTAGCAATGAACCATCTCCAGTCTGTTGTTGCAAAAATCAATGTTTTGGCAGTTGTTGTCAAAGAGAAAGAAAAGGGATCCGGCTTCATTGATCTCTGCAGAATTCACTGTTGCCTTCAGCTTCTTCAACTGACAAGTGTGTCTGACTTGTTCTGTATTCAGGTCTTACTGTTGTATTTCTGTGCCAGTTTCTACAGTTTCTGCACCTCAGCTCGAGTTGCTGACAAAAATATGTACTAATTCTGTGTGAGGGGAAGAAAGAAATCGTCATGGCCATATTTCACAATGTTCACTTGCTTTCTAATTAAGGTATTCTCCTCTTTTCAAGGTATTGACACCTTTTTTCAAAATAGTTTCTTTGCAATTTCTTTTCTTGATCCTTTTAAAATAATTTATTGCAAAACATGTTTATTTTACAATTTCACAAGGGTGATGTTTTGGTGAGGTTTTTTAAGGATTGGCATGTTAAAGTGTAAAATATGAATTTTGGGGAAAACAGAGTTAAAACATTTCTTTATGGACAGATAGAAGATGTACCTAAGGTTTGCTAAAAGATATATATAATACCAAAAGTTATTACAAGTAAAGAAAGGGCAACAAATGAGAAGGACAGCAGAGACTCTTTTTGGAGAAATAAAGAATAATACTTAATTTAATAATAGAAGATACATGTAGCAATGCTTAAATTAAATACTGCAGATAAAGGAGTGGTAGACCATAATAAAAACAGGAGATTTCTTAATGTTCCCTCTGGAAAAGCAAAGTCAACTTCAAAACATAACAACTGTTTCTGCTTTATATATGAAATTACAGCTAGTGGGTAAAATTTGTAGGAATTGTGCCAGTGATTTGTGGCAGGTATATGATTAGTTGCAGCATGGAATCAAAACCTTTCTGAACAGGAGGAAAACTATCTGACTCAATTGAGTCAACTATTGAATAACCTTCTTAATATTTGATGTCTGGTCTTTTCACAGCCATAAATACTTGTAAAACAAGAGGAATACAAGAATGTCTTTTGAATTAAACTTCTAACTGGCATGCCTATAATTAGAAGTAGCTCAAGCAAAAATTATTTCTGAAAAGATAAGTTTTTTTGGAGGTTGTCTAGTCAGTTTTGAAATAAAACTATCCAGGAAATCTGAGCAGAGAGAATAATACCAGGAATTAAACCTGGATCCAGTGTTACATGACTTAAGTCTCTCAAGAGGGTACTGGCAGTTAGTAAGGCTCCGTTAAATGTTGTAAGCCAAGTGTGTGGTTAAGGGCTTTCCTAATGGGGTTCCTAGAAATTTAAAACTGTAAATATTTTTTAATTGATTTAAGGCTTGACACACCTGAGAATGGTTAAACAACTATACAGAGACATTTACAGTGTGTAGAGCCTGCAGGACTTGGTCTAGAAAAAAGGTGTTCATGACTTATACTTCAGTGTAAAACACGCAAAGGATTAATATTATGTAATTTTCTTTTTCTGTGTTTAGATTTTTTAGATTTTTTTATTGCACCCTCCTAATGATATCACATGAATTTTGGGTGGGATTTCTTTTTCATATGTTCCAGCTGATATTTTGTAAGAAATGGTTGATACTTTCACAGGGCAAAGAGAAAGGATGAGGGTTACTTACAGGAAAGATGTACAAGGATGAAAGAAAGCTGGAGTCCGAAGGGAATAAGAGACAGTACAGAGGTCAGGAATTAGCATCTTCCTTATGGCCACGTGCCTTAGGCTTTGTGTCATGGCTAGTGTGGTCTGTTCTGGTAACAGTGCAGCATGAGCTTTCTTATCCAGCCACATCTCTTCTCCTTGGGGTTTGAGCCAGTGTAAAATCTAGGCAAAAGCAATCATCTGTCTCCTAAACTTTGAGGGGATAGTTTTGCATGGAAACTTCCTTTGAAAACCTCCTAGCATGTGGAAAAGTAGTATTCTCAGTCTTATGGGCAGAGATTGCTGGGACAAGGATTCAGATAATTTATTTGCGTAGTGGCTGTGTGTAAGAGTGTTTTGAGGGCTGCAGAAGAACAGGCTGAAGCTGGAATAAGCTGTGTCTCCACTTAAAGCTCCACTCACAGCCTGTGTGCTGTGAGTCACTGTGTGTGAGACAAGAGTTATTTTGGCATAAACTGAAGTGTTTCTTCTCCTCCAGAACATGAATCACCTGCTTCTGAGTGTCTCTTTTTTTGTTAATTTTTATTAAGTAAACAGATTTCAGAGGCTTCAATACGTTCAAATACGTGGTTTCTACTGTCACAGTGGAGAAGATTCCAAGCAGAGGAAACTCACTCACCTGTTGGGGCCAGTATTTTTTATACTTTTTCCAGAAACATGTCTGAGTAATCAGAGCAATGCCAGAAACACTGTACTGCTGCAAACATTCCCAGGAGTATCACTGGGTAAAGACGCTAAATTGCCAAGAGATCCTTATTTGCAGTTTACTTCTGTTAGTCTTTTTACTCTGTCAGCTTCTAGGTCTTGTTACTTTAAAATGTGGAAAAGAAGGAAGATGTTGGTCAGGTGTGCTGTCTCTGAAAACACTGCACTTGGGCCAGAAGTTGTCCTGGTGCCAGGCAAGCTCCGATTTCTAGTTTTCTCTTTAACTTAACTGGTATAAATAACTACGAAGGCAGTGACTGAGCAGATCTGTGACAGTGCAGAGGTGCAGTCTGGGAGAGGGCTGGCAGAAGACCAAGAGAGCCTTCAAATTCTATGTTTCCTTATAGATGGTGCCATTGAGATCTTTATGAAGCTTCACATGAGATACAATATGCTTTAAAACCACTATTAGTTGATTTGAACTTGTTTTTTTCTTGCTCTTGGCAGGTGGGGGGTTGGGGGCTTATGTATTTAGATATGATCATTTAATTTTTTTGTTTTCTTTTTTACATATAAAGAGAGAATGTGATATGTAATTCACAGGTTTTGTTATAGATCATAGCACAAAATAAAAACAATCTGTTTCAGTGCATTGGGAGCCATATTAGATGTATAAATGACCCCCTCTTGGCATTGACATGTATTTGATGTGCTGTGTGTAGGTATTTCAGATGTCAAAGTCCTGTTGTCACACCTTTTTCTTTGTCTCTTACCGAGCAACTTAGACTTCAGACTCTTTTCCAGCTCTCGTTAGTAAAGTTGTGTTAGTGTCAGAAGTGGCTGAGCGGACTTTGGGTCATTCATTACCTGTTGATCACCTTGGTTCTGAGACAAATAATTCACAAGATAAGATGAATACCTATCGTTCATAGAAGGAAGGAAGGAAGGAAGGAAGGAAGGAAGGAAGGAAGGAAGGAAGGAAGGAAGGAAGGAAGGAAGGAGGAAGGAAGGAAGGAAGGGAGGAAGGGAGGAAGGAAGGGAGGAAGGAAGGAAGGAAGGGAGGAAGGAAGGGAGGAAGGAAGGGAGAGAGGGAGGGACTGGCTGGGCTGGGTGATTCTGGTCTGAAATAGGTAATCCTGCAGGAGCTTTGCCCATGGCTCCTTGGCTCATTCCTTTGGTCTGACCTGAGACAGCAGAGGCAAGCACAACATCAAGTCCAAATGTGCAGTATGTGCTGTCAGCACCCAGGCCTCATTGTCAAAGGCCATGTCAAGTTACCTTCTGATGAAGGTGGTCTAGTGGACAAGGTGTTCACCACTGAACGCCAGTAGCTTGTGACCAAAGGCTTAAATACTGCAATCAAGCAGACTCCTTTCCCACTTTTCAATTACATGGGGAAAAAAAACCCTAAAAAGTAATTCTCTTGACATTTTTCATTTCATCAAGTTTGCTCTTAACTTGAGTATTTCCTCAAGATGATGACTTTGACACCTTTGTCACTTGGATTTTAAAATAATCTGGTTCATATTTCCAGTCCATCACATAATATCATTGTCTCAGAAGATAAGACAGTATGTGACTAACTGCACCTTTTATTCAGTGATCAATTGAACTGAATTTCTGTTTGTGACCAAAGCTGCTGTTTAGATACATAGGTTGCTCTTCCTTCGTCATGAAGATCTGGCACTTGAGTATTCTCCAATAAATCTGGCTGTGGAACTGGCCTATGATTTCAGTCCCACAAAAATTGATTTCTTAACTTGTAAGTTATTTGTCACAACTCTGGCCTTCTGCCTTCTCTCTTTTAAGAATGTGTTTGGGAAAGATTTTGGAAGATAATTCTTATATCTTCTTTTCACTTGCTAAACAAAATACAGTCTTTTATTTTTCCTTTTTTGCCTTTTTCTCCTTGTATCTGCTTATCTGTAATTAAATCTAGAAGGCATTAGTAATTATTTTGTATTGTTATTTAAGATGTTGTTGGGTCAAGTGCTTTCTTTTCCTTATGGTGTGTTTTGAAGATACTTCTTTTGTGAAGTAGTGAGAACATTAAATTGTGCATATTTTTCATATTAAAGGAGGTAATGAGAACATTAAATTGTGCATATTTTTCATTCTAAATATATTTGAACTTTTTGCTTGATAGAAAGTATATTATGTGTTTTACAACCTAGTATAATTACCGTTGTGAGCTTTGAGTTGCTGGAGCTAATCAGTAAGTGGTTTGTTGTTACAGCTGGTTGATAAGTTTTAATTTGTGTCATTAAGATCTTCCTCCTATTTCTTATTTCTCTGGCTGACCTGACTTTCCCATGATACGACTAAGGAAAACAGGGTGGTGCTACAATGGAAGCTAGTTATTTGTTTTTGTATATAAAAATTTCTAGGGAGAAAGGGGTCAGGAACAGAATCACTACAATTCTTAAAGTGACCTGATGTTACTACATGATGTCCAGTAGTTAGTTTTTCTATCATTAATAGCTTTTGCACATGTGTAAGTAGGACTATTTGTCTTGAAACTTTCTTGTTTTCTCAAAATATTCAACTTACTAATCCTTAGGACTTAACTAAGATTATAAAAATCACTGGCAGAAAGTTGCTCTTATTTAGGAGATACATAATTTTATAATTAAAAGTTACAGATCTATCATTAATAATACTCTGATGTGATATCGATTTCAATCAGTTCTCTTATTTTTTGAAATTTGGCACTTCTTGAAAGATGGAAAAGCTTTTGAGAAACCTTTTTCTTAAATTTCAGATTTAAATTTCAGAATAGCAGGATTTTAAAGTTTTGAAGTATGAATTCTGAATTTGTTTGCAGAAAATAAGATGTTTCTTAGTTTACTCAAAGTAGTAGCTTTCTTTTGTATTATGTATTAAAATAGTTTTATGGTAGGAATGTGAGGATTGGCTGCACATGATGAGAAAAACAAAGAGGAGTGGGAAAGGAAAAAGGCAGGATAACATTTAAATGAGACAATCTTAAATATTCAGACACATCGAAATATTATTGAAAACAGACTTTTGGACCAATTTCCTTTTGCAACCACACATATGCTTTTCCATCTTCCTCATATTTTAAGAGTGTGGATGGAAAATAAGCATATTAGTCCTAAATGCAAAGGATAGACCTATATCGTTATCACATTTTTTATACCCACCTATCTCCTCCATAGTGAGTTTTTTTGTTTTTCTTCTGTTTTTTTGTTTGGCTGGTTGGGTTTTGTTTGGTTTTGTTCTGGTTTTTGTTTGTTTATTTTTTGGTTTTGATTGGGGTTTTTTTGTAAAGACAGTGTGGCAGTTAGGTACACTTAAAAAACTTGGGGAAGATTATTTTATATAAAGTGTCTGCTTAGAAAGATACCACCTACATAAAATCTCATGTATGTTTACTATGGAAAAGTATGCAAGTCTTTTGTATGGGTTTGTTATTTTTGGGGAAATGCTGCTTATTATTGCTTTTAATAATTGAAGCAGTTCTCCTAATATCTTTAGGTCCAATTCAGAATTAAACCCTAAAAATATTGGAACCAACAAAACTGGTTTTATAATGAGGCATATTTTGGCACCTGTTATTTCTTTTAATTTAAGTTAGCTGTGATATTTAGTCAAATATTTTACTTGGGAATCTTTTGTTTTTCAGGATGGGAAGAAGAAGTTTGACAAGGAAAGTGAGAAATATTATTCCATCTTAGAGAAGCACTTAAATTTGTCAGCAAAGAAGAAAGAATCTCATTTGCAAGATGTAAGAATTGAACACATTCTTACCTTTTACCTCTTTCACATTTGCATAGAAATCATGATAACAAACTGGTTCTCTTCAAGACATGCTGTATTTTATTAATGTGAAATTGTGATGGTATCTGGTGGTCATGCTTGTTGTGAGTATAAATTCTTGACTGGGATTAATAAGACCCAAATAGGAGTTAAATATTTCTACAAAGCAATATTCTATGTGTGCAACTTTATGTATTTCAAGTAGAGCTAATGTTTATTGATTGCAACAATGGAATTACATTAGGGCAATAAAAGTGTGAGTTTTATAAGCTATATGTGGAATAATTGAAAGCCAATTAATTAATTGCTTTTGGGTTTACTATTTAATATATTAACTGATGAAACTGCACTTCTATTTCACATAAATTTTTTTCCAGAAGACTGAACTGAGATCAGTTTAATGATGCTTTTTGTTTTTTCCTCTTTTTCATCTTATTCTGAGATTGAAGCACCTGAAATTGTATCTATAGCTTCAGCTTTGAAGAGTCTGTTCAGCTAATTCTTTTCTGTTAAAAAAACCCAAAAAAAACCATGAAGACTTCTAGTTTACCAGGAGGATTCCAGGGCTTTTCGGTATGCTGGTAGAAATGAAGGAAATTACACTAAGTCCAGCAATATGATATCAATGACACTTTGGGAATTGTGCCAAAATTAGTTAAAAGTTATTTTGATGGGATTAATGTTGTCATAGTGATTCTAAAATCATGGATATTAGTTTGCAGATGGAATTTTCACCAGAGGTGTGACCATCACTCAATCACGTGTTTTAGGATTTTTTTTTCATGTTTACCCATAATATTATAATTCAAATAAAATGAGGCTTAGAAATTCAAAATTCCTAATAATGTCTATATGCCTGAATTGCGGTTGCTGTCTATATAATAATCAGTCTGGATAAGACATTAGTTATGTAGGCTTGGTTATTTGCTCCACTTGTATGTCAGAACTTTCACTTTTCCCAAATATCGTACGTGTTGATGAACAAGCAGTTCTGATAGAGGCTAAGCCGCAGCTGAGGAAAAAAAGAAATTCTTACCAAATTGTGGAAAAGTGAACTTAAGCGCTAATTTGCTCTAGAATAGAAACAAAATAAAATAAATAAAATATTTTACTCTTGAGGCATGAGAATAATTACAGTCTAAAAGCAGAAACTGAAGTGCAAAGTAACAACTGTGAATCTAATAAACCGTGGTAGAATAACAATGGATTTGGCTCACATCTATAAACTAATGGAAAACCAGAATAATTTTTTCCAGTGTGTCCTTAAGTGACATATCTGGATTTAAAATCTTGTCACTGAGGCTGAAGTTTTCTTTTCTAGATGCCTCCCTTGTAAAGGATAAAGGGCATAACTTGACATTTCTGTCACCCACAGTTTTCTGCAGCTGTAGGTGTGCTGAATCAGCAACATAGACCCACCATAAGTAGAAGGTACTACAGCAAATCAGTACCAAAATTGTTAACCAGGGAGACTTTTGGCCTATGTCTGTAAGTAAAAGGAGGCCACACTCCATTTCCAACTTGAAATCCAAGATAGCTGTTGACTTGCATCACAAGTGTTTTGGGTGAGCCCCATTTATAGCCTGTATGTCCAGGATGGAGTTTGTTGGAGCAGCCCACAGCAGAGCAGGGCACGAGCAAAGAACCAAGCAGTGCTGGCAGCTGGGGCTTTGGTGCCCAGGGCTGGAGATGGGAAGTCCATGCCTCAAGCACATGTCATGCATTCAGGGAGGTGGGAATACCATTTCTTGACTGCTACATGGAAAAAATACTGTTTCCTTGAATTGATGAGGTTTCTTGATACCTCATCACATTATGTGGGTTAAAGAGTACTGGGATGAGCAAAGATCTTGTACTCTGTTGGATTCTTTTACATGTCTCACCTGAGTGCAATTGAGAGCACCTTAATTAGGCATCTGAAGTTTGATGGTTGAAACATAGTCTGTGGAGAGTAGTTTGCATATATTCACCTAACTGAAATATGTTGGATATTTTAAGAGCCTGTGAGACTGCTGGTGCAGTTTATGCAGGTGACTGGCATTTTCCTTTAGCATAAAAAAGAAACTTCAAAGTAGTGTCTTTTCACTGCCTGCAGAAGCCAACAGCAGAGGAGAAAATGGGCAGAATTGAGTGACGTGAGAAATCTAATAAACTTCTGATTTTATTTCTCTGGAGTCTGTTCCAGAATCAGTCTCTCCAAGCTTATGTGAAGTTCTGGTATATATATTGTAGTGCTAGCCTACATCAATGAAAATATTACTCACTATAACTATATATCATACAGGTAAAGACTCAAAATCATATCCATCAGATCTCTTTATTTTTTACATGCAGTTTGAAGTCACAGAAAAAGATACGAAAATCCTTTCAGCTTTTGAAACTTTAAGATCACTTTCAAAGTGATTCTTACAAATCTGAATCATTTGGTGTTCACACAAATCCATAAGCTTCTACGGCGTATGTATTTGGGGAATTCTGATTTAGTTCCTGTTTACTGGTAGTGATTATGGCCTTAATCCATATTTGAGATGGCACTTGGTTGTTGTAAGTAACATTACAACTGCAACCTGCTTAAATGCTGTTCAGAATAGGGATGGATTTAATTAGGTGTTTAAATACTTTTTCTGAGGCAAAGCCTAGAAGAGATAATTTCTAAAAGTAGATTTCATTATTTACATATGAGAAAGCTGAGGTCTGTCTCAAGTGCTTATTGATGGCATTTGCGTGAGCAAGGCATTACTGGATCACATCCCAAAGTGGTGGCAACTGTTCAGCTATCTTCACAATAGATTTTTTTTCTTTTGGGAAATACAACTATTAACAAAGTATCAAGAGAAAATAGTAGCCAAACACACTGTATGTATGGCAAATGGCAGATTTAATTTTGAGGTAGAGTGGTTCATTATTGAAATTTTGAGTGCTTGATTTCAGCTTCATATTATTAGTTTACTTATTTTTTTATAGACATGGGAAGGAAATGCTGAAGAATTGAAACATATCCTTGAGGCCCATGTGTTGAGTTATCATTAGAACACTGGGCTAGGGAGGCGGATCAATATTGTTAAGAGCCTGAACAGCCAAATCACAATAGTAGCATGTCCTTGAGCAGAGAAGCAATCTTAATTATATATGGTGCTATTGATGGCCAAGTCCTGCCTGAAGGAAAACACTGGCTTTTTACTTTTGTACTGTTAAAAGTACTAAATCTGTTTTATGATGTATTTGCTGGTTTATAGTTTGTTATCAAGGGAAGACAACATCAAGCTTTCCCAGATTCTCCACACTTGTTATTTTTAATGCCAGAATTAAACTAGAGAATATACAGAAGTATCCTTCTATAGTTTAACTAACATTCTTCAAAAATAGGTGGAGTGATCTTATTAATGTTGTTGATTTGTGGTAATATTTTGACCAAAGAGCAAAATCTAACTAATACAGTCCAAAAGGGATTTGCTTGAGAAAATTATTTGTAACAAAGAAGGATGAATTAACATGGAATCTGCATGTCTTCTTTAAACATTATCTGTGTGCTACTCTGCTTGTCTGTTAGTTCCCTCTCCTGTGGCTTGTTTGAATTGAGGATAAAAGCCTATTACTCTTTATCAGCTGATAAGAGTTAATTCTTTAGCTGTTTAGGCAGAAGACACTGTTCTGATACTGGATCTCCATGCTGGGTGGTATTAGTCAAGCATTTCTGACAAGTATTGCCTTGTAGTTCTGTTGCTTGAAAATTAAAACTTGAAATATATTTGATTTATGAAGTTAGGGACTTAAATATGTTTACATTCCAAGAATATATGACTCATACTATAAAATAATAAGTTGCAAGATGTCATTGTTAAAGACAGCCTATTTAAGAAAGAAAAGTACCTTTTTGGGAAGGTGTTTGAACCTGAGAAATAGATACAATTTCAGTGCATATGGTACTTAAATATTTCCATAGAAATAATTACGTTTTTGTCTGTCCTTGATTCCTATGCTGCTCATTTCTATTTCCTTTTCTAGACTTACATATACCAAGTACCTGCTGCCACCTTTCTTTCCCTCCAGGCTCTCCTAATACCTACAATATTAAAGTGCAATAAGAAAGGATAAACTAAAAAAGAGCAAATAAAAGGCATAGGCTGAAATGTGTAATGTTAGCTTCTTAAACTTGCATTTCGCTTTTTTAAGTAGGTATTCTAATTTGCAGAAAGAAAACTGAACCCTATGAAACTTGTAAAGTAATCTTATGGAAGATCTGTGTGTTAATGACATAACCTGTTTTTAAAGCAATCACGACACTAAACTAATATCTTGTATTCCATTTTGTCTTTTAGGCAGATACACAGATTGACAGAGAACATCAGAACTTTTATGAAGCATCATTAGAATATGTTTTTAAAATTCAGGAAGTACAAGAGAAAAAGAAATTTGAATTTGTAGAACCTGTAAGTTTTATGTTTTATTTTCTTTAGAATGCATGCATTTAAAGCTGAAAATTGAATTTAAAATATCAATTTTTTTGGTCCCTTTTTAAGTTTTGAATGCAGGTTCTTTGTATATAGACAGACATTAAGATCTTGGCTTGGGCACTTTCCATGTTTATTAAAGGATTATGTAAGAGTTTAGTATCTACTGTGAAGTGAAATGTCTGATGACTTGAAGTGTGCGTAACATTTTAATGGGACATCATGTAATGTTGTGTCTGTGCAACACATAATCGATGTTTCCTAATACCAGGATTTAATGGCTTAAATTTTGAGCCAGTTTCTTAATTTAAATATTTTATTTAGGCAGTGTGTGCAGACATTGTTCTGAGTTACACATGAAGTAAAGTGAAGAATCACTTTTTCTATAGGATAGGTAAGTTTATCTTTTTGTTGGTGGATTCATTTGTCTTCACGCTACTTTGCACATCAAGGAAAGCATATGTTGACATGCCATTGAACAGTAAGATAAAGTTGTGTTTCAGTGTCCATATTTAAGTCTGGGATTTCCTTCTGGGCTGTATTTCCATCCCCCACTCCTAACTCTCTTCTGGGTCAGTCAGGGCCAAAAGCAGCTTCAGTATGAGGTGCTAGCATATTTCTGTGGCCCAGTAGCAGTATTACTGCTGTTCATGTCACACAGACAGGCCTGGCTTGCCAGTTGCCTGATTTAGCTTGTACCTGTAGCCCTTGACAGAGAACTTCCAGTGCCAGGTGTCCCTTCCCATTAAGCATCCTGAGCACAGCACAGCTCTGGTTGTCAGAGAAACATGACGAGTATAACTTTCTCTCCACACCATCTCCCAGCTTCCTTGTAACTACTGAAGCAGCACTCTTGACTGTGAAATGGGTTGAATTACATCTCTAACACCCCGTGTCACCAAGAAAAGCTTCTCAGATGCCTTCCTTCCATGAGATTATTGTGTAGTGAATGTTTGACATTGATACAAACTAATGAACCTGGATTCAGCAAGCAGTACTTACAGAAATCCTATCTTTATGGTGTACAGCTGCCAAATCTTAGAGACTAAAACTTTGCTCGGATTCCTGAATAAGAACATTTTTTTACCTGTCACAGATTAATCCAGAGTTTGTCTCTCTGTCTCCTTCTGCAAAACTCTCACATCCTGGAAAAATCTAGCAATCTTGACCTAGCTCTGACCCTAGTATAGAAAACTTTATGCTCCTTTAATGTAATAGAAACTTTCTGTATTGAAAAGACCTTGTATATTGGAAAATATTGTGCAACTGCACATAGTAAAAATAGGTAAAATTTACCTTTGAGTTTATCCGTTTCCATACTGTCTCAGATCAGTAGCCATTTCAGCCCAATATGACATACTTGATGTTCCAGGGGAAGGTACAGGAAATACTCTGGTGACTGGGTAATGATAGCCCTTGCAGATAATGTCTTCTGACTTCGGATGTGAATTTATTTGTAACCAATCTGGGTATAGATGGTGCTTAAATTATAGCATCAGTTATAAAATTTTGAATCTTCAAAATTCTTAATTTTTGTTTGTAGCCTGTTGCATACAATGTGCTGTAATAAAAGCATTTGCTAAAACCCATAAGGCAAAATATGCCTTATGTAAAAAAGTAAATTAAAATGCAAATCAACAATACTATGAGGTTAAAAAGAAAACCAAACTAAATGAACCAAAAAAACCCAAAGACTTCAAAATAGGCTTTCTAAGATTCATGTTCGTGTAAGTGATGTTGGAAGTATGACATGTGCCCCTAAATGAAAAGTCTAGATAAGGACAAAGCCTAACAATTTAAAATCAGGTATCAAAAAATTGTATGATTAATTTTCCTGTGTGCTCTATGAGTGTGTGTATGGCAGAAGCAGCCTGGTGTTGTGTCTATAGCAACATTCCTCCTCAGGAGCTCTGATGGTTGTGGTCATCCCAGTGGATGTGCTGTCTGTGCCTCTGATTTATCAGCACAGTGTCATGTCTTCATATAATTCTCAGTCTGACATCTTGCTAACAGACTTGCTGTAGGAGAGTTTAACAAAATAAATCTGTTAGTGTAGTGAAGGAGGAAACTCTGATGCCCATGTGAAAGAAGGGTAAGTTTGTGATGTGGGAATAGAACTTGAAAAGCAAATGATCTGTTGGACATCCTTTCAAGACATTCAGTTTTTCTATGCCAAAGGATAAAGACAATCTGAGAACCTGTGTGGGAGAAGTAACCTGGCAACAATTGCCAGGTGGGTTACAGCTAGGATAGTGGAAGTTGGTAAAAGTGGAGTTTGTTCTCTCCTGGAGGAGACTGGGGAAACATTTTAAGGTGCAGATGCTAATGACTCATACAGTGAATAGAAGATCATAATATTTAGAGTAGACTTTTGCAGCTGCTTCTCGGGCCCTGGGTTGCTCTTTGTTCTCTGCATCTCAATCAAAGTGGTTGCTAATATGTACTAGTGTGAATAACTGACATATTCCTATTTGCAATCCTCCCAGATCTGGATTTTTTCCAAGTAAAAAAAAAAACAACTCAGGTTTTCATACAGATCATGAGTTTAAACTTTTTCTGAAGGACAAATCAGTGTTCAAATTTACAGCTAGATAAACAACAAGGCAAAATAAGTGACAAAAATCTGTCTTACTAGCTTTTCTCTTGTGATCCCGAAGAAGCTAGTCCAAGACAACAGTGCTTTCTGAGGGTGTTATGCTTATTAAAGCAATGCAAACACCATCCTAAAGTTCTGCTTTGTCCTTTGGTGATGCCAGGACTTCCTTGTCCTGTAGAAATGAGGCCACAAAGTTCGTAAGTAGTAAACTATCTGAAATGTGAGGGGTGGTCCGTTAAATGTTTATTTAAAGAGAAGAAAAAAAGAACAGCCAACCAAAAAACACTGCCTGTAGTTGCATGCATTTCCATGAGACTTCACAGTGGATGTTAAATTTGAATTTCCCTTTCTTACATTTTCTACATTATTAACTATGTTCACTTTAATCTGAAGAATAACCTCTATCTGCTTATAAATAAAACGAAAACAGGGAGACAGGGACTTCTGGCTGATGTGCTGCAGGCCAAAGGTTAAATTCCTCCCCTATCCGAAACCTAAGTACAGTCTTCTTCCTGTGAGAATGAAACGACCAGGCAGTCTTGAGGTCAGCAGCTCTACATGAAAATAAATAAAGTCTCATGAAGTAGTTGGATTTTGTTTCGGGTTCTGTGTTAAAATCCTCATGGCTCTGGTGTGGTAAATAGATTTGTATTATGGAGTTGAGACCTCACTCTTTACTGATATGACTGATTAGATACTCAGAATGAGGTAATTATAAGACACTTAATAAAATGAAAAATTTTTGGTATGAAAGCATTAGGCATTGTTTGTGATGTTTCATGAAACCTCTTTATGTGTGAATACCACCTAAAAATACATTCTGAAAATTTTCTTTGAAAGGAAAAGGGGCTGATTTTCTATTCTTGTTTTTAATATTTTTTATTCTATTTAATATTAATTTATTTAAAGTTAGGAGCCTGCTACAGCAGTGCCACTTCTAATGCCAGCTAAAAGAAAACTCCACTATGAGCATAAGCCTAGGGCAAAAGACCTTGGCTTTTAAATCTCTTCCATGCAATGCTGTGGCTGTACCTGTCTTGATGGATGTGGTTATGGAGATGCCTTAGCAGCACAGGCCCATTGGGTACAGGACATTTTCTGATCCCTGTTTTTCCACTGCTAGTGACACGTACGTTGAAAGGAATACCATCCTCAGTGTCACATTTCAGCACAGAACTTAAATACGCTGATCTATGATTTGCATAATACTTTTCTTTTATTCCTGTTTTGCTAAGTGCTCAGAGAGTGTTTAACCAGGAAAACCTCAAGGCCAGATCCTCTGCAATGCACAACTGCCAAAATACCTGAGAAGTACTTTAACTAAAATGAATTCAGATTTTTCTCAGGGTTTTTTTCCTTTTTTGTTTTGTTTTTTGGGGCGTTTTGTGGGGTTTTTTTCTGCTGCTGTTGTATTTTTGCTTTCTGATAAATTCAGCTTTGCTGCCATCTTGTGTTAAATATCTTCCTTGGTATTTCTCTGTGTACTCTGCAAAAGTGTTTTGTATGATGTAAAATTTTTTTTTTTCAAGTACTGAAGCTGAAATTTTTACAGTTTATTCTCCTGAAATGCTCTTTAAACTGGTCTTTGAAATTCAGGCATAAGCTGACATACTGAAAGTTTGTCCCACTAGTTCTTTATTGTAATTTTGGTATGCTTTAGTGTGATGATCTCGCTGCAGTTTTGCTGAGTATTATCCTGCAGTATCTCTTCAGCTGAAAGGGGTGGGTTATGCAGCAGACTCCTATGGAACTCTTTGTATATGTTTGCACTATTGGAGGTTTTTAAGATAAACTGTTGTATTTGGACCTTCCTGAGAAACACTTGAATAATTAGTAAGAGATTTTGGGGGTCCAGTCCTTAGCTGAGATAATGATTTCAGCTGGACAGATGAATCATGTTTAGCTGAGATTGATTTATACAAGATGTGGAGCCCTCCACTTGAGACTGCATTGCCTTCATTGTTTGGTGGTGGAATATGGTTCAGGAATTACATCCACTGTAGAGGCCCCCACAAAAACTTGGGTTTATGTCTAAGGATCTTCTCAGTTCTTCAGGCTTATGGGGCAGCTGTGCGCTTGCACCATCTCTGCCTGAGACCAGGGTTTCATCTGATGCTGCAATTCCACTAAAAACCAAGGGCAGAGTCCTTCTCCCAGCCATGCCTTATATTTGTGCCTGCACTGATGGTCTGTTCACCTCCAACTGCTTTAACTTAAAAATGCAGCAAAAGAGCAGCCAGGTAAACAGGCTCTCAGCAGTCTCGTAGAGAGTAATAGGAGAGAGGAGACAGAACAATTTAGCTACAATTCTTCAAGTAGGGCTGAGGGTAAATTTAAAGAAAATACAAGCACAGTAAAAACTACATCTTTATGCTGTTCCACTTACAATAATCTGTGGTACTGGTAACACAAAGCAAGCACATTAAATATGAATGATGGCATTTTTTGTTGCCTGGGTCTAGACTACTTCTGTAGTCAGTGAAGAGAGATAAATGTTTCCATTGGATCATTCATCCCACTCTGAGAGAGAAGTTTGAAAATGGGAAAAGAATTATGCTCTGAAATACCTGTGGTTCTTTACTAGGAGACAGCCTGGACAGCCGGTTGCTTAGCCCAGATGATAATGGTGTAATATACTAAGGCAAATCTTTTTTATTGTTAGAACTTCTGTTATTGTAAATCCAAATTAATTTTTTTTTTGCTGTTTTCTTTACTTTTTTTTGTAAGCTAAATTATATATACAAAGAAAACAGTCTGTGATAAGAAATTAAATGCTTGTTATTTAACAGCAGGTAGGATGACCTATAGCAATGTCAAAACACTTTAAAAATTTAAAGCAATGTAAGTTAGAAGGCTTTTAAAACTAAGAGGTGGCAGGAATGCATTAATTCAAGAGCTAAAATCTAGTGCACCTTTTACTACTGGAACATTGTTTTAAAGCAAACTTAAAAGGACTTTTCAACTGGATATATACAGACTATGGTGATTCTGTTAGAGTCAATCACAGACACACCAGATAGAGTTTGCATTTTGTTCGGAGCAGGAAGAAATAGTCTGGGTTTCTTGTGTTGTGCTAACCTATCCAAAACATACTTTCTAGAGTCTCATTTGTGGAAAATAGGGCCAAGCCATTACTGTGAAGGAAGTGAAAAAATATTTTGAAGAAAAAACACTTGAACTCTGAAATTTTAAACTTGGAAAACAGCAGCATAGACTCCAGCTGAAATACTGGATGAAATGACTGGGATAGTGAATTAAATTATTATGGAAATTACAACTTAATGACACAAAAGCGTGTGTAACATTTCTCTTTCTTAAGGTCTCACCATGGATTCCTTCTCAGCAAAACTTTGCTTTTTAGTGTAAAAGCACAGTATTCCAGGAGTTAAAAATGTATAACGTTTCTCAATTTTACCTTTTCAGCTCTTGGCCTTTCTTCAAGGATTATTTACATTTTACCATGAAGGATATGAACTGGCTCAGGAGTTTGCACCCTACAAGCAGCAACTGCAGTTCAATTTGCAGAACGTAAGGATGATTTGTATTTACATAATTTAACTTTTTAATTTGCTAATTTCAGTTCAGCATATTAGAGTAGACTTATAGCACTTTATTGAAACTAAATCTTGCAAAGTTCTAGTAAGCTGAAATCAAATTCACATATAATCAGGTAAAATAATTTTTGTAAGGTTAATGTAATTAAGATTCCTGACAACAAGTAACTTTAGATAGTAAATTTGTGATTTCCAGATCAAAAATTTGGGAGCAAGAACAAGAAAAACAGGACAGCAGCCAAGTTTTTATTAGGAAACACCATGGTTCAGATAGATTCAAACTTGTATAAAAGCCTTCTTGAGAGTGAGACCTGTCTTCTGGACTAAGTGGAGGTACCAAAAGTACTCCAGCTGGTATAGAATGATACCATTTGTCCTCCTGTCTGCTAACTTTCCACTGTATATAAAGCATACTTGGGAAGCCATTCTCTGCCTATTCCTATACCATTAAAGAATAGGTGGGACCTTCCTCCATGGTGAGCAGCTCTCATGAGCATTAAGTTTCACCACAAGAAAGGATCTCTTTTTTGTGTAGAGAGTTACATTCAACTGAGCAGATGGATCTTTTGCTGTAGATTGGTCTGGATTTGGTAGTCAGAGCCATACAAGATCACATTTTGGGCACAAACTGCCCAAAAATTTCATAGCTAGCAGAGATAACTAAAATGCATTTAATCAACATACTTTTCCACTCATCATAACTGCTGTATACAAGTGTATATTTGTTTCACTGTGTAATTCAGATATTACACTTACAAGGTCATACAAGTAAGTAGGTACAAAATATCTTTACACACTTTTTCTTTTTTAGCTAAGCTTACACACTCTTTGCTTTTAAGGCAAAAAGTAAACTTCAACATTTTTCCTGACAAGTAACATCAAAGTCCAGAACACAATTTTAAATAAAGTTAAGTCCATTTCATTCTTCCAAGAAAAGACACATCTGACAAATTTTTGGAACTCTATCTTCCCTTTTACATCTCTTGTTCATATATATAGATCCCATTTTAAATGCTGCTTGAGGAAATAAGGCTTAACTTCCTAGATGATTAACCTTTTCCTTTTGGATCAAAAGGCAAATGATCTCTGTCTATAGAGCATCCCAGCCTCTTGTCTTTTCAAATTTTGTGTTTTCTATGTTGTTTGCTACTAAGATGCTTTCAGATAATGACACAAGGGGTCAGTGTTGTTGCACAGCAGTTTCACTGAAATCGTGAAAAATGTGCTTCTGTCCAGAGATTTACTTGTTTTAATATGGCAAATTCTAAGAGAAGCATGAGTTCACAGCACAGACCAAAATCGGCATTTTGAGGAATAATAAGTTTCTTCTATGCTTGTCTCTAAAGAAGCAGAATTATTAAAGGATTTTTTTAAATTTCAGTGTTAATTAAGAAATAGTTAAATTTAATGTTTTCGAAATATATCAGCAAAACTTGAAGCTGTAAGTAGATTACAGAGGAGATGTGAAGTTAGGCAGAAGGATCAATGTATAATGATTTTTTAAATTATCTATCAGAAAACATGCATGAAGATACAGTGGGGATCAGTACATCACTCACTCCTGTTACACAACAGTACAAATTCTGGCTCCAGATCTAGATCCACAGGTTCACACAGCCAGCTGGGTTCTCTATGTGCTTGTCATTCAGAGCATCACCCAAAATCAGATTGAAGTGACAAACTGAGGACAGGGGGAAATGCATTCAACTTGTCTGTAGCTGTTTAAAGTACTCCTCTCCATTGCATTGTGTGTTCAGGTCTTGAAGAACACTTGACCTGAACTGCTGTTTCTGTTCTTAAAACCTGCTCTGCAGGTAAGACCAGGAGCAGTAACAGCTGTAGGAGAGTAGTAGCAGACCAACAGCTCTTGATGTTCTAACATGACCTGTTGTCACTTTACCTGTCTTAGCTGGCCAGTGGCATACTTTGTGTATGTGTCCATTTGGCTTTGGTTTCTGTAATTTTATTCAAAGACCTGGCTGCTTAAAAGTAGCAATTAAAAACTTAATAGACAGAAATAAGCTCTTAAAATGGGGATATTCCTTCAATGGCATGTCCTTCTTGAAGGTCTCAAAATGACCTCTCTTAAGTTTGGTCTGAACTGATACTTCTTCTGACCGACATAATTTGAAAAGTTTAGATGAGAATTTTACCTCCCTATCTAATAATAGTGTTTGTCTTCAAGATCAAGATGAAGCATGTACACTCTTATACTACTGTGCAGCTAACCACACAAATAGCCCATGAAAAGGGGGAAATATTCACTGGTGTATAAAGTCCTGAAAGTATCTTTTTGATTAGTCAGGATTCGAGTCCACAGATGACCCTGTAGAAACATTACAAGAATCTTTATTCTTTTCTATGACCTATTGGAACAGAGTGTTCAATATCTGACATTTAATCAGTCAAAGCTCTGGCACCTCACAGTAATTCTCTTCTGCTATCCCATGCTAGGTGCATGAAGGGAAACCCTAGCAGCACTGAATTCAATAGGAAAAACATGCATATAGGTATTAGAAAATGTGGAAAACCCACCTCAGTACCATAGTTGTTTGCTTTGTTACATGCCTGGTTACACACATGATATTTAGGACAGATACACTTCTTCCATGCTTTTGGCACATTTCTGCCTCTTCTTACCTCCCATTTTTTTTAATACTGTACTGTGATGTTTGCCAAGTCAAAACTTGTTCATAACAGTGCCAGTAACCTGACTAGTCTCAGTCCTGAGCAGCAGCACCTGTGGTATTGCTGCAGGTATGGATACACAGAAAATTTGTCTCTTCCATGTGTGTATGAACTGCAGCTGTCTAGGTGCATTAGCCTGGCTTTAACCCTAACTAGTGTTTTCTACACTTCACTTTAAGTGCTTCAGTGGGTCTTATTCCTTCAGGTTTAAGGCTAAGCTGTCAGCAGCTTCTAGTTTAGCCAGGCATCTGTCTAAGAATCCTGGAGTGTACAGAGAGAAAGCCTGTATCTGTCTGGAAAATACTGTGTAAGCATACCTAAAGGTATGAAATGACCTATTGTCTGAGGTTAGTGACCTACAGAAAGAGGAAGGTTGCTATTCTCAGCTATGTTTTCCTTATATTTGTGTGCCTAAGTTGAATTCTCCATTGCTATCTTATTCCTAGGCTTCTAGAAGTGAAGAGTATTATTCTTTATTGCATTTTTTTGCTCCTCTTCTCCCCTTTTATGTCTCTGGCAAATACTTTTGTTGGTCTCCAATACAGTCTCCTTGGTATTATTTGTAATTAGTTGTTCACTGTTATTTTAGTATTTGCATGAGGTAATATGGGTTTTTTTTTGTTTCCTTTTCTGGGTTTTAGACTCGGAATAACTTTGAAAGCACTAGGCAGGAAGTGGAGAGACTCATGCAAAGAATGAAATCAGCGAACCAAGATTACAGACCCCCGAGTCAATGGACAATGGAAGGCTATCTCTATGTGCAGGAGAAACGTAAGTACAGCAGGGAAGCTCCGTGCTGTTGTTTGCCCCAGTGGCTGACTGGTAGCAAGCTCTGCTCTGGCTGAGCAGAGCTTGCTGCAAACTCCCAGCACTCTGCTTTGGCTCCTTTCTGTTTCCTGTGCTTTCCCTGACTGAGCAGGGCCTATAGTTCAGCCATCAGGAGCACCTTGTACCACAGACCTCCACTGGCCCAGCTGTCTCAAATGAACATACGCTTAATGGAAATCAAAGATGTAAGAAAAGGTCATCTAAGTACAGTCTTACCATAGTTAACCACAGCCAGTTTTATCCTCAATAGCACTGCAAGTTTTAAGAACTCAGTCTGTTTTTTAATTGAGTAATAATCATAAAAGAAATCTGTGTTAAGTGGAAATTACACTGAACCGTGCTAATGGGAGAGGGAGAAAAGGAGTGAAGCACTGGGCACATGCTGTGCTTCGTTAAATAGTGAGAGGCCAACTTGACATCTTCTTACTGAAAAGAAATTTTTATTCTGGCGTAACAGGGTCTGTAATTACTATGTAGTGGGAAAGGTACTAGTTGTATAATTCCTTGTCATGCACGTTTACTTGCCTACAACCATTATCCTATAGGTTCTCGTCTAATTGTGAGCAACTGGGTTAAATGTTTTCTATTCTTGAGAGTAAATTCTATATATATTTATTACTGACATACAAGGTGGTAAATATAGGTTGTTTTTTTTTAAAAATGGCACTAGGCCATAAATTGTTTTCTTTGAGATTGATGGCCAAGAGTAACAAGCTTAAAGTTGAAACAGAGGTATCTGGCTACAATTTTTTAATGAAAAATGGTGACTTCTTAAGTCATCTAAAGCTGCTTTGAGAGTGCTCATCCTACTTATAATATGCTAAAAGAGACAATGAATTGCCATCAGAGGAAAGATTGATTCAGAATAATTACAGATTTTTTTACGCTAAGTGAAAATAACTTAAAATATAGGAGCAGAACAGCTAACTTCTGAGGGTACATACCATTTGACTTTTCGATTCATGACTTTACTTTCTTCCAAAACATAGGCAATAGGAGAGCTTTCTCAAAGTCAGCATAACAGACCGTGTTAATTTCCACAGTTACGTTTCTGGATTGACATACATCCAACTTACATGACTGATTCAGTCTCTCATATAACCACCACCTTTGTGGGTACACTGAGAAGGCAAAGTCTTTATATCTGTAGCAAAACTAGTAAGTTTGTTTTCAACGCTTTTTATTTAATTCTTCACACTAAACAAAAAAGCCCAACACAAACCCCTTAAAATACTTTTTTTTAAAAGTCAGAGTTCTTCCATTTTGTCTTGGTTCCAGACAGGACAGGGTTAATTTTTGCAATAGCCAGAAGCTGGGCATGACGAGGTTCTTGTTCAATCCCACCTCATCATTTTCTGGGGATGGGGAAGGGATCCCTTCTGGGTCCTGAAGGTGGCTGAGGGAGTGCTCAGGCACTGTCAGGTGTTTTCATGTGGTGAGCACTCACATGCGAATCATTTGCCTCTTGTACACTCTTTTGTTAATATTGTTGCTGCTACTGTTTGTTTTCTTACTTCACTGCTGTCTCCAGTAAATTGTTCCTATCTCAACCTGTGATCTTTACCCTTTATGCCTCCAATTCTTCTCTCCAGCCCACCACAGGGGAGAGATGGGAAGGATGAGGGAGAGAGTGAGCAGTGCATGGTTTGGAGTGTTTCGCTGGAAACACTAAATTGGGGAATACCATTCCTAAACCACAACACATTTTAAAAAGAATTAATAGGTCCATACATACTGTAGCTTGAAAAAATCAGTATCCCATTTTTCCCATGAGTAACTCTCATTGAAGAATCTGGGAGCTCGTGTTGCTCTCTCTGTTACAGTGAACTTCCAGAAAATATGGGAGATACTATCTGTACTTCTAGGATATAAAGAAAATTCTGGAAATTGTGGGAGAATTTACTCCATGTCCTCACAGTAAAGAACACATTATAAATGCCTGTATCTAAACTGCATTAGTGTGAACCAAGTTTAGAATACCATTGAGCTTAAGCTCAAGAGGATTTTGTGTTTAGATTCACTAAAGGTTCACAGCAGTGCCTGAACTAAGCTCTGGGTAATCCAGCAGTGAAAACATCTGCATCAGAGATCCTATACTTGGAGTAGGATTAAGAAGTAGTATGATGTGACCTCTCCAGGATAAGGCACACATCCACTTGCTTGGGGATTGCTGTAGATCTCACCTGTGGCTATCTAAATTGAAGACAAGTGAATCCCTGAGTACAGTACAGTACACTTTTGTGTTGTGAGCACGTACAAGTGTCAGTTTGTGGACACGGTCAGTTGCGCACCACTGTTACAGCCACCTCTTCCTCAGGAGGACTCCCTCCAAGGCATAAAAAATCAATGTTTCTTGCTGAAGGCACTGCCTCTGTCACCCAGCATTTTATCCCTCATCTCTAAAACAGTGTGTTTTAGAGTGTGCAGCTCCTTTGTTTTTTTCATGTTAAGAAATCTCCTGTCCGTGTTCAACTGTGTAAGATTAAATCTCTCTCTGAGCTGGTGCCATCTTACTCACTCCCTTAAGGTAACAGGTAGAAGAATAGTCTTTTTATGATACTACCAAAAGCATTTGTTACCTTTGACAAGAGCTCTGTAAGTGGAGGGGAATGCAGTCTGATTTTCTGGCTTCACTCAGTTTTCTGCATTTAATACCAGACTTCCAGGTTTCCCCAAGAGAAAGGGTTTGAGTTTCCCTTGAGTTGATAAAATCACAGCTGTGTTTTCTAGGCAGAAAAACCCTCTGGTTCTGCTCTTGCCTTCTTCCTGCGTTGTTACTATAATAGAATACTGTTACCCATCCAGTTGCCAAAGAAAGTCAATCTGCTGGAATTTTGTTGGGCAACCTTATCAAGCTGCAATGTTTGAAAAGTATACCTGAACAACATGTTCAGATTAAAAAATAAGGAGTAGGCTGCATGTGGATGCTGCTGTGTTTCATTTTTATACTGTAATTCCAATTATAATAGTGGTAAAATGACAATTACTTTTGATACTGTCTCTCTTTAGGACCTCTTGGATTTACATGGGTAAAACATTACTGCACTTACGACAAAGGAACAAAAACTTTTACAATGAGTATAGCTGAAACAAAATCTGGTGGAAAAGTGGTGAGTTGCATGTACCTGAACATATACATGAGCTGTATATTCCATCTTTTATATTAAGCACGTAAGAACCGCTGAAAGAAAAAAATGCAAACAGCATAAGACTGTTTTCATAGATGAAGCAGTGGATGTATCATATAGCATGAATAAATATTTAAGTAATACTTCTTTTATAACATATTTAAACCACATAATAAATAATTTCTCTAATGTGGCATGGGAAATTTACTACATTTGCACAGAATCATAGAATGGACGAGGTTTGGAAGGGGGCTCTGGAGATCTCTAGTATAAATTCAATGCAGGGTCAACCAGAACAGGCTGGTAAGGTCTGTGTGCAGTTAGGTTTTAGGTATCTCCAAGGATGGAGTCCTCTGTGAGCAACCTGTTCCAGTGTTTGACTACCATAAAAAAGCTTTTTCTGAAGTTCAAGTGGAATTACATGTATTTGTGTTTGTGCCCATTGCCTCTTGCCCTTCCACTGGGCGCCACTGAGAAGAATCTGACTCAGTCTTCTTTACTTCTTCCCATGAGGTATTTGTTGATCAGTCACTGATATGATCCCCCTTCTCCAGGCTGAACAGTCCCAGCTCTCTCAGCTTCTCCTCATATGACAGATCAGAGGATCATCAAGGTTGTAGAAGACCTTCAAGGTCATCTGTCCAACTGTCAGTGTAGCACCACCATAATCACCCCTAAATTATATTCCCAAGTGTCACATCCACGCTCGTCCTGTACACTTCCAGAGATGGTGACTCCACAACCTCCCTGGGCAACTTATTCCAATGCTTAACCACTCTTTCAGTGAAAATTTTATTTTTAATATCTAATCTGAACCTCCCCTGGCACAACTTAAGGCTTCTCCTTCATGTCCTTTCACTTAAGACATGGCAGAAGAGACGAACCCCCACCTCACATGGCTAAAGTTGAGATAAACAAAATTCATTGTTCTTCCATCATACACTAAACCATCCAATACATTGTAGAGTGCTATCAGGTTGATCCTGCGTGATTTTTCCTTTATTAAATTCATGCTGACTGCTTCCAGTCACCTTTCTGCTCTGAATATGTTTGGAAATGCTTTCCATGATTATTCACTTCATCACTTCCCAAGATAAAGGTGATGCAGGCTGGCCTATAGTTCCCCTTAAATGTGAGGCCTCAAGTTCCATTGGGATGGTAGGTATTACAAAAAGATTCTTCACCAAAAGGGTTGTCAAGCATTGGAACAGTCTGCCAGGGAAGTGGTTGAGTCATCAGCCCTACAAGTATTTAAAAGATGTTTAGATGGTTTGGTTGTGACCTTTTCCAACCTGAATGGTTCTATGATTCTCTATCCTTCTCCTTACTCTTTTTGAAGACAGGAGGGACATTTCCTTCCTCCCATTCCTCAGAATCCCCAGTTGTGTCAGCCTTGCCAACATTATAGCAAGGTCTCATGATCATGGTGGCCAGAAGTAGGAGTTTGTCAGCTTTGTTCTTCAGAAATCTTCTTATCTGCATGTGAGAGTTGGCAGAATTACATGATCTTCATCCTGACATGCATGTAATCAAGTTACATATTTTAAGTGTTTGTGAGATTTGAATTTAGGGAATTTTCTGAAATAAAATGGTTAAGTAACAAATATATGTCAGAAAGCTATTTACTGTAGTCTTAATATACAGAAAAGTATTGTATTTATTCCTAAATAATTTTAATCCCTGTGTTAAGACATGTTCTTTGGACTGTTCATGCAGTTAAATATAAGATGAAGCCAAGGTGTATAAGCATATTGCCTGTGCTAATTTCGTTTTGTTTTGTTTTGTAGAATGGCCTTGTCACAAGCTCACCAGAAATGTTCAAGCTAAAATCTTGCATCAGGAGAAAGACAGATTCAATTGACAAACGTTTCTGTTTCGATATTGAAGTATTTGAGAGGTTTGTTCCCATTGTTTTAACAATTTGAAAACAATTGCAACCAATATATAATAATAACTCCTTTAATACAAGCACATGTTTATCAATATATTTGTATACAGACAAACTGGGCTTTCAAGACTTAGTACTTCTTTGTTCAAACCTGGCTTTCTAATTGAATTAACTACACAGCATATGTGTTCTCTTTACTACATGATGCTTGCATGCAGATACAGCATGGATTCTTATGGAATCTGTAGCAAAACTATCTTCTTTTAGAAACATACCATAAATATTTTTACAAACATTTTATAAATATTTGTTAATAAGCATATTCTGTACAAATCTCTCTAAGTTTCATAAATATATGATAGTACTTTTTTTTCTTGAATATTTCATCCACAATTTTTTTCCACTTACTTCTGGATATTATAACTATATCAGATACATTAGAATAGATTTCCTGTATTTAAGATATAGGTACACAGTACTCTGTAGAAGTGTTTTTTCCAAGCTTGGGAATAAAGAGAAATATTGAATTGATTTTTGTATTAAAATATGATAAATAGACTGACTTTTGTAGTTGTTCTCTTAAAAAATGTTTTATGACTGTTAGCAAACTTTTAAAAAACAGATGTGTTTTATACCTAGCTCAAAATTATTCTGTTATGTCAAAAACTGTCAACACTCTCTAACTTCTGTCTGTCTTTTATATATTCACATCACTACACATGTGGATTCTGACTTTGGATACTGTTTGAGAAAAACAGTAACTCCAGTGAATGTGTGTGTTTTTGACAGACCTGGAATCATCACACTACAAGCATTTTCAGAATCCAACCGAAAACTTTGGCTTGAAGCTATGGATGGAAAGGAACCAGTAAGGATATTTTTTAATTTTCATTTTACAGTTTTCTGGATCACATATTACAGAAAGAAGCTAGTATACATTTCAGAGACTCTGTTGCAATATCAAAAAATACAGTTCTTTTCTTTGAGAGACACTAATGCAAGTGAAAATAAGTACAAAGTAGAAAAGTAGATCTATTAATTTAAGCCTATATTTATATATCTATCATTATTTTATGCTATGATATTTTAAGTAATACGATAGCATATTGTCTAATACGATTCACATTCAGATAACCATGGATCCTATATGAAGTGGTTGTTACTACAGTGATAAAGAACAACCATCTTTTGGCAGTGTCATGGAGTAAACAATTAGTACCATCTCTAAAGGCATTTCAGAGAGCAGAAAAATGTGTTGAAAGCTACTGAGAGAGAGGCTTGTCTGAGTTTTCTTCCCACTGTTTGTCTGCTTTTAAAGTAGTCATTGAATGAGGGTGATGTCAGACTTGTATCTGATAGGAAAAGAATGGATGATGGGTTTTATGAAATAGATGAGTGTTTTTACATGCTTCTTGTTTAACTGAACCAGTACAGGAATTATAAGCACTAGCTGTTTTGAAATTTAACCCGTTTGGACTCAGTAAATCTGATTTCTGATGGATTAGTTGCATTATGGTAGTGCAGAGCTGTTAACCCTGCTGTGTGCTAGAGCAGTAAATGTCAAGAGATGGTGAAAAGCAAGGTTGGAATTTCCCTAGCAGCAGTCTAGTACATAGCATGTTCCAACTACTACCAAACCTGGCAATAAAGGATTTAAAGCATAAACATTGTTCTGTTGCATTGCAATTGTTTGGTTTTGTTTTTTTTTTTTTTTACAGATCTACACACTGCCAGCCATTATTAGCAAGAAGGAAGAAAGTAAGCTCATTATGTTGAGTTGCCATATCTTGCTAGATTTCTGTAATATTGCAGTTTCTTGATATACATGTGGGAGAAAGATATTACTTTATATTTTATTTCTATTGCTGTGAAGTAACTGTTGGATATCTAAACTTTCTCTGGCACAACTTGAGGCCATTTCCTCTTGTCCTATAGCTTGTTACTTGAGAGAAGAGGCTGACCGCACCTGGCTACACCCTCCTTTCAGGCAACTGTAAAGAGTGATGAAGTCTCCTCTGAGCCTCCTTTTCTCCAGGCTGAACACCCCCAGCTCCCTCAGCTGCTCCCCACAGCACTTGTGCCCCAGACCCTTCCCCAGCTCCCTTGCCCTTCTCTGGACACGCTCCAGCCCCTCAATGTCTTTCTTGCAGTGAGGGCCCAGAACTGAACACAGCATTGGAGGTGTGGCCTCAGCAGTGCCGAGTACAGGGGGACGGTCACTGCCCTGCTCCTGCTGGCCACACCATTGCTGATCCAGGCCAGGTGCCACTGGCCTTCTTGGCCACCTGGCCACACTGCTGTCTAGTGTTCAGCTGCTGCCAAACAGCACCCCCAGGGCCTTTTCCACTGGGAAGTTTCCCAGCCCCAGCCCCTAGCCTGTAGTGCTGCTTGGGGTTGTTGTGACCCAAGTGCAGAACTCAGCCCTTGGCCTTGTTAAACCTCATACAGTTGGCCTTGGTCCATCACATCTTTTTAGTTTTAGGTGTATATGCACCTGTTAGGCATAAACTGAGTAACAAAATTGTTGTATTTAAATGAGATTTAAGTTTAATAATTAATTATTTGTTAATATTAATTAACTGATCTCTTAATTTAAATTATTATATTTGTGTGCATAATTGTATTAGCACTGTATTAGCACATTGGTTATTAATTTCATATTATATTAATACAAATAAGTAAATATAATTTAAATAATATATCTCAGAGAAAGATTTGTAAAATTTGGACATACATCTTCATTGGAGGAATATTTGAGACTTTGAAAATCTGAAATTTAAGCGATGTATCTGTTCTTTATTGGTGTTTATTTTAATGGTGACTAATATGCTGCTTTAAGATCTTTATTTAGGTAGTTAGAGCAGTGGGTATTGAAGATGCAACATTAATACGAAATACATTCACTTAAAATAAAATTATTAATTAAACTCAATAACAAGGTTTGTTTTCCTATGCTACCATTTTAGGAGTGATTATGTGCATATGCAAGGAACAAAGAATACTGTTGTATTAAAACCTATTAATATATTCTGGTTATAATGTAGGTCCTGAACTCTTAAAAGCATTTTGCTCAGCAGCTTACAACGGTATTTTTAGAGAGGCTACTGATTGCTGAGAAATACAGTAGAATATTAAACTACTAATGGTACAGAATGATTAGAAAGTTGGGTTGTAACTGCTATGGGTCTGTCTACAAAGACCCTATTACAGAACAAGTATTATAATGCTATGTATAACCATGTATCAGCCCTCCTTGACTAGTGTATGAGTGTAGGTAAATGGAAGATTTTGTATATTGATGTTGGAAAGTAATTACCCTTTTTTCTTTATAGTGTTCTTAAATGAAGCAGGTTTCAACTTCGTGAGGAAATGTATTCATGCTGTAGAAACAAGAGGTGTGTATTAGATCACAAATAAGGTATTAGATTGTTATGGCTTTTTTCTAAAATATGACATTTTTTAAATTCTTCGTTTTACATCTGTGCTTTGAGGTGCATCCATCATTTGGTTTGGACTTCTCACATTTTGTCTGGGTGCTTTACACCCAAAATTGTTGTCTCCAGTTCTGACAACAATTCTTAGCATATTGTTTAAGTGAGGTTTGTAAACTTTTTCTGTAGTTTCTTGTTGGTTAGACAGCTTAATACACAATTGCAGACATCTTTAGTCTTTCATTTGTGTGCACTGACTTGTCTTTTCTTGTGATACAACTGTAGGGAGTCTCAGCTCTCAACTTTGGTTTCAAGTGTGAAATAATCAAATACCGTATTCTGAATGTCATTCTTAAAACATTATTTGTTATTATTCTCTGTGCTATTAAATATGGCATTGCAATTTTAACTGGCAACATAAATTCTCAACTGATGTGTTACAACAGTATACAATATATATTTTTATTTTCACATAAATGTCAATCACATCTTATTTGAAAGGAATGATGGTCTAAGCAAACATAGATGCATAGTAATTCCACTGACATCTAGGCAATATAACTTTGTTGATGTGTAATGTGTTTTAAGACTACTTTTGGGTTCTTATTTTTCACTTTTCCTAGCCATCACCTTGTTGTTAGCTAGTATGGGTCATTTCTATGCAGAAGGGTTCTGTTAATGTAAAATTACGCTTAGTGTATAGTATGGTGTGGAGATTGCAGTCGGTTAAAGCTGTACTTAACTGTGTAATGGTACAATTTTCCATAATTACATTTAGATGTTTTGAAAACATACGCTGAGGATGCATCGGCATATATTGAAATAACCTTGTTTTCCCAATGCAGGTATTACAATCCTGGGGCTATACAGAATAGGTGGTGTAAATTCCAAAGTGCAAAAACTGATGAATACCATATTTTGTAAGTATCTGAAATGAACTTTTGTCAGTGTGCAGTGTGTGTGCTGTGGTCCCATTTGCCTTAACTGCTGTGCTCAGAAGAGTTGTCATAATATTCACATTTTTGTATGTGCACTTACTGCCACTAAATTGAGTTTGCACTCTTAAAATGAGTAATTCGTCTGTAGTTTCTTGTGTACATTAGTATTCACTTCTGCGTATAACACATGAGCAAATTACTAATAAAAATGTTTTTCTTCTTCTAGCTTCAAAGTTTCTGTTTATTCTGTTTATTGATACATGTTTGGCTTGTTCCAGAAGTTCTCCAAAGCATACTTCTGTAACACATCATGGCTCAGCTTAATAGGCACTTGTTCCAGTCTTTTACTTTTCTTGCTAATTGACCTCTCTGATGCCTGTTTGCACATCTGAGTTAGTAATTCTCTGTGGACTTGGGCTTACTTAACACTTTGATACAGTGCGTGAAGTTAATGTTTACAGTTACTAACTATGAGCACTAAATTTATTTTTATTAATACTTTGGCAGAAATCAAAAGATTTAAATTGATCCGACTGGTGGTTAGTCTAGCTAATAAATAATCAGTTGAACTAAATGGCTGATCTAGTGGCTTCTGTTTTGCTAGTTTTCTAGTTAATGCGTTAGTCAAACTGTAACAAAATCCTAATTCAAATTTCTACCAGCCCCTAAATCTCCTCCTGATATGGATATTGATATGGATCTTTGGGACAATAAAACAATAACAAGTGGACTAAAAAACTACCTCAGGTAAGTATGATCCCACACAGTTTCAGTATTCCTTTTCTGGCACATTAATCTTTGGCTTGTTAATATCACATTACATTTCTTGTATCCATTGCCATGGTAAAAAATGAGTATTTTATTATCGTGCTTAATATTCCGGTAATTATGTATAATAATACACACCTTCTACCTTTGCAAGATAGTCCTGCCTTTTATAGCCCTATATTCAATTAATTGCATGGTTTTATTTAATTTTTTTATGTTAACCCAAAGCACATTGTGCTCAGTCTTTTGTTTGTGAATTCCTTGAGTTGTGTACCACAAAATATCATGGCATTATGGTTGAATGAAAATCTCAGCAAAAGCATGGGTTTTTATCTTATGTTCTTAATATCTTCAAAATAAAATACCTCTCCTGTCATTTTTGCTGAAAAGAGACAAAATATTCAAAAATTATGGTACTTCTGAGATACCTCTTTCAGATCTTAATATATAATGTTCAAAAGTGGCATAACAAATATCCAACCCAGATGGTGGGTGTTCTATGCCTTCTAAAAATCTAGATTTCCTAAACCTGTCATCTAACCAAGGGCAGCGTCAGAAATCCCTATTAACCTGGAAAACATGCCTAGGATTTATAGCAGAATGCTCATGTACATTCCATTGAAAAGACTTGCTTTGGTGGAAGAAATTTATAATACATCTTCAGAAGCACAAATCATTGTAGCTACTGTGTATGTGAAATTAGGACATGAGCTAGCAAGCAATAGCTATGTGTTTGTATCTGTAAGGCATCTCACAGTCTGCCTTTCAGAGGATGACTCTTTTAAGATCTCTCAGATTAGAATTTGAGTCCCAAATTTCATCATGTTTTTGCCTTTCTTGGGCAAAAGGTTGCTTCTGCAGCCCACTGTTCTGTGTCTGCAGCTGTATGTGTTCCTGTCCTATAATACAGAAGACAGGAAACTTTGAGGCTTTGTGCTGAAGTAAACTTTTCCTTATTAACTTAAATGGTGACACCAGATTCGACTCAAATTGGTTTTCAGACTGTGTACATGACTGAGTTGTATACTACTTGTAATCAGTCATCACTGAATTGGATTTCCCAGGACCAATAGAACATTGTGCAGATGTTGAGGGCTATCATAATCACACTCATAAAACTTAGATTTTGAGTCTGTTTTAAATTAAAAATTTGGTTTTTTTACAACCAGGTGTCTTTCAGAACCACTGATGACTTTCAAGCTGCACAAAGATTTCATTGTTGCTGTTAGTAAGTAAAAAGTAAAATGATAAATACACTTTCTTGAAAGTAATATTGTTTCTAACCTCTAATCTCCTCAGTCACTATCTTTACTTTTCTCCTTGCTCTAATATGCAGCACTCCAGCCCTCAAAACAGAGAAGTCACTCTAGATGAAGCTATTCAGTGGTTTGTTCTGATCTTTTTAGTGGTTCTGCGCGACTGCTTTCTGCATGAAGTTTTGGACCCTCATTTAGATGTTTGTTTGTTTGTTTGTTTTATACAGGCTGATAATTCTTTTGTAACATTCATCCCTCTTATCCAGGGACCTTCATCTTCCTAGCTTGCCTTGAGAAATCAGGGCAAAAATTAGCTCCTTTTCACAAATGGAGTAATTGGATACAAAGATAGCAGAGATTGTTTTTCTAATGACTTCAGTTGGAATTTGAGATATTTCTTGTCCTGATAAGAATAAAAGACACAAAATAATTTCAGCTATTTTAATCTATATTTTAGATTAAATCTTAGACTTCACTGAAGTGGCACATCAAATCAATATTGCCATTAATTTGTTGGCCCTGGTATTGGTAGTAATTGCTTTAGGCGAGTTACTTGAAATAGAGATTTCACAGTGTAATAAATATAATCAAATTTTCCTCATCATTTGAAAGCTAATTTTGTTTGTCTCCTCCTAATGCATGTTTGTGTTAGCATGTAGGCACTGATGCCATTTGTAGTCACTTCTTAGCACATGTTCTGATTTATCAACAATTTGTTTTTTGTTTAATAGAGTCAGATGATCAGAACTACAGAGTTGAGGCAGTGCATGCACTTGTGCATAAATTACCAGAGAAGAACAGAGAGATGCTGGACATCCTTATTAAGCACTTGGTCAAGTAATTATTTTTTAATTTTCTCTTTGGTATTACTGAAAGATTTTACCATTTCTGCTTTAAATTGTCAGTGTTGCACTTGAAATTACATTTGGTTTCTGAAATGCTGTTCTCAACTTAACTGGAATAATCCTCTCTGTAGAAAAAGAATAAAAACATCATAAAGCGTCACCAAGATGGCCAACTATGTTTATAAAACAAATCTAGTCAATGTTTTCATTCATGTTCTTACTTACTACAGGATTTGTAACCAGTTAAATTTAAGAAACATCTAAAACCATGCCAAGGTTGATGGAAAACGCTGATTTGAATTTGTCTCAAAGTCTCAGAGTGCTTCAGAAATGAGCTTAGAAATGAGATAGAATGAGATAGATGATAATTCCCGTTCTTCATGTTTGATCTTATTTTTCTCTCTAACAAGTCTGAAGTGTACTATCACTTGAAAGCACTAATTTGAAGTATTGTTATTTATATTTTTGATATCTACATGGATGTCCAACTTTTGAATCTCCCTTAATATTCCATTGATTTTTAATTGTCAGATGTAAAAGATTTTGCATTTCTTTAAATTGGTGACCTTCTGTCTTCACAGAATTACACTTGGCATGTGCTGTGAGATAAAAAAAGACAAGGTTTTATTCTCTTATGTCTCTCTGTATCACTAGTTGTGATTGCATACCATTATTGCATTTTACTTTATCCTGTTTCTGCATCAGTTTCCGTATGTCTTTGGTTAGTTTTCACTGGTGTTTGCTGAATACTTTTTAATATGTATTATTTTTTCAGATTTAGGATGCAGTATAGTACATTTATCAGTCATCTGGGAATGTGAATAGTGAAGCAGTAGTTGTTCAGATAAGGCTCACGTGACAAAGACATTTAGAAGACATGAGAAGAGTCTATGTTGTTCTCATTCAATTCACTATGTCCCAACTGTTTTGCTTTTTTGATCACAGCTTGAACCACAGGCTGCAGTAAGCTGTCTACAGTGGAGCCTAATGCAGTTTTGCTTCCTGTTATAGAAATGAGAACTTTGAACATTGATAGGAAATCCTTTAGCCCTAAAAATACTTTTAGCCTGTTATGTCATTAGCCCCTGGAGAACTAACATTATTGAAAGCTCCTGTAAATGCTTTCATTGCAAAACCTGATTAGGCAGACCTTGCCTCTCGTTATGCTTTGGCTGACACAAGGAAAAAAGTTTCATAAGTTTCTTTACTCACAGAATTGTTTAATTAACTAAAAAATACAATACCTACTCCCTTGTAACCCTCAAAAAAGTGAAAGCATTTAGTGAAGGATTAACAGTTTTGTAAAAGCTGCTGCTCGGGAAGCCTCAAAGTTAGAGAGATGTAAGCATAGGAACTGACTTATTTGTCAGTGGAATTATTATTAGGCAAGCATTACTTTCTTGACTTCTTTTCTTGGCCTTTATTCTCAGTGTGATCTCAGATGTAATTCCAAAGAAAGGCATACCTGTAGTATTCCCTTCTTTAATTGTTCTCTTTAACTCTTGCGTTTCTCATATTTGTTATGATTCTCATTTCATATAGATATAATCTTAGTTTTACAGTGAATGCCTTCAGTCCTTTTCTTTCCAATATTCAATTCACTCATTCTAATTTCCATATAATTTGCCAGCTGTTGTTTATGCTAGCAGTTCTAATCAGACTGAATTTAAAATTAGTCTCTTGAGTGTATTAGCCATCTTCCTCCTTCACCTTTTTCCCACCACTGTGTGGAGATTTTTCAAGGAACAAATGGATGGCAGATAAAGTGCCTAATTTTATGAAAATGGGAAAACTTGGTGGAAAAAAATCCAGCCTCCTCTTTTCTTCACTCTGTTGTTGAACATCCAATTTCAAAGTGCATATTCCTTTCCCTGTGTTTCTTTTAGCTGTTCAGTTCCTTTATAAACGCTTTTGCAGCAAAGTGAAAATACTATTGCTCTGGGTTATAAAATAAGGATGATATTATTTTTTCTTGGTTTAAGTCATAAGGTCTTTACTCTTTACCTAGCTTGACTTTTGTGTTACTGTGGAAATATAATAGGATATAGATATGGGATGTAGTTCATACTAAAAACCAACAAACAGAGCTGGCAAATCCTGAAAAGCAGCCCGGAGAGAGGTGATACTGCATGGATACATAGCCCGTAACTAGGCAAACATGGCAAGTTTGATGTTACTTTCGCATGGTTAACACATTTTTTGGTTTTTAAACCTACCTAGTGAAATTATGTCTACTCTAAAGAATGAATCATTCTTTGGTATGATTTAGCAACACAATACTTTTCTGTGGTAGATAGGTGGGAGTCTGCAGTCTGGCAGTATCACAAATTTGCTGGTGATACATCAAAGAACGAGATTCTGAGGAGAAAGCAATGGTATCTCAATGAATGCCCTACAACTACCTGAAATGCATGACTACCTCAGCTTGTGTCTGTGCTGTAGCTCAGCACCAGTACGTGTAGGTCAGGGGAAAGTGGCTATCAAAATGATCCATTTACAGCCCTGGGTTCTTTCTCTTTTGCAAGAAATGGAGCCTTTGAAATGCTTTGTAGAAAGCCCTTTCTGGTTGCAGTGTTATTAAATTCGCCATTTCTTTTATTAACCAAGCTACCAAATTTGTAACCAAGGAAACCCAAACACCAGACAAACACTACCTTCTCTCTTATGCTATAAAATTATAATGTTTTTGTAACAGAGCTCTACAGTTACCATAGAGCACAAAGCAAAGTAACATTGCAAAGGGAGAGTTTTTTTAAGTTTTTCCTAGCATATCTACATCTGAGTTATTCCGCATTCCAGTTTCATTAAAATACTCGTGGAGTTCCCAAAAGACCCTTAGTCATCTAAGATAAACATAAGATCTGTTTCAAAGAAAGTTAGATTAAGCTAAAAATGTGCTTTAACAAAGGAGTCATTTTCACGATATGACTTCCAAATAATGATCTCTGCCAGTGTGTCTGTCTGAGGTAACATTTTGGAAAGTTTTGAGATAACTTATTGAAGTAGTATAAGAAACATGTAAGAAGATAGGCATTTGTTTTCCTGCAGTTTATAATCATGCTGCCTCCTATACAAAACCCTTTACCATATTTCTCCTGCTTCTTGATGTAAATGGGGTGCTAAAATCTTCCTGTCCCAAATATGAGCGGAATGTTTTATTGCAATTTCTTAATTTTTAAAGGTGCAGAGTTATTTTAATTGTGTAGGAAATGGCTAAAAATGCTCAGCTTGTCCATGGAAGCAGATGGCAGTGAGAAGGAAGAGGAAGATGTAAACCAGTGCCTCATTAATAAGTTCCATTTGGTAACAGAATAATTAGACATTAAGATGATTATAAAATCTTGACTATAATAATCCTCAGACATAAGGCAATAGGACAGATGTGATTGGGGAATCACTGGCAGTTGTTTCAAAGGGGCTATGATGATAGTTTTTATTTGGCAAATCTTAGTAGTAAGGAGAGAAAAGGGGCATTGAGTATTACTGATTGAGATTTAACTCTCTGATAAATTATTGGGGAAACTAAGCTTTTAAATTCTACGTTAAAGAGGAAAAAAAAAGCAGAAAATGTAAAGTAAGTGATAACAGAATATATAGAAGTTAAAAATTAATGTATTTTAAAGCCAGATGTCATTATGATCATGTAATGTTATCTATCACACAGAAACAATCATTTCACTGAATCCATTGATCCTGTGTTTTCCTCATATATTTAAAGAGATCCTATTGCAAAATAAGTGTTTCAGTAACGAAGCTTCATTCCTTTACACGAAAACTAAGGTGCATGATTGACTTCTGTTTCCACACAGCATTTTCAGTCAATCCAGTCGAAAGTATTTAGGGATCTGTATACTCACTGGAGAGAGATAGTGCTTGCCCTAAGACTTCTAAACTTTAGATGGTCTGAATGTCTCTGTATAGAACTCCAAATGCAGTTGCTTTTCCCTGTCAGGTATATCAGGAACTGAAATTACTCTAGGAAGACACACTCATTATCATTAAGTCATTGCAGGGTAGGAGCCTTAGTGAAAATATAGTAGTTGTCCTACATTGTTTTTTTGACTCTAGTGTAAGTGGAAGTTTTAAAAATGTATTTAAAAGAGAGGCATAAACTTGGGATCATGTAAAAGTAGTAGTCTCAGCAAGTTTTTGCTTGTTAAAATTGTAGTTTATCACAGCAATTAAATCACATATTGTTTGTGTTCATTTAAAGGGTATCATTGCACAGTCAGCAAAATCTAATGACTGTATCCAACCTTGGTGTTATCTTTGGACCAACTCTGATGAGAGCACAAGAAGAAACCGTGGCTGCTATGATGAACATTAAGTTTCAGAATATCGTCGTTGAAATTCTGATAGAGCATTATGAAAAGGTAGAAATTAATTATCTGTTTTGTTATGAAGTGGATCTAAGATCTCATTTTCATTACTATCATTAAGTCCTTAAGAATAAAGAGTCCAAATTTTGTAGAAGGTCATTAACAGAAATAATACCTTCTTCCCACTCCATGCTATGGATCTGTATTCCTAGCAAGTCTTTAATGGCTGTTCTAGGTACAGGTCCAAGACATAATCCCCCATGCTTTGAAGGCATTGCTCTGAACCTTCAGTTACTTTCTGAAGATTGCTTCCTGAATCTAGAATCAGAAAGAGAAGGTCATAACTTCACTCCTGGCTGCCCCAGTTCTTTCTTGCTACCATTGTATGAAGGTTCAGTCTGGGTGAATGCATGGATTCTCCTCTGAGTGCATCAGGTCAGAGTGTTTCTGACCATTGCTGTCCTTAGGGGACATGTCAGCTTCATAGTGGAGATTAGTCACTAGAAGGGTTGAGGAGGACTTAAGCAGGAAATCTTAAATACTTTCAGTCACTACCATTGCTGGTATTAGCTTCACTGAAAGGCCTTCCCAGATTCTTTGTTTCAGTTTTAAACTATTTTATTTCAGAATTCAGCAGAACAGTCAAGACCTCCTTTACTTGATAGTCAAAAGCAATTTTGTTCTGGGGATCTTAGTTGAGCTACGTCATCTCCTTTGATGACTGACAAAACAAAGTGAAAAAGCTTTGAGTTTCTTTCATTGCACATTAGTCACTAAGGGGCAGTTCCCACTCAATACCAGGATCCCCTGCACTGGTTGATCAGTAAGTGCTGACAGTACAGCTTGGTATCATCAGTTATATTTCACAGGGACTCCTCAAAATGACTATGATCCTGACAGCTTTCTTGGCTCTGATTGCAAAACATATATATTGCATTTTTCCAACTCTGAATTTCTTCTCCAGAAAATCAGAGCTCATTCAGCACAAAGACTATGACTGCACAACCAAAGTCACCCTTGCTCTATTCCTCTGTCTACAAACATGTTTTAATATTGATGTGCTACTCACTAGTGCTTAATACAGTTTTAATGTACTCGGAGAGCATCTCAAGATGTCCACCAAAGTATTTCCTACTGTGGAAGTACATTTGCTTTCTTCCACTTCTAAAAGGCGCACAAAGGTGTCTTTTCATGGTTCACTTCATCTTCTTCTGGGAATGCCCTATAGGTGGAGAGCCCAGAAATCCTTTCAGACACATCTTCTGGCATAGCACAGTAAAAAATGGTGTTTTTTCTGCAGCAGTGAAGTGCAAAATTGACCAGTGGTAGCAGTGGTATGTAAAAGACAAGAACCAGGAGATGCCTTAAACGTAAAGTTGTTCCTCATTAAACTTGACATGTTTGGCCAAATAAAGCTTTCTGAAATCCAAATTGGATTGTAATAAATTATGACTGTGTCATAGTTCTGTGATATATAAAAACTTCCCCTGGAACACAGAGAAAAAAATGAGCCTTGTCATAATATTTTAAAAAATATATTACTTCTTTGAGAAGAGTCATTAGTAGACACCTATTTTGTTTTACAATTTCAACTGTTTAGCCCTTCTTAACAAGAGCTAGAAAATAAATCTATTTCAATGATTTCATACAGATATTAAGTACAGCTCAGTATTGTGGTTCTTGAGTTGTAAAATGAGATCAAAGCAAAGCTTACATTCTGTGACTTCACTCTTCTGTAATGTATGAGACTATTATATTGTTAATTTCAAGCACAGTGGTGAGGAAAACAAATGGATTAATAACGAAAGTGTAAGAGTGCCTCTGTTGTTTAATGTCATTTTTTCCCTTTTTTTAATCATGCAGATATTTCACACTGCACCAGACCCCAATATTCCTCTTCCCCAACCTCAGTCCCGATCGAGTTCAAGAAGAACAAGAGCAATTTGTCTCTCCACGGGTTCACGTAAACCCAAAGGGAGATACACACCATGTCTAGCAGATCCTGACAGTAAGTTTGTCATTGCCTACTGGTTAACTTGCTTTTTATGTCATCTTTTAACTTTGCCTGAATAATATCCTCTAGATACTGTATTCCAGTGAGCATAAGTATCAGCTTTTTAACCTCTGTGAGTCACAGCAGCACTGTTGACTGACTGCATTCCTCACTTCTCAGATGAGGAAGGATGTTTGGTTATAGGCAAGTCTTGCATTGCATGTAGTGTTCAACATCATTTAAAGTAGACTTTATATTCTAATCTAAATTTAGTCTACTTTGAAACTCAAAAGTTCATTATATGATGTTCATCTCATTTGCTCGCAAGATGATTAGTAAAACTGGGAAACAGTAAATGCAGTCTTTTCTCTCCTCCTATAACAAATGTAATTCAATCAAGGATATGAGATTAAAACTATTACTTGGCTTTTTTGATATGCATGAAACTGTCATCATTGCTCCAAAGTCAGTCACTGCCTAAGCTGCCAAAACCACTGAAACTTTGTTAGGTTTTCTGAAATAGAAACAAACTCTAATATTCCTGGGAGAAGCAGTATACTTATCATATGGCTTACTGTTTAACAGCAGGGAGTTATATCTATAATTAATTACTGTTTTAGAATACTTACTTATTTTTATATAGATGTAATTAAAAAGTTTCACTTCATTCATTCTCATCCATTTGGGTCACCACTTTTTTACTGGCTGTACCAGTAAGGAGTATTGAAACTTTATAAAACTTAAGTGGTTAACAATTCCCCTACTGCAAGAGATTACCTAAAGAATTTCTGTGTCCCTTGGTTCCTCAAAAAGATTTACATGAGACTGATTCAGTAAGTTAATCCACAGTTAAAGTGCATCTGTTCTTGAGGATCTGTAGTAATTTTGGAATCTGTAATGTTAAGAAGTCTGTCTTCAGTACATTCTTGCACAAGAATGCATTGCTGCATTTTCCATAGGCCTATGTTACTTGTTTCCTGCCAGGAAGAGTTTAAATACTAAATAACAATAGCTCCCTGCACATGTATTGCCAGTGGGAATGACATGGGATCCCAAGTAAGAAGTTACAAAGGAACAGCCAGTTGCACTCAGCAGAGGACAAACTGGGCAAGTTTCAGGTGTTTTTCACTGTGCAACTGCAATGAATGAATACCAGTCTAAAAAAGGGACATTTCTGTGCAAGTATTTTGCAGAGTGTATGCAAGCTCATGCTTCTTCAGGCTGTGCCAGGGGAGGTTCAGGCTGGACATCAGGAAGAATTTCTTCACTGAAAGGCTTGTCAAGCATTGGAACAGACTTCACAGGGAAGTGGTAGAGTCCCCATCCCTGGAAGTCTTCAAGAAATGACGTGGCACTTTGTGCCATGGTTTAGTTGACATGGTGGTGTTTGGTCAAAGGTTGGATTCCATGACCTTGGAGGTCTTTTCCGACCTAAATGATTGTATGATTTCTATAATGCTATGTTTGGTTGCACTTTGACTGCCACTAGGTCTGACCCAACAGCTCTCCACTTGTGTTTTGTTTATTAGCTGAAACTCAGCGCTTGTGTAAAATTAGTATCTCGCTTATGCCCTGAAAGGCTGAGGTAGAAGCAAAGGTACTCTTCCTACCAAATATATGTAGGTGTGGCTGGAGACAGGTAAGAGGGAGCCAAGGCTTCTGGCAATAACATTTTCAGAGTACTAGATAGTTTTAAGTCATCATTTAAATGAAGCCCAAACACAACCATATTGCAGGAAATAAAGGAAATCGGTACAGCGTGAGAAAATACAGGTTTCATATGGTAGAGAATGATAAAAAATTATAGAAAATATATCTGACAAAAAATGCATCAGCCAATCTTGCAACTTCCAAGGGACTAATGCTCTGTAAATGGTAAGATGAGTCTTCAAGTTGTAAGTAAAAAAAGAGTTGTGTTTTTTCTGCAGGAAACCACAGATTAATGAATTTGATAGCAAGTAAGGTACAAAAGAGCTAACAGTGGCATGAAAGAAATGCACATGATTAGAAAATGCAGGTTCTTTTTCTCACTCTCTCTCACTTGCCCTGCCTGCTCCCTAGGTGACTCGTACAGCAGTAGCCCTGACAGCACTCCCATGGGCAGCATCGAATCTCTGTCTTCTCACTCCTCTGAGCAGAACAGCACCACCAAGTGCACGCCCTCACAGGCAAGGGAGAAATCGGGAGGAATTCCATGGATTGCCTCTCCCCCTTCTTCTAATGGCCAGAAAAGTTCAGGCCTGTGGACTACAAGTCCAGAGTCCTCATCAAAGGAGGATGCAACCAAAACAGATGTGGAATCAGACTGCCAAAGTGTAGCTTCTGTCACTGGACCAGAGAATGCCTCTCCACCAATAGACCTGACCAAAAAGAGTTCCTACAGTCTTTCTGGGCTGAAAAGGTCTTCAGCATCTTCCCTTAGATCAGTTCCGTCAGCTGAAGGTAATTTCCAAGGTCTTTTATCACATCAGTGTTAACTAATACATCAGAAAACAAGAGCGGGGTTGAAAGCTAGTGATACTTATTAATTGTTTTTGTCTGTTTGTTTTTAATTTTTGTGGTATGTACTTTCAGTTTTCAAACTGTTTCTGACATGTTTCTGTTGCTTATAACCTGTACAGTCCACACAGCTTAGAATATATGTGTCTCAGAATTTAGATCACTCTCTATCCTACGATTCATCTATAATTTATGATACAGGATAATACTATAGATTAGAAATATTAGTAATAGAAATATTGTGCTTATATTTTGGGGTTTCTGTATTATGACAGCTTTTAAAGCATTATTGAGCATTGGTTGGTCTTTGGCATAAGGAGAAAAGCAGATGCATTTCTCGTCTTGCAGAACATCCATGGAAACAAGGCAGCAGTCCACTGATAGGTCACCTGAAAGGACACATGTAGACATGCTTTATGCTCATTAAAAGGACTTCTTTTGTGTGCAATAAGTCTGTACACTTGTAGATTTACTTTATCAAGTTACAGTGGCAGTTGTTTAAGGCAAATCATGGTCATTTAATCCTAAGTATATTTTTTAAACTGCATAAAGCTTCTGTGGATATTGAAACGTTAATTCTTGCAAATTAATGTGGTCTAATTTCACACTATTTTGATCAGTTGACTTCCTGAGAACCATTCCTATGTGAATTTTTTTCAATTTTATGCTAAGTATTACTTTATAAATATTTTTATTGTCATTTTTTAGTGATTGTACTATCTAGCCATGTAATTGAAATGTAACTTTGTTTCCTCATTCTTTCTGCTGGTTCTTCTCTCCTGGCTTTTTGCCTGAAAGGCTGTTTCTTCTCGCTCCTAGTAAGTAATTCCTCTACCAGTTTCAACTCCTAAAATAAAAAAAGACAAAAATCCCAACAACAACAGCACAACCTTTGCTTTGCACAGTTGTCCATGTTGTGAAACAACTTCAAATCAGCTTTAATGTTCCCTATAATTTGGTGTTTTCTTTAGGTAACAAAAGCTGCAGTGGATCTATACAGAGCTTATCTTCAACAGATACCAAAGATATACTAAAGACTCCACCAAACCCTGATTTGCCTCCGAAAATGTGCAGGAGATTAAGATTAGATACTGCATCGAGTAATGGCTATCAAAGACCAGGATCTGTGTAAGTCATTAAGGCCCCTTGGAGATTTTTGTTGTTACAGTATTGTCTGTTATAAAGTGATTCCAGAGACGTACATAAGTAATTGAAAAAGCATGCATGAATACTTGATTTTAATATTTCTGGCTTTTTAAATTATTTATCTAGTTTTGTTTAAATTGCAAACAATGGAGATAGCATGAAGTCTGTTTAAGTCAGTTGAAAGACTACCATTGAGTTTATTAGACTGGAGACAAGGTAAAAATGTTTCCTAGAAAATTGTTTAGTATTATTGTCTTTGATTCTTCTGGACTTTAATGTTTCGAGGAGCAGAAATGGTATTTACTGTCCATGCTGGTATCTCAGAAAGATCATCAGATTTTATTTGTGTAAGTCCAAAATTTCAGGAAGGAAAAGAAAACAAAACCAACCTTTGGCTCTGAAATGTCTGCAGTTACGGCTAGTTACTGCATGATAAATAGTTGAATTCTAACAATTGGGATTTGGTTTGGTTTTGGTTTAGTTTTATTTCTTTAATGCTGAAAGGAAAATAGTTCTAAGCAATAGAAATTGTGATTTAGTCTTTTGAGATTTGGGTTAATAATGTTTCTCAGTGCTTTGAGACGGCTGAAAAGTCAGAAGATCTCTTCTGATCTGACTTTGACGCAGAATATCTCTGTCCCCATGAACAAGCGATTTCCAAATCTGCAGAGGATCAAGAAGTTCTTCAAATACTACAGGATATCATTCAGCCTCTCTACTTTTTAATCTGGAAGGGATCACTGTAGGAATTTCACAGACTCCTGTGTCTTAAACAGAGAATTCTACCCAGCTCAGAGTTCCCGCATGATAGTGACAGACTTTCAGTAAAAGCATTTCCAATATATCTGTTGACCATCCATGAATATAGTTTTCAACACAAGATGTTGAGGTTTTCATGGTGACTCAGCACAGCACTGGAGCATGTGAAGTCCGTGGCCCCAATTAGGTTATGTCCTTAAAAAGTCTGGTGAATAGGGATGTAATAATATGAATAATGAATAAAATGAATAATTTTAAAAAATTAAAATGTGTTCATGTCTTTAGATGGTTAAAAGTGAAACTAGTGTGTGTAGTATAAATCAAGGTGGTACATTTATTTTCAGAGTGGCTGCAAGAGCACAGTTGTTCGAAAGTGCTGGTTCACTTAAACAAGTTTCTTCAGGACGGTAAGTGCTACAGACTGTTTAACATCCTGCAAAATCCTTTCTGTTTTTCTGGCTTCAGAGATTGAAATAGACGTGTTGGAGCTTTGTTCTGTGTCTTTTGGACAGCATCATGTGGCATATGAAATTTTTTTGGTTTATTATGCTCATCCTTTCTTCAAAAGAAAGCTGAATTTCATAGAGAATAACAGGCAGTCTGGTTATTCTCTCACCTGTGGGAATAGTGAGAGATGCTCAGGTCAGCTGTCTTTTTAAGGACACAGACACAAGAGAAAACTAACAGTGTTTAAATTAGGATGAGGATGCTGTACTTTCTCCACACAACTCTTTGTATAGAATGCCTTCAGCAGGGTAGCAAACTTTCTGGTTTATGGTAATTTCCTTATATAGGTAGATCTGGAATAACATCTACTTTAGAAAATTCAAGATTACCTTGATCAGGATTCCTGTCTTTACCATCACACCTTCCATGCCTCAGTGTCTGTCTGAAGAAACTGTTGACCTTTCTTCTTGATAGTGTGCAGCAGAAAGTATTTACATTTTCTTCACAATTGTTTGCATTTATTTCATGGATTTGATTCATTTTAATAGCAAATTAATTTAGAATGTTCTAGTAGGTGTTTGTCTAGGAAGCAGTATCTTCTGTACATTACTTCTCCCCTTAAAATTAATAGACAAAGCAGATGAATAAATGGATACAGGAAAATATCTGTCTCTCTTTTCACTGTCCCAGCTTTTCAAATTCTTTGAGACAGAACACAGATTTAGAGCAGATCATTGCTTTACTCACTGATACACCCACAACTTACCTGAACTGTTGAGCAATGAAAAAAATATGTCAATCCATGAATCCAGGAGTAGTAGCCTAAAGCAGCACAGATGTAAAGAAAGACACCAGCATGCTGAAATGTGTGGCCATGGAATGTGGCCGTCCTCTCTGGCAGATCTAGCAGGGGAGGGAAAGAAAAAGCTCACCTGCAAAGGCCCACAGATTTTGTGAGAGAAGCAGCTTTCAGGAATCAGGTTGTTTTGTGAAGTACACGAACTGTAAGATGAACAAAAAGGAGGGTGGCAGGGGAGGAAAGGGGTGTGAAAAGATCAGGGCAATAATTTAAGGAAGAAAAGTATAGATGAAGTGTCTGGAATGTTCTTAAGCCAGTGCCCTAAGTTGAAAGCAATGACTGCTTCACCAGTCCTGCATCATTTCATCTCCAGCACTGTTCCTTTTCTTATTTTGGATTACTTCCTTCTTTCAAACTCTCCCCTGTTGTTCCTTCAGAGCCTGTGCCACCTGTATCTGTATATAAAAAAGCATGTAAGAAGCAAAAATCTGACAAAGGAAAAAGTAGCAGTTTGGTAATGGATGTGGAGAGCTGATAACAAAGCCAAAAACACTGAAAGGCTGAATAGCTCTTCTACTTCAGCCTTCATAAGAAGGCAGAAGAGCAAGGAGAATGGAAAATTAGAGGTTAGCAGGCAGAATGAGGAAGAAATCAGAAGTAGCTCAGCTGTTCTTACAGCGCTGCTTAAGTCTGAGTATGATTTTGCAATTCAGAGCCAGCTTTTATTTAGCTGCATGTTATGAACATGAAGGCTGATTTAAAACCATAAAACAATCTTTTTTTTCCTTTCTTTTTCTTGGCTCTGAAGTATGTAGAAATCATGGTAATTACATCTTGATCATGCAGTAGAAAGGCCTCCTGTGTTCATAACTCTGCTAACCAGTGAATATGTGCAGGACCGAGTGTAACGCAGAGAAACTCTTTTTAAGCTGCCTGGTTTGATACCAGAAATACTCAAGTCAAGACAGTGTTGGACTCTCAGAAGGGGTAATTTACCCTGCTAAGAGACATGTTAAGCTACTGCTTACCCTTGCATTATAGAATGTAAGTAGCTTTATCCCTGCTTGAAGCACCTGTTGCCTGTTGTGGCCTTTTGTACAGATGCCAGATAAAAGTACCTGTATGGCTGCAGTCTCGCATTGTTTTCTGTATTCCAGCAGGTAATTCTGCACTTTACTTTTACAGTGGTCTGGTCCTACTTAATTCCTTCTTCCACACAGTCTTTGCAGCCCTGCACTCTGACTTTATATGATGCAACAGGTCTATAATGAGTGTGTGTGTGTGTGTCTCCTCTTTTTTATTGCATTATTTGATCTGTTTTCTGTCCTTGGGCATGAGTACATGCTCTGTAACACTAAAGGGTTTTTCTAGTCAGAAAGACAAGAAACAACAGCACATGTGCTAGGATAGGACAGGGAAGATGAAAATGTTATGCCCTGTCCAGCCTGTGCTCTCTTTTTTCCAATTACGGAGTTACTTGGACTTCTCAGTCTTCCTATTTCCTGACTTGAAGTTTATTATTCATCAGTCTCCCTCACTGTAGTATTAAGCTACTGTATCCACTGAGACCAGTCTCTGTTGCTAATCTAGTATGCACTTGAAAGAGGTGAAGGAGTTTTCTTACTATTTTCACAAACACTGCAGTTAGGTAAGTCAGTCAGGCCTGAAGTCCCTTTACTGCAGCTTCTGTACAGAAATGCACTGACATACAATCCCTGACCCTACATTTTCTTGGCTTTGATTTAGAGGTACACAGAATGCCAACTCTCCTGAAGTGAGAAACTGCAGTAGCAGAAGAATTTCCATTAGAAAAATGGGAAGGAGTAGGTGACAGCAAAAGGCTCTACCTTTCAGCAGGATATCTAGGTGCCAGGCTGGGACTTCAATAGGAGCAGACGGACATTTTGAAGCCCTCTAGACTCATGCTCTGTTCCCAACCATATGATTTAATATTTTTTTTCAGTCATTCTTCTTGTTTCATTTTCATGCTATATTTTGCATTTCCTAAAGCACCTAGAATGCCTTGTCCAGACAGGCCTGTGTGTTTTACTCAGACTTGGTTTTGAGTCTGCCATCTCCAGGGTTCTATAAACCTTTCTTCTTCCTGTAGGATAATATTAACTGGTGAGTCATCTGAGAGAGATTCATATGTTTTCCCTCATTCATTCCTCCTCTGGCTTTGTCTTGCTAGACTGAAAAGTCATTAGGGAAGGAGCATAGTTTTGAAGCTTGTTTATATCTTTCAAAATAGTTATTATTACTATTATTATTAGAGCCTTAGGTATTGTTGACTAGCTGCATAGTCTAGCAGAAGAGTTTATGATCTGATGAGTATTGATACTTTGACTGCTAGTATATTTATCATTATGGGCTAAAAACACCCATAATAGGAAGTAAGAAAATGAAAAATGCATTTTTCTCATCTGGAATCTATCCAGTAAAGTCATGGAAAGAAGGAACTTCTAGGAAATGTGGGTATCATTTTCTGAAGTTGGTTTTTTTATCTCTTCCCTGAACGACATGAATCACACTCCTCTCAGGTTATTAGCATCGTCTTAAAAGCACTGTAATAGATGATGGTGATCATCTATTTACGCTTTTTAACAGCCTTGTTTCTAGGGAGAACAGCATTAACACCATCAGTAAGAATGTCCATTTTCATAATTACAAACAAAATGCCCAAGAACCTGCAATCCCATTTCATGAGCAGTGCCTCCAGATGGATAGGGTTGAAGTGAGTAATAATAGATATGAGAACCTAAATAATCAAATCAAGTGTGGAGGCAATAACCAGGTGCTTGAAAATTGGTCCAGAATTCTAAGTAAATATTCTTAAATCTGTCACTCATTATACCATCACAGATGGTTTGTAGATAACATTGGGGTGTAATTGCTCTGCCTCAGGAGCAAGGTAGTGTGAAGAATCCTGTAATTCATTAGCTTTTGAGAAACTGACTTTTTGTTTCCCTATTTGTGCAAATGTCAAATGCTGAGAACCTTTCTCTTTCCATAGGAGATTATTTTTGAGGTATTTTCCAACCTTAGCAATTCTGTGTATAATTCTAAGATAGAGTCTATGTTTTCTTGTGGTTTTGTATTTTTAAGGTAAACATACTTGGATCAGATAAAATTGGATGTTGAAAACAGAATAGTTTATTAGACAGAGAATATAGGAAGAAATTGCATTAATTTCTTAACTTTTTCTAAGGGCAATAAAAACAACCTATCATGTTTCAGGAATGACTTATGAAATTCTGCTTCACATTTAAATATTGCCTTAAATGTCTTTTGTCACAGTATTACTCAGGTGTCCCATTAATAACATGGGCACCTGGCTTGATAGTCATATTATTCTGATTTGAAATAATCCCTGTGCTTTAGTAAATCCATTATCTACTACCTTGTGTACATTACAGCTGCAGCAGTCTTTGAAAGTTACTCTACTGTTCTAGATGTATAAATTTGTGATTATGCCACACAGGTTTATTGGGTTTGCATAACAAGGGGTCATGCCAAGGTCAACCCATCCCAACTGGCTGTTTTGCCATAGTATTAATGATTTGGGTCAGGATAATTAGAACATCTGTAGTGCTCTTTGTGGACTTTGAGGAAAAATGAGATTAAATAATTTTAGTTTGCATGTGACCTTCAGTAAAGTTATCGAAGTTCCCTCTGTATATACAGATTATTATGTAGATTATTACGTGTAAATTTGTACAGATTATATAGAGTAATGAATCTTCACACCTGTCTTGTCAAATGTAAATGGCAAACTCTTCTCAGTGGGAGGCACCAAGGAGTTCTTTTGGAAAAACTCTACTCAGAGCAGTCTACACCAGCCAGAGAGCAAGCCAACATTTAAGCAAAGTGGACAAACAGGGATCCAGTGCTCATCTTGTTTTGGTGGAATGTAACCAGGATGACAGTACTAAAAATCAGAAATGTTTCCTGGGTCCTGAAAATAAGCTGCCCTTGGACATCATACAACTCAAAATTCCTGATCTCCTTTGATAATCTCATCCTGAGAATGTAACCCTTGAGGAGTCAATAGCTCTCTTAAGATGAAGGCAAAACATGCCATTTAGTCCATCATAAATCACAGAACCAATAGAAAAGCTTTGTAGTCAGAGTGAGAAATTATCTCTGGAAAGCTCTCACATAAAACTTTGGAATATGTCCATCCTCTCTAATACCCTGTTAAAGGTTCAAATAAATGATGATGATAACGCTTATGATGTGGCACTGTTAATTAATCTATGATACAATTTTGTTATCTCACTATTTTGGGAGAAAGACATGATAGATTACATGCCACTTGCATATACACTCTCAAAAAGTATGCAGAAAATTTTAAACTTTGCCACAAATTGGGTCACTGAGATAAATCCTGTCTAGAAGGAAACCTCAGTTGGCAACTCCCCATCACATCACACAAAGGTCAACAGAGTCATCCTCACTTAGTATAGTGTGGGTTTAAAGAAATTCAGAAAAATTGGTGGCTCATGTAAAATTGTTCGGAGTGTGTAAGTTAAAGGTATTAGCTAAAACACAGGATTCTACACTTTAGAAAGAGAACAAAGTGAAAGAGAACTCCTAATTTCCGTCTTCTTTTTCAAACCCTCATTTTGTACTTTGCAGAATCATAGTGCCAGAAGCCAAGAGGTGACTTTTTCTGTCCTCCTTCTCTGGGACAGAATCATTATTCCTTTTTGTCTCGTGTTTACTTTCTAAGTATTATTTTCCTCTGTAGATCTATGAACAGTAGTTTCTCACAGGTAAAGTTTTTAGACCTTTAATGACATGATTATCACCTTTGAATTTGTCTCCAGTCAATCCATGACTTGCTTCAAACGCTATGCTCAATTTAGTACTTATTTGAATGACAACTTCATTTTAAAAGTTCCAAATTATATTCCTGTTTAAATATCTAAGTGGAATGTCAGTCTCTTCTCTGCAATAGCATGCTTGTTAACTTCAGTAAGCTTGAAGTCATTATCTGCTATAATTCTACTCCTCTGAACTGCTGTGTAACCAGTCATTATCACATAGCATTTTTACATCTGCTTATTCTATACTTCACAGATTTTAATTTAATTTCTTTCTACCTTTTTACTTGTTATCTGATTTATTGCAAGCATGTGTTTTTTTTGTTTCAGACAAGCAAAAGCCATGTATTCCTGTAAGGCTGAGCATAGTCATGAGCTGTCTTTCCCACAGGGGGCAATATTTTCCAATGGTAAGATTTGTTTTGCATTGACTTATATATTAAAAAAGAACCTAAAAAAACTGAACCGTAGCCACAAAATGGGGGCATAATTATTTTTAGCTCTCAGGTTTTGCCCTGATTTTTCCATTGCTCTTGAATAAATGCCATCTAAATAAATATATGTAGCACATACGTGATTTTTAACAGTGTTAAAAGTTGTGTGTATGTTTTTTTGCAGTGTATCCATCAGTGGAACCAGGCTGGTTAAAGGCAACTTACGAAGGCAAAACAGGACTAGTTCCTGAGAATTATGTTGTCTTCCTCTAGTAATCTTTAGTGGACAGCAATATCTTCATGGTATCCATGGTAACAAATAATAAGCACTATGATTTTTATCTGACACAGATATGGGATCAGCCCCTTAGCTGAGTGGTAGATTTCCTTCAGATGCTGCAGCTGCAGGTTACAGAGCTCCCTGCCAACGAACAGAATGTGATGAAACAGTTAACAGTTCCTGTGCTGAGGACGGTACTCTGTTTAAATAACTTCCATTGTTTGCAAAAGGTTGTTCTGTTCTTCTTTTATGGGTAAGGAACACTAGAGCAATAAAATTAAAAAAAAAAAATTGCTATTTAGCTGCAGACTTTCATGTCCAAGGATGTTGCTCACAGAAGTGTGAAATTTAGAGGCAATGCACTCTATGACATTTCTTGTAATCTATGTTTTTTTTATATGGAAAATCTGGACTTTTTCATGATGTGAGTACTGCTTCTATTGTGATCTGAATTCTCCCTTAGAAAACTTGATTCTAAAATTGATCCTAATCATTTCAAGTAAGAAATTACTTTTCTGTAAATCAGAAGTTGGAACTTCTGTTAGTCATTGAGTTACAATCTGGTATAGAATTTTACAATTGATAATATCAGTTTATACACTGCCTGAGCAGTGAGTGCTCATTCAAAATGTGATATGTTTAATGAATGTTTCATTCAAATACTTACTAGATTTCATTCTTTCTTTCTGTATCAGCATAGATAATATTAACAACTTTTATTTCAATGATAACCATCATCTGGAAGATCTCTCCATGTGTTCCACAACATCTGTAGAAAACAAGGAGATGCTGAATCTGGACTGATTGGTAGTCATGTGAAGTGAGCAGTGAAAAACAGCAGTGTGTTTTGAAACCTGAGATAAATTGTAACTCATTCTTTTTCCATTGCAAGTAAGACAAATGACCTGTGAACTACCCAATTTTATAAGCTATGAATGCTAAAGGTTCCATGTAGCAATAAAATTACTTAGTGTTATTTCTCCCGACTTCTGCTAAAATATTTGACAAAGATTCTCTCCTTCCACAGAATAAAAAATCCTTACTTTTCAAAGGTGTTGTTAAGACCTATTAATTGCTCCTGGTAGGACTGAAAAAAAAAAAAAGGGCAAACCCAAAAATAAAACCAAATCAAAGAAAACCCCAGAAACCATAAGCAGCTTTCTCTATCTGAGCAGTTTTCTTGTATGCCTTGAGGAAAAACATGCACTGCTTGCTTGGCTACTTACCATTCCTGGTTGAAAACCAAGACATTTAACCTCCACATTAGTATTTCTCCAACATCAGTGCTTCCAAAAGAATTCACTGTTTCATAGAACTATCTAGGCTCAGTTCCATAGACCTGTCAAGGCCCAGTTCTTTCTTCAGTAGCAGAAATCAACATACAAATCTTCTGTTGATTTCTAAGTTGTACACTCCTTCAAGAAAGTTTAAGGAAGAACTGCTATTAGGACTAAAAACATCAGTAATTTTTTTACCTACTGCTTTTTTCTTTCCATAGCCTTTTTCTTGTTTAAATTGAAAAGTAAGATTCATTGCCGACACAAAGAAGTACATCAGAACATTCTTTACTTATATGTAGTGCATGAATTCTTCAGAGCAATTGCTGGAATTCAAGCTGATGGCAGAATACTGCAGGATCTTTCTTCCTACTAATTCAAATATTGAGTGATGATCAGAGAAAGTGAGAGACCTGAAGAACATCCCTCCAAAAATGGTCTTTTCATAGGGGGAATCTCAGCAAGACTGGCTGCAGGCAGTTGAGGACTGACCCCATGCATTAGTGACTGAGTGACCTGGGTTCTTTCTTCACCCTGAACAGTTTAATTAAGTCCTAAAACATGTTTCACTTCATCTTAAATCCAGACTGTGCCCAGTGCACTGTGATGAAGGGTTGTTCCAGGTGGCACTGGCAGTGGAGGCAGACGTGTGTGCTCATCTATTTTGCCCAGAGCAGATGTAAAAGGAAGTGAAGATCTTTCCTCAGCCAGCTGAATCTTTCTTCATGTTAAGGCAACCCAAGTTTTCTTAGTCTAAGCTGGGCCTGAGACTGCCATTCGCCTGAGAAGACCAACATGGTTTTGGTTTTATTTTTGCTGTATTTCACAGTCTAGAAACTGTAGGCTGTCAAAAGGTTTGCCTCTGGTAACCTTCCCGGGAAAAGTGCTGCTGCAGGCAAAAAGGAGCAGAAAGGGAAGCAGAGCTTTGAGGAGAGGCTGGTGCCCCAGCACGTCTCACACAGGCAGAAAAATGCAGTGATCAGGGGAAAAAAATCCCAGCTTCTGTCTGTTGCAGGGGGTCAGTGGCAAACCTGTATTTAGCATCCTTTGATGACTCCTTACACTTCTTAAGGGCAGTTTAATCATTGTGACATTATTGAGGAATTGTGAAATGGAAAATGCAGAAAATGTTTGCTCTTACTTGCTTTGTTCTAGCCTGATTTAAAAATAAGAGGGAGAAAAACCCCTAAGCTTAGGTAATTTCACATCCCCTGTATGTGTCCCACAATACTCCCGTACTGTGTTTTGAAAGCAGCTGATCTGAGTGCAAGCTAGAGAAGTCAAAGATGCCAAGTTCCATAAAAATTTTGTAAAACTGCAAAGTTCAGTTACAGATCAAGCAAATAGAGCCTGTAAGTGCTCAGGGAAAGGCTGTAGAAAGACCTGGAGGAATATCTGTGGAGGAGAGGTGTTTCATCTATTCCCATGCATTTATCTCACATTAGACCAAAATTAGAATTGGAGAAGACAACTTTGTAAGAAACTGGATTCCATTAATGTGCTCCTCATACAACAAATCTGTATTTTCCTCTGGAATGCTCTGCAGCTTTGTCAGGCCCTTCTTCTGAACTACCCATAAATAATTTTTAAGTCATTTAGCTTTAAAATGGCATTTCCATCTGAAAAAGGTTATGCCCATTCTTACTTACAGTTGCCCACTCACTCTCCAGGAGTAGGGATTTTCATTTTTGGAAATCTCTGTGGTTTTTCTTGCAGTCTCCTCTGCAGCACGTAGTAGCACTTTCTGTATGATCTCACTGCTGGGTTGTGGGTGCCCTGGCTCTTCCCTGCCTTTCAAGAGGGAGTTTATCTCTCAAAAAAGCTGAACAGTGAACCAGAAAGTTGAGTAAGTAGGGGTACAAAGACTGAAGTGGGGGAGAGGGCAGCACCAAACCTTCTCTAATGATGATACTCTCAGGCCTGACCAAAAGTCTTTTCTGATAACAGCAAAGAATCAGAAATTCATATAACATTTAAATGGAGATACAATATTTTGATAATGCCTCACCAGAAAATTAGGGAATTTGAATTAAATTAGCTCATAGTATTGATGTACTATTCTTTAAAGAAGTCAGATTCACTCTACAAGCAAAGGTTTAAAAACATTTAAAACATTTTCTAAAATTATTATTGTTGTTATTATTATTATTATCCTTCCTAAAAGGGTGCAGCAGGTTTGCTCAAAATATCACTGTAGAACTCAAGGTAGATGATACATTGTTGTTGTTGTTTGTCTTGTGAAAATAATGTCTGTACCCACAACACATAACTAGCCATGTTTTTTCTTTGTTAAACCTTTTGATACATGTTGCAGCACAACATGAATCAAATTAATAGTTTGAAGGACTGATATATTGTATGATAAATATGTAAAGTATATTAATATTCTATATTCACACTTTTTATTAATGATGATAAAGATTACATTTTTTGTGTGTAATTCCTATGAGTTCAGTATTAAAATGTCCTTGCCATATTTTGGCATTTAGAGTTATATGTAACAAAACTGTTAAATTAAACCATAGCTATCACTTATGTCCCTAACTAATCTCTAATAATGTTCATTGTACAATTATTTCTGGAAAAAAAAGATGCACAGATTTGCTGACCAGCGCTATTCTATGATAGTAATAGTAACTTATTTTCCTTTTGTATTTTTTCTGGTGCTAATCTCTATTCTTTGCCTGTAATTGGATTGAATTGTAATGTGCCTTTAGGAAAGACATGTTAGGAGAGGAAAAGTTGTAAAATTCTGCAGTTCGGAACGGTAATTACAACAACAACAAAAAAGCACTGTATGGCAGTAATTGAATTTTTTTTGGTTAACTTTTCTCCCTTGGCCTATTTTCTACTTAACAAGATTGCATCAGAATAAATAATGAAACTGAAAAGCACATTGTTCTTGATATTTCTTTTCCTCAGGCAGAAGGTTGTGCAATTTTGGATTGAGCAGCAAGAAGAGAAATTCCAGTTGGGGAACACATCCTCCAGACTGGGATGGATCTTCTCCACTGGAAACTCTCAAAGCTCTAGTGAAGTCAAAGACAGACCTTTGGCAATTTGTAGTGAGGGTTTGCTGGCCAGAAGCCCCCAGAAAGGAGATGGAATATTCTGCTAATGGGGTAATCTGTGATCCAGCTTGGCATTGTCCTTTCTTTCAGCAGAGAGGCCTGGAGGAATTGCTCAGTGGCCAGAGATCAAAGCCATGGGCAACCTTAGTCTCTTTCTGGCTGATCACAGAGCCCTGAAGATGGTGCTGCTGCTGCAGCTCCTGCTGTAGTCCACTGTCAGTCAGGCTGTATCTGTACCCTTTGGGAGGTCTCTTCATTTTTTAAGGTTTTGCATGGGCTTTAGGAGTTTGCTTTCTTTTGTTTTAGTAAGGTGCTTGATATACAAGCAGCCACTATTTCAGTCTCTGAGGATCGTATCAGTTCTTTAATTGTCCTGTGTGTGGCAGTGTTTAATAAGCCACTGGATGAATCTTGTTTTAAGTGTAGAGCACAGTGCTTCAACCCTCAGCTGAAAGCTGTTTTGCATCTGAGCTTTCTGCAAGTATTTTATTGGGAATTGTCATCAAAGCTCTGGCACTAAAGACAGCACCATTATCTCTGCAAGAGTTTCTGTTGGAGCAAAGGGCAGAGCAGCTGAACAGGGCACATGGATAGTTTCAATTTTCAATCATATTTATGGCAATTTTGGAGGTATTAGAGTTTATAGGGGTTACTTTAGATACTATATGGTATTTTAATAGGAAAATAAATACAATCAATAACTATATTTAATAAAGTCCTACTAAATTATGTTATTGAACTCTCTGTTTATTTTGTAGTGTGGTTTCAATAATTATCTGCACTCTGTATATATCCACATGTAAATAACTAGCATGACGTGCATAAGCTGACTTTGCAGACATAATTCTATGTTGTACTTTACACTGTATTTCAAAAATTTGAAAAAAATGTTTTTCAAAATAAAAACCCTTTATACACAAACTGGTTGTTTTATTAGTTTTAAATTTGGGCTCTGTTTCAGCCTTTTCTTTTTCCCAAGTAATTACACTTTGGTTTTACTTCTATCCATACCTGCATTTTAGAGTAACATTTCACCTGTGAGCATGCTTTACATAGGTGGGCATATGAATACCAGACAAAAGTCTGTCATCCACTGTCCTGGTCATGTGGAAGTCTCCAAAGATGCGGGTTTTGAGGAAAAGAAAATGACAGCTTTGGGTGTTAGGTAGCAAGCAGCAGAACGCTGTTATGGCAGAATCTCACTGATGAGGTCTTTGCCTCTGGAAATCAGCAGGTGGATGGGCTCCTGGGAGGGCCTTCCGTGGCTCCATTCCAGCAGCACTGCCAGCTGGGGGAAGCAACATGACTGCAGCGGCCTCTGCAAGTTCCCTTGCCTGCTCTCCCCAGCATCTCTCCAAGACTTTTGGCTCAGTTTTTACAGCCCTCAGGCTGGAGTTACAGCTGTGCCCCAGGCAAAGGGAGCTGTGAGATGGCCTGCCTTGCCTTTTCCCTGAAGGAGCTCACCAGAAACTTGGGAGACTTTTAATATCCCTGAAACAATCAGACTCTTATGATATAGACCAAAAAACTTGTTTCTTAAACAAGATCAAATCAGCCAGCTGATAAACTCTTTCCCTGTTCACTGTGCTTGGGCTTGGACAGTGCAGAGAACTGGAGGAGGCCAGGGAGGATGGATGCTCCTGCATCCATGGCTGCCAGCTCCCAGCTCCTGCCCCTGGCATGCTCAGGCTGCTGTGGCTCCTGCCTGCTTGCCCTGGGCTGGGCAGCTGCCCTGCTAGCCTGCCTCTGTGTAGGCACTGTGCCCACAGCTCTGCCCAGGGGCACATCAGAGACAGACAGAAACAAAACATCTGTACTGTGGCTGTGAGTAAAAACGAGATTGTTAAGCCAAGCAGCACAGACCAGATGGAGAAAGACTCTTTCCCTTCTGATGCTTTCTAACTGCTCCGAGGTGAAGCTTGTATTTCACAGCTCTCCCTGCTTGAGGATTTGAGAGATGTGGACTCTGCTTTCAGGAATCAAAACATCACCTGCAGTCCGCAGTCACCAAACTGTCTTGCACCTTGCTGAGATCCTGGTGTCCTGGGCAGGATGGGGCCAGGGACAAGGCAAGGTTCCCCTTGGGTCCAAGGGATGCAGTTGAGCTGGCACAGCCCCTTCTGGCTGTGTTAGTTCTGCTGGAAAAGCCTGAGACGGAGAGGGGCTGCAGCAAGGGGTTAGAGCTGAGCTGAAGCTTAGTGCCCTGACTTAAAGTGCAGAGAACCGCCCCTGAGGTGTAGTGTGGGGTGCAAATGGAAGCTGTCACCATCATTCCCTGCAGCACTCCCAGGCACCATGGGGGCTTTTGGGAAGAAGGGAAGTGCAGGGGCAGATGCCCTAAGACACCTGCCCTGCCCTGCTGCTCTTTGTGCCTGGGAAGCTGTGCCTGTGCCTGTGTCTGTGTCTGTATCAGCACTGCCACAGCTCCCTCTGGGACCAGCACTTGGGGTTGGATTCCCCTCCACTCCTGCGGGGGGCCATGAAAGCAGCAGCTGCCATGGATGCCCAGCTCTGCCCTGTGAGCAGGCACAATAGGAAATGGAGAATATCTGCATTTTGATAGTTCATCAAAAATGATTTTGTGTTAAAAGTCTGAAATAAAATGGTTTTGTTTTCTGTTAGAGTTTTCTGCCCTTTTCCATAGGGATGAAGGCTTCCTGAGATCCCCTGATCTGCAGGAGTGAATGCATGCTACTTTGGGGTCTAGACTAAGCTCTAAAATAGTTCTCATTACTCATTTTCCCAGTGTCCCATTTTACCTAGCATCAGGGAATAACTATATTTTTTTATTATTTCTGGGAAACCCATGTTCTGTCTGGCATGCTATATTTTGACATTTCAGTGAGCATTTAAATGTAAAAAGACTTAAATTGTTGTGAATCAACACAATTGTGTTGAATCACCAGATTAGCAGCAAATTTAAAACTCAAGGGATGAGGCATCTGTATTTCTTACCAGAAAGGGTGAAGACACATATCATTACTTGTTTGCATTAAAGCACCTTACAGGGCATGATTCTCATGTGTTTGGAAAAATTAATGGTTTTGGCTTTAAGGCTTCAATGTCGACTATGGAGAGTTGATGTGTGGACTTGCTTTGGTATAGAATATGTGCTGGGATGAGCCAGGCTGGCCACAGCCTCCTGCCTAAGGAGGAGAAACTTCAGTGATCCAAGAAAACAGCATCGGTGTAAACTGAGCAGGTGGCAAATCAGTTCAGGTCCCCGTTTAGAACACTTTCTCATTATTTGGGCATGATGCATTCCTTCAAAACTGACCTTTCTAACACAAACACTGCTTATTAAACATGGCAAATAAGGTACCTGCACTTCCATCTTTTAAAATTTTATTTCGTGTTTGTAAAACTTTTCCCTTGTCATTTGGATTAATCACTGATACGGAAACAAAGTATTGAAAGATATTCTTGGCTTCTTCTGCAATGGTTGGCTGCTTTCCTATTGTATTTATGGCAACAAGCTCAAAAGCTGAACTAACCTAGAGCAAGTGCCTTTGCCAAAGATCATGGTGTGCTTTTTTAATGTAAACATGCAGGGATTCATGGGAACATTGAGTGACCTCCACAGCCGGTACAGAAAGGAGTCTTAATTCACTTGAAAGTACTTTGGTAATTGGAATACATCTTTCTGCCAGTATAATTGAGGAACTGATTAGTTAGACCCAGCACGGGTGTATTTCATTTAAAATTACTGTTAATGGCTCTTGGGTGCCCTTAGAAGGGATTAGAGTCCCATCTGAATGAAAAACATCAGCAATTTAGTTTTGTTGATGGTCATTGCTTTGTATTCCTACAAAAAAAAAAACCCATGCAAAGGGAAACATGCAGCACATCTGGATTTGGGGTATTTTCAAAACAAGGTTTGCAATGCTGTGCTTTGGCTATGGCAGCCACAAGATCCATGCCCAGCAGCAGCTGGAGGGGCTGAGAGGGTGGGGACTCAGCCCTTGGTGGGCTTGAGGCAGGGTGGGGTATGGATGGTGTCCAAGATGTCACAGCACAGCAGAGCTCGGAGCAGGAGCCACGGGCTCCAGACAAGCTCCTCTGGGGTCTCCATGTCCCAGACATGAGGGTACATTCGTGGCGTCCTTGGGGGAACATCGGTGTGGTGCACAAGCAGGTGGGAGAGCTGCACACTGGGAAGCCCCTTGAGAAGCCTTTCACAGAACAATTCCCAAACCCAGGCAGAAGGAAGATAAGAAACCTGAGCTTGACCAATCCATGGAGTGTTCCTCCTAATAAATTAATTGGCATACAGGATACAAATGGTTCCTAGAATAGAGCACGTGCAAGGGCCTCACAAAAAGATAACAAGGGTTTGGGTTTCAGTGCTCCTGAGCTGGGAGGTTGAGCACAGGAAACAGAGACTGTGAAAGCAGCGAGAACTCTGAATTACCACAAAAGAAGCATGACGTGTATCAGCAGGGAAAATCCACAAGAAAAAAGACAAAAACCACACTGTGGGGGCCTGGTGCACCCTCCAGGGTCATCTAAAGGTAGCAGGTAAATAGCAGAGACCTCAGAGACATTTAGGTGCAAACAAATTGTACTGGGCAGCTGTGATGCAAATATATCCTTACATAAAATCTCATCTTAAACAGTCATTTTAAGTTTGTTATTTCCTTGCTGTTGCTGTTGGTCAAGGGATGCTTTTGTTTGGTCCTGTGAAGTGCTGTTTCTTTCCTGTAATTAGGACAAACTGCCTGCCTTGGATGGGAAAAATGGCCACTCTTCACAGTGTCCTGCTCCCCAGACCTTCCCTGAGAAACCTGCAGTGAATGCCATAGCACTGTGTCACCAGCTTCCAGCTGTGATTTGTAACATTGTTTTGTTTCCAGATGGACCCTTCTCCCTGCCCTCCCCATCCCTCTGAAGTTCAGACTATACAAAACAAACCAGCACAATTATTTTTACCTTCAGAGCAACACAGAGCCAAGTCTGCCCCTGCCAAACCCTTGCCTTAATAATTTTCCCTCATCTTTGTTTAAACAATGCCTTGAAATATTTCCTAAATGAACTGGGAAACCAAATGTAAGCATGATCATAATAATGATATCTGTAAGCACATCAGCATGAGAAACTCAGGTGAATATTGTGGCTTTTTAGCTAATTAGCTTTGCTGGATAGTTCATATCCAGAGGGATAATCACAACAGAGTGTTTATCATGGTGTTATTTGTGTGAATCTCTCACAAATAGCTCCTCTCCTGAAGGCAGAAGGAACAAACAGAGCTCTTCACTTTTCACTTTCCCTGGCACTCGTTTGGGTCAGCCTTCCCTGCAGGAACATCTGAGTGAAATAGTGGTAACACCAAACCCAGTGCAGCTCACAGGGGCTGATTTAGGGCATTGGATCTCCTCATAGCATCACCTCAGCCTTGGCTCAGCTTGGTGCCTTCTCCAGTGCTGCAGCACCTTCATTACTGACACACAGCAAAGCAAATGATGGTTTCATCTGAATTCCCACACGGCAGGATCTCTGACACCACTTATTTCTTTCATTTAGCTAAATCACAAAATACCAGCTCTGCCTTCCCTGTGAGCAGCCAGTAGTTATTGCTTAATTCATTAGTATGTTAAAGAGAAACACACTGCACACCTGTGCTGTGCAGAAATGAGTCAGGCTTGAGAGCATCTGCATCATTAAGGAGTCTGAGATGCCACAATAAAAAAGTCCATCTCATTTAGGGAGACTGGTTAAAGCGAAAGGTTAAATCAAAAACTTCTACCTCAAAGGGTTTAGACATCCTATATCAAATAATGAGTAACCTTATTTCATTCTTTATACCCTTCTATTACTATGTCTATTAAAAAGAGCAAAACCCCAAACTATCCTTGAGCAAAAGAGGTGTGCATTGAGGCTGAATTGGGACAGAGCAGATAGACAGATAGATAAATAGACATAGATAGAGATCTGCAGATCTATACACACACACAAAGCTATTCCTCTCAATTCTGAGGAACATCATTGTGTAAATAAATAATTGGGGCCTAAATAAAGGTACCAATGCAGGTGTGCTCAACTGAATGCATATTTAAGTAGGACCACATTCTTTAACTCTGGCACCTTGTGGTTCAAGTGTCTCAAGGACTTTAAGATCATTTTCTTCTGTGTGCTTGCTGCTAAGAGAACTTCCACTTAAAATAAATTAATATCTTTTTGTACTGACTAAATGCCTTCCCCAGTTGTTTTACATTGCATGGAATGCTTGAAACTGAATTAATTTGGAAAATGAATCAACTGTGTGGTTAAGTCCCAGCCCTGTCAAACTGTCTGTGATGTGCACATGGAGCACTGGTGACATCCAAGATATGAATTCACAAGAACAAGGACATTCAGAAATGAAACTGCAACATCCCTTTCAAGATGTTCTGTATTATGTGGAAATTATGTCCATAAGTATTGGCATTGTTGGCATGACTACTCCTTCTCTGAGGGCACACTAACACCGCAGCACATCCTTAGAATGGGGTGACATCTAAACCAGCAGTTGGGATTTTTGCCAGTTCTTCTTAGAACAGGAAAGGAGAGGGGTGGTTTCTCCTGTTGATGGAGGACACATGGCCCTTCCCAGCCGTTCTGCCTGTGCCCCTCAGGCTGCAGGTCCCACTCCTTGCTGTTGTACACCACGTCAGAAGGCAGTGGGGTGGGAACATGTTAAGGATAAGTGAAGGATCACCTGAGCACTGGAGTCAGTTCCTTAAAAGCCAGGGGTGATGTGCCCTGTTGAGGCAGCCAAGGAAGGTCAATGACCAGCAACAAGAAAAGCTACTCCTCCCCCATGACTGAGGATCCTGGGGTGGATGGATGGTGGATGGATGCATCCTGCAGCGTGCTGCACTTTGCACCTCAGAGGGCACATCTGGCACTGACCAATTTTGGCAGCAGAAAGCTCCAGTTCTTGGTGTGGACACAGTAGTCAATTCAGGCACCGCCTCTGGAAAGTCTGGGGACAATTTACTCTGAAACCCTGGCTTTTAAATACTTACAAATAAATGTTTACCCAATGTGTACATTGCTGTGCTAATGGCGTCTCTACTCAGGTGTATTCCACAGTGCCACAGCCTCTGCTCCCACATCAGCACCTCTTGCCTGTGCTGCTGGGTGTGGACCTCCTGCACTGCAGGGCAGGCTTTTTAATAAACTTTCCCCATGTACGTGTTTATGCCAGGAGATCAGGAATGCATTGTAATTTATTTGGATGCTTTTATAGGCTGGCAGTTTGACCGTTGCAGTTTTGATTAAAGTCATGACCTTCCACATAAGAATAAAAAAATAAATAAATAAGGTTTTATTGTACCCTGTCTTGTAGAGGGTTTGAGTTGCAAACAAAGTGGAAAACAGTTCTGTCCCCCCACCCTACCCCATCCCAGCCATATGGGTTTGAGCTCAGTAAATGATCAGTGTATGTTGTCTCTAACCTGGAGGTGCCAAAGTATCCCTCCCAAAATCAGCCTCCCAGCAGCTGCTCTGTAGGACTGCCTGGTACTGGCAGCTGCAGCCCCATGTCCAGTGACAGCAGTGTCATTTTGCAGCTTTGCCTTCCACTCAATCTAGTGGATTTCTGTACATCTACTGAGGAGTTAAACACTTCTCGTACTACTACAAAGCAAGCACATCCCCAGTTTATTGGACATGACACAATGTAGCTAGACAACACCTTTACAAAAATACTTGAAGCTATTATTTCAGATGTACAAATATAGAGATGAAAGCTCCTCAAGAGAAAAATACAGAAATCTTATACAAGTCTCTTCTTTTTTTTTCCAAAAATAAAAGCAATAGCAGCAAAGCATAAATTTATATCTATCATTATCCTGAATGTGAAATACAGAGAAATTAGAACATCGATTCAAAGATGTCTCAAAGTTAAGGATAATTTGTCTTTCTACAGAATTTTTCCATTGAGGATTACAAAGTGTTAATGTACTACACATCTAAGTAACCATTGGGAAAAGAAGGTGTGTTGAAGGCATAGGCAGGACAGGAGAATAAATGTTTCACAAATATGGGAACTGGGACTTAGATGCTGTGTGAAATTCAGATACTTCAACAGATCACGCACTGCAGGAGTGCTCAGCTTTGGGCTGTGCTTTACTCTATCATGTAGTTTTTCTTAAAATTACTGTCTGTCTTCAGGGAAGGCTTTGAGGGTACTCCAAGTGGAAAATTTCATGAAGTAATATTTTCGAAATTTCAGATGTTTGGAGTTTTCTTTCTTTTTTTTTTTAATGTCAGATTTGTGCAACCTTTTGGCTGTGGCAGCCAAATAGACACATGACCTGTATTTTGAAGCTTGAGAAAGAGAAGCAATTTCTGTCTCCCAATAAAACCTAAGCTGACTGTAGTCATCATCAGGAACTGCTTGTAACAGCAACTGGGGGTTGATTGTGTAAATTTTAAGAAGTGAACTGGGCAGTGCAGTGTGACTATCTTGTAAGTTGAGATTTAGGATACAAAACATCAAAATTTTTAAGTGAAAAGCCTTGTCATCCTCGGCTGACAAATGCTTGATGTGTGGTGATGACAGTCCCAAAAGATGATATTCTCATCTGCTGTGTGTAATGCCCCACAGACAGGCTGGGGGCCTGTCCTGACACCATCATGTCACAGCTTTTTCTACTTAACAGTGGTAAATTTTTGTCAAGTGTGTTGTCCTTTGTCTACAACAGAATATGCATACATGGGCCATCAAAATCCATGTTTTACTCTTTGGAGTGTTGCTGGAATCTGGGGAAATGGTTGGGAACATATTAATTGCAGGTGGCCAGGTGTTTCTTTTTCAAATACTCAGTAAGACCACATCCACACTTTTGTGGATCCATACTGCCATGCACATGTTGGTTTGGTGCTTCCCTTATTTATGCTCCACATAGCCAAGACAGGCCTGCCAGAATAAATCAGGTTCTTTGAGCAGCACCATGATAAGAACATTGTCCTCAACTGGAGATATTGCAGATTAGAGTTTCAGACTGGACACCACCCAAAAATACAGGGTATGAAGTGTAAGAGCACTCCTCTATCCCTATCTGGCATATGAAAAATAGGCCTCTGAGAGAACTGTACATCCATGGAATGAGCAACTTATGGTGATGTTCATATAAATCTCACCTGTATAACACAAAGGTCTCTGTACTGCTCTGCCCAGTTATTTCTGATGTGATGTCAAAGGTGCTTATTATGCTCACTAGCTGCTTTTCATCCAATCTAGCCCCTTGTTTGAAGCTCACAGATGCAGTGCTCTGGTTTCCTGAGTGATTTATGTGGAGGTTTTTTTCCTTCACACAGCAAAAGGAGATTTTAGTCATGAACTGGCTGGGTAGGTATTTAAATTGAGTGTGGGAAAATGCAATAGAGTGAGACTATTTAAATGACACTGTGAGAACTTCCTCACTGATACGCCTGAATGCTAAATTGGTGGAACTATTGTACCTATAGAGGTGAAAAGGTAACTTAGTTTTCATGGTCAGAAAAACATGATCTATGACTAAAAGGCTCGTGATGGCATTTTTATAATGAGCCCACCCCACACTGGCAAGAAACTGAAATGCTGCCAGTTTTAAAGAATATTCTAGAATTAAATGAAAGCTCACCACTATTTGATGTGCTCTAGATATGCTTTAAATGCCTCATACAGAGCACTGTGCACTCAACCCAGGGAAAAAAAATTCCTGTATGTGAGTGAAAGAATCATCAAGGGTGCAGCACTGCTTGTGTATTTGAAGTTATGTAACTTCTGCATTAGTTCCAACAGCACTTAAAGACTATTTTCTGAGGGTTATTTATTTTCTTTATAAGGTAAACAGACAGATAAATTTTAACTTAGTTATTAATATCCATGCAGTCACCTTTTACTGCATATTTCTGTCCAAGCATCTGAGAAGCTGCAGTACCATTCTGCATGCAAATAACGTCAATCTAATAAATTAATAGCATTCATCAAAAAAACCCCACATAAATTTTAAACCAAAAAAATACCTAAAATATTAGAGTTTTTTTCCTTTTCATCTTCCAAGGGAAAAAGAGAACTAAACTAAAAGCAAATCTCTGTTCGAGTCAGGTCACCATGACACAAAGCAGCACAAACTAATAAATCCAGCAATGCTGACAGTCCAGCCTGGCTGTATGCTCACAGGCTTCCGAGCCGTGGAAAGTTGGGAGGGCTTTGGATATGAGATCTGTGGCTGTAAACTGACTTCTCGGAAGGAAAGAAAGGTCAGCCTGCCACAAGCAGCATGAAAGGCAAGAAATGTGTGCTTGGAGTTGCACTGCATGGGTGGAGTGCAGCCCCATCCTCTCCTGCTCTGCAGATAAACCAACCTTAAGTTTGGGCAGGGAGGAGAGGACAGGAAGGAAGGATCCCTGCAGATCCCTGCTGTTCATGCTACTGACACATCACTGGTAACTGAGATGAATATTTGGGTGTAGGTAGGAACACAGGAAAGCAGCTCACCTTCCCAATAAAGGTAATGGAGAAAGATCTATTACTCTACTTGAAAAGAAAGAAAAAAACCCAGGAAAGGTACTAACAAGGCACTGACTGTCAAAAAATACAAATTTAAGTTTCACTTTCTCTGTTGCAGATATATCACAAGAAAGCATAACCCCAATGTAGCTGAAGAAACAGCTGAAGATCAGAAATTATTATGTGTATTTATTATGCACACACATATAACCAGGCCATTCCAAATTGCCATGAAATCAACTGAAAGCTTCTCAGACCACATTTCCCTGCCATGGACTAGGTATTAAGGAACCCACAAACCCCCATCCCTAAAGGCTACTCCAAACTGTAGATCCAGCTGAGACTTTTGGAAGCATGAGCCAAGTGTTTGATCTTTTGTGTTCCTTGGACCACAGTGAGCGCAACTGCATAGCAGCTCATAGCCAAACAGCTTGCAGGGGCTGGAGGTCTCAGCTCTCCAAACACAGGTGGGCCACCACAGCCAAGCACTTCAACCTCCAAAACATTATTTAAAAGCTATTAATATGTACCTGTACAGAGCTGAATCACAGCAGCAGAGCTCAAAGGAAGCAGATGACTTCATGGGTTGGTTTGTTTGCTTCATTCAAGCATAAACAGAAGGTAATGCTGAAGGGCTTTGGTCAAAAACACCTGAACTGTACAGAACAGGAGAGGCTGAGATTCAGGCACAGCCTGCATTATTCAGTGTATGAAGTATTTTTAGTGATACCTCAAAACAAAAACCTGTAGAAGATGGCTGGCAAGCTTTCTAATTAATACAACAGGTTCCATAACTTTAAAATGTAATCAGGCACATCCTAAATGTCAGAAAACAAGAAAAATCCATCTGCTGAAACCTCTTATTTCTAGTGTGTAAATGAACCATAAGAAGATCCAGCAATCTTTTGCCTTGTCCAATGTATTGACAAGCACAACAAGATGTTTATTTAGACCTATTTGTAAAGCTCAGGTCAAAAATGCTTTGATCTTTAAAATTGGAGAGAAGCACATACAACTGTAAAACCTTGTACTCAGTAAAAAAAATCAAGTAATGGCTCTCTGAACACTGCTGCAGGGTTGAAAAGTACACGACTTCTGCAGGGAAGGAAGAAATCAGGTGTTTTGATTGTAGAAATCAGAATCATTTAGTTTGGAAAACACCTCCAAGATCATTGAGTCCAAGCTTTGACTGAGCTCCACCTTGTCAACTAAACCATAGAGGTACGTCCAGTCCTTTCTTGAACACTTCCAGGGATGGTGACTCCACCACTTCCCTGAGCAGCCTTTCAGTGCTTAACAACCCTTTCAGTGAAGAAATTCTTCCTAACACCCTGCCTAAACTTCCTCTAGAACAGTTTGAGGTCATGTCCTCTCTTCCTGTCACTTGTTACCTGGGAGAAGAGGCTGACCCTCCCCACCTGGCTACACCCTCTTTTCAGGCAGTTGTAGAGAGTGACAAGGTCCCCCCTGAGCCTCCTTTTCTCCAGCCTAAACACTCCCAGTTCCCTCAGCTGCTCCTCACAGCACTTGTGCCCCAGACCCTTCCCCAGCTCCCTTGCCCTTCTCTGGACACGCTCCAGCCCCTCAATGTCTTTCTTGCAGTGAGGGCCCAGAACTGAACACAGGATTGGAGGTGTGGCCTCAGCAGTGCCGAGTACAGGGGGACGGTCACTGCCCTGCTCCTGCTGGCCACACCATTGCTGATCCAGGCCAGGTGCCACTGGCTTTCTTGGCCACCTGGGCACACTCTGGGTCATGTTTAGTGGCTGTTGACCAGCACCCCAGGGCCTTTTCCACTGTTCATGGTGTCTGTGTAACCCAGAGAAAATGACAATATCAAAATGGACACAAAAGGCCATTTTATAAACAGGGCTTACAACTGGAAGTTCTCATTTTTTTTCAAACTTCAGACAATCACATAATGATCACAGGACTTTCAGACTCTTACAGCAGACACAATTAGCCAATCATTCTATCTTGTGCAGTGCATTTATCATGGCCATGAACTTCTGGGCATTTTTTTCTGTGAGTTAGAGATCTTTTAGAAATATAATTTGAGAATGTTTTTAACCTTTGTTATCTATTCCCAAAAGGTATCTCTTCTTCCTTTTTGATTATGCCTTGGAGACAAATATAGCGCATTTCAGACTAATGTGCCATGTTTATGGGACATGGTGACATGTCAGCCACTTAGGGATTGAGTAAAAGGCAGATGTAGGCAGATCCATGCATTCCCAGGGCAAACATACTGCCTGTTCTGCCTTCTAATTTCAGAATTAGGGTGACGAGGAGTAATTTTTAGTGTGGGAAGTTTCTGTTATCAGTTTAATCTAAACAGTAACACAGACGGTCTGCTTACTCAATGCTAAATCATGTGGCAATACTTAAATTCCAGAAGAATGCATGGAAATACTGCTGTTATATGAAAGTGGAAATGTTAAATGGAATCGAAATGGAATTTTTTACTGAGCATTACATTTACAGAATGCAAATACAAAATAAAGAAAACAAAACTTCATGATGTAGAAATAAAGAATTTTGTGCTATTTATTAAAACATAATTGCTTTAAGGATCACAATTAAAAGTTAGACTGTATTGAATATGAAAGACATTGCTTGCCTGGGCAGTTAGAAATGACAAACCTAGACAACTAACACAAAAGTCTATCTATACCACTTTATCTAGGGTCACACATTTGCACCAGCTCTAGTGAGTTTTGTACTGCTGTGTGGCGATCTCAAAAATGTTTTTATTCCCACTTGTAATGAAGCTTCTTCTTCATTGGCTTCAGGAATTAAGACCAGTAAAGACACCTTTACACACACTGTACTTTTCAATTGTCCACAATTTTTTCAAGAACCAAGATGTAATTTTTACCAACAAGGAACATCACTTTTAATGAGGGGAACCCTGATTTAGCCAGGGATACTGAAGTTACATCCCAGGGGCCTTTGTTCATGTGACAATGATATGTCTGTACAGCCCAAGCTACACACAGCAGCAGGACACGGGCACACAATGGGGGCATCTAACAAGTCATGGGCAAAAGCAAAAGCGTAAAGCCAGAAGTACCCAAACAAGGTTCAACCATTTCCTATGTTTATGGATCATTTCTAATGTCGTATTTTAATAGACCCATAAATTCTTCTTAAGGTTTATCTGTTTCTCTGTTGTTTTAATATATCTACAGTTTACTACTTTAAATGCATGAGTTGCTTCATAACCATATCAAAGGAACAAACACCATCGTGTTGTAATTTCTCAGCTGAATATTCATTTCTATGGTAAAACATGTCATTCTTCTTGAATGCAGAAAGCTAATTTAGTCCAATTCCTTTTTTACAGTTACCCCAATTATAATGGCATGCTTTTAAAACAGAAAATACGTAGCTCCACTAAATTGTACTGAAATGAGTCTGATGCGTATCAAAATGTTTGCATATTTTCCTTTTCTTTTTGCATCTAATCTCACTATAATTTGATGCTAATGGCTGATTGAATGTTCAGCATTGGAATCCAAAACATTAAGATTATTAAGAGTTGCAGTCAGTGAAAACATCTCTATTTAAAGCTTCTGAAATACAGAATGTAAGAGCTGATGAATTTAAGATTACAGCTAAGTGATTTAGCTTTAGTAAGTGCTGAACTTTTAAGGAAAAAACACAAACCAAAGCTTAGTGGGTTTGCATACACGCTACTTCTGGTCTAATACACACTGAAATTTTCCTAGACTTTCTGATTTTTGAAGAAGAGCTCCACTGAATGCTGCAGAAAACAGTATGCTAGACTTTAGAGTTTCAATGCAACATGACCACAGATGAGATTATGAATGTATACTGTATGCCTAGCACTTTAATTACTCATTATGGCATTGCAGTAATAAAAAGTAAAATATCTGTAAGAAAATGTGGGCAATATTTATTTTAATTCCTTCAAAATCTTATACTATGGATATGCCCACGTGTACCCATGCACACAATGTACTAAAGTAAAAATTTTGCACCATGTTATACCAGAAATTCAAGACCGTGCAATGTGTAAGAAAAATGTGTAACTGTTGTTAGAAATCTGGAAAGTCTATTAATTGTCATTCATATGCATATCTAAAAAGCAGCTTAGACAAGTTTACAAAACATATCTTATGACTGTTGTGATTTTTGCAGTTGAGGAATCAAGAACTGACAATATGTACATCAAGACTGAATGGCTCGTGTATGTTACAGGTATAAAGCAGTCGGCAGGGTAAGTACATCAAATGTGCTGAAGTCTGGACATTGCAAAATCTTGACCAAAATAAACAAACAAAAAATGACCCAGATATCATCTCTATGATAAGAGAAAAGACATTTCACTTCTTGTGAAAGAGAAGAGGTTTCACCATCCCTGCTAGAATCTTGGGTAGCTGGGCAGCAATCACCTCTGACATCATCTCAGGGAATTCAACGCTCAGTGCACGGGACTGGAGAAATGTGTTCAAACAGAAGAGATGGAGCTGTTTCACCAGCTGCATTTGATAAAATACAAACATGATCAATCAGGCTAACAGTAATGCAGCCATATAAACATGCTGTCAATCATTTATCTCATTCATCAGCTGACATCATTTATACCTTACCCTGTCATTTCCTGAATCAATAATGAGGGTACTTATCATTCCCATTAATGGCAAAAATCATACATATAGCTATATACTGCTTCACAAATATTACCAAGTAGGATCACCTTCACTCATTACATATGCCATGAACAATGGCAACTACTTAACAAGCATTCTACCTTTCATCTTACTCTCACACTCAAGACACAAGTCAGTGCTTTGGTCACTACATGCTATTTAAACACTGCTCTGAGGGACAGTGTTTACTGCTTACCTATGAGCTTTGCCATGCTTTCCATTATGATCATATCCATGCATGCTGCAAATACTGAACTCCACAGATTCTCATCCCTTGAAAGCAACTGCTCAACACGGCTATTACATCTCTGTAAGCCTCTCTGAGAAGTTCCAATTTTTTTTTCAGACCAGTGACCATTTTGTTGTCAAATATCATACTATTTGTGCTACCCTAGGCTTTAACATCATACAATCTCTCCAGCATGATGACTTTTCTTTTCCTTGTATCTCCCATCACTTTACCAGCCTGGGCTGAAACAGGACTTGAACGAAGATATTCCATGGACCAAACACCACTTTGCTATTTTGCAGCAACCCTCTCTCCCTCTTTCTCTCCCTCACAGATTACTTTACTATATGCATTTGAAATGAAGACATTGAATTAAAATAAAATGCAGACTTGCTGAGTTCTGAAGAATACAGAGATGTAAAGATCCTGTCCGCCTTGAACTCCCTGCAAGCTCCTCACAACTAACATTGAGCTCAAAAGTGCCCAGGGCTTGGTATCTAAAATCCTCAATTCTCAATTCCCAAACATAGACAGATACTGAAAAAATGGTATAGAATATCCATATAAAACCAGTTGAACTAAGGTTGCAAAGCCCATCTTGGTTGCCTTTCACTAATTCTTAGTAGTCTGACTTTGCAACTTGAATTGCGCCTATTCCTCACATTATTTTCCTGAACAAGTACACACATGCTCACACATGCACACACACACATATGCACACACCACCCCTGCCAAAGCCCACAAATGTACTAGTTATGTTACACTAAAAATGAAACAAAATGGTAGCACTCCAGTGCATGTTTCACAAATATTTGCATACTGCACACCACAAAATATGTGCACAATACATACACTGATGCTAAGTATATAGCTATCTATTCACACAGATATACACGATAAAGGAAAAATGTTTTGTTGTTTTCTGTTGTTTAGCAATGCTGACTACTCCCTTCCATAAAATTACTTTTAAGAAATACCAGCTCCTTCTCACATAAAGAGCAAAAGGCATTAACAAACAAACTTACATCATGCATGGAATCCATCAGTTTTGTAAGCTGATAGAAACGCTGTGAGTTGGCCACAACACCTTTCTGGCGCAAACCAATTGCCTTCACCAGTTCTCTGATGTAACTTGTTCTCATCTCATCAAATTGGCTTTGACTTCTTAGACCTTCCAAAGGAACTAAAAAAAAAGAAACCAGTTCTGCTATTTACTCTGAAGGCAATGAAATTTAAAGTACAGCAAAATCTTACAGTATTTCATGCTGTACAGTAAAATTCATTATTATGTGCCAGGGTACTTCTTCCCATTCAAGAGTTACTCCAGAAACAGTGATATGTCTATGTCTAGAAATATCCCTAAACTTCAGTTACATGTGTTTGCTGGGAAAAAATATATGGCTAAAAGAACGTGCCTTTGAGGAAATATGTTACTGATTCATGTTTACACTGCAGAGGGACTGCCCTCTCACAGCAAATTTGTGGTAGAGAGATCTAGGAGGAGTGCTTCAAAATGGAGTTAAGGAAGGAACAACTCTAAAGTAGCACAGACAGTAAAGCTTTCAGGGCTCCTGTTTGAACCTCTTTCACTGTTCAGAAGAGAACACTGATCAGAGTCTTAAAGGTGAACAACTTTTTAGAAAAACTGGCAAGGAGAAATTGGTTGAAATTCCTCTTCTCCTAAAGGTCAGTTGTGAGGATCAAAATGAGGACATGGAGGAAACATAGAGAAATGAACCTGTTAGAGGCTGCTAGTGATAAGATAGTGTCATGGAAAAAGAATACCTTAATTTTAAAATAAAGCCTGGGTGGTTTTGGACATTTCTTAAGTGCAGTTTTATAGAATGTTAAGGAATGCTAAGGTACGTTTTCGTATAAAGTAACTGATGGAGTTTAGGGTCAGACGGAAGCATTCCTTGACTTACATCTCTATACCAGTAATTAAGTTTTTAGCTTCCCTTGTGAATTAAGTTAAAAGATATCTTGCATCAATGAATGGCCTGTTTCCTCTGAATTCTGGAAAAAGACAGTCACATTTCTGCCTAATGACAAAAAGTTCCTCTGAGCTAGCTATCTGAGTGAAGGATTACAATGCCTTACATGGACAAATACAACTTAAACAGCTGTTCCCTACCCCTAAACATATGTAAAGAATGAGGATGCTTTTATCCAGTGGCATGAACTGAGCCAAAATCTTATGCAATAAGATTCAGAAATTCCTTTAAATCAGACATCTGGAAAGCATTACATTTAAGCTTCAGCCAACTCACAGAAAAACCAAATATAATGTTAAAACTTAGGCTGGGGGTCCATTCAGAATTAGAAATATACTAAGACTGACACTCAGTTCAATACAAATAACTGTTTCTTTGCAATTATCTAAGAAAAGTCAAAAACAGTTCACCTAAATAATAAATTGAACAGAAGACACAATGAGAGACTAAAGGATTAGACTTGATTTACTGTTAGTATATAAAAGCCTGAAATGGCAGTACTTTCACATTTGAAGGGGATTAAGATGAAAATCGTGACCAAAATAAAAGTTGTCTTAAAAAAAAACCACTTTAGAACAACAATGAGGTTATATGGCTTTTTGAAAATACTTTCATGGAATTATATTTATACAGTACCAAACGTTTACTAAATGTCTCAGCAACAACTGTTAGGTGTGTTCCTTTTCCCAAAGATCTGACAAATTGTTTTTTCCTATAAGACAATAAATGCAGGAGAGAACAAAAAGCAAAACTCATCAGAACATGTAGAAATACTTTCTTTTTTTTTTAAAGTAATTTCTTGCATATACATAAACACATCATCTTAAAAAATAGCTTCTGAGTGCAACACAGTTGATAAAGAATGGGAACTTGATGAATTCTGTTAAACTGATGCACTCAGAAATGAGAGGGATTGGACTAACCATTGTAATGCCTTTTTGAATTTGACATGAACTTTCTGGAACAGAGATAGCTGAAATACCACAAATTTATCTAAATTTAATTGAAATTTCAGAGGATAGACAAGGGGGTTTATTAGTGATTAAAACAAGGTGGAAAACATTTAAAATAGGGAAGTATACATATTCTAACAAAGCAAATGGAATTATACCAGAGAGGGATTTTTATACACATTACCTTTACTGCTTTAGCAGAGTGTATGGTATTTTGCTATTCTTTTAGTAACTTCTATGTTCATATGAGCTAAATTTAATCTTATTAAAATTATTCTCTGCTGAGCCCATTTTTTTCAAGAATGAGTTTATGCAAATATCAGCCAAGTACAGACTGAGAGGGACTAAATTTTAATTCCTTATCAATTACTTAAACTTTGCAAAACCAAGAAGTAGGTTAAGCAGGATTTGCACATCTCTCCTCTGACTCCGTTGTGTGTTGAGAACCAAACTTCTCATTCTTTCAACTATGTTTTACAAAAGTGTTTATTCTCATTTATAACAGCACCTGTATAATTTAAAAACTTTCTATTTGGGGATTCATAACTAACAATTATGGCCTCAGCAGATGTAAATTTTAGTATTTCAGAGAAGGTTTGGGAGAATAAGTTCACCAACAACCACATTTCCTACGTATAGTGGAATGCAGCTGTATGCAGCATTCTTTAAAAGATGCACATGGTTAAAAGTGACCATAGATTTTGTTTCCTGAGAAACAAGCCAAAGAAAAACATTTCCATTTGTTTATATCTGTGCTAAACTTCACCTATTTATAACCATAAAAAGTTGAATACATGCTAGCATTGTTTGTCACGTCCACTTCCCTAATTCTTTTGAGCAAACATGCTTTAAGATCTTGGTCAAGATAAAGCTCTCAATCGTGGTAATTTATTAAATATTTTTAAATATATTCTATTACTTTTAAGGTGGTTTTGGTTTGGTTGGGGCTTTTTTAATCTGTATAGAGTCACTTAAACTGATGTTTCCAGGCAGAAATACTGCACAGTTGTTTTGAAAATGTGTAACACAGTACAGCCATATGTCAAAAGGGATCCAACATTTCCCCAGTGTCTTTATACACAATAAACCCAACAATGAATCACAAATTCTTTGTTCTTTATAAACATTAGAAAAAAATATTTTTATGTCTTGGAATACTAATATTCCATCTAGGACATTTCCATCTGTTAAGCCAGAGAGCTTAGTGATTATCCAGTTAAACAACAGGGTTCAAAACTCTTTTGGTAGTGATGTGTTACAAAGATGTAAAAGAACCTACTTGTGTTGAGAAGTAACAGTGCTTTCATACAAAGGAACTCTTCTTGGCTAACTTGAAGTCGGACAAATTCCTGTGGGAGTTGCCACATGGATAGACACAGGGAATAGAACGATGATTCTTTCATCCTCTGTCTTACACCCAGAAAAGATAAAAAAAATAAATTAAAAAACATGCAAACAAGGACAAAGAGTGGTTCCAGTACTAACAGCTTGAAAGAAATGTCTTGTTAGAAGTCGAATTTATCACCCTACAAAAACTAAAGATGAGCTTATACACATAAAGAATTTTCTGAACGTTTTTGTTCCCATGTTAGTTTTTTAATTGTAATGAATGTGCTATCATTTTTAGTGTTTAATCTGTTCCTGCTGTCCAGAAAAAACCCAAAACTTGGAGATTATCAAAGCTGAATGCTAACCACCAAAAATAAGGGGAGTTTATTAATAAAAAATGCCCTAATGATTAATGTGAAATACTATCTTATTTTAGAAGTCAATAGATTCTTGTATCTCTGTAAAGATTTCAAAGCATAGAACTGAAGATAAACTTGAAAGTTCTTAGTTTTTGAGAAAACGTCTGCATCAAAATACTTTCTAGCAACTGCAGCCTGGTACTTCTAGCAGCAAAGCCATTATTTTGTAGCATGTTTTGCCATTAAATGAACAGTTAAACATGTTACATGCTAAGTAAACAGAGACCTTAATACAAGCTTTCCTAAACTCCCACAGAAGTAAACAGAGCAAATCATACAGGAAATACATAAAACTGTAGAGGTTTTTCTTGCAGCATCTTGATACCACTTTTGTCTTTGTGAGTTTGGTATACTGAGTGTATATTATTGCATATACTCATTCGGGGAATAATTTTCAACTGAAATGACTGCAAAGATAGCACTACAAAGTTTCTAACCTAGACTGAATACACTGCACATTAACCCGATGATCCAGTAACTTGTATTGATTTTAAAAGGTTGTGTCCCAACCCAGATGAATTAGGTATAATAACAACAGGAAGATGAAATTTTGCTCCCTTGTCTGCCAGGGGGTTCAGATCAGCATTCTAACCTGACTGCAGAGAGTAACCTCAGCAATGAAAACAAAAGAAGATATTTTCCATTTTAAAAAAGATGTTTTCAATGCACTGAATTTTTTCCTTGCTATTTAAAGCATTATTGTTTTCTTGAATGAAAATTATTTCAATGTTGTTTAACATCTGACATCTCGTACCAGCTCTTAAATTACATAAACATAAAAATTTAATCTTTTAGACCTGAATGGACTTGTTTCTACATCTACTTTGAACTTCCCTTTCCATTACTTTCTGGTAGCATCTCTTCCTAATTATGATCTACAAAGAGCAACAGCAGCTTTCAGGGTTAGCAGCTTAAATGCTATTCTTACTCACATTTTCAGACACTGCAAAGTACAAGTAACAGTAAGTCCTTGCAGAGTGTTAATACTATGAAGGCTTTGTCAAATTAACACTCCTGGCTTTCTTGATCTGAAATTGATGCTACCAAACACATCCTTCCCAAGAAGCATAACAACTCAGTTCACTAAGTGATAGATTGGCTGTGACACAAGCTCTGGATTGTGGTTTCATGGTAATCATTAAATAACTAAGGTGCATGTTGCTCCTCCAGAATGAATTTCCATTATCTCTTTCTACCTCTAGGCACACACTGCTGTGATTCTGGCATTAGTGCCTGCCATGTGGTGAGTCACATCAGGGATCACCTCCACCTGCTAATGAATGGCTTTTTCTGGGGTACCTCTTAGGCATATGAACTCCTTATCTGTTTGACAGTGCAGCCACAGAGTGTTTGGTCCAGCTTAGCTGAAGTCATGGGGATGCGTGACCAGGACAGTCAACTTTTTTGGCAGTGTTCAGCAGTTACCTCTGCTTGAAGTGAATATGAAAGTACAAGCTTAGACATCATCATAGACAATAAAGTTGTTTACATTTTACTGATCTAAAAGCTAACTTATTTCCAAAAAATAGTTGCAGTTATGATTCACTGCATCCGTTATTTTTGTATCTCTTTGTTTATAACATCTCTAGTATGACCCTGATGAGATGTTCTATCATCAAGAGTATGTTGTCAGCACCCAGTGTAGATGTTCCTGAGATGACAGTAAGAAGCTGTCCCTGGTAGATTATAATCAAGGTTCATAAATCTCAACCCTATTCTCAGAGGAAGTACTTAGTTTCTTCACAAGGTGTCAGCCATGGTCCAAATGTGGGGTGATACTCCAAGACACGACATTACTGCATAAAGCCATCTCATTCTGTGCTTCTGAATGCAACCGTAAGATGTGTCAGACTGTGCTGGTACAACAACGCAGTCAGAAATTCTTTCATTCTCATCACTTCTGAGTATTTCAATTTGTACAGCACAATTAATACAAATGGAAGAGGAAAGCATTCATTACTCAATAACCTCAGAGTGATTTACAATCATCTGGAAGAGAAAAGATCAGGAGCTGCACGGCCAGTTCAGCTGAATAGCTTTGATAAAGAACTTCTCTAGGAGGATCTTGCATGTCTATAGATTTTAAAATCAGGTGTCTAGATCTTCTGCAAATCCACCTCTTAATTCTTAAACAGTATGTCTTACAAAACACCTGTGTTACTTTCAACTTGCTTCATAGCAGTTTTTTTTAGTATTTTAAGAAAAAAAAATTAAGAACAAGGTATTAAGGAAAAATAAATATAGGGATTAAATTATGTTTTACTGTTTCTGGCAACCTCCCACATACTATAACCAAAGAATATAAAATTTCCAGTCTGACAATATTAATTTGCAGAGCTGGAAAAGGGATAAAGACTGAAGTGATGATTATCTAAATTAAACAGCATAGTGAAGGAAAATCCAAGCCAAAAAGCCCTTTCCCCAGCAGAAAAGACCAGTCTCACATAATTTTTCCTTGATACTGAAAATACTTCTTGGTGAATATTTTTTTACAATTTTCTAACAACAAATGTACTTTTCTAACAAGAAATGCACTTCAGAAAATCATTATTATCAGAAAGTGTCAAAACTGAGCATTTAGAGTATTTGCAAACTATTTGCAAAAACCACCTAAAAAAAACCAAAAACAAATCACACTCAGTTCCATTTAGTAAACATTAACTTGTGACTTATTCAGATGAATTGAAGTAAATCTTCTGACAGCATAATTATTACTTATTTTTTTTCTCTTAGATTAAATACTATTTGAACTGCTTTTGCTTGGCCATGTACACAGAATAACTGGGGTTCCCACAAAACCCCACCCAAAGTTACTGAACTTTGATGTGGTCAGAAGACTTGGCTGTTAATTTTCAACCAGAACAAGCAATGAATGAAATCTTGGCCTCAATGGAGTCACATTCCCATAGGTACATAAAAGTTCAAAATGTTATTCTTATAATATAAGAGCATTCTACTTACTCATTTAGAATCAGATCTGGTGCAAAATACAACATCTGACCACTGACATGTTTGTATGACCTCCACCCCATCGCAAAAACCATTAGACTCATCCAGGAATACTGGATGAGGGTTATCTGATCATCGATATGCAAATTCCGAAAACCTGGAAATTAAATTAAAGATCAAATATTTAATATTTCTCATTTAGACAGCAGATAAGTAGGTGTTTTGAGATTACAAATTTGGGCTATCAAACTGAGAATACCTAGAAAAATAAACAGTTCTGGGGATATAACTCTCAGATGTTTGGGTAATAACTGCCTATCTCACTTTGATAGTTAACATCCTGTCTTTTTGTTCTCATCCAGTATTTTGAAATGTTCAAATTAAAACTTATTTTTAGGAAAAATTACTGTTTCAGAGAATAGGAATGCATCTGATTTTCCTTTGGTAAAAATATTACCGTTTGTAACACGGTCACTGTAACCAACTCTTATTTAATATTGATAGCTTGAACATCAGTGTTCCTAACATGAGATGCAGCTAACATACAAAGCCATCCATCTATGAATATTTTTCTTGCATTCAACTAAAGAGAATCATACTCATTTCTGTGCCTGTGTTGGATAATTTTGCTATTTGATAAATTTAAAGATTGCCATGAATTATCTGAGTGAAACTAACCATTTCCTGCCACTGAAAGCAGTGCTCCCATTCTTCATCACGTGGTCCTGTTACCTCCTTCAAACCAGCTTTGGCACTCACGCTACTCCTCAGTGAACTGGTTCAGTTCATGAAGACATCAGAAAACCACAGAGGGTTAAAAAAAGGTTTCTTTTCTTCTCATTTAGTGAGATAAACCAATTCACTCAAGAGGTCTGGTAAGTGCCAACTGCAATGGGAAGAGCAGTGACAGACTACTGGTATTCTTGCAGCAGTGATGTCAAATTGAGCTCACATGAAACTGTATTTTCCAAGCATACATTGAGCTTTCTGCTCAATATATTGATTTCTATATATCCCAGGATGACCATGATGATCTCTGTCACCATACAGCACACATACATAGACAAAACATGGATTTTTTTTTTTTTTAATCCAGTCATGGATCTTCATAAATTCATTACCAGTCTGTGAGCTGCTTAGTCCTAATTGGTATTATTTATTAAAATTTTTCTTTGTTGCTTTCAAGAATTCATTCTAATAATAATAAGGATAAATCAGAAGCAGAAATACAACCTTTTTTTATATCATCAAATGAATAAACAATAGAGTTAGAGGGGCTGAAGTAGAAAGGCTACTATAACAATCACATATAGGAACTCTCCGAGCTTCTGTGGTTTCCTGTAGTGAATCTAAATATTTAGATGGATTCCTTCAAAAGTGTCATCCTATTAAAATATATTTGATTAGTAACATTAGCCGATAAGTGGAAGCTTAATAATTTTGGAATTTGTCAAGAATTAATTAACAGGCAGTCAATAATATTCTCTTTAGACTGCTCCTCCTATGAAATATTTGCTTTACTACAATTCACTACATTTAAGAAATTATATTACCTGGTAGCAATTTAGACCACTTGACTACACAAAGAAGTTGTCTCTCACAAAGATGATTCAGACTGGTCAGCAAGGAACTTGGTGTTTCAGGTTTTGTATTGTCATAACCAGCATAGACAACTTCTGGCTCAATGCCTCGTAAAACACTTATCATTGGGGGAACAAACTGTATTTCTTGATTTGGAGAAAAGGACAGCCTTTGGGTTAGAGACTGGCTTTCATCTTGAAGGGCTGCTGGCTGCTGGAGTGCAACATCTAATGTTCTCACAACCTTTATTTTGTTAAACTTTTTCAATTTTCGACCTGAAAAAGAAAATTGTTGATCTGTTAAAAAGAATTAAGCAGTAATATTAGTATTTTCCACTAGTGTAGGATTACACTTTTAATCTATACAAGGAAAGTAGAACTGTATTCAGAAAAAGTTTTCTCTTTTTTGACTATTTATGTAATTGAGAAATAATAATGGAAAAGTCTTAAGAGCTTCTCCCTCTGTATTCTACTCCCTTCACTAAGGTATGAACAGCACCCACCCACTAAAATTATTGCCATGAATTCTAGGTTACAGTAACCTCATAAAGTGTTTTCTGGTTCAATTCCCACTGTTCTGTCATATGCCAACAGCTGAGCCAGCTGGCTCTACAATTCAGTTTCTATTTAATGTCAATTAAGGATACTGTTTCTTTTACTCCCTAATACTCAAAACAAAAAAATGTTAGTAATTAATTACAACACACAGAAACTCCTTTCCTTCAGTTCTCTAAAAGCATTTCCGTCTCATGGCTGAATCCCAAAATAAAAACAGATACATGTGGTATGGCTATGGAAATATACAGGTTTAGGTAGCAATTCTTCGAATTTCTTTCATGGAAACAGTCTGGCAGTGCACCCTTAGACACAGAAAATCAAACCTTCAGAGGTTCAAAGATAATAACCCTCAGTGGCATATTACTGTATCACAAGTTTCAACAAAAAGGCAAATCGTGCAGAGGTGTCTACATGGAACACATTTGCTTTAAATAGATCCTCAGAGGTGATGAAAACCCTACTAGACCATTAGTTCTCCCAAACAAGTTTAAGGATTAAGAGGGTTAAAAAATGCAACAAAAATACTGATACTTATGGTCTGATTTACATGACAGTGGGACAGAAATAGATAAGGGGGTAATGGCAAAAACAGTAACACTCACCATGCAGTGACATTCAGGGGTCATATACCCAACTAACTTAACTGCAGGTTTAATCAGTTCAGTATCAAGTGCCCCAATAATCATACGTAAGAATAAAGGTAGTTCTGATTAGAGATTTCTTAGTAGAGAACCAAACACAGTTACATCTTATGTTACAGCTGAGCCAAGAAAAAAAAAGAAACAAAACAAAAAACCACAAAAGAATAGACAACTTATTATGCCAAAAGACCTAGAGCCAATTTCTATCATAACAAACCTATACCTAGTCATAGACACGGTGGGAATTTCCCACTAAGTATTGTGCAGGCATGAAGGAAAACAGAAGGAACAATGCATTTGATAGTTCATAAATAATGATTTCAGGTATTTTCAGAAATAATGGCTTCAGATACTTTTACAGTTCAGAGAACAAGTAAAGAAAGAAACCAAACAGAATGCTTATCACATGGAAATGTTAGTAGTTAATAAGTACCCATGTTTCCAAGTGACTAAATGTATCAGAATTAATGTCACACAGGTTTGCAGAATTGCTTATGTGTTTATTGCTAATTATGTTGCTTAACAGCCACAGAACAACTCCACTTGTTACCTATCTACTGGAGAGGTGACTATTAATAACTCACAGCAAACTTTCCCATCTACAACAAGACCAAATTAATAAAAACTCTTAAGGACATAAGAAAAGCAGCAGAGATTTGACAATAGCTGAGTTTTTCGTTTGCTGTTTACAAAATACCCAGGTAAGTTTGTGCTGTAAGATAAGTATCTCCACTTAATCCCCGAATGAGTAAATAATACTAATCCACTCTGGCAACTACTTTTCTTAATATTATAACTTGTCTATGCATATTTAGACAGCACACACTTTTTTTGTAACATTTTCATTATTTCAAGATAGCAAACCACTCAAGCAGTTTCTTAGTACTCACTGTTGCCCAACTCCTGATTACTACAAATAGCATGTTTAGAGTTTGTGTTCCACATGTAACCAGAAAACATAAAAAAATTAAATCAATTTAATCTCACTATCAAATATATTATGATTTTCTCCTTACTACCTAATTCTGTATTTTAATACTTTTTAACTAGGTATACAGAATCATACTGACAATCACACATTACTGATGGTAGACATTTTATATTAAAAGGGCTAGGTTTCTAGTAGAAGTCTAACATCTCACTACCCTTCTCCTTACCCTGTAATGAGGTGAAAAGCATCAAAGATGTATTATTCTTGACAGAACACTATGGCCCTTACTTTAAGGTCACTACGCTCTTGCGTTTTGTGTAGAAAAACAAGCTGTGCACACCTTAGGGGGGTGTACACAACATAAAGAGACAAAGCAGCAAAGCAGAGGTAACACATCTTGGTTTTAATAAACCCTTTGATCCTACCTCAGACAATATTAACTGAAAAATAAATTCACCTTTTTCTGCATGTAATCACTGCACTGCAGACTGAAAGCTGACTGAAATAATGGAGAACACAATAATTCAGGAATACAGCTGAACAAGGAATCTGTCATAATCAGCCTTGGAAAATTACGGATTCGGTTATAATAAATAAAACAGTTGAGTAGTTGTTTATTCCAGGACCTGATCCAGCTACCTGCTATCCCATCAGGTTTAAGATTAGAAAGGCGATAGATTAATGTCTCAAGTTATGAGGTTATAAAACCCAAAGACAATTAACACTTTCACAGAGAATGATAAATATGGTACTATGAAATGCATGTTTTTATTGATGTTTTCTTTCTAAAGACTAAAAGAGAAAAAATAGGGAAATAAATAGGGAAATAAATTACTGAAGCTATTGGTTGCTATTCTATAATTTACTTACAACTGACTTATAATTTCTTTTAAAATACTTCAGGGGTTTGGAATTGCTTTGCATTTTGGGTTGAAAAATAGAACCATTGTCCATGTATTAAAATATTACACTCTTATCTATATGGTTGCCACTTAGAGACATTCAGTGTAAGATAGGTGTACTTCTTTAAGAAGTAAGTTTCATTTAATTAATATGGTAATTTTTGGAAGCTCATCATTAATATCCTGTAAAATCTCAGTGTTTCTCATGTTAATTAAGCTATATAGCAGGTCTGCATTTAACTCAAGGCCAGTATTAAGAAATTAAGATTCAGAGGTAAAAGAACAAAAATACACCTAGGTTCTAAATGGCAGAAATCACAAAATGCACAAAAAATCTTGACCTATACAGACCATAAACACAAAAAGAGATTTAAAGTATTGCCAATTCCAATTCATTTAAAATACTCAAGGATGTCTCTAACCATGTCATTTGTTCCCAGAATTGGAAACTTGCATATAGGCTTTTATCACAGAACCACAGAATATCAGGATGGGAAGGACCTCAAGGACTAGCCAGTTCAACCTTCCTTGGCAAAAGCACAGGTAGACAAGATGACCCAGCACCTTGTCCAGCTGAATCTTAAAAATGTTCAAAAGTGGGGAGTCCCCCACTTCTCTTGGGCGATAATGCCAATGGTTAATTTTTCTCATTTTGAAATATTTTCCTCTTGTAATAATCAGAATCTCACAGGAGCAACTTGTACTCATCATCCCTTGTCTTATCCATATTTCCAAAGGGAGTGTCCATCTTCTTTGCAGTCACATGGTGATAAGGTGTCCCCTAGGCCTTCTTTTCTCAAGGCTGAACAAACTCAGTACACAGAATCAGAGAATCACAGAATTGTTTAAGTTGGAAAAGACCTCCAGACCTCGAGTTCAAACTTTGGTGCATCACGACCTTGGCAACTAGAGCACTAAGTCCAGCCTTTCCTTAAACACCTCCAGGGATGGTGACTCCACCACCTCTCTGGGCAGCCCTCTCCAAAGTTTAACAATCCTATCTGTGAAGAATTTCCTCCTGATGTCCAAGCTGAAATTTCCTTGGCACAGCTTGAGGCTATGTCTTCTCATTCTGCCACAAGTTCCCTAGGAGAAGATGCCAACCCCCATCTTGCTAGACCTTCCTTTCAGGGAGCTGTAGAGGGTAAGAAGGTCCCTCCTGAATCTCCTTTTCTCCAGACTAAACAACCCTGGCTCCCTCAGCTGTTCCTCATTGAATCTCTGCTCAAGACCCTTCCACAGTTCTGTTGCCCTTCTCTGGACACGCTCCAGCCCCTCAATATCATTCTTGCAGTGAGGGGCCCAGAACCGGACAGAGCACTCAAGGTGTGGCTTCACCAACCCCAGGTACAGAGGGACAATCAATCACTGCCCTAATCCTGATTGCAACACTATTCTTGATACTGGCCAGGATGTCATTGGCCTTCTTGGTCACCTGGGCACACTGCTGGCTCATGTTCAGCCTTTCCTCATATGGCAGGCTTCCCAGACCTTTGATCATTTCGGAAAATTATCCAAGCCTTGCAGCATACCATATATGAATCATAATGTGTTGATCAGCACATCAAGTCATGGGTAGGAAATATTGCTCATGTGACACCACAAAGGAATAAGGAATGGCAGACAAGCAGAGGAAGAACGGTAACAACATAACCATAGAAAGAACATTATGGTTAACAGTCTATCTTGAGATTTTATTTGCAGTTTGGATTTTAAATCCTCATTTACAGATAGTATAATTTCACTCCAGTTTTCCTCATTTTTGGTCTACATTTTTCTTTTCTTCTTCTTTCAGTACTAAGTATTCTATTTCAGCCTGCATAAAACACTTAGCTTCCTAATCCCTCCAGAACTGTTGACATCACTAAGATCACCTAAGGCACTTAACCTGAGGCAGTTGACAAAAAAAACAGAGATGCTGCAGTCACAGATCCACTCAGTATTTCCATTTTTCCACCCAGAGCATAACGTATATATTAAAAAAAAAATAGGAAAACTAGCATCCATAAATGCATACAAAATCTAGAATGAAGTCAAGCCTGCTGGTGACTTTTTCTGTGCAGCATTACTATGCAGAACAATGCTGAAGCAAAAGGATGACACAATGACCGTGAGTCATCTTACACTCTTCTACTTGTTGAAACTGCTGCCTGTGATGTTGAAACATGTGGGGTTTAGTTATTGGTGTTATCCAGGGTATCATAAATGAAAATTCAGGTTAGATCATCATCATTAAACTCTCAGCTGTGCAAAATTCACAGCCAGGAATGAATTTTTATCTGTAATAATTTGCACCCACTGGAATCACAGAATGATTTGGATTAGAAAGGATATAAAGACCATCTAGTCTAAGCCCCTGCCTCAGGCAGATGTTTATTTTTGAGGTGATATTGTTTAAACCTTGCATGTTCTCCCAAATTTTAAAAGGCAGGCACTACCTCTGCCAACTCCTCTTTTCCTGAGTCTTCATTCTTACTATTTTCCACAGCCTACTCTGGACCTCTGCCTCCTTGGCTTTCTTCTCTTCCAAAGTTGGGCAAACAATGCTTTAGGTCCTGCCTTCGTAGTAATACTGTTTCTGTACTGCACTGCTACTCCAGCTTTAAAACACCACTTCAATCTGAGAAGGATCCAAAGAACATGTTCTTCTCCAGTTGTCCCTCTCTCCTCAGCCCAGTGGCACCATCGTGTTTGTCAGCTCCATTTTTTTTTTTAATGAGAGGTAGCATGTATAGAATGACATAATGGCCATGTGTGCAGAATACTCCACCTCCACGGAGCTTACATTCAGCTCACAGCAGCTGGAAACACAGAGCTGTGCAATCAGTCTATCAGTCTGAAAACTATATACATGGTTTAAATTATCAATGAATACTGATCAGCAAGATAAGGAAATGATGTACAGCATATAGTGCCAGATCTTCCTTCAGGGATAAAAAACAATACTTAAGTGTGGGGGAGGTAATGTAAGGGAGAGCAGGGGAGAGAGACAGACAGACACACAGAGGGCTTTGATGTGCTAAAATAGATTATATTGGAAATAAAGCAGGTTTTTGTCTTTCCCTCCTTTTTTTTAACTCCCTTTAGGAACAACCCTATTCTTTCTATCATTTTTATATGGCCATTTTCTTATAGTCTTAGCCATGTATTTTCAAGCTTTGTGCTGATCCAAAATATGTAAAAAAAAAACAGCAAAAATAAGCATCATTCCTGCCTATTAGCACAACAAAACTTGCAATGTGACTACCTGACCATACACCATTTTCTCCCTGTAGGTTTTCAAAGGCACAGTGCTCAATTTCATTTAATGTTACATAAAAAAACCTAAAATCTGTTACAGAAAGGACTTATAGAAAGATGGGATTTCCTAGCATCTAGTATATAAAGCCTGTAGTATTGGTGCAACCACTCCCTGGCCCTCTCTGGTGGAACAGAAGGATACAGTTTTGTTGACATGTACTCGAAGCAAAGATGAAGGGTATAACAGAAATTAGAAGGGGACAGTACTGATTCCTGATTCTAGTTTCAATTTCAATCTGCTTCTTTATTTTTTACCTAAATCAAATTATCTGATCAAAAATTATTAATAAATACACAACAAAGACATAACTCCTTTATCTTCAAGAAAATGAGTTTAAGGGTACAAAGAGATTCCTACAGAAAGGTATTTTTGTTTCAGGGTTTCCAGACTAATGAAAGAAAAATTCTAAGAAATTATAAAACATTAGGTAATTCTTCCTAAAATAACATTCTAATGTGGTTCTTTCCTTTACGGTATCAAAGTAATGTTGTTTAAGTTCAACAGACTGAAGGTAATGTACTTGAAGGTAGTGTACTTGACTGCCTATTTTTATAGATCTACTCAAAAAACGACTCACCTCCCAGGACCATACCAGCTTGACAGCACTTCCTCAAGCGACATGCTGGGCAGTTCTTCCTACGGATTTTATCGACTATGCAGTCATTTCTTCCAGCACATAAATAGTTGTGCTGCCCTGCAGGCAAGAGAAAAACAGGATGAATACTATGTTTTCTAAAATGACAAAATTATTTCTGAGTATAAACATTTCAAAAATAACTGAAGATTCAAAAAAGCGTACTTGAACCATTAAAGAACTCCTTCATTTTATGCTAACTTTTGACTAATCATGTTACTATTTGAATATAATGTTTTATTTGGCCTGTTTAAGGGTAAAACTCCCCATCTATGAAAGTCCAAAATAATTAGCAGGCAGTATAAACTACTTAAATTATTGTAATAACAATATTTCTTAAGTAAACCAAGCACAAGGACAGACCAATTGTTTCTTTAAAACTTCTTTTTCTTTGAAGTTACTGATCCTGTTTTCAAAGAATTTAAGTAAATTTTTCTTGGATTGATGCGGAGTTTCTGACAGAAAACAGAATGAACAAGTTGGGGCAGTGCAAAAAGAAGCCCTTTAAGCAGAGTAAATGACCTCTGATGAAGAAGCAGTTCTGTACTAAGACTGCTGAAATACCAGCTGACCAACTGCAGCCAACACAACCAAAAAGGACACATAGAAAGAGGCTGTAACTTTGTGGTTTTGGTTAGCTTAGTTCATTGTTTAATTCTGAACAACACTGTTAGAAAGAGCCTGTCATTACTGTATTGAAATAAGAGTCCTTTCAATGAAATTATCTTTCAGCAAAGCAAAAGATTAAATGGACTATTGTGGATATGGACCTCCAAATATAACAAAACTCAGTACCAAACCTTTTAAATTTTCACTGACTTCTAGATTTAGAAAAGAGTTAGTGCTGAATCATGTAAAACAGTGCATTTGTTTCTGTGCTAACATTTTTAAAGATAAATAATTTACTTCTTAACCATAACTTTAAAAACAACCTGTTAGGTTTTAGTGAAAGAACCGCAATTGTAGGAAATTCATTTTCATAACAATTTCTTTTTTTTTTAACTACAGGTAAAACCAGTTGCTTCACACATTGCCTGGCTACAAAAAAGTCCTTTGTAATGTTCTAATCAGAAGAAATTCTCATTTACTTTCTCCCATTAATTCTAACCCTGTACTTCTTACAGGAAACATTACCAAAAGTAGACAAATGAATAAAAATCTGCCTTGCTATTGGCAGCAGACTAGTAAACAAAACACTTGTTCTGAACAATTCTTCCTTGGGATTACTTGCAGTTTTTCCTCATCTTTCTTTGCCTTTGTAAAATACAAAAAGCATTCAGTTTTTTGATAAGCAGTAATTTTAAAACTCCATTAGTTTAATTAAACTTCATGAGTATTATCTCAGTTCTTTGGCATTCTAGTGCTTTAATGCACAGCTAATTTACAAAGGGATGCTTAAGTATGAAGTTTTGTTTGTTCTTGTCTTGTTCCGGGGGATTTCTTTGGTTCCCTAAAAGAGGATTTCTTCTGGACATCTTTTCCTGAGAATCTGTTAAGTCTACACAAGATGTTCTAAATCCATATAAACCTTGTCCTGCTTATTATAAATCTAAGAGTGAACAACATTTTTCACATTTGCATAACAAGCTGTAATTGAATCACAGCTATGAAAACTACACTTCCATGTTTGTATGTTCTGGTTACAAATTAGACAGGATTAAATAATCCCTCTGCCCAGTGTATACCAGGCCAGAAATTAAATCTGTTACTAGAATTTAGGCACAGTAAAATTTGCTTTAAAGCCAAAATGCTGCCAACCCAATTCTCCCAGGGGATTATGGTGACAAAAACTCAGGCATTTCTTGGTGCTTATTGTTAACAACTTAGTTGTTTTCAAGACTATTAAGAAACCACAGTCATATTCTTCACTTGACTTACACCTTCATGTCACTTTTCCACTCCACTCATCTCTACCCCACCTCTCACTGACACCTTCTGTCCTGAAGTGTATTCCACTCATTTTGATTCAGCTGCAACTTATTTGGAAAACATGTAAGGTTCAATTATTCGGTATTTTTCAGTTTCATCTGTAAAGGATTTTTTTTATTACTGTGGTCATCTGAGTGGACCTCATCTCAATCGATTAATCTGAGTAAATGTTCACATATGAAATCACTTCTACCACTGTGCAAAGCTGGGTTCTGAGAAACCTGTTACTTGCTTGACATTAATATTTTAGGGGCAACGGACAACTGAAGGAGAGATCGTGTAAGAAATGAACACATGCCAGGTATTTGTCTAATTTCAAAATTACAGGACAATATTTAGTTAGATGACGGTTTTCCTGGGATAATAAAATATGTATTTGAAAATGTATTTGCTACAGTTCAGTCTTTAGGTTCATCAAGATTTGAACTAATTGCCTTCAATATGTGAGCATTGCAGTTATACCAAATGCATGTACTAGAGAAGTACCCAAAACCCCCACCAAGGTAAAATCACCACTCAATTGGTTGCTTGATATTCAGTATATTTTCTATTATTACTGTCATTATAACCAGAAAAGCAAATAACAAAACAAAGAAGCAAACAAAATACTCAGAAAAAAAACAGGATATTTGTAGTATAGTCATTAGAGCACAAGTTTGAAATAAAGGTTGCTATTAGCATTTCTTACAAAAATATGAACTTATGGGAACTTTCTGGCAATTGCCACACCTTCAAAAGGCTTCCACCAATGTTCAGTTTCCTATGCATGTTTACTTTTCACTGTTTCTTGAAAGTGCACATTGAGGGTCAGTCTCAATGTATTGGCTCATGACCAGCTTGAGTGAGAAAATAAAGAGACAATTTTATCTGTCTCTTAAATGTTCCAGACTCTTGTAGGATGGCATTTTTCTTAACTTCCATCAAAATCCACTTACATTAGCAAAGGTGCGAGTCCTAAAGCGAGCAGGCAAACACAGTTTTAAGTCCTGTAATGACTACTGCTATACTGGGAGGTTTTTAATCTAAACAGTGATGGAAGAACACGCACAGTATCTTTACAAACTGCACTATTAACTTAACTCACTGACATGCTGTAAGTCACTTACAATCACTCAAATTCATGCGTTGCAGAGACTTTGTAGATGTACAAAATATGGAAAACATAGTTTTATCTGCACCTGGGCTACCAGATACAGCAATCAGTTATTTGGGTAAGTGCATCTGTGCCGAACTCCTGCCATCCTGCACAGAAGCAAAGGACTTGTTTGCAAACTCTCAGTTCTTTCTATCTGCAAAGAAGAGTAGTATCTCAACTCTTTTTTTTCTCTCCCAAATGTGATTCTGCCTCTCTGTATCTCTCTTAACTGCCAACGCTTCTGTATAAAACCATCAACCTTTGCAGAACGCATCATGGTGTTTTATTTAGTCTAGTTTTAGACTTTCATCTAAAGCTTGCAGATACCTATTGCTCCTTTTCGCAAATTATTTTACCGCCAAAGGTCTCCTAGTATCGACTTTGTGCTTCCTGAAGGCTAGCGTCAAGGTTTTGCTCAATAATTTTCTAACAGTATGATTGAAGTCTTACAAACTTTTGAAAAAGCACCAATTAAATCAATAGACAAAAAAAAACCCGAACCAAAACAACTCAAAGACCACAATGGAATTGTGGAAGCTGACAATAAACATGGGTTTAAAATGTAAAAAATGGAAAGTAAGTTCACCTGTATACCTAAGCTAAACATAATGGTGCAGATGTAGCTTTTGAGAAAAATATGATTTCTGGAAGCTAAGACAATAGACTAGGCTAGTCCTTAGCTTGTGATAAACCTGACTTGTCAGAGCAAAACCAAGATAATCCTTACCCTGTACATGCTCTGACAAGACAGGTTTTCCACGGCTAGGCAGTCTGGCCTAGTTCATCTGTGGTAAAATAGGAAGTACAATATTATCGCATTTAGCTCAGATCTAAATGTAACACTCCTATTTACACTGTTTCAAAGTGCAAAACAGCAAATGTGGGTTGAATTTACCTCTCAGTATGTGGGGTTTTTTGGCCTTGAAGAACTAGGAATCTGTGCTACACAGTGTCCATGTTCCTATGTGCCATTACATGCTATTAGTCTCCAAGATTCCACACACTTCAGAAAATGTTGTTGGGTTTTTTTTTAATTTAATACTGATTTTATTTCTGTGGGTTTTCTCTAAAAATAGAAAAAGTCCCTAAAGTGAGACTTCTGACTCTAACTACTTATCCAAAACCCACATCCCCCATGGACTTTACAGTGCATAATCTTTTAATAAAGATTTACATTTCCCTCTTTGCCCATTGAAGTGAAATTCTCACTTCCAATTCTTAAGCAGAAGTCGTGACTTCAATTCTGTAGACTATACTGGTATAAAGAAAGACCTGCTACTGGTGCAAGTCTGCTTCACAGTAAAGAATTAAAGATTCAGTGGACCAAAGAGAAAAA